>OX422207.1:333513367-334145867 GCA_949130495.1 Sambucus nigra | reverse complement strand
AAACACTCCATTTTTTCTTTCTGTACACACCATCAGAGATAGTGTACTGAATACTTTTTCACCCACAAATGTGGGGTTAGTAAATATGCGATTTCTTAACAGCTAAAAGGGGTTTAAATAAGAGTACTCAAAAATAATAAAGCCAAATCCCCTCCCAGAATAAAAAATGGATAATAAAGTACAGATACAAATAACAACGAAATGGGCATACAAACAACAGCTCAATGGGTGTGTATATATGACAACATTTCAATAGCTAAATAAATGGGTATACCTAGAGATGATATTGTTCAAAAGCACGAAATGGTTGAACAGAGCTATAATTATATTAGTGACATTCATTTTTTCCCCACAAAATACGATAACATAGGATGGTATTTTTAACCCTAACTAGATCAGTCGTCCATAAATGGTAGCACTCATCCATCCTATGTTAGCACTCATCCATAAATGGTGAGGGAGCAGAGCAGTAACAATCTAACATAATACAAATAGTGAGGGAGAAGATTAGTAGACATGCAAAAGTTAAGAAAATCAGAGTAGAGTAGAGCAGTACAAATGGTGAGGGGGAAAAAGCTTACCCGAGTGACGGAGGAAGGAGGCAAAGCTGAGGAGTAGAGAGAGAGAACGGCAGGAACTAAGAATCGTAGAGAGAGAGAGAGCCGCTAGAACTTAGAAGAGGGAAAAATGAAACCCTAAACATTAGTATTCCTCTCTCTCTCTCTATATATATATATAGTAAATTAGTAAAAATGGTAGTATAAAATTTAAATGGTACTAAAAATGTATTAAAATAAATAAAAATATTATTATTTCGGAAAATATTTTGGATAAATCGGATCGGCGTAATATTGGAAAATTCGGATCGGATATTCGGAAACTCGGAATTCATATATAATTTCCAATTCCATTCCAATTTTTTTCGGAAAATTCGGAATCGGAAAATTCGGAAATCGGAAATTTTAAATGGTGCCATAATCGGAAAAATTCGGATCGGAAAACGGAAAATTCGGAAGTTCGGAAATAATTAACACCCCTAGTTACAATATATATATATATTCGATCAGACATTGCGTGACCTTCATGCTAATACATTTAAAATACCAAAACATAAATAACACGTAGAAAGCTACTCTGAGTCATTGATTTAAACTATGTAAATAAATTTTCAATAAAAATATTTTCATGAGTAATACTATTACATGGAGTCATTGAATATTTCGCTAACACAAGTATTTCATTAGAAGCAATCGAAGGTACAAACCCCGATGAACACAGAAAAGCTGGAAGGACAAACTCGTTTGCCAAAAAGCTTCCAAATCTATGGTGGTCCATTTTCTCTCCCATTCCCAACTTAGCGGCCATCGACCAAACCTATTTCGAACCCTAAGAACCTGATCTCAAGAAACACCTCTCCTTCTCACTATAATGGTTTCTCTTCTCAAACCCTTTTACAATTTCATGCAATCATTCATATATTTCATGTCTCTGTATATCAACTTCTTAAAAATATAGTTTGTGGATGTGTATGCTTGTGAATTTGAATGGTACTTGATGATCTAGCACATTGGGGGCATTCCTATTTTGGTTTTGATTTTGATTTTGATTTTGATTTTTCTATTAGGGGTGGGTATGGTAGAGTTTGAAGGAATACCTGTATTCAGTATAAGACACAGCAATTTAACTACTCTTTGTAAACTATGTGTTTTAGGAGCTTACTTAATCCCAAAGAGAATGAGGGCGACTTGAGTTCATGTTCCCACAATTATGCCAAATTCATAAAGGGTCCGTTTGGCAATCCAATTCCAAGCCACGGGAATGGAATTCGAAGGCCAATTTTAATTCCACGGAATCAATTCCGTGGAATTAAAATTGGCCTTCGAATTCCATTCCCGTGGCTTGGAATTGGATTGCCAAACGGACCCAAATTGTATTTTACATAACCAACATGTTAAAATAGTTACTGCAAAAGTGGATGCATGTTTTCAAAATTGTTTTTTATTTTTAAACCGGTGGGGGCAAAATGCCTACATGCTTTGTGTTGGTTTTGGCTCTCCTATTCTTTAAGTTTTGGTTTATTTACAAATTTGTCATTTTAGCTCAAATCTATAAATACAAGTGTTATTTATAGGTTTTGGGGGAGGACAAGAGTGGGCATATTTGAGAGCTAATCAAAGGCAAAGAGAGATAGAGAGCTAATTTGAGGGGTGAGTTCTTGTGAGGTTGTGAGTGACTTTCTAAGAGAGATAAATTGTGTGCGTGTATAACATTTGGGTTCCTCCATTTATCTATAGAAAGAAGAAATCCTCCTTGGTGGATGTAGTCCAAATTTGGGTGAACCACGGTATATCGTTGTTGTTTTGCTTTGATGATTGCTTGTATGTTCTTAGTGTCTCTTCATTGATTCTTGGTTGAATTGATTGGGAGTTTGCACACTAGTTCATTTCGGGAACAAGGTCTTGGGTGTTTTCCGCACACCAAGTGTATGATAAAATTCCCGAGTGAGTTTTATCGTCTTGGTCGCTAGAGATAGTCTTGCTTTAGCGCAACAAGTGGTATCAGAGCTTTGGTTGCATTGTTTGCCCGGTGTTTTGGTTCGAGGTTGAATCAATTTTGGCAATTTTGGAATAACTTTTATTTTTGTTCCAAATGACGGAAAATGTGGAGAGTACTTGAGAATCAACCTCTACGAGCGGAGGCTCTAAGAGATGGGATCCGAGTTATGGATCGAGTGCCTCAATGAAGACGGACATGAAGGCTTTTGATGAGAAGATCAATTTCGGGTTATGGCAAAGACGAATGCGAGGCATTCTTGTCCAACAGAGGTTGCAATTAGCATTGTTGGGGGTAGAGGGGCGACCGGTAGGCACGACCGATGCCGAGTGGATTGACATTGATCAAAGAGCGGCTTCGTGTATTGAGATGCTTATCACGGATGATGTGTTGAATAACGTGATAGTGGAGACCACGACTAAAGGCATGTGGGATAAGCTAGAAGAGATTTATTTGGGAAAGTCGTTGTCAAATAAATTGTTCCTCATGAAGAAACTCTTCAAGCTTGAGATGAAGGAGGGCGAGGATATGATGAAGCATATCAACGTTTTTAATGCCTTGATAAATGACTTGAACCGGATAGACGTTCAATTCAATGAGGAGGATCGAGCATTGTTGTTGCTTGCATCATTACCCAATTCATACGAGTATTTTGTGACCACTCTCATGTTTGGGAAGTCACGCTCCGGTGCAACGAGGTTGTGCAAGATATTCAATCTCATGTCACGATGAGAAAGAAGGAAGGTGGAGGTGACGGGTATTCCCATAATGAAGGCCTTACGGCGAGAGATGGAGGTGGGCAAAATGGCGGGAGGAACTCCAACCGGGGATTTAATGACGGTAGTAGGTCTAGATCGAGGGGTGTTGGTGGTAAAGGGCCGAAATGCTACAAGTGCCGGGAACGGGGTCATATGATCCGAGAATGTCCTTTGTGGAATGACAAGGTTAAGGGCAAGGTTGATTCCGGGAGGGCAACGGTAGCGAGTGCGAATTATGAAGATGAACTTGGAGAACTTCTCACAATCTCCAAGGTAACTCTCTTTCCCAAGATGATTAGGTATTAGATTCAGGATCGTCGGATCACGTTTGCTCTAAGAGGGAATATTTTGATACTTTCATGGAAAATGTAAAAGGTTCCATGTCTTCGGCTAACGGAGAGAAGGTTGCCGTTGAGGGTGTCGGGATGGTGCAACTCAAGCTGTTCGATGGGGTGTAACGCACTTTGGGTGGTGTGGCCTATGTCCCAAAGTTGCGAAAGAATTTGATATCCATTAGCCGTTTGGATTCCAAGGGTTGCCGGGTGTCGGTGGCGGGTGGAGTCTTGAACGTCACACGCGGTTGTATGGTCCTAGCGAGGGGAGAGGAGAGAGAGGGGTTGTATCGTCTAAATCAAACTTCGAGAAAGATGGGGAAGCTGTGTTCACAAGTGATCGAACGTTCGAGGTATGTCTCGTTTGTGAACAAAGCGGAGACATTGGGTGCTTGCTTTCCGAGAGTAGACAGTAGTGATGGGATAATACCTACTAGTGGAGGGGATGGATCGAAGTCCCCCTCCAGGGTCAACGAGTGATGTTGACCCAGTTTAGTTGCACACATGCATTGGCCGATTGGAATCGAGGAGATGTAGGACTGTGATGGATTCGAGGTGTGTGTAGCTAGTTCAAGGAAGACCGATGAGTTATTGTTTGTGAGCATTGGCAAATCGGAGTCTTTCGTGACAAAGACTTGGTACATCTTTCGAGGGTGAGATTTAGAGGGTGTGGGAGGTGAGGAATTTTCCCTCTCATCCGTGGTTATTTCTCAAGGTGGAAGATGGTGTTGATGTGTTTGAATGTTTCGTGTAAAGAGGGTATACGCCAAATGTATTGTGTGGGGGTGTGCTCACCGGGTTACATGAGGAGCGAGATTCACCGTATGGTTACATGGGAAGCATTCAGATGCATGAGATGACGAGTTCTTAGTTTAGAACTTGGTTCCTCTGCGGGTGGAGTCTTTTGGAGTCTTGTAGTGAAGACTTGCGGTATCTCATTTCATAGTTGAAGTTTGGGATGGCTTAGCGTCGGGTGGAGCGTATTGGCTTGTTAGACGTCAGGATGATCTTCGAGCGGATTTGATGTTTGTATTCCGAGTTTGGTTGGATCGTGAGGATCGCCTGGGGGAATCACATTAGCTTGGTAGATGGTGGGCGGTCTTCAAGCGGGTTCAATTTCAGCATTTTAGAGATTGGTTGGATCGTCAGGATCACCAAGGTGGAGTTTGTTGGTTTTGGCTCTCTTATTCTTTCAGTTTTGGTTTATTTACAAATTTGCCATTTTGGCTCAAATCTATAAATACAAGTGTTATTTCTAGGTTTTGGGGGAGGACAAGAGTGGACATATTTGAGAGTTAATCAAAGGCAAAGAGAGATAGAGAGCTAATTTGAGGGGTGAGTTCTTGTGAGGTTGTGAGTGACTTTCTAAGAGAGATAAATTGTGTGTGTATAACCTTTGGATTCCTCCATTTATCTATAGAAAGAAGAAATTCTCCTTGGTGGATGTAACCCAAATTTGGGTGAACCACGGTATATCGTTGTTGTTTTGCTTTGATGATTGCTTGTATGTTCTTAGTGTCTCTTCATTGATGCTTGGTTGAATTGATTGGGAGTTTGCACACTAGTTCATTTTGGGAACAAGGTCTTGGGTGTTTTCCGCACACCAAGTGTATGATAAAATTCCCGAGTGATTTTTATCGTCCTGGTCGCTAGAGATAGTCTTGCTTTAGCGCAACACTTCGAACAACATTCAAGTTTTTGTTAGCCAAAATGCAAAAAAATGCCCGAGAGCATTAAATTGTCACTTATGATAGTTAACCCGAGTTCACCATACCCTATACGATGCTATGGTTAAGAATATCATTGAAGTGGCTGTTGTAAGTTTTTCTTGATATATAATAATATTCTTATAATTAGAACAAACTTAATAGAAATATAAAATGATACATAACAAAGAGGATTAGGTATACATAAGAAGAAAGAAGGGAAGAAAAAGAACAGAGGGAAAACATTAAGGCCCTGTTTGGTTGCGCAAATTATTTGATTATGTAAATTGGTTCATTGTGAATTAGTGAATTGTAAATGAGTGGATTTGAAATGAGTTTAAATCCAATTTTACGTAATGTTTGGCAATCTGAAATTGATGTTTAGGTTCTATGAGAAAAAAAAAGATAAAAATTAATTAAGAGAGGGGGAGGGGGAAGGGAGGGAAAAGAGAAAGAGGAGAATGCACTTTATGTGACTCCTATTTCAAATGAATGCATTTCACGTTTCTAGTGAAATGATCCAATTTCAGATTTTACACATCAGTTAAAATGGGGCAATTAATAAATCATTTCATTAATAAAACCAGACTCAATTAATGGGTCAATATGTAAATGGATCAATTTATTAATGAGCCAATTTACAATTTTGAGACAAACAAACGGGACCTAAAGCAACAATGCTTTACTTACTGAAAAAAATTACTCTCCTAGAAGATCCCAGATATTAAAAATAATGCCACAGCCTTCCAGTGGTATAACATTCCCTGGGACACCAATCTAATATCTGGAGAAGAGAATAGCAACCCACCGGAAACTTTGCAACTGTAACAAAGAAATAAACACTCCAATATAGCTTGCCAAGCTGATATAATGTCTTCGTAAAATCATTGAATTCATCCTTAGAATATGTTTGCCTTCAGTATCATGAGGTTTGATAGTCTTAAATAGATTATGTTCTCCCAGTTTTGACATCGATTGTTGGATTATTAACAATTTATTTCTCCAGATACTTATAATTACAATAAGACTAGCGGTAGTGCTCGCATATTGCGTTCCCTGGGTACTACAGTACTTTGAAATTGTACAGAATACAGAAAAGGGGAGCACCAAAACTGGGTCTTCTTTATATAAAAGTATAGATGTTATCATGTTGTAAAGTGCAGGCAACTTCTTCCTTACTTGATTGATGTTACAATGTGATATTAATAACATTCCAGAGTACCATTAATAAGAAAACCAAAACCTCATCAATATTGGTACAACGTTCTAAAAAGTGTGAGGCGCGGGGCGGGCGTTTAGGCATCACCCAGGCTTCTTTTTTTCTTTTATTGTTTTTTTATACAAACCAAGTATTCTTTGAAATTTAAGTTATTAATTAATATTGATTTACTTATAACATTACTAACATTTATTTAAATTCTCATGCATAAATAAAAGACAATCCCAATCAAAATTCAATATGATATATAAAATACTAATAAACTAATTAATCTCAACGATTCATAAGTATCATATTATATCCAAATCGATTTATACATGAACATTAATAATAATACTTTAAAGCCTTGCATTTTTAACATTACTATCAGTTCTTTGAAGTCCCATACATAAATAAAAGATTGCTAACACTAAGACAAATTATAGAAATATTACGCACAAATATTCTGTGCAATTGATATATGATTCCTAAAACAAAGAATAGAAATATTACGTAAAAATAAATAATACAATAATGCTATTGTAGATATAAAATTGAGTAAAATATAAAAATATTATCCAAAAAAATGCTACTGAAATCATTGTATATATACACAGAAATAGTCATGCATATTATATATATAAGTTTAATATATATTTATGTGTATATTGTTTTGCTACTATAGTGCAATGAACTTTCGACGCGCAATGCAAAACTGGTGCAAATTGTTTAAGAATGACGATTGCTTTCACTTGGTCCACTTTCGAGGTGCCTAGTCCTAGGCGAGGCTCTTGCCCTACGCCTAAGTGGCGCCAAGGTGCACCTTTTTGAATTGGTATATAGGTGATAGTGTTTGTTGAATTGAATTGCATGTGATTGTGATTGCTATGTTTCTTAAGATCAGCTATCCTGGCACTGATTTTGCCATTCTATCAAGTCCTCGTGATTCATGAAAAATCTTGATGAAATAGCAATCAGATCATTAATAATATTTTTATTAATAAGCTATCAAAAAAGGTATATTCTTATTTGTTTTTTGCTTATGATTAAAAATAAATTTGGACTTTGTTTATATTGTCTTCTCCTTATTTCTTAATATGTAAAATTTCTTAATGATACGCAACACCTTTGTTATATTCAATCTTTAAGGTACCAAGTGAAGAAGATTCTTTGATGGTAAAGAGAAAGGAACAAGATAACACCGAGGCTGAACGGAGTGGGAAAAAGAAGAAGAAACAAGTTGCAACCCCTCGTCCTGCTTGCTCTTGGGTGCATTTTAGGTAACAGTTGATTTATTGTAAGTAGGAACCCTTATACTGGATATCTTGTGCCTTCTGTTTTGTTATTGGCATTCTAATGTTTAAAAAGTATGTTTCAGCCGTGAGTTTATTAAGGAGTACAGTGCTACACATCCTGAATCCTCGGGCCTGAAATCAGTAAGCTCACTGATTTACTTTGGAATCATTATGCAAATTTCTTTTTCGTAATAAAGAATGATTAAAACTAGTTTATTTTAATTACCCCTGTGATAATGCTATTATTAGAGATACCCTTTTTTTATAATGGTTAGACCTAAAATGTTAGCATTATTACAAGGGAGTATGTTAAATACTCAACTCAACTCAACTCAACAAAGCCTTCTCCCAATTATTTGGGGTCGGCTACATGAATCCTATTTTTTCATTACATTCTGTCCACACATGACAGGAGTATGTGATAAAATGCCTCAATAATAATTAAACTTAACATCCATCTGTTTTCTTTTTTTGTTGGGGGGAGAGTATGTCTAATTACTATGGAGATAGGGGTACCCGTAATATCAGCATTATCGTGTTTTTATTTTTATTTTTTTTATATATATTTGTTTAATTTTTGGGTGGGGGTGGGGGTGGGGGTGGGTGCGTGGTAAGTCAGAGAAGCCCTTGAAAAATATACACTGAAGGTAATATGTTTTCTATTTAGGCCACAAAGGCAGCCTCCAATGCTTGGAAATTGATGAGCCCCGAAGAGAAAGATAAATACACTAAGCGTGCCCGTGAAGTATGGGACATCTACTTGAGCTCTGCTCCTGCTCGCGAGCCTAAGCCAAGAAAACAGGTGTCATTTTCTTGTATAATGTCTATCGTTCATTAAATGCTGTACATTATACAAATCTTATACAACTCACGTGGTGCAGACCAAACTAGTCACAAGGTGCTCCCCTGGCCGTGTACTTAATGTTTTAAAACGTCTTACTCCTGAACAAAAGACTGCCGTGAAGAGCATGGGATTTGGTAGCCTCCTTGATCTCAGATGTCGAACTCTTAGACGCAGTTTGTGTCTTTGGCTGTTGGAGAGATTTAACACCGTGCGTCGCAGCTTAGACATTTGTGGGGATCGTATTCCTTTATCTTCAAGGGATGTGGAGCTTGTGATGGGATTAGCAGCTAGTGGGAAGGATGTGGTCAATTCGGGGCCTGATGACTTGATCGTAGAATTGCGTCAAAAGTACAATGCTACAAATCGTGGTATCTCTGTGCGCCTTTTGGAGGAACGATTGGCTGCTCCAGATGCAGGAGAGGATTTTAAGAGATCATTTGTCCTGTATGCATTGGGTACCCTTTTGTGCCCAACGGCAAGGCTGGATGTAAGCCCTTCGTTCCTCCATTTTCTGACGAATATGGATGTTGTCCACCAGTACAACTGGGGGAAGTTCTTGCTTGACCGGCTAGTTCGGGAGGTATCTCGCTTTCGCCAAGGGAAGCAGCGTGCAGTTGGTGGTTGCCTTTTGTTTCTCCAGGTGAAGTAAAATGTTACAAATTACCTTTTTGTTCTTCTTAATTCTAATACCGGTAATGAACATTTATCTTCCCTTAATTAAATTTCTTACAGCTCTTTTACTACGAGAGTGTTGCTGTTGAAGGACCCTTTGAACCGGCTCCTATTGCTGTTCCGTGCTTATCCTCATGGGGTGAGGAGGAAATTACTGAGAGAGAGAAACGAGAAAGAGATCTTGGTGGTTACGGGTTTGGGGAGGTACATTACAGTTGGGTTATGTGGCACTGTATTAGACATCCGTTCGTGCACATTTATCAACTTTTCTGTTTTCATGCAGGTGATTTGGAAGGAGAGGTGCCTTGAGATGGGGTTGTTGTGTGAAAAGCCCCAAGTTAATACTTCACCAGGAGAAACTGTTGATGGGGTAGAGCATGGCCTTGCACTTGAACACGAGAACAGGGTAGTTATGGTATTGCTAATTTTTGTTTATATTACTACCTATATTTTTAGAATGTTATCTCCATAATTAACACCTTTTACTATGCATCTCAGGATGCTCTTCAGTGCGGTTGCTCTCTTCGTTTGGATATTAATTTGGTTTGTAATCTTGCTTATAATTTGAGAATAACTCTATTTAGGATATAAAAGCAAAAGGGTGTAAGAATGAACGTAAGAACGTGGGGCAAGCTAGGGATTATGTAGGACTTCTACCCTTTTATATGAAGAACACTATGGTAGTTGAATTGGGCACCTAGTTTCATGGAAGGCAATCAATCACATACAATGATTTGAAACGTCCGTGCAAGTTAAGTAGATTTATCCGTTGAATCTTGTTAGCAAGGAAGAGTTTTCATTAAAACCCCACATGTAAACTTGTGAAGCAATATCAAGTGTCATGATTGAATGAAAACACCCAAGAAGTTCAAACACTAGTGGTGTGATACAAAAATTACATTCCAAACATGTCAAATATCCCCTTGTGCACCAAGAGCTCTGATACCAAGATTTCGATTTGTTTGGCAAACCGTCACCAATCATGACCCCTTATCAAGATATATTGGTAATAATGAACATGACGTAAACTACACGTCAATGACTAAAAAGAAATACCAAACCCTAATTTTAGAGAGAGAATCAAAAGTTGTCTTATATTTCAAGAATGGGAACAATCCGTACATATGAGATTACATGGGGTATTTATATGGGAAGGATTACTTGCTAATCAAGTAATTAGCTAAAATGACTAAAATGACCAATTAAAAATAAAAGAATGCCTAATTAGTCCAGGCATGCTTAGAGACTAATTAAGGAAAGAAAAGGCCTAAAAAGAACTAAATAGAAAATAGAAAATAAAAATAAAATAAAATAAAAGAAAAATAACAACGGATTCCCATCACTCTCCCCGGCTTCGAAAAGCTCGTCCTCGAGCGTAGGAGATGAACGACAAAACAACAAGGCAACCATCAAAGGATTCTCCACTAGAAAGAAGAGCCGTCATCGGAAACGACCTTTGTACTGGCTTGCAATAAATTCAGGGAGAATAAGAACACAATCCAAACATGGTCGACAAACTTGGCCCGAAATTCCGATGATGAACCCCTTCATTGCTACATCGCGAAAAACATCCACCAAGCGTATATCAAATGTCACAAAAAATGGGTCCACATACCCACCATCAATCACATCACCCAAGATCACCATCTCATCCCCTGTAGAAATAACCACCGATCCATCCTCATCAAAGTCATCATCCCCTCTCCCAAAAATTGGGAAGAAATCTCCCAAATAAAATGTTTCCGGCTAGTGAAAGTGCGTGCGAGTCACCCAAACATCCTCGACAAAAATATCAAAAAAAATCCCAATACATAACCCAATTTCGTCGTTTTGATCTTTCTTGCAATCCACCGGCTTGGGAGGGGAGTTTTTATTGTTGATTTGACCAGATTGGGTGAATGGAGGGGGGTGGGTGGGGTGGGGGGAATGATTGGGTGAAGCAACCAATCCTGAACTAGCCGTCGATAATCTTGAATTGAGCTTTGGGAGTTAATCGGAGTGGAAACGTAGTTTTTTTTATGTTTGGGGTTTGAAAAATGGGTGGTGTGTTGGAGGGTTCGGGCTGTTGGTGGAGTAATTTTGTAGGGTTTGAGGCTAAGGTTTGTAAGTTGTGGATTGAATTGTAAAATGGTAGGTGAAACCCTAGAAGTGGGTTGTCTTGGATCTTGAATGGCGGGTTTATAGAATGCATTTGGGCTAGTGGTGGATTTGGTGTAGAGGGTGGGTGGTGGGTGGGGTGGGGGGAATGATTGGGTGAAGCAACCAATCCTGAACTAGCCGTCGATAATCTTGAATTGAGCTTTGGGAGTTAATCGGAGTGGAAACGTAGTTTTTTTTATGTTTGGGGTTTGAAAAATGGGTGGTGTGTTGGAGGGTTCGGGCTGTTGGTGGAGTAATTTTGTAGGGTTTGAGGCTAAGGTTTGTAAGTTGTGGATTGAATTGTAAAATGGTAGGTGAAACCGTAGAAGTGGGTTGTCTTGGATCTTGAATGGCGGGTTTATAGAATGCATTTGGGCTAGTGGTGGATTTGGTGTAGAGGGTGGGGGGGGGGGGGGGTTGTGAGTAGAGATTTCTAGGGTTAGGGTTAGAGTTTTGGAAATGGGTATAGATTTGTTGTTGTGATTGTACCCACACTCCCGTTCTTTTTTAATCTTCTCGTATAGTAGTTCGGATCTTCTTGGAGCCATTGTTTGTTTGTAACGTACGATTTTGATAAATACAAACCGATACACCAAACACCAAAGTTGGAGCGACATCTCGCTCTGATACCAATTTGACGTAAACTACACGTCAATGGCTAAAAAGAAATACCAAACCCTAATTTTAGAGAGAGAATCAAAAGTTGTCTTATATTTCAAGAATGGGAAAAGTCCGTACATCTGAGATTACATGGGGTATTTATATGGGAAGGATTACTTGCCAATCAAATAATTAGTCAAAATGACTAAAATGACCAATTAAAAATAAAAGAATGCCTAATTAGTTCAAACATGCTTAGAGACTAATTAAGGAAAGAAAATGCCTAAAAAGAACTAAAAACAGAAAATAGAAAATAAAAATAAAAAAAATAAAAGAAAATAACAACGGATTCCCATCAGAACAACCACAATAAATATGCAAACAATAGAGAATATACACAAGCACATCAAGATAGATGTTGATCACCAATTTGGCTAAATCCACAAAGAGGCCCAATCCTATTATATATGAAGAAATTACAAATTCAATAGAGAATATACCAATGATATGTAGCATATCATTTACTCTCCTACCCAAATCCCGGATAGCCACTATACACCAACTCTCCATTTAGAACCCTCTCAATCTCATCTTACAAGTGTTTCCTATTTTCCTAACCCAGTGTATTATGCGCTTTCTTTAACCTAGTGAGAAAACCACGACACAACACATATAGAGCATGCCCATAATACATGAAACACTAACATTCTCACGCCTCTTTAATATTTGACTAATACCCAAACCCTGACCTTAGGAAGAGACTCATTTACCTTGAAGGCTATCTTAAACCCTTAAAATGAGAGCCAAACTTAGGTAAAAATACCCCAAAACGATTTGATACAGGTGGGAGAAACACGTGGCGAAATTGTGAAATGCCTCTCATTTAACCCATACCACATGCTGGTTCGCTGCAGCAAACAATACGTTTGTTAGGAGTGAAGGAAACCTTCGCTGGCTGCGGACATCCAGTTTCTGGAATCCTAAATTGACTGCCCTACATCGTGGGCACTGAACCATCCCTTCGCTGCAGCAAGTGGGATGGAATTCTAGAGCCAATTTCCACATAGATCATTGAGCAATTTCAATCCTGCATTCATAATCGCCACCAAAGTGCCTAATCTTGACGTCTCCTGAGGATATGGCATGAGATGATCGAGTTTCAAAACTCTTCTCCCATGTGTACCATTTTAGCATTACTTACTGTGCATAATCTGTTTCGCTATGTTGATATGGTGAGTAAAGTGTTCTTGGATGTGGGAATCGGAGTTAATGAGACTGTGGTATGCAGATTGTTCTATGTGCTCTTCTGGTAGTCAATATCTCAGCATTGTATCATGTTGAGGGATCGAGTTAAGGTATCTCCATTATTGGCAGACATGATCCCTCTGTTGATTCTGCTAACATGCGCTGTGGTGATAACATGCCTCTTTTGGCCGTTCGAATGGTCTCTGCTAGTTCCTATGTCATATGACTGATATGAGAAAGAACAATCGACTAGCACCCTGTTTACTCAGGTTTCCAACCAAAGCCACCACTGTACAGATATGATGTGGTATATGCTATATGGATCTCGATCTAGATAGCAGTGAAGGTTATTGACCTGGATGTCAAGAGCAGTGACTATTAAACTGTGTGCGTGTGTGTGTAAGAGAGAGAGAGAGAGAGATTTGATGACGATATGTCCATGCACAAGCCACCAAGGAGATTTGATGCAATAGCATGAATTTACTACGTACATCTGTCTATGCGCAAAACTAATTGAAATATCCTATATTATTTTCTTGAATTTCTCCTTCAAGTGAACTGCAGATTTTTCCCCTTCTATCATGTGACTTTGTCTAGAAATATAATTACTATTGAACATGTTATTTTAGTATTTTTCCGTTTGTATTGGGCCCTCCATGCTTTGGGACTGAGTTGTGTAGTCTTAGTTTTGTAATCTCCAGAACTTTCTAAAATTGTATTATTTTTAGTATGACTACAATTATTGGGCTTCCAATTGGGTAAGCCAACACATCACAACAATCAGAGCCAAAATAAAATTTCTCTCTTCTCCCCCACCCTACCCCTATTACCGTTTAGTGTTACTGTTCATCGGGTCAAACCCTAATTCTTCATCCTTTTAGGGTTTGTTGGTGTTCTCTATGAAGTAAGGGGCTGTTTTTTTTTTTTGGGTTTAATTGTTGGTGATTTTTCGATAATTGTTGTTGAGTTCTTGTTGTTTTTAGTACAAATCTGCCCTTTAAGAATTTCAGATTGTTGTTTGGTCCATTTTTGGGCACTTTTTGAGATTACGAGTGATTCGGATATTGGCAAATCCGATTCAATTGGCTACAAGGTTCCTCTTTAATAAGTGTAATTTTGCTTTCGGATCCCGTTTTGGTGATGAGGAGATGGTTTATCGTAATCTTCCATTGTTGAAACATAAATTTGCTTAGATCACCTATTTGGTTCATCAAGCTTGGCCAGCGGTGTTGATACCACTTATTCTCATACAGTTGCACCGCCGGTTATCGATTCTTATCTTAGTGCTAGTGACACTATTACTTCAGGTGCCCCATTTGCTTTTCATGTTCAGGCTGCGAAGTCCGCTTGAATTTTTGATTTCGGAGCCATTAATCACATGACGGGAGAGTCATCTCTTCTTTCCTCACACACATGACGAGTATGGTTCCTATTTTTCAGTACTTACGTATTGCGGACGGCTCCTGTACACGTATTCATAGCAAGGGAAAAGTGTCTCTTAATATTACTCTTTCCTCAGTTTTGCATTACCCTAATTTTTCTTTTAATCTCTTATTCGTTAGCCAACTTTCCAAGCATCTTAATTGTGTTATTGTGTTTTTTCCTACCCATTGTCTTTTGCAAGTTGATTATTGGTAGATTCTATGAGCGCGACAGGTTATACAACGTTAATACAAATGAAAAAATATTGTCACGTCCTTGATTTTAATTTTCATGAGAATGTCTTTTTCTATAGAGTGGTGGTACTTTGCAGGCTTCTACCTCCCCATCTCTCGAGGATATTATTGACTCAACTTCTCTCGAGGGCGAGGTTTCATCACTTGCCTGCCATTTTCCTATATTTGATGAGGTTCCTCCTCCCGCACCTTTTTTTGAGCCCTCGTTATAGGTATACTCCCGTCGCCCTCTGCCACCTCCTTCCCCTGAACTTGGGTACTCGCTCCATTTTATCACTACAATATTTTGATTTTCACTCTCGTTATCATTCTCGTATACAGCGCCCCCTCGTGCTATGGTTTTGTTGGTAGTTTTAATCATCCATTTTCCAGCATCTTTTTTATGATAGTCCATCTCTATTCCCCGATCTTGAAGGCCCATGTCGAGCATTTCTGAGCCACCTTAAGTCCATCTCCATTCCCTGATCATTGGCCGAGGCTCTCAAAAATCCTAATTGGGTGGAGGCAACGAGAGTGGAAATGGATGCTTTGGACCGAAATGGTACATGAGACCTTGTTTCTCTAATTGTGTGTGTGTGTGGGGGGGGGGGGGGGGACTGCTGGCTGTAAATGGGTCTTCAATGTGAAATATTTAGCCGATAGCTCTATTGATCGCTACAAGGCACGGTTGGTGGCTAAGGGATTTACACAAGTTCTTGGAAAGGATTTTAATGTTACATTTTGCCCTGGTGGTCAAGTTTACTTATGTACGATTATTGATTTCTCTTGCGGCTTCTCACTCTTGGCCTCACATCAGTTAGACATCAAGAATGCCTCTCTACATGGGGATCTCTCTGATCATCTATATGTACCCACTTTCGGGTTTTCAGGCCGAGGGGGAGTATACGGGGAAAGTATGTCGTCTCCAAAAGTCTCTTTATGGACTTAAACAATCACCCGGCTATGGTTCAGCAGATTCAGTGAGGTTGTTATATCCATGGGGTTTACTCGGTGCCATTGCGATCGTATGTGTCTCATTTGTCAGCCCGATGGCAAATGCATTATTTGTTGGTTTATGTTGATGATGTTATTAGTACGGGTGATGATGTTGAAGAGATTGCTCGAGTGAAGATGAATATTGGCAAAGTGTTTGATGTGAAGGACTTAGGTCCTCCCCATTATTTTATTGGGATTTATAAAGCACGGACTTGACATGTAATACGTGCTTCGACATGACACATGACACGTGACACATGATTTTTTCAAAAATTAGGATACGACACGCTAGGATATATATATATATATATATATAAATGAATAAAACATTATTTTTTTCATAAAATACATTATTAGAGCATTCTTAACATGAAATTAAGAAAATGGACCATACAAAACAAAATTCAAACACACTTTAACATTAAAAATCATAAATAAAGCAGAATCACCATCACATTAAAAAAAATAAAGAAAAATTAATTTCACGTGTCCTTTTACGTATCCCAGTGTGTGTGTCATGGACGTATGCTAACATGTTCAACCTAAAAAAAAAGGACTCGCGCGTCCCAGCATATCGGTTGCGTGTCGCGTGTCCGACTCGAGTCAAAGCTGATTCGTGGCTTTCGGGAGAGTGTCCGTGCTTTATGGATTCGGATTGAGGTGGCTCAGTCTAGAAGTGAGATTTCTTTATCCCGATTCCCAACATAAGTACACTTTGAATCTTCTTCAGGATACTAGGATGCTAGGTTGTCGTCTGACTTTTACTCCTATGGACTCTAACCTAAAGCTTTCGCCGAGACGGGTTTTGATTTCCAATCCTTTAGTTTATCAGAGATTGATTGGTCATCTTTTTTACTTGATCAACACGAGTCCGGATTCGACATTTGTTGTATGGTTAACTAGTTTATGCATACTCCACGCACTGTACGCGTGGATACTGTCTGCCACATTTTGAGATATCTTAAGTCATGTCCAGGACTTGGGTTATTTTATGCCTTGGGGAGTCAGATTGATGGGAATCCACATTTTATTTTCCTTTCATGTTCTTTAATTGTATTTTCTATTTTCTTTTAGTTCTTTTATATTCTTTTTAGCCTTTAATTAGCCCCCAAGCATGTTTTGGACTAATTAGGCATTCTTTTATTTTTAGTAGGCCCTTTTAGTCATTTTAGCTAATTACTTGATTAGCAAGTAATTCAACCCCTATAAATAGGATTGTTTCTCTCATTTGTACTCACTTCTCAAATCATGAAAATAATAACTCTTTTATTTCTCTCTCTAGAAATCAAGTTATCTTTGTTTTAGGTCATTGAAGTGTAATTCACGTCAAATTGGTATCAGAGCGGGTGAGGCTCCAAACATTGGTGTTCGTGTTTATCGGTGTGGTGAATATCAAAATCGTGCCCTACATTTTTCAATGGCCCGGAAGAAGGCAACTCGAATTGAAGAAGAGATTAACGAGGAGTTGAGACAAAGAAATCAAGAATTGAAACAAAAAAAATTCAAGAATGGAAGAAAACATGCAAGAATTAAAGGACCAAATGGCTACCATCATCCAATTTCCTGCCAAAACTCAAAACCGTAGCCCCTCCCATGAAACCCTAGCTTTAAGTCACCAACAAGAAGGTACCAATAGTGTTGGAAAGCAACCCGAATTCATCTCCAATAGGCCCGAAAGGAAAACCATGGCTGCCGACCCAAATTCCAGCTCATTTCCGGCGCCGGGCAGGGCCGATAATGACAAAAAGGCTGCCGAACAAGGGGGCTTTGGTATTCTGCCAAGTCGGGCCATTCAAACAGGGACCGACATTCAACTGTGGTCTTTTTTTTGTGTCGACAGCAACAAGGGGGCTGCTACGGTCCCACCCCAGCGTCGCACCACCCTCCCGGTGGCCGACCCCTGCATTTTTGTATTTTTGCTCTAGAACTTCCCAATTCAAGTGTGTATACCTCCCATCCCAGCCAATATTATGATGTGAACCCATTAAATGCTAATTGTTGCCCAAACATCAACCCCAAAACTGCTGCCCCGTATGAAACCCTAGCTTGTATTGATTTAACCAAACCATTGCCCCAATCTACCGAACATTTCCCTTGCTCCAACCGTAAAACCCATTTTGAACCCGGAGCTCACATTTTTCCAACCAAAATGTTAACCCTAATTGTACCCAAGAATGTGCACCCACCCAAAAATTAGCTATAGAAATCTCAAATACAATTTCCCTCAACCATCCACCCAATTGAAACGCTATTCGACCTCCCAAACCACCCGATCAATTTGATTTGGGTGTTTTTGAATATCAAAATATTGATTCATGTTTGCACCCCCACGCACCACCACCCATACTACCCCACCTGTCATCACATCATACCTCTCATCATGACCTCTCTTTACTTTACACTGATTCCTCTTCTTCCCCTGACATTGGGGATACCCGCCGTAGTATCTATGAGTGGATTCCCCCACCCGGTGCCCATCGCCCCATTCCACTATGGAATCGTCAGTGCTTCTATTATGGAGAACGTGGTCACCTCATTGCCACGTGTCCCCACTATCAGCGTGATCCCCGAGCACCTCCCATGGCCCTACATGATCATCCTCCTCATCCACCACTTGTACAGATGCCACCGGACCTAGTTGATTATGTTGCACCTGCACCAGGTGATGTGATGGGCCGAGAGCTCATCAGGATGGAGACCCACTCTCTTTAACACTCCAGTTATTTTCTCGGAGTTTCCATGGGGACATTCGTGTAGACATCCCTATGTTTGATGGCAGATTCTCTCCGGATGATATGACCGATTGGCTCGCTGCTATGGAGACGGTTTTCGATTACTAGCGGATTCGGGGCCGCTCATGTGTTCTACTAGCTGCGATCAAATTTCAGGGGTTTGCTCGTGTTTGGTGGAATGACCTTTGTTATCGTAGGACAGCTGTGGGACTCCCTCCTTTCCAGGACTGGCTTGATCTCAAGGCAGCTCTTCAGGCCTCCTTTATACCTTCGACGTATGAGTGAGACCTCGTTACGCATATTCAGTCTCTTTAGCAGGACACATTATTGGTTGTAGAGTACATGGAGCAGTTCCAACTCCTCTGCACTAGAGCACACCTGCCCGAGACGGAGGATCAGCGGATCAGCCGCTACATTCTGGGACTTCAGCCACATATTCGCCGCGACCTTGGATTGAGAGAGATACCGACATTTTTGAAGGCGGTAGAGTATGCTACTAAGGTCGAGGCTTATCATGCAACCTTAGCAGCTTCTCCAGCATCCCGACCTCCATCTTCCTTGAGTTCTGCTCCTCCTGCAGCTTCATCTTCGGCCATTGCTCCAGTCACCACCACTTCCGCTGTGACCCATACAGGCCCTCCCGCATTTCGCTGCTTCAATTGCAGCACCATCGGCCACCGAGCTTCTGAGTGCCCTCAGCCACGTCGACGGGCCCTACTAGCGTGGATCACTCTCCCGAGTATCTCGACGAGGCCGAGCAACCCCCTGATCCTGCATTGATTACTATGTTAGAGGGTGATTCTGTTGGTCTTCCCCTTTGAGTTCGTGGACGAACTTTTTTTTTTTTTGGGGGGCGGGGGCGGGGGCGGGGAGAGTGATGGGAATCCACATTTTATTTTCCTTTTATGTTCTTTCATTGTATTTTCTATTTTCTTTTAGTTCTTTTATATTCTTTTTAGCCTTTAATTAGCCCCCAAGCATGTTTGGGACTAATTAGGCATTCTTTTATTTTTAGTAGGCCCTTTTAGTCAGGGGCAGAGGCAGGTATGGGCTCGGGGGGGCGCCAGCCCTCCCTGTTTTATATAAAAAAAAACAGAGGGTAATTTTGTATATTTCAAGTTCAACCCACCCTATTTCTTACTTTTAAGTATTAGGGGACAAAACCTAAATATGTAAAGTTACAAAAAAAACCATTTGAAGTTCAGCCCACCGCCTCTTTCTTTTGAGAATTAAACCTAAAAAGTCATTACCCTCTTATCTTCTCATCTCTCTCCCTTTTCTCCTCAACAACCGGCCGATCAAGACCTAGGCAGCCCTGCCACCGCCAACCACCACCGCCGCTCCCGCTCATCTCAACTCAATCACTCACTGTTTTGTTCAGTTCAACAAACAATAACAAGTATGTATCCCTCTGTGGTTGGTTTAAGGTCAACAAAACCCATTTTTTAGATTGTTTTATAAGTCAATTTTTTTATTGTGTGTGAAATTTTACGATGCTAGTTGTATTGTCACGTACTCCCTCATTTTTTAGATTGTTTTATAAATCTATTTTTTTTATTGTGTATGAAATTTCATTTGTCTTTATTAATTCAAATGATAACAATAAATGTGCACTACGGATTTTTTTTATTAACAATCAATAACCTTTTTTAATAAAGGTTTTAATAAAAACCCTAAATAAAATAATTAGGGTTCTTTGATGATTAATTATTTTTTGATTATTAACTATTATATACTTTTTTGACATTACTTTAGGTTCTAATGTCAAGAAAAACTTTGTTATCATTTTTTAAACCAAAAAATGATTCACATGCTCCCTATATTGACGGATGATACTCGTTCAAGGTCCTCGAGCCACCTCCTAAAATTCAAAGGGTTGAACCTATTGAAGAAGACAACACTTTCACTCGAGATCCTGGATTGCGTCTACAAATATGTCAACAACCCGTTGATGACCGGGATGAGATTCGAAAGAAATATCTAAAATTGGGACCTTATCAACTCATACTTCAAGAATATCCACCCACCCAAGACGGAAAACAAATTCGTCGCTTTCAAAGTAGTTGGTTTCAAAGACATCCTTGGCTTGAGTACTCTATTGCAAAAAATAGAGCATACTGTTTTTATTGTTTCTTGTTTGAAAGTAATCCATCCATTCAGTCGACATTTATCGTTGAAGGGTTCCAAAGTGGGAAAAGGGTTGGTGGCCCGAAATGTTGTTTTCTGAAACACATGGGTTGTATCCCTTCAGTCCATATGAGTGCTGTCCAAGCAGCTGAAGATTTAATTAATCCCT
Organism: Sambucus nigra; assembly: GCA_949130495.1. Taxonomy (NCBI): domain Eukaryota; kingdom Viridiplantae; phylum Streptophyta; class Magnoliopsida; order Dipsacales; family Adoxaceae; genus Sambucus; species Sambucus nigra. The sequence continues at coordinate 334,124,846 of OX422207.1, read as the reverse complement.
TTCAACATATTCGGAGGGTTTTGAATTCGCAATCCAAAGAAGTTGAAAGGAATCGGTTGCGCCTTAAGACATCAATTGAATGTGCACGTTGGCTTGCATTTCAATCATGTGCATTTAGAGCTCATGATGAAACTCCCGACGCACTAAATGCTGGAAATTTCCTTGAATTGATAAAACACATTGCGAATCATGATGAGAAAGCTGCTGAGGTTGTCTTAAAAAAAGCTCCAGGAAATGCGAAGTATACCTCTCCAATGATTCAAAAAGAAATCTTGAATATACTTTGGTGATAATGTGATAAGTAAGATCCGTAAAGAAATTGGTGATGGGAGTTATTGTATATTGGTTGATGAAGCACAAGATGCCTCTATTAAAGAGCAAATGGCTATTGTAATAAGATTTGTTGATGAGGGAGGGGTGGTACGTGAACGATTTTTTGGTATTGTGAGCGTAGAAGACACCACTGCTTTGACACTAAAAAAAGAAATTGTTGGGGTACTTTCTTGTTATAATCATCATATTGATAAAATGCGGGGTCAAGGGTATGATGGAGCTAGTAATATGCGAGGAGCTTGAAATGGATTGCAAACACTCTTTCTTAAGGAGTGCATTGTTTTGCCCACCAATTACAACTTGCATTAGTTTCGGCATCGAGAGATGTGCAAGATATATGGTTGTTCTTCTCAAAGTTGAATGTTGTTGTGAATATTATCGGTGCTTCTCCAAAACGTCAAAGTGAATTACAATCGAGAGAAGTTGCTGAAATTGCAAGTAAGGTGGCACTTGGTGAACTTCAAACGGGAAGAGGTGTTAATCAAATGAAGACATTACATCGTGCGTGAGCCACTTGCTGGAGCTCTCACTTGAGTTCTGTTCGCAGTTTGATTGATTTGTTTGGCCCATCTTGTTAAATTGTTGAAAATCTTTGGTTAAATGGTGCTAATCATCCTATACGCTCTGAGGCTAAAGGTGCTTATGATGCTATGACCTCATTTGATTTTGTATTTATTTTATATTTATTGAATGAGATCATAGGGATCACTGATATTCTTTGTCAAGCACTTCAACAAAAGTCTCAAGACATTGTGAATGCTATGCAACTTGTTTCAACAACAAAAAAGCTTCTTCAAAAGTTAAAGGGAAACTGGTTGGAATTCCTTCCTTGATAAAGTGCAGTCGTTTTGCGAAAGACATGGCATTGAGATCCCAAATATGGACGCTTCTTATAAAGTGGGCACTCGGCGTTCTTGTATGCAATGCGATAATATAACAATTTATCATCATTAGCAAGTCGATACTTTCAATGCTGCAATCGACTTTCAAACAATGGAGTTAGATTGTAGATTTTCCGAGGGGGCAATGGAAATTCTTTCTCTTAGCTCTGCTTTGGATCCTCGTGATGCTTATAAGTCATTTAACATTGGTGATATATGCAAGCTTGCAGAAATTTTTTATCCTCATGATTTTTTCAAAGATGATGTATCCACATTGAGGCGTCAGTTGCAACACTACGAGCTTGATATTCCTAATCATCCTAGTTTTCAAAATTTGTCCAGAATCCCTGAATTGTGTAGAACATTAGCTGAAACAAGGAAAAGGGATATCTATTCATTGGTTGATAGATTGATTCGACTTGTATTGACTCTTCACGTATCCACAACATCAACAGAACATGCCTTTTCAGCTATGAAATTTGTAAAAACAACTCTCCGTAACAAGATGGATGATGATTACCTTGAAGATTGCATGATACTCACAATAGAAAGAGAGCTTGCTGAAGACATTGATTTGGATTTACTAATAGATGATTTTGATTCACGAAAGGATCGTAGGGTTCAACTTCATTAGCTCATATGATGTATTTTTTGTCACATGTGACTAAATATAGCGAGAAACGCTCTTTTGCCTATTTTGAATTTAGAATTTTGGTATGCTATTGTCTAAAAGTTTTAATATTTGCATTTTTTTCATTCAAATAAAATTTAAGTTGCTTCTTAGCCCGTCCTGATCTAAAATCCTGGCTTCGCCACTGCTTTTAGTCATTTTAGTTTATTACTTGATTAGCAAGTAATTCAGCCCCTATAAATAGGATTGTTTCTCTCATTTGTACTCACTTCTCAATTCTTGAAAATAATAACTCTTTTGTTTCTCTCTCTAGAAATCAAGTTATCTTGGTTTTAGGTCATTGACGTGTGTTTTGTGGTGTCTAAGACAAATAAATGCTCCACTTTGGGCTTTTGTACATTCTAAGGTTCTCACCTCATCTCATGGAAGAGTAAAAAGCTGGCGGTGGTTTCACGTTCTCCAGTACTTGCGATGGCTCAGGGGACGTGCAAGCTATTATGGCTTCGATTGATATTAAAATAGTTGGATTTTATGGAAAGAGAATCATTGGAGTTATTCTGCAATTATAGGACGGCTATTATGCTTGCATCAGATTATGTGCTTCACACAAGAGGATGAAGCACGTGGAGGTTGATATTCATTTTATCTGTGAAAAGGTGAGGTCTGGCATCATTCGTCCAATTTTTGTCCCTTCTTCATATCAAACGATGGATTTTTTAATCAGTTGGGCCCATTGTTCTTTGATCTTTCATTGTCAAGCTGGGCTTGATTGATATCTTTGCTCCAGCTTGAGGGGGAGTGTAGGATTTCATGTTATTTTAGTATTTTTCCGTTTGTATTGGGCCCTCCGTGTTTTGGGCCTTACCTGTGTAGTCTTAGTTTTGTAGTATCTAAAACCTTCTAGAATTATAATATTTTTAGTATAAATACAGTTATTGGGCACCCAATTGGTTAAGCCATCACATCACATCACAAAAATCTTAATTACCACAGTAGTAATTATTTTTCTTGGTGTTTGTTTAAATAAAGAGGTACTGCTGCCCCCATTGCCTTGCGTTAATTCCAAGTTATTTTATTTTCTTATGTTCTTTTATCTCGATGAATTGTGTTAGGCTGAAGGAGATCAAGTAAATGGGGATCTCATTATTGAGGAGGTAATTTACTCTCTCGACAGCTGACATTTTATGAATTTCTTGATACTGTTTTTCCCATTGTTATGGTTATTAATATTAGACAACGGGACACAACCTTCCCCTTGAAGAGAAATAGCGCTGGCTTCCAGGTTGCCTGATGGCATTAGTGGACCTGCCGCTGTTTATTTCTGAATTTTATCGTTTCTATTTTTTATTTTTTTAAGGAAGGAGGGTTGGTGGTGGTGGTGGCAAAAAAGATCCTGAACTATACATTTTGGCCGGAAACCCCCTAAACTATTTTAATGCCCCCCCCCCCCCCCCCAACACACACACAAACTATGCCTTATGTGGATAAGGAAACATTTGACGGCGTTTTTAGTGACATACAAGGGTTTTGCATTAAAAAATCAAGGTTATTCCAAGCAATAGCTCAGAGTGGTTTCGGATTAAAAATACTCCCTCTGTCGCAAATTAAGAGTCCCTAGCTTATTTATTTATTTATTTATTTTTATAGATTAAGGTTACACTCAATGAATGGCCAAGATTAACACTTTTTTACTGTTGTGAAAATTTGGTTAGTTGATTATATCCAAAAAAGGGTAGTGGATTATTAATATGGGACAACCCAAAAAGGTATAGTGGACTCTTGATACGTGACGGAGGGAATAGTTCTTAGGCGTTTTATAGAAGAACTGCATAATTTAAGTTTATTTTTGCACTTACTCTTTCTCTCTCCCCTCCTCCTTTTTGCAAGTTTCTAGATTTATGAACAGAGCTTGTAGCTTGTTTTATACTCTGCATATTAACTTGTTCATACTATACCAAATGAACATTGCTCATAACGAGTGATGACTAGGTTAACATATATCCACAGGAAAACATGCTTGCAAATCTTGAACAAGTCAGTGCAGTGTGCGGTGAGATCGAGATGGTTGTTGATTCAATCACAGAGCCACACGAAGACACCGAGTATGGCTGCACCGAAACAGTGGACTCCACAAAAACAAATGACCACGGAGAGACGTGCATATATACAATATGTGCGTGCCCTCTTGAGGGCTGCCAGTTTTGTGGTTCAGCCGAACAGCTATACCTACATTTCAGTAGCAAGCATTGGGATTGTGGTAGGCATTTTCGGTACAACTGTCCTTTGCGCGTGTCCTTGAACACGAAGGAAACATGCATTATTCTTCAAGCAGAGGAAGATGGGGCTCTCTTTCTACTAAACAAAAGCACCGAAAAAATCGGCCATACCCTAATGATAACTTGTGTAGGCCCCACCTCATCGAAAGAGCGCTTCTTGTATGATCTTGTATCGGAACGAGGGGTCAGCTCTCTTAGATTGAAATCGTATACGCAAAATTTTTCGGGCCGGGTTGAAGGCTTCCTCACCGTGGATTTTCTGCTAATTCCATTTGGTTATGTTGGTTTATCTGGGGAGCTGAATTTGGAGGTTTGTATATGGAATTCAACTGAGCTAGGTACTGATTGACATGTGTGTTGTTTTAGAACGCTCTACTTTTGTACATGTAACTACAGTGGGAAAACTTTTAGAAAGTAGCATATTTCTGTTAATAAACAGAACGAAGAAGTGTGGATCTTTTATATAATAGAAAAGTCAGGTATATTTACTCAAGGTTTATTATATAGCTCCACCTCAAGACACCTAAGTAATTTATGTTTATTGGAGGTGCCGATGTGAATGCGTAGAGTCTATGGCAGGTGATTGACAAACATTACTCGTTTGCTCCTGTTATTTAACCAACCCCCATCCCCCACTCGCCCACCCAAGCCAATTAATTGACAATTTGTAAATATGTGGGCATTGAATTAGTTTTTTTAATGCCATGTTTGGATCCTGCAAAGTGTAGGGGAGAAAGTAAAGAATGTACAATAAGTTCCATTCTCTCTCCCCCTCACCACCACCACAACAAATATTGTCAGTGATGTTTTTTCAGGGACTGTCCCTACTTGATAAATGTATTATTTTGTATATTTTATACCCAAATTAATACTTTGTTAGATTCATTTTACTTTAGTTAATAAGTTCTTAGGGTCATTTTGGTAAATAAAGGAGTAAAATACAAGAAGAATTGAATTTGGGGTCAACATTAATATTAAAGTAAAAATTGGGCATTTCGGTAATTTTATTATGCTAAAATTGTGTAAAAGTTTTCAAAGTGTCCATTTTATAATTACCCATGAAATTTGGAGCGAATTAAAAATCATAAAAAAAGTTGATTTTACACTAGTTGAAAAATTGCTGTTTTTGCATTTGAGCAATTTTCAGCGTCAAATTTTTGTCGAAATATAATACGAGTATTTGTGAGATTATTGTGTACAATTTTGTGGAGGGGATTGTTTGTGAATGTAATATCGCTTTGAATAAAAGTTTTGTAAGTTGATTATTATAGTGAGGCAAAATCCACCCATGGATCCAACTCCCTCCCCGCTCTCATTTTCCGAGCTACCCGTCGGGGCTTATGTACCTAAATCTCCATTTCCCCTAACCCTTGGTAGCTCAATTGGACAAAATGTTATAAGTGTTTAGGCAAGTGCAAAAAAAACATCCCACTTGACATTATACATTAAATCCCCTACTATGCTAAGTTTTTGAAGGACCTTTGTACCTTTAAGAGGACCACCAACTTTCTAAATAAAGCTTTTCTCGTTGAGCAAGCTGGCTCGATTATATTTATCAAGATAGAAGAGCACAATATTGAGTAAGCTCTCTTAGACTTCGGAGCCAACATGAATCTTATGCCGTACACTGTGTACGAGAAATTAGGTTTGGAGGAGTTGAAACCGACTAGGATTACCCTGTCACTAGCCCATTGTCAAGTAAAAATTCCGAGAGGTGTCATCGAGGATGTTCTACTTAAAGTGGGTGATTTTGTCTTCCCTGTTGACTTTGTCGTTTTGAACACCCAACAAGTGCATAATCCGGTTGCACAAATTCTTGTTATTTTGGATCGTCCTTTCCTTGTTACATCTGACGCCGTCATTAGGTGTCACATCGACCAATTGAATCTATCCTTCGAGAACATGACTTTGGACCTTAATGTGTTCAAATTTTTCAAACAACCACTCGATGACGATGAATCCATTGATGTCTACATGATCGACATTATAGTGTAAGAGACCTTCAAGCAGAGTTATAATAACAATCCTTTAGAGGCGTGTATCGGTTTTTTCAAATTCAAATTTGATGTTGAAAAATCTATCGGAGAAGTCAATGCCCTCCTCGATTCCGCTCCTCTCATGGATGCCGAAAAAATGGAAACCACTCCCACTCGCCACATCACCCATTCCACCCTCAGGCGAGAAATATCTCGAGCTTGAACTGGAGCCATTTCCAAACACGCTCACATATAGGTTCTTAGGACCTACTGATACCTTTCCTGTTGTCACCGCATCTGATTTTGACAAAGAACATGAAGGCAAGTTACTTAGTGTTCTCAAGGAACACAAGGAACACTACACCAAAATGATCAAATTGGCACCCTTCAACTGGCCAGTCTTGTCACGGTCAATGACCGTGACAAAAACAACAACACGCGTGTGTGTGTGTGTGGTGGGCAGTGGTAGTGGGGGGGTGGGGGGGGGGGGGGGGGGGGGGGAAGGGGGGTGAGGCTGTGTGTGTGTGTGTATATGTGCGTGCTTGTGTGTGTGGTGAGGGGGGGGGGGGGGGGGGCAGGGGAAATGGGGCGGGGGGTGGGGCTTGTTAGTTTTTTTAATTAAATTTTTATTGGTTTATTAGATATTGCCCTCATATGCAAGTAGTGCCCCTTGTAAAAGAATTGATTGATTAAATATTGATTGGTTGTTAATTTTTTTAATAAATTAATAATTAGTCCCCCTTTCATATGCAAGTAGGATTGCCTCTCATTGTAAATTAGTAAATTTATAATTGTATACTTTAATTGTTAGTTTAATTGACGAAAATAATTAATTGAGTAGATGGATTAGAAGGAGTACGGGATACACATTTGTTGTTGCTATTGCGGTTGGATTATAGTGGTTCGGTTGGTTAATTTTAGAATTGACATGACCACTGGATTATTGTCCATATGAGGGTGAGATTTTTCAACTTTTTTAAAAAAATTACTTTGTATCACGAACAATATATATATAGTATGATAATTAAATGAAACATAATTGAAATTACATATAGTGCGCATATATACTAGCCTTCTAGTTCTTATGCGTACGCATTCAATAGTTCTTAGACCCGTTCAAGAGTCAATACCCCTGTAATGAGATCTCTCGAATTGTCCTGTTTGGACAGTTTGGGACTGCATAATTTCTGTATGATAATATTCTTAGTGGCTTAAAGTTGTTACTTTTGGAGGAAGTTCTGCAGTTATATCCTAATGTTCTCTGGGTACATACTAGATTGACAAGTGTGACGGTTATTTCAATTGATCAATTGAAACAACACTCACACTTGCCAATCTACGTCGTGTATTTGGAGAACTATGGGGATATGCTGTCGAATTTTTCTCAAATCGTAACAATGTGCATGAGCTATTAAGTATATTATAGAAATATGCGGTCTTGAATGGGATAGGACCACTCACCCTTTAGAGGAGATGGAGGAAATAGGAATTTCTATTATAAATTGAATTTGAATTTGAAATTTAAAAATCGAATATAAATAAGACATAATTAAATGAAACATACTATAAATCTAAGTTTTGTTTATACTAATCCAGGAATGTACGCTTCTTACCTTTAACAGGTGATTAGTTGTGGTAGCTGTGATGGGATATCCTAAATACAATGAGTGGATGGGTGAGACAAATAAAATGGGGATTGTGTTTTGCAGAGGTGCTAATGAATTTGTAAAATAAGCAAAGAGATGTCATAATGATGAAGAGTTTTCGTGTCCGTGTGCTAGGTGTAAGAATGGTAAGGTGTTTGAGCGAAAAACAGTTGAACTACATTTGTTAAGATGGGGTATGCAAGATATTTATCGATTTTTGAGTTTTCACGGTGAATTGAAAGTTCCTTTTGTCCTCGAACAACCTTTACAACAACCTTCAACAAGTAGGATAGATGTAGAAGGGGACGACATAGATCATAATATGTTAGAGGATTTAGTTGATGATGCATACGGAGTTTATGAAGTGGAGGAGAATGAGGTTACTGATGATATACAAGGTTTAGGTGCTCGTGAAGATATCACGATAAACCTTGACAATGATTACCAAAATTTAAAATTTAAGGCGACCCAACCATTATACTCTGGCTGTGAGAAAGATCAAACAACTTTACATGTCATGGTTGGTTTGCAAAGTTTGAAGATGCAGTACGGTTTGTCTGGCAGTAGCGTGACAAGAATTCTGAATTGGGTGAAGGGCTTACCACCCAAGGAGAATACGCTTTCAAATAGCTATCCTATTATGAAGAACAATTTGAAAGGTTTGGGAATGAAGTATAAATCGATTCATGCTTGTGTGTACGACTGCATACTATAGCGAAAGGAGTATGAAGATCTTGATCGTTGTCCGGTATGCGATGAACCTAGATATGTCCAATCTACTGGCAAGGAAGACATTAAGGCTTGCTCGTCTAGCCACTGAACCCTTGTTCATGGCACAAGAGTACAAAAAGTATCGATTGAACAGTTACCTATTCGGCGCAATAGTGTACGAGGAAAGTATAAATGTACAAAACTCGGGCATTTCATATAAGGTTCTTACTTTCTTTCGAGCGAGCGCAAAAGATAAAAACCTCGTTGAAGCTGAAATGACTTACTATGGTGTAATTCGAAATATATTTGAATTGGATTATATAAGCTTCAAAGAGGTTGTATTTTACTGTGATTGGGTAAGAGTTGAGGATAAAAATGCTTGTAAAGTTGATCCTGGCACCAATTTGATCATGGCTGACTTGTCCAAGTTGAAGAGAAACGACCACGTGAGCGATGAGTCGTTTGTTTGTGCATTTCAACAGGTCAACCACGTGTTTTATTCGGAGTATATCAACAACGAGCCGTGATCAATTGTCCTACATGCGCCAAAGTGTCTAAATAGTAGTGTGGATGACTTGGCTGCACCTACCGAATATCAATCCATTTTTGATGATAACCCGAATTTGAAACAAATTTTCAATTTGTAATAAATATTCCAATTTGTACTTTATCAATCCATTTTTAATGCTTTTAATAGATTTGCACTTTATCATTTTCACTCTTGTGTAGTGTGCGTGTGTGTGGGCAGTAGGGGTAGGGATGGGGATGTTTCGAATTTTTAGTAATTGTACATATTATGAGTTAGATGCTGTTGTTTTCGAATTTAGAATTGAGGTGTTAAACAGTAATAATTCATTTGTATTTGTAGTAATTGTACATATTTTCATGTCTTCTTCTAATTCATTTGGATTTGTACTAATAGTAACATTTTTTTTACAGAAAATGTCTCCTTCAGATATTAAGGGGATGATGATGATGCTGATTATGATGATGTCCTCTGGGCTCGGTGGTAGCGGAGCCGACGAGGGCTCCTCGGCCCCTAGGCTCCCAAAATATGGTAAATTGGGGATGGCCGTCGAGAACAAGATGGGGCTATTAGTGAGATCCCTCTACCTGGTAAAGACGATCATTGACCCGGGGTACACTAGTTGGAGGGAGGTGCCAAAAGAGCTCAAGTTAGCTATTTGAGCGGCACTACAGGTAATGCATTTATATTTATATTTATATGAATATTTCAATTTCAATTTCATTTTATATTTATATTTATATTTATATTTATTCGCAACTAACATTGTATTTGTTGGACATGAATAATTTAGCCTGGCCTCAGAACTACGCGATTTCGTCTTGGAGCAGTTGAGGGAGCAACACAAGACGTGGAAGAAAAATATACAGACCCGGTACTTTGGGAAGACCCGAGACTCCAGTATCCGAATGAGTGACTCCCGCCAAAGGAGCCGATTTCATTGGCATAATGACAAAAGTTCATTGACAATGAGATCGGGGAGCGACAATTGGTATCTCGCCAATCGGAGAGGGAAAATCGGGCGAAAAAGATGAACATGCACTACTCCGGCCGGACGTCTTAGGCTGAGGTGGAACATAGGATGATGGTAAGATTTTATTTTTCTATAATTACAAAAATATGTTATTTTGCATTATTTTACTTTGCGTGTCCAATACTAATTTTGAATTATTTTATTTCAGGGGACGGGGAATGGTCCTGGGGGTAGGCCACATAGGCTCGATACTTATGTGGCTATTCGGACGAAGAAGGCGAAGGATAAGGAGGTGTCCCCGATTGTCGCGTCCACAATTGTAAGTAATTCGACAATTTACTTTTTGTTAATTACGTTATAATATTTTATTTACTTATTTAAATAATAATGTGCTTTTTGTCATTTCAGGCAATGCTTAAGGAAGTGGATGAGTCACAGTCTGATGCCGACAAGGCATCTTTGTCCACGGACGCACTCATCCAAGTGTTTGGCGCTGATCGCAAGGGGAGGACAAGGGGGTGAACTCATGGGTTGCCAAATCTAGGATCATCAGATTGGAGACGAGCAACGCCGGGTTGGCTTGAACGGTGGACTCGCATGATGCAAAGCTGTCCCGTTTGGAGGCGACGGTCCAAGATATGCTCTCATTCATGAAGCGTTCGTTGGGCGAAAACCGTAAGGGAAAAGGGAAGGAGAAGGTGGTGGAGGATGATGATGATGTGGACCTCGCTGCTTCATTGCCAACACGTGCGGACTATGATGATTCAGTCCCCTATTTGGCACCCTTAGACCGATCGATGTCGACACTTGGTTGGCCGAGCGTGTTTATACATGACATATTTGATGGACAACGGATAGGGCGGGGGTTGAGGGCCCCGAATACCATCCAGGGTATGCCAGTTCATTGATGTGCGCTTCAAGACATCGAGACCAAGGTGCTCGTAACGCATGTGATACCCGGGAAGGAGAACTCCCCATTGTGGTTGCGCGAACAATGCGGCATGATGAATATACAAGGGTGTATGAATTCGTATATCGTGTGGCCTATCCACCTCCTCAGACCTACCCCAGACATGTAGTGACATTATTTGAATTGAATTGATTTAAGTTGTTACATTTGAATTATATCGTGGTGTATATTGTTTTGAATGTATATTTGCATTTTATTTGGATATATGATGTTTGAACAGGTACAACGTTGCTATAACAGGTACAAATATACTGCTGGACAGTGGCAGTGGCCATACTGCCCAACAGATTTTTTTTCAATTCTGCCCAGAATTATCACGGTCATTGATCGTGACAAGTCCGTGACAAATAAAACATGTCACGATCAATGGCTGTGATAATTTTTTAAAGATTGCCACGGGCTTGTCACGATCTAAGACCGTGACAAAGCTTGTTAAGGTCAAAGATCGTGACATGACCGTGACAAGTCTAATGAACTTATCACGGTTAATGACCGTGGAAAGTCCGTGACAACAAAAGTTGTCACCCCCAGAATTGTCACGGTCATTGACCTTGACAAGTCTAACTTGTCAAGGTCAATGACCATGATAATTCGATAGATTTGGTGTAGTGGAAGCCTTAGGATGGACTGTCGTCGACATTAAGGGGATTAGCCCTTCGACATGCATGCATAGGATTCACTTAGAGGATAAAGCTAAAAACTTTCGTGAAGCACACCGTAGACTCAACCCTAACATGAAAGACGTCGTCCGAGACGAGGTGCTCAATTGTTCGATGCGGGTATCATTTATCCCATTTCCGATAGCCAGTGGGTCAACCCAGTCTAAATTGTCTCGAAGAAGTCTGGTGTCACAATGGTGAAAAATGATAATGATGAGTTAGTAACCACTAAGATTTAAATCGGTTGGCACATATGCATCGATTATAGGAAGTTGAACGCTGTCACAAAGAAGGATCACTTTCCAATTACTTTTATCGACCAAATTCTATAGCGGTTAACCAAATGTCCCTACTATTGTTTTCTCGACGATTATTTCGGCTATAAACAAATGCCCATTGTTCTAGAGGATTAAGAGAAAACTACCTTTATTTGTCCATTTGGTACTTTTGCTTACCGACGCATGCCCTTTGGGCAATGCAATGCACCCACTACCTTTTAGCGATGCATGATGAGTATTTTTTCGAACATGGTGGATAGGTTTCTCAAGGTCTTTATGAATTGGTTTTTGATATTTGGGTCTAATTTTAATGAGTGCTTATACCACCTCACCCTCTTTCTAAAGAGGTGTAAGGAAAAGAACCTCGTGTTGAATTAAGAAAATTGTCATTTTATGGTCAAATAGACTAGTGCTAGGTCATATAATTTCTGAAAGGGGTATCGAGGTCGATAGAGCTAAAATTGATATTATTTCTTCTAATTCCCCACTTTCAAAAATCGTGTGCGAAGTTTGATCATTATTAGGACAGGTCGAGTTCTACAAGATATTTATTAATGATTATAGCAAAATCTCTCGAACCTTGTGCAATATTCTTTCCAACGACACAACCTTTGACTTCACTAATGGACACCCATTATATGACCCCTCGACTGGAGTCAACCCTTTGAGATCACATGTGACGCGTTCGACCATGCTATAGGTGTGAATCTAGGTCAGCACAATGAGAAATTTCTTCATGTTATATAATATTCCAGTAGGACTCTCAACGATGCCAAACTGAACTATACCATATCTGTCCTCTTCGCGCCTGAGAAGTTGTAATACTTGAATATTCAGTGCATTTATTTAAATTGTGTAGTTAATTATTTATTTTCCTATGATGATATGTGATATGTCATTTAGTGTATTTATATATAGAGGCATGCTCCTATGCACATTAACTTTGCACACTACCTTTGCACATTAAATGAAACTACAATACACATGGTCGTTTTAACTCTGCCAGCGTGTTAAAACACATCCCAAACATTTCAAAGCCCAACAACGACTTTCACATCCCAAACATTTCGTAGCCTGCCGCCGGCGATTTGCAACCCCAGCCAACTCCGGCGTTCCACTCGCACACTCCGGCCCCCAAATCGGTATGTGTTATGATTTTTCTTTCCGGTGCAGGTTTAAAACCTAATCGATTTAGACGAAATAATGAATTTATTTCATTTCGGGAAAAAAAAACCCTAATCGATTACAAATACCCTGTTTCTACAAAACCTAATCGATTACAAATACCCTGTTTCTACAAAACCTAATCGATTTAGGGTTATTTACCTGCTTGAAATGAAATAGATCTTGATTTCGATTTTGATTGTTTTTGATTTCCAAAATATACTTTTCATTAACATTGTTTAGGGTTTATTACCTGATTAGATTCAACATTGTTTAGGGTTTTTTTTCCCAAAAAATATTAATTCATTATTTCGTTTTATGTGTTGGGTTTTTAATTTTTTTTCCAGAAATTATTACACTTAAGTTAATTGTTTTCATCTAATTTGTTGTGTCTTTTTATTCTTTTTAGCAGGTATGGCATCAAGTGGGTCATGTAACTCACATGCTGTGTGTTACTGTGGACTTCCCGTCGTGTTGCTTACATCCCGCACGAGTACTAATCCGGGGCGAAGATTTCTGTCGTGTCCAAAGAACATAGCCGCGTCTTGTGGATTTTTTGAGTGGGTTGATGCCGATATGACTACCGGTGATAAATACTACGAGTTGTTGTTGAAGATTACGGAATTGAATGACAAATACGACAAAATGGATAAGAAGCTTGATGATTTTAAGTTGGGATGTATTTTCGCTTATTTGGCACTCGTTGGTTTATTTTGTTATTTCTCGATGTAATTTTTATAATGTTGGGAATGAAAAGTGTACTTTTGTTGTTTGGCAAGTTTACTTTTGTTGTTTGGCGCTCATTGGATGTAATTTCCGTTTTGGCTATCGTTGGGAATGAAAAATGTAGTTTTGCCACATTGTTGTTTTTTCGTGTTTGCAATTGTCGGTTATATTTTGCAATTGTCGGTTATATTTTGATTGATCCTTGATAAAATTAATAGTTTAGTCCACTGATATTAGATGATCTTCTTTGGCTAAGCCTAGTCACAAATTTGATTGCAGTGTAAACATATTGCAGTGTAAACATATTGCAGTGCTCAGTACAAACTTTGACATGCAAACTTTGAGCACAAAAGTAAAAGAGAGAGAGACCTTATGGTCAGAATAGCTACAAAGTTTGGTGCAACTGGTGCTGCTGCAGGCCTTGCCTGCCAAAAGATTTTTAATGTGTCATGATAACCAAGAACAATGATATTGAATGTAAAAACCCATCTGGTAATGCTTCATGCACATATGCAAGCATTCTGAAGAAGGATTTACATCTAAATTCAAAGACTAAGTGTTGGCTTACACCTCGATTTTGTGGAAGCCTCATGTTAGTTGAAATTTCAGAAGAGGCACAACAAATATTAACCCAGTAGAGATTAAATCTTATTCATTTCAGTAGAGATTAAAAATGCAATTTGGACTAGAGGCACAACCAATATTAACCCAGGTATCTTCAATCTTATTCATTGGTCCCCTAGATTCAATCCAGCAAATCAGCGCATCACAACTGCATGTGTTTGGGTGCGATTTGTAGGTCTCAGTATTGAATATTAGAGGCCCAAAATCCTCCTTGAAATATCTGGTCATTTTGCTAGAGTATTAATTGACATGTAGATCACTGATACTATGCCCAATCAAGTTTTGATAAAACATAAAGACAATAGCTTTGAACAAGATGTGGAATATGAGAGACCACCACCTAGATGTTCCCACTGCAGAATTCTTGTACACTTGGTCACAAATTGTAGAGTGGTTAGAAGAATTCAATTAGACGGAGTTGACATGATGAAACATAAAACCACAAATACCAAATAGACCCATTCACCTTCCATTAATAATCATTGTTATACAAACTACAACAATTGTTATAGAAACTACAAACACTGTTTTTTCCCCATTACATCAAACTTAAACAATAAACCTGCATTACATCAAAATTGGAGAAAGCTCCATTACAAACTTAAACATTGAAAAAATGGAAAAATCTCCATCAGAACTCCATCTTGTACTTCTATTTCGACCACTCCAATGATGAGCATCCTTCCACACTCGTCGCTTGACTTGCATCCATGGACCTACAAACATAACATTTAAAATATTTAAGTTTCATTAGGGAAGTTGGTCCGCGCCAGCGGCACTAATATTTTTTATTAAAATACACATAACATGAAAGCTTACATAGAATTAAGTCGAGGACAATTCCTTTTATCATGCGATTGTCCAACCAAGCCACACCCATTGCAGCGCCTCTCTTTAAGCTTCGTAATAATCGCTTTCTCTTTCCCTCCTTTAAGTCTCTTACCACATCCTTTGGCCCTTACTTGTTGCGGTTCGTTATAAGTGTGCTTGCGATTACTACCCATGTTAATTGAAAAACTCTCACTTGCCTCACCAAGTGTCGGAGTAGATTTTCGCACCTCGCTAGAACCTCGTACATTTACTTCCAGTTGATTAATTTTCTCAATTGCCATATCCAAACCATCATTATAGATTTTTGTAGCTAACGAACTTGTGAGGGCTTTATCCACCACATCTAATGACCTTTGGATGAGTCGACTACGTTGAAGAAAGTACGACGTGTCATCTGTTATCTCTATTCCAACCGAATCTGTAACCGTTAAAGATTTAGCTCTTTTAGTCCACCGCATCAAGATGTATTGACTCGGTAAGCTATCAAAATCACGGAACTTTTGTAAATATGCCAACACATGTCTACATGGAATTCCGGTGCTCTCAAACATCTTGCAAGTACATGAGGCAAAGTCCAAACTCTTATTGTAAAGAATTTCTCGCTCCATTTGTGCTACACCTACACCTTTTGTCTTTCGAATTTTGTAAACACTTTGAATTTCATCATTATTCACAACTTCAAACTTATAATTCAACATCTCCCACATTTCATCTTGAAATTTATAAAACATTTCGCGGGTATAAATCTCAACCATTTGCACCAAAACATAGTGCATAAGTTTTAACTTTGGCTTCTCCGTCGAATCTTTGTGATCGGCAAGTAGCTCGTCGTGCCGTTGTCTCATAATCCCCCTACCAAACTGGATCATAAAATCAACTAGAGAGTTGTTCTTCGAGACATATTTTTTGAAGAATGAATGGGCGCTCTCGGCCCGTTGACTAGTCGACATATTTGCCGAAAAAACATGATTCACATATGCTGGGATCCATCTTGAGCTAATTTTGAATATCGAAGTAAGCCACTTATTTTCCTTTAACTCTCTCCTCTCGACAAGATCAATCCACTTCGAGTCGAATTCCTCCTTTGTCTCTGAGTTCCAAATGCAATTTGAGAACTCCTTGTAATATGCACTATACTTCACAGCATCAATTTTTTCTGGAAATTTCATTACAATATGCCAACTACAATACCTATGATATGTGTGAGGAAGAACCTCCGCGATAGCTCTACTCATGGCCGGATCCTGATCGGTGATAATCATCTTTGGTGGATCTCCCGGCATGGCTTCCAAAAATCGATTGAATAGCCAAATGAACGAATCAATGGTCTCGTCACCCAAAAAAGCTCATCCAAATATGATAGTTTGGCCATGATTATTAACTCCCATAATCGGCGCAAAAATCAGCCCATACCGATTAGTGTTGTATGTCGTATCAAATACAATCACATCACCGTACCAACTATACGCACGTCTACTAGTCGCATCCGCCCAAAAACAGTGTTTAATCCTTTCTTCTTCGTCCTTTTCAATTTGGAAATAGAAATTCGGATGCCTTGCTTGTTCATAACTCAAAAACTCATAGAACATATCACCATCGTGACCCTTCAACGCATTACGTCTACATCGTTCTTGGTTGTACAAATCCTTCTGTGTGAATCCAATGTTTTCAAAGCCACCCGCTTGGACTCCAAGAAAATTGAATTGTTGATGCTGTGGAATATTAATAGTGGAGAGTTGATGGGTTAAACACTTTTGAGCATTTGACACACTACGGTGCGACCTCAGGAAATGAGTTTTACGCGGGGTTGACAACGAGTGGGTATGAGCCTCCATGAACAAACTTACCTTGAATTTTCCATTGTCTGACCTCAGTACCGCAAGTTTAGCATTACATGACTGCCATAATGATCCCCGACGTCTTATCGCATCCTCTTTCATTATATCCGTACCCTTACCCTGTTTGAAACACACCCATTGCTTTCTAATGATTTCATTTGATATCCGAGACCTTTGAACATTAGAATTCCGCACACTAAATCCAGAATGTTTAGCATATTCATTATAAAAATTTCGCACATCATCTAGTGTTTCAAATTCTTGGCCTACTTTCGGCGTTATGTCGGTGGAAACTTGCGGAAGAAAAACATTAGCAACTTCATTCAAATTCGTTTCAGTCAGACCCTCTTCATTCACATTTTCCCCAATCTGAATATGAAGCTCCATACTATCACCAACCCATTGTTCTATGTTTGGGTCGAAAGGTGGATTATCCATCAACCCTACATAAAAATAGTAAAACCTCAATTAATTGGAATAAAAATAAAAATTTAAAGTTGGAGGAAAAAAACTTAATTACAATTTGAGGGGAATAAACATTACAGGTAATGAACTTTTGAGGAAAAAAATCAAATATTAAATAACTCAAAATCAATATTAAACAGTGTTGAATATAACGAAATAATGAATTAATATTTTTTGGGAAAAAAAAACCCCTAAACAATGTTGAATCTAATCAGGTAATAAACCCTAAACAATGTTAATGAAAAGTATATTTTGGAAATAAAAAACAATCAAAATCGAAATCAAGATCTATTTCATTTCAAGCAGGTAAATAACCCTAAATCGATTAGGTTTTGTAGAAACAGGGTATTTGTAATCGATTAGGTTTTTTTTTTCCCGAAATGAAATAAATTCATTATTTCGTCTAAATCGATTAGGTTTTAAACCTGCACCGGAAAGAAAAATCAGAACACATACCGATTTGGGGGCCGGAGTGTGCGAGTGGAACGCCGGAGTTGGCTGGGGTTGCAAATCGCCGGCGACAGGCTACGAAATGTTTGGGATGTGAAAGTCGTTGTTGGGCTTTGAAATGTTTGGGATGTGTTTTAACACGCTGGCAGAGTTAAAACGACCATGTGTATTGTAGTTTCATTTAATGTGCAAAGTTAATGTGCATAGGAGCCTGCCTCTATATACATATATATATTGTTATGTGATTCATATATTGGTTACGTGAATTCATATTCTTTGAAAATTGACATAATACACAATAATGCACTAATTAAATATTTTAAGTAACTTAGTATTGTGAGCGACTGTGGAATGCTCAGGGACTTGGTGTCGGAGAGTTTCCTTATTTGGATTATATACTCGGTATTAGTTCCCACTGATTGTGAAATAATTTCTTATAATACTGAGCCACACTTAACTAATTAATAATTAAATTTTAACCTAATCGACTCGTATTAGCTAATAAATTAATTTATTAAGATAATTAATTTATCGGAATATGTTATCTTTCGGGTTGGACTTTTGGGACGTTTACGAAGTTCATTTTTTGACTTAAAATAGTGAAATTTAAGTCTGTTGGGTTAGTATATGGGTTAGACCAAATTTCTTTGAGCATGTTTTGGGCTCATAGGGCAAAGTCTATTTTTGGACCTAGGCTTAATTTCGGGATTAAAGACTTTAATTAGTTAATTTAAAAAACCTAAAGACTCATATCATATTAGAGGAAACCCTAGTAGCTACGAAAGTTGAGAGACAAATAGAGGTTGAAGAGATTGAGAATTTGGGACTCGATTCGTACGATTGGACACAAGAAAGTATCTATTTCATTTTATTATTGTCATCCTGTTTATTGTTTTATTTTATTTCAGTCATGCTTAGAATGATAAAAATTATTTTGATTCTTGTATTATTTATTCATAAACCTAATCAATCTCTTTATGAAATTTACGAGGTGTCACAAAAGTTTAGGTCTTACTTAATAGGATCCATGATTGTTATTTTTATCGATCACTCGGCCTTATGGTACCTTATGTCTAAGAAGGATGCTAAGGCCCATCTCATTAGGTGGATCCTATTATTGTAAGAGTTTGAACTCAAAATTCAGATAAGAAAGGATGTGGGAATATAGTGGCTGACCACTTGTCTAGGTTTACCATAGAATCATCCGATAAGCCCATTCCCTAATGAGAAATTGATGCTTGTCTCCCAACTTCCATGGTTTGATGATATTGTGAATTATCTTGTGACGGGTGAGATGGCTCTGCATTGGCCCAAACAAGATCATTCCAAAATTCTATCGAAAGCCAAACATTTATTTTTGGATAACTCATACCTCTTCAAGTATTTCCCCTATGAGATCATTAAGATCTATGTCCCTGATCATGAGATTCAAAGCATAATCTCTTTCTGCCATGATCAAGACTATAGTGGTCATTTCAGTACCAACAAGACCACTACAAAGATTTTGTAGTGTGTCTTCTATTGGCCAACCATATTACTTAATTCAAATGATTATATATAAAGTTATGACCGATGCCAAAGATTAAGAAAAATCATTCCCAAGAACATGATGCCCTTAAACCCTATTCTGATTATTGAGGTTTTGACTATTAGGGCATTGACTTTATGGGTCCGTTCCCAAAATTCTACAGGAATCTTCACATCCTTTTGGTAGTAGACTACGTGTCTAAGTGGGTAGAAGTAATATCGTGTATGAAAAATGGTACATGGTGATCAAATTATTCGAGAACTATTTTATCCTGTTTTGGTACACCTCGAACAATCATTAGCGATCAGGAACCCATTTCTGTTATTTCTCCTTTGAGAGGCTCAAGAAAAAGCACCCGACCACCCATAAGGTAGGATGTTCCTATCATCCCTAAACTAGTGGACATGTTGAAGTTTCAAATAGGCAAATTATGAAAATTCTCGAGAAATTTATCCTTAAGGTTATTGGATGCACTGTTGGGCCATAGAATTGCCTATAATACGCCACTTGGGATTTCCACGTATAGGCTTGTCTATGGAAAGCCTTATCATCTTTTGATAGATTTAAATCATAAGGCTTATTGGACCATTAAGAACTTTAAATTTGACTTACCTGCTACAGGCGAAGTTCAAAAACTCCAACTCACTGAGTTGGAAGAGATTAAGATTGATGCGTACAGAACACAAAATTGTAGAAAGAGAAAATGAAAATGTAGCATGACAAGTCCATTTAAAGGAATTCATTTAAACCCAGACATAATGTTCTCTTATATAATTCTAGGTTGCATATATTTCCCAACAAGTTGAGGTCTAGGTGGTCAGGTCCATTTGCCATTAGGATAGTCTACCCAGATGGGGTGATTGAGGTTGAGAATCCAAAATATGGTGAGATTTTATAAGTGAATTGTCAATGTTTAAAATCATGTATGGAGTTGCGAGATCGAGAAGTGGAGAAAATTCTTCTCCAATACCTCATGTACCAAGAGTGAGTATAAAACTGGGTCGTTTTTGTTGTATTATAGTTTGTTATTCACTATGCTAGCTTAAATTTAATTGATAAGATTAGGAACGTTTTCAAACTTAGTTAGAGTTTATTAGTTTAATTAGATTTTGTGTTCTCGAAAATTATTTTAAATTTTTTAAATATTCTTTACTTATATAAAAGATTAATATTTTATCCCTCTGACACAACTCTTTTGAATACTACAATTTTATGTATGTTTACTTTTGATTGGTTCTGCTTCCATTCAATTGTTTGAGAGTCCATGCTTAGTTTACATGTTAAAATGCGTAGAGTTAATACTTTTAAAGGGAATAGAGATTTTAGCTGTATGAATAAAATAACAGTGAATTAAAAATTGAACGTTATTGATTTATCTTCTAAAATTTATGCGCAAAGATTCGGTGAATTTCGAGTCATAAATTTCGAGAATCAAAATTTATATTGAAATTTTAACTAATTAAAATTGGTAAATGGCTCCGAAATCCTAGTAATTCTCCCTCATCATTGTTTACATAGTTTGCTTCAATATTTGTGTTAGTTGCTAGAATTGTTTCATGTCGTTATTCTAAGAAAAATCATAATTGTCTAGTTAGAAAATCCATTTTATAAAATTAATTATTTTCTTGTGGGATCAACCCGTATTTACACATTATTTTACTTATAGCTAATGAACTTAGAATATTTATTAAATTAAAAAAAATCTTAATCAACTGTAAGTAAACACACTATTGCTAGAAGCCCCTAACATTTTGTATCTAATTTATAAAACGACCAACAAAACAAAATGAAAAAATGCTCAGAACTATCCCACTCCCTTTAAACTGAAATCACACGTGGGCCCAACTTCTCCCACTTCCTTCAAACCATCCATTCAAGCTTCCAAAAATCATTATTAAAACACCATTCATCTATGTGGTCTTCAAGATAAATGAAGAAATCATAAGTTGGTTCAATTCCTACTCAACAAGAGGGCATGAAGAGACTAGATGTACTATTCTTAATTAACTCATATTCATTTTTCTTATATTACTTGTGGTATTTCAGTTGAGTGTGACTCATTCTGAATGAAGCATGTTTCAGCATACACTCGCACGAGTCACACATAGTTTCTTGAAAATTCTCGGGTCCTGAGGACAAAGTTTGTTTATAATACTCAGTCAAATATCCATTAAAAAATTTAGTTTCCTAATGACGAGGAAGAATTTTTGATGTCTCCAAAGACATCAAAGTATGATGTCATAGAGACATCAATTTTTTTTCAAGTCGTTCGAACGAGATATCAAACGAGCTTCTAACAACTTTATGCCATTTTTTTGGTTTTTTCGTTAGAACTCTCGTTCGAGCGAAGTCGTTCGAACGACTCGTTCAAACGAGATATCTAACGATATTTGGCCATTTATCTCTATTTTTTCATTAGTATCTCGTTCTAACCAAGTCGTTTGAACGACCTGGGCGGTTTTGCACAGTTTCGCTAGTTTTCTTTTTTAACCACCATTTTCCTCACTAACTTCTTACCAACTTTAATATGTGCGGGAAAAATAATTTTTTAGAAGACTTTTGAGAACATTTATACCACTTTTACAGAAAAATATTTTCATCCAAAAGTCCCATTTTTGTGTTGGTATTTTCATGGTTTAATTGATACCAAAACAGAAAGTTTACACCCATGTTTTAGTTTGATCCGTGTTTCTACATATATTATATTGTCTGAGATCATACTGTTGGCACCGGGTTTTATTCTCATTCCAAAAGAGAAGATTTTATACGGAAGAATATGTATTTGTTGTGATTTTCGTGGTGTGCATACGGAGGAGAGGATTTCGTGTGTTTGATAGTAGCTGAGCCCCATCGGTGGATTCTGAGACTGCGGTGGATTCCGGAGTTATCAACTAGGCGGAGGTAGAAGCAAGAAGAAGTGTTAAGGCTTGATAGGGAGTCGAGTCGAGTAAGTAAGTCTTTTGTCTTGTTTATGTAAAACCATACCTAATGGATTGGTGGGCCATCCGAGGTTTTTCCCGTTGTGAGTTTTCCTCGTACATCGCGATCTTGTGTTGTGATTGTTTATTTTATCTTGTAAAAAAATACCTAGATGCATGCTTAGGATTAAAAAGAAAAAATTTGGTCAAATCACAACAATGGTGTAATTTTGGTGCTAATTACGTTTGGGTAATTTTAATTTAATTTAATTCAAGTTAGTATAATTAATTTGACAAAAAGCATGCTTACATTTGTTTGACATAATTTTAACTTGAATTGAATTAATTTTGTTTAAGTGAAAATTTAATTAATTGTTTAGTTGAATTTAATTTCATTTTAATTTTGAAAGAAATAAAAAACTTATTTAAAACTTAAAATTTGGGATATTTTAGGGACCATCACCCCTTTCATCAACTGAATATGTGAGGACAATCGAATATGAAAACAATTTATTTCAATTGAGTCTAACCGACCAAGGTTTGTTTATTTACACATTCTAACCTTATTATTTTTCAATTGTCAAGGGTTTTTATTATATCCCAAATCATAACTGTATACTTCCTTTAGCGAGTCCATATAACACAAATAAACTCTGAGTCTAGCCACAAAGGAAGTAAATTTATGGTATCCTTTTTTTTAACGGAGTTATAAAAATATTATGAGGGTACTTTTTATTTTATTTATTTTATGTTTCTTAGGACTATGTCAAGGATAAAAACATGGACAATATGACTAGTATCACTAAGTACACTAAAGATGGAAATGGAAGCCAATAGGGAAAAGCATGCCGAACTCAAATTCTAACTTATGAAGGACTCGATGACGATAACAATATTTTTATTATCTTATCACTGTACAATCATTATAAGATGTTTCCTTTTTAGAATATTGGGATGGATTTGACCATAAGACTTATATTATTGCTCATGCCTCCTTGTGGTCGAAGAAAGATGACAATTATGAATGGATCCTTGAGAGGTTTAAGACATTATATGATTCAATAAACCTCGCGATCATGTTTGTCTATATTGAGAAAGCAGTAAGTATGCTCTGACATCACTTATGAGAATGTGAAAACAAATATGCTCAGCAAGGATGGTAAAAAATTCCAATTCTTTAACTAAATCAATTTACCTTTTTATCCTAAACATACATCTATGTGATAAAACAGATTAATCAAACTAAACATTCAATAAAGGCAAAGTTTTAGGAAAAAACCTCTTTCAGATAAAATCTTTTTTCAACACTTTAGAAATATTACAAGACAATCGAATTACAAACTACTTGATATCCACCACAAGTATAATGTGCTAATCTTCGTAAATCTCTAAAGAATAACTATAATCCTTGCAAGAATCATAAGATCGTAGTCCTTCCTCTTCAGTAGTGAGTTCCCTTGGATATCACAAGTCAGCCATGGAGATACCTTTTTCACAAAGGTGTATGAAAGGATACAAAATTTTTTAGGGTTTAAACTTATTCACAAGAACGATTTTCAGGATGTATGATGTGAATTAAAAAGTGTTTTTGAAACACAAAACAAAGAATTTTTTTTGCAAAAAAATGCAGAAATGGATATGGCAAAAGTCTTAGAAAGACTGAATACGAAACAGGTATTTATAGGACGTTCACAAATTTTGACGTGGCGAAATTGTTTAAACGAAATTCAAGTCTCGTTGAAATGATAAATGCATCTTGCTTGGATGAAATAAAATCTCATTTAAATGAAGAAGCAATTTCGTTTGAACAGGCTTCAAACGACCTTTTGACGAGTTAAAACAGTACGTCCTCGATCGAAGCACGTTCGATAAAACTACGAACGAACCTTTTAACGAAATCACAATCTTGTTTGGACGAGGTTTTAAAATCAAAAATGTTTTTCTTTTAAAAATAAATATACATCTTCGTTTTTGATAAAAATAAACATCCCAAAAATAAATTCTGTAAACTAATTTAAACTCTAAATTGATTTATACCTTTTTGGAATATCGCAAAGTCTTCAAACTTGGAGATGCCTCTAATTCGGTTCGTCTTGACGGTGCGTGACGATTTGTAAAGGAATACGACAAGCTAGCCCAAAACATAAAAAGACTTATACTATGAAAAATATTAAAAAAATTGTTCTTACCAATCTCCCCCTTTGGTTAATTCGGTACAAAATAAACAAACATAACCGAACACTAAATTAAAATAAAAAATCTCCTATGACAAAATTTCTAACACCCTTCCTAACCCTAGAACGAAATGGCATAAGTCTCTTTGTCTTCAAACTTCTTATTCTTCCGTTACACAAAATTTGTCTTCATCCGTATGTCTTGAATTCTGCTTTAAGTACCTACACCCATGAGAAAAAAACATATATCTCGTGATGCATCGAGTTTGAAGTAGATAATAAACTTTAAATAAATTATCCCCCACAAATCAAACTCATCATTTTTAATTTTCTCCCCCCTTTGTTTTTATCTGATATAGACAAATAAGTAAAAACATAGGCATGAAATACGAAGCATCACGTAGAAGATAAGACATCATCATAAAAAGATATAAATCAAGCATGTGTAATGATCATCTCAAAGGCAAAATTAACCAACTATTTTTTTTAAAATTTTTTAATTTTTTCAAAAAAAAAAAATGAATTTTATAAATACAACATAAAATATCATATATAATATGTGAAAAATATATCAAAGAAAATCCAGAACACATATATAGGTATAAACGACCACAAAAATATGACATAAATACATAAGTTTTACACACTAGTATAGTATCGATGTGTCTAAACATGTGACATATAATGAATAGATATGAACTAGATACAAATGAATTATAACCCAAACACTCAAATATATTCAAAAAGTTCTAATTAATCGCAAAACTTTATCAAACTAAGCTTTAGCCTCAAGTGACAAATAAAGTTTAACTTAATGAACAAAACAAGCACAATGCTCACAAGCCTAGAATATTGATGATTCTACAAATCAATAACGTCAATACAAAATAAGCATACTAGTATTAATTGCGCAAACCCGTTGATCTTCAACTAAACTCCCTCAAAAGATAAATATAATCATGTTTTTTTATTCTTTTCTTTTATATTCTTTTGAAGTGATTTCTTTTGCAAGATCAAATAAACTAAACTATGTTTACCCCTTTTTAGCATTTTTTACTCTTTTATTGACTTTATTTTTTCTTGGGCTCTTTTCAAATAGTGGCTTTCACGTAAAGTCCACCCGTCTTTCGCAGGCCTTTTTCTTGTATACTCATTTAGTTTTTTTCAATACTAAACAAAAGCTCACGGGCAACGGTTCTTACATGCAAAAATTTCCTAAAGTCATATAACCATGTAGATGATAAAATTCATGGGAAAATATCTAACCAAGCTCAAATATACATAGTGAAATTAAAATTCAATAAGCTCGTGCATGTGTGTGCGGAGGCACATACAAAGTCGAATCCGTAAAGAGAATAAAGTTCGAAACAACTCCATAAACATAGTTAAGATCAATCTAAGTATCTAGACATGAAAAATGCAGAGTGAGTTGGATTCAAATACACCAATATGCCACACTAAATGTGTAAAACTAAAATACACAAAATATTTTTTTTTTGTATTTTTCAAAATTTTTATCAAAATAAAATCTTTTTGTATTTTTTAATATGACTCAATAAAAGAAAAATATAATACAAAAGATACACATATCATAACACTAGCAAACGTATGTCGTGAAGCACAACTAGAGTATGATAAACAAAATAATGCAAGCAATTATCCATAAGATATAATAAGAGAAGGATCATGTGTAAGCATGTGAGAATTAACTAGCCTAATATCTAGCGCCTCTAAAATGGATTTCCCAACCCAAATATATGTATACTTAATGATTCAGGATTCGAGAACCAATGGAACACCGACTTAATCTCCTTAGGACCTCTTCCAAGATCATAACAAATGACCTAAGGTGACCTTTCCTACCACAGTGAGAACATGTGTAAACACGAGAACTGTTACCTAAGGTTTGACCTATTCTAACGTCTTTGGATTTGGTTGACCATATAAAATAGACAATGGTTTTGTCTTTGACATTGGAAGCACTAGAAACATGCGAGGCAAAGCCATTACTATCAATAATAATAAAGTCTTTTAAATCATCTTTTAACTTCAAAATTTATACTCAAACAAGAAATTCGACTCTTCTAATTTTAGGGACTCCTTCTTCATATGTTCAATCATTACTAGAAGGTTATCTCTCTCCCCCTCAATGAAAGAAAACTTATCTCTAAGAGTCTTCTCACTTGCGTTGTAATCATTAATCAAAACACTATCCTCAAAGGCACATACATTAACCTTAGAATTTTTCAAGTCCTCTAATTCTTTTTCTAAAAACCAGTCTCTATCATTACTCTCTTTCTTAGACAATTATAATTTTTTAAAATCACAGTCCATGTCCACAAGTTTCTCACGAACGAAATCTCTATGATTTTGAACCGTTTGCAAAAGATTCATAGCATATTTAAAATGAAAATTTTCTTATTCAAAAATCTCAAGTCTTTTAGCAAACTTCAAATTTAAACAATTTTAAGTCATCGAAACTATGGGAATCCATTGAGAGCAAAACCAAAACATAAAAAAAGTACTACACAAGGATCTAATATGAAAACTTAGTTCAAACCGCTCTGATACCAATTGGTGAAAGATGGTATGAGCGGAAAAAACTCTTTGAAAAATCAGGATCACACGATAACTTGGTGTAACTTGCTCCGATACCAATTTGAAAAAGCAGTAAGTATGCTTTGACACCACTTGTAAGAGTGGAAGGCTCTAATACCACTTATGAGAATGCAAAAACAAATATGCTCGTTAAGCATGGTCAAAAATTTGAATTTTTAACTTTATAAATTTTATCATTTTATCTTAAACATAAATCTATGTGATAAAATTGATAAATCAAACCAAGCATTCAACAAAGGAAAATTTTCAGGAAAAAAATCTTTTCGGGTAAAATCTTTATTCATCACTTTAGAAATATTACAAGACAATCGACTTCAGACTACTTGATAACCTTCACAAGTATAATTAGCTAATCTTCGTAAATCTCTAAAGAACAACTATGATCCTAACAAGAATCACAAGACCTTATTCCTCCCTCTTCAGTCTCAGCCTTCGTCTTCAGCAATGAGTTCCCTCGGGTATCACAAATTAGCCATGGAGATACCTTCTTCACAAAGGTGTATAAAAGGATACAAAATTTTTTTAGGGTTTAAAATAATTTACAAGAACGATTTTCAGGATGTATGTTGTGACTTAAAAAGAATTTTTGAAACACAAAACAAAAAAGAACTTTCACAAAAAATATGCATAAACGGATTCGGCAAAAATCTTAGAAAATTTGAACACGAAATAGGTAGGACATTCACAAATTTTGAGGCGACGAACTCGTTTGAACAGAATTCAAATCTCGTACGAATGACAAATTCATCTTGTTTGAATAAAATAAAATCTCGTTTGAACGAAGAAGAAATTTCGTTTGAACAGGCATCAAACGATCTTCTGACGAGTCGAAAGAGTACGCGCTTGATCGAAGGATGTTCGATAAAACTATGAACCACCCTTCGAACGAAATCACAATATGTTATGAACGATATTTCCATCTCATTTGAACTAGGTTTTAAAATTAAAAATAATTTTCTTTTAAAAATAAATAGCCCTGTTCGTTTTTTATAAAAATAAACATCGAAAAAATAAATTCTGTAAACTAGTTTAAACTCTAAATTATTTTATATCTTTATGGGATGCCGGGAAGTCTTCAAACTTGGAGATGCTCTAGTTCGGTTCGTCTTTACGGTGAGTGACGATTTGTAATGAAATTCGCCAAACTAGTCTAAAACATAAAAATAATTATAGTATGAACAATATTAGAAAAACTGTTCTTACATATGCATAATTGACTTAGGAGTTTAATGAGTTATGGTATTCGATTAAGAGGATATATGTGGCTTTCCCCATTATGTTGAATGTATATATATGCCATGGGTAATGAATAAAAAGAAGTTTTCCAACACATGGATAAATACTGTAAGACACCTTGAGAACAAAGCAGCCAACAAATGAGTCAAATCATATGGGAGGATAAAGAAGCATCTTGTGAAGTTCTAATATGATTTATATGGTGTGTAATCCATGCCACAATGTCCACCCTATAGTTGTCGAAAGTCAGGGATAACTGTGAGAAAATCTGGATTTAAGTTAAGCACCCTCACTAAGTTTTTTTTATTTTAAAAGGTGGGTTATGTGTGGGTGTGTGGGTGTGTGTGTGTGGGGGGGGTGGGGGTGGGGGGGGGGGGGGAGGGGGCGCATCTCCTTATGACTTCAATATGATTGAAAAGGAGAATAAAATATATTGGTATTAAAGGGTTAAGATGTGATCTTTTCCTTAAAAAGGTTTACGATCTTCCATGTGCTTATGTGCAACTGCAATATGGTTGTGACATAATCCCTCTACTGATCAACATCGTGGATGATCATTGGAAGAATCCGAGTACTTGGGAATTTGAAGAATCTAAATATTTTCCCAAATATGCACAAATTTTCCAATCTTGACTACTCATTAGAGATGACTATATCCGAATTTTTTTTCGACCAATAAAGTAAAGATGAAAGTAATCACATTTGAGGAAGCTAAAGAATTTTATATCCCAAATGCCTGAGACTTTTAAGCAACCAAGAAATGTGGGTACCAAAGATAAAACACACGATCATAATTATACCTAAAAGGAAAGAAAAATAACGTGTTGACAAAACAATCCATATTGGTCAAGTACCCTAAGACCTAGTAAGAGATATTGTCAAAACCAATAATTTATATAGGGAGTACTGAGAGAGGTAAAAAAAGAAGTTACACTAAACATTTGAGATGTTAACATATATACACTATTTATCATAATTTAACCATAAATTCACTAATGAGGTAAAGTTGGATACATGGTTGGGCACTCCCCACCTTCTTCATTTTGGAGACCAATTGCATGATCATCATGGAAACACCAACGCTTGACACTCCTAGTCACTTCAGTAGCTGGATCACAACCTAATAACAGTCGAATCATGAATGAGAGAGAATTAAGGCTCTAACAATTCAAGGGCTTAAGTTTTACTTATGAGTTCACCGTGTAAAAAATCCTAAAATAAATGCAAACATCGTGTCTACCCGAACCGAGTAAATATGTATATGAGAGAGAAAGTATCTTGAGAAATATCTTATACTAGAGTTTAAGGGACAAAAACATGATTTTTAAAAATAATTTCGTATTAACATATTTTACTCAAGAATATTAAGACAATCAAAATGCTAAAAAAGTTAATCATACACTTGAGACGAGTATTTATACGAGAAAACATTTCCAGAGAAAATCTGGGGCTAAACTGATAACTTACACTAGTAAATGTAAAATATTATAAAGGGAATAAATAACTTACAAACTTGAACCTCTCCTAGAATCAATAACATATAACCTCCACAACCAAATTTTTCCTCCATGTAGTATCAAGATCAAGCATAAATCGCTCTTCAACCACTCTCCATGTCACACGTGTCAACCTTATTAATAATGTCACGTTTCAATATTTTCACAAATTTTCTTCTAACGTTGAAGATGAACTATGCTCCAAGTGGACCGGAATCGAAAGAAGCCAAGGACTAACACATCAAATATATGAGGATATCCTATTAGTTGATGGTGTAATAAATATTTGTTCTCACCTAAAATCTCACAAATGTGTATCACTCAAAATGATAAAACACTAAAGAATAAAATGAGACTTGAGTTTAAATAACGAGTAAAATCTTCAAGGTTTTCTCGCAAAATGTTACAAAAAGTTTACACACAAAGAATGTTTAACTCCCTACAAAATTTGTTTTTTTAGCTTGATTAAATCGATTTCAAAAACCTTAATTTTATTTTGTGGAGAGATGAAGCACTAAATTGCCTTTCAAAATTGTGGTCACAAATCCTAAAAGCCTAATGAAATTCTTATCCACACAAAATAATCTTGATTTCCACTCTACCCATAAGATATAGTCATCAAATCGTGCCAAAAAGATCTCAAAAATATTTTCCTGTAGACTTTTCGTGGCACCTATGCTGATGCGAGGCTTCAGTCAGCAAGGTAGAGTATTTCTCTAGGTAAAGTTTGCATGATAAAATCATAGTCAATGGCAAGAGAAAATGAAAATTCACTGACGAATATGTATGATTCACTGCAACGAAATATCAGACATACTACAAGGCGAATCCTAAAAAATACAATCCATTTCTAGACACACTAGATATACCTCTATGTGATTACCTACAAAATTAGTTCTAGCTCTGATATCAAGTGAAGGAATGTGTGTGTAGAAAGGAACTACCCAAATTAAAAATCATTACCAAAATGAAGGTGATGTTTCCTTAATCCAAATATGGGCAAAAGTTAATCCCAGCGTCTGAGTGACAAATAGTG
This sequence comes from Sambucus nigra, assembly GCA_949130495.1. Taxonomy (NCBI): domain Eukaryota; kingdom Viridiplantae; phylum Streptophyta; class Magnoliopsida; order Dipsacales; family Adoxaceae; genus Sambucus; species Sambucus nigra. The sequence continues at coordinate 334,093,881 of OX422207.1, read as the reverse complement.
ATTTACAAGTTGATTTAACTTAATAATATATGTTCATGAATCATATATGATAAATCAAAATATGTAATAATAAATCAAGCACTTGAGACGATTTATATAAGTAAAAATCCTTGTGATAAAAACCTCAGGCCAAAACATTACCTTCCATTATATAGGTAAAGTTTTATAAAGTGGATAAATGACTTACAAACTTGAACATCTCCTAGACTCAATAATGCACAACCTCCACAAAGTATATTTTCCCCGTTCTAGGTGGAAGAGCAAGCACAGATCTATCTCCGACCACTCACTACATCGCATGTGTTAATAGGGTTGTGAAAAAAAATCGACCGACCCAAAACCCGAACCGACCCTAACCGCCCCGAACCGAATCGAAACCGACAGTTTTTTTAGCCCGGTTCGTTCTGCAGTTTAAGGATTTAAAAAATCGACCATGTCGGTTCGATTTGCGGTTTAGACCTAAAAAAACCGATTTAAATCGAACCGAACCGACATTAATATTTATATTAAAAACCCTTAAATAATTTCTATTTTCATATCCAAAAACCATTAACCGATCTTAAAAATCGACAAAACCGAAAATCGGTCAAAATCGAACCGGAACTGAAACCGATGCGAACCGAAATCGTCATTTTTTTCCATCATCGGTTCGGTTTTGGGCTGACTTTTTTCAAAACCGAATCGATCGGTTCTGTTTGAATTGCAGTCCAAAACCGAACCGACCCGACCCGTGCACACCCCTAGGTGTTAACTTTCGATTATAATACCGCGTTTGCACCAATGCAAATTTCTTCTTTTAAAGTTTAAAGAAAAACTTTTTATGTTCCAAAAGGAACACGTGAAAATCCAATAAGTACAGATCTAACTTCCTAGGATGTGATAGTTCTAAGGTTAAGGATAGTCTTACAAAAGTATTTGAGTAATCAAAATAAACTCACAAAGTATTTTTGAGATATAAAAAATATTTAAAGTTTCGCAAGAACAAAATTTACAATATGTTATGCTCAAGTATTGAGAGAAGTAATCAAACTTAAAATAACTTTAAACTAGAATTGTAATAATGGATATCTCAAAAATACAAAGAAGGTTTTTGATTTAAGAAAATCCTTTTTTTTTAGCTTGATAAAGCAATGAAAACATTAAAAACTAGTCAACATTATCTTGTGAGGAAGAAGAAACTGAGTTAAATATGAGTTTTTAAACTTGTGAACATAAGCTCTTAAACCTTCTAACTCATTCTCAATTACACAAAATAGGTTTCTTTCCCAACAAAATAATATAGTTACAAAAGAGAATCTCCACATTTTTAAAACCAATCTTCTAGACAAATTGTTTTTTACTCTAGATCTGATGTTGTCACTGCATTGTCATTACAACGAGAAATTATTCGTTGGAGGGAAGTTAAGGTGATACGGTTCCAGAGATTTTTAGACTTGGAAAAAACACCAGCTACAGACTTTTAGTGCAGCGAGGAAGGTCATCGTAGTAGTGAAACTACGACCAGGCAGGTCACAGCTTTTTCCAGAGATTTTGAACAAGTATTTGCCATCCTAAAATTTGAAAATATTTTGGAAAACATTCTAAGTACATTCGTTCACAACCAAGAACACTCATACTTAAAATACATGCATAAGAATGCAAGTTTTTATAAACATAATTGTTTCTATAAGAGAAGTATATTGCATATTGTATTTTTTTTTAAATTATCCAAACCAACCCACACACAAGTTTTAGCAAATTTTTCCAATTTAAGAAAATTTAATTTAAGTTAAGTCCAAACAAGGGTGGTGAAACCATGTCACTCTAAGCCCTTTATCTTTATACTAAAGTGGAAATCTCATTGGTCATGGCATGAGGTAGCATTTCAGATGAAGGCGAAGAAGTCTGGTCTTGTAGTCTTGAACATGAAGCTTTGCGGGACAACTTAGACATGCTCTTAGAGAGTAAATGACTTGGTTTACTTATAGTAGTAGAGAACATGTATCCTATCCTTGAATATACGTCTACACAGAGCATAGAACTTATATAATATGGAGAACCATCATGAGTGATACGAGTTTAGACTTAGAATAACACCTCTCCAAAAGATGGTATTTTCACGATTTTATCGCCAACAAAAGTCATTCATTTTTTTACGAAGCATCGGTTGGTGATCACAATTTACTTGATGATTATTTATCCTTTTATAATGGAAACGAAGTTGATAATTCTAAGATTTCATACGATTATCTCATAAGGGAATCTCTTGACATTGGGATTTGAAATCCCGATCCTTCCGTCCAATTGTCCCGAGTTAAAAAAAAAGAGATAAAGGGATGGTGGATAGTGATTTATTGAGACTAGTAATTCTTAAAGAGGTATGCTTATTGATAATATCAGTTGTTTTGAGAGTGAGGGAGACAATCTAAGTGATGAAATCAATACTATTTGGGTTAAGTTGAAGATAATAAAAAATCCGCTAGAAGATTCTATAAAATCTAATGATGCCATATTTATGAAGCTAACATTTCTTAAAGAAGATTTGATCTCGGCCACTACTTTGAAGATGGATTTTAAGGAGAGTTCTATTAAGTTGGAAAAGATGGTGATGGAACCTATCCAAGGATACTACGATAAATTTGGGTTGGGTTTTAACAATTTTGAGGCGACTAGTTTCAATGTTACCATAACTTTTGTTAAAGAGTCTTTCATTAATGATTGTACTCCAATTATTACTATTACTTTTACTAAAATTAAAAATGTGTAGGAAATGGAAGTTTGTAAAAATAAAAGTAGCTATAATTTCTCCTTTCATAAAAAGAACGGTCATTTGAAGGAGTTTTGCTTTAAGTTGAAGAGAATTTTACACAAACCAAAAGTTATTCCTAAGAATCCACATAAAGTGAATATACCCAAGACTTACTATTGAATCCATGAAAAATGAACGACCACTTAGAGATTTTTTTGCCTTTTTATAAATCTTCTTATACATTTTTAATAATAAAGAGAAGAAAATTTATATTGGTAAAAAGGGGAAGAAAAATCAAAGAACCCAATGGAGAAAGGTTTAAAAGAATGTAGGAAATGATAAACCCATTGTACCTACCATTAAAATCATAAACCTCTCCATACTTATTCCTACCCCTGAGTGAGTCATGATAGGAATAGGAAGGACATTATGAATATAATTGCTTTAAAGACCAAAAGGTATCCCCACTTGGGCCCCCTTCATTTCTAATAGGTAGAGAATCTTCGTGAGCGTCTATGATCCTTTTAGATTAGTTATCGTGTAGCCTTAGTCCTATTGTGGTTCTTTTCAAGTTTTGTCTTTTGTGAGTTTTTAATTTTTGGTATATTTTGAAAAATCCAAAATATTTTTTTGTCAATAGCTTTGTTAAGCATTTTATATCATATATATCTTATGCTAAGTTATTTTCTTTTCATTCTTATATGAGTTTTTTATGTCATGCTTGTCTACTTAATATCTCATAATTAAATTACCTTAAGAATAATCTTTTAGTTAGGTTATTCCAATCACATGTTTTTAGGACTACCATATCTAGTTATCAGTCTGTATCCATGCATGTCGTATCCATTTGTGTACTAGAGTATTTTTATTTTTGACTATTGTGTAGCAAATCCATGTAGGCTCTTTGTTCTAAACCTTTAATTTATCTCAATTTAATTATCTTAATGCTTTATTAGTAATTTTTATGATTAGTAAATCTTGTAGTGATATGTCAAGGATGTTAAGATTATGTTGAATATTTTTTTTATATCATATGACTTATCTTTTGTGGTTGTACATATATTTCATTTTAAAATTTAAAAAGATATTTTTGATACAATTATGTTTATTTATTTTAAATAATATACTCCATGACATATTTTCATATATCAAAATGGCTTGTTTGATATTTTTTCCCTTTATTTGGGAATATGACATGTGCTTCAGGAGATGGATCCTATTTTATTTCAAGTCTTATTAACTTTTAAAAAATTTTTATTTTGAGATTACATGCTTATATATTGTTAAACTTTACATTGCCTCACACATTGTTATAATACCATTTTATGAGTTATTGCAAAGTTGTATGGTATTTTACAAAATGATCAAGGCTTCAAAAGACTTGTGCAAAAGTATTTAATTACTTATTATGTATGTGTGAAACTTATGCTTCATAATTTGGAGAAGTTGAAAAGGTTAATGTTATATGTTATAAATCATGAGATAAGAAGTGGTTAGGGATACAAAACTGGAATGTATGATTCGACCATTTATTCAGAAATAGTATCCATTCTCTTTTAGTGAAAGTTGCCACTTAAAAAATAAATTTGAACATAAGCAGTGTCTTAAAGATTTCTATCTATCCAAAATTGGGTAACATCAAGGGTATAAGACCAAAGATTTTAACAAAAAAATTCTTATTGAGTGGAAAAGAGTGGTAGATTAAAATGATTTAAAAGGGTGTTGGAAATTTTTCTTGTGTAAAAGCTTTGAATCTTTTATTAAATGATTCATAATTTTTAATTAAACTTGAGTATGGACCTTTCTTTCAATAATGTTCATTTTTTTTGCACAAACGAGATATGATCTTATATTCTTAGTTAATCATCTCATCATATTATTAGCCTTTTATAACTAATCTTTTCTTGATTATGAACATTGAACATAAACTCGAACTTTGGCAAGTGTGATAATAATACTTATACTTTTTTACTTATCAAAATTCATCTAGTATTATTTCTCATTTGGTAGAAATATGATTGTGCCTCCTTATATTTTTGAATTGCGATTTTAATTAAGACACGTCATCTGGTTACATATCAACTAGTGTATTTTGATATTGATGTTATATCTTAAAAATCATAAGATAATAAGTAGTTAGGGAAACAATATTAGAACGTGTGATGCCGTCATTTATTTGGAAATATTCTCCCATCTTTCTTTTAGTGCAAGTTGCCACTTAAAAAACAAATTTGAACAAAATTAGTGTCTTAAATATTTCTATCTATCCAAAATTGGGTAGCATCAAGGATATGAAACCAAAGATTTTAGTCAGAAATTTCTAATTGAGGGAAAAGATTGGTAGTTAACAATTATTTAAAAAGGGTGTTAGAGATTTCGGTTGAGTCGAAGTTTTGAGTCTTTTGTTAAATAATTCGTCATTTTTAATTGCACTTGAGTTTGAACCGTTCTTTCAATGATGGTCATTTTTTTACACAAATAAGATATGATCTTATATAATTGGTTAATCGTTGGATCATGTTATTATCCTTTATAAATAATATTTTCTTGATTATGAACATTGGATATAAACTCGAATTTTGGTAAGTGTGATAATAATGCTTATATTTTTTACTTATCAAAATTCATTTAGGAGATTTTCTCATTTGGCATAAATATGCTTATGAGTCCTTGTTAAATCATTTATGATTTAGGATTTTAATTAAGATATATCATCTGGTTATATGTCAACTATTGGTTGTTATAATCATATGCTCTTTGTTGTCCTTGTTTTGATATTCAGTACATAGTTATGTATTTGTGATGTATATTGATGTTGGTGTTTATATATTTGGCTTTTTATATCACTATTGATCTTTTATGACTTTATATTGCATACCATGTGATTTATATCCCTTATTACTTTGATATCCTTTTGCTTATTATGATAAATAACATGTTTTATACTCTATCATGTTTTTATCTCAACGATTGTGTATTTACTTTCTCGCATTCTTATTGATTATTTCTCTTAATTATTACCCCTTTCCATTTCATGCCAAAAATGGGGAGAATTGTTTCATAGTGAGAGAGGTTATGATTAAGGGGGAGAATCAATTTCTAGAAAAATAGAGATAATTATATGTTAGGGGGAAATGAGCTTGTTTTCTTAGGTTGTACTTTTATATTATTTATCTTAAGGGAATATATTTTTATGATAACACGCCGGGGAGGGTTTAGTAAGGGGGTATATTTAGAATTTTTTGATTTAATGAAAACTTTACATTGCCATATCTTGTTTTTCATCTTATTACTTATGTTTCCACTGTCTCTAGATTACACATTAATATCTTGATATGTTTTCTAGTATGTGCCATAAAAACAAATGCAAGTACTCTTTGAATGTTGTTTGAGAATCTTGTATCATTTGATTCTTATAAGTGTTAGTTTTATCTTTTTTAGTTTTGGTTAGACGACTTGTGTCATAGATGATAAATTTGATTCATTTGTTTGTAATATTTTATTTTGTGTGATTTGTCACGGCATAGGTAAATGGGAAGATTTTAAGTGAACATGTATTCTCATGTTTCCTTAGCTTGTCGAATTGTCTTATTTTATTTCCAAAATCCACTTTGAGCATTAGTCCAATAGGTCTCTAAGATGATTCACATTCATGATTTCAATACTAGACTTCACCAAACCTTTATCATGGTATTTTTCCAAACTGAGTAAAATTTTGAGACTTTTAGGGTGAAGGTAAAAGTGCCTTACATGACTTAGATTAACTCCATTGGCTAAATATTTCCTTAAATATATAATAATTATTTTATTTTAAGCTTGTAATTTATGAGATTGTCAAATACATAATGCAATATAATTTTATAATACACATTTAATTTAGAAAATGAATCATTATGTATTTAGAATACTTGCTTCATAGGTTGGGATGAGTATTTTGGGTTGTGCAACATTTCTACAAAACTGGGTGAACTTTTATTTCAGGCGCGACCATACACGATTAATAAATTTTATCTTAACGTAAAGCATGAATCTCGGTGAGTATAGAAATATAAAATAAAACAATACCACACAACACTCAATGTACAAAAAAAATCCACAACGGGAAAAACCTTGAATGGTCCAGCCATGCAATTCACTATGACGAGGAATTACACAAGTACTATAGATAACTTACATAACAATTCGAATCCCTCACCAGCCTTGATGGGTCTTTACTCCTCTGGCCTCTTCTTCATAACAAAACGTAGGATTCCGCCCACGTTGTTCCACTACACGTGAGTGCACAAACGTGCAACAATGTCAGCCACCTCTGCGGCTATCACCATCCCTTGTGGTACCTGAGCTGCCTGCAGTGCATGTCCATCATTATCTCCTCTAGCGGTCCTAGCCTGCCATGCACTCCTAGGAATCATCTGAAAACAAACCAAATCTACATATGAGTCACCTCAAATATATATAATAGCGAAAGAATGTAAATGCATAATTATAAACCAACAATCCTAAGCATAGGGCTCTACATCAAAGAAAAGCAACGCTGAAAACGTAGTAAGCCGCACAGATCCTAAAGACTCTAGACCCTGGTGCTCTGATACCATCTGTGACACCCCGCCTATTTCAATAATGGGTGATCAATCATCTACTAAAATAAAATAAGAATCTCATCTAGTTAATTCTTAACATCACCGTCGAAAACATTCTAATTACTAATCACCTATTATTAGAACAAGCTAGTGCTAATTTTTTACCTTTAATTAAATATTGAAAGGTAAAACATTCACCACAAACCATTTAAAGTAACCAATTTAAATAAACATTACTGTAATAAAGTTTAAAAGTGGAATAAATTAAAATCCAAATACCGAATACACCATCGGTTACAAAACAAACGAATACAATCCACACTAGCTAAATTAAATAAAAACTGAACATAAAGGGTCTGACAAAAGGGGCGACATGTCTAGCTAACAACTAGAATAAAACCTAACTAGAATATCAAAGATAAAATCAACTACTCTAAAATGTGTAAGACACCATATCAACTGTAGCTCCGCAAGTCCTGGAGTGAGTAATTATGCTTGGTGTCCTTGTGGCTGAACACCTAAAGTTCTGAAAATATTTGATGCGTGTCAGAGCCCAAAATCTTGAAAACATTTAGCAAGTAAATGAAGTTCATTAATGAAAATGTACAACATTTTTTCATATTTAAACTGGTTGCGCACTCCCATGAGACGACCCTCACCCCTCATCTATTATGCGCACCTATCATATACATTTTAAACATTTTAGTTATTCTACCCTACCTAACTAGTACCAACACATATCTTAGCCCCATACTCTAACCTTCTACCCAAACTGTGTCACATACGTTTGTTTTATGCTTTAATTCTTATTTATCTATCACACATGCTAAGTCATCTTAAGTTACATCTTAATTAATTAACATAATTTTCACTCTAGTTATTTATTCCATACTCATGTATTAATATTATTCACCCATATATAATTGTCATACTTATATATGTATATTTATATCACATATTATTCCAGTACGCATAAACTGCTTGCTATATACGTATAACCGCAATCCCTCCAAGCATTTCCTCATTGGGCACGAAATCACTAGCATGCTATCAATCAGTTAACTGGTGCTTAGTTTATTTGGCTTATTTTTTTTAAGTTTAATTTAATTTGAAAAATTAAAAATTGGTGTTTGTTTGTCTATCCATATTAAAACCATATTTTTGTGTAAGTCTGCACTTTCAATAAGTTTCAAAATTTATTAAATTAACTCACACAATAATGTAATGAGGTAAATCTGGATGAACAAAACTAGATCTAACACACATAAGTCAAATTTAATTTAATTCACTAGATTCAAATTATATTTAAGTGATGTGTGTGATCAAATGTGTGCATATGAGTACAAATCATTCACAAACTCACATACGATAGATTTACATGAAAAAGCCCGCACCTATGGGTAAAAAATCTCGACTTTAATTTTCACCTGAAAAATAATTTTTCACAATCATATAGTTACCTAAGAACCTTAAAACTCTCCCCTATAGCAAACAAAATCTGTAATGAGCTCCATCCGTGAATGAAGAAGTCTGCCATCTTCCTTAAAAGTTGTGCTACACTCTGATTTCTCCAATAATTTAAGTTTTTAGTTTCTTGTCTCTTGATGCTAAATATGATAAATTATTTGAAGAGACTTTAAATTTTTTTAAAGAGAATACTTTATTGTCCTCCAAACTCAAAGAATATAAAAGGAGAACAATGTTTTACAAAGCATCTATGGTTGATCAACTTCAAGTTGACCGTTCTCACATGTGTGAGAAGATTAAGTTATTAAAGGGATATACTCAAATGGTTGATTGTAGTTTAATAAAAGTTTAAAATAAAATAAAATGGAGCTCTTCGAAAAAAAACGCCAAAACTCTCGAGAGAAAAATTTAGAGTTTTGTAATGAGCTTACACTTTTAAAAGATGAAAAATATTTTTTTGTGAATTTTGAAAGCTCAAACTCCTATCCTCTTTATAAAATAAAAGTATTGATGTTTATTTTTTGGATCTTTTATACTATTTGGATGAGTTAAAAGATAAGAACATTATTTTAAAATAAAAAGATGAAAATTTAATCAATTTGAAGAAGAGAGAGAATGTTTTTCTATAAATCTTAAAAAATTGAAAAGGGATCTTCTTTTGTGTGAAGAGTCCAAATTTTTTTGGAAAAGAAAGTTAAAAGTCTTCAAAATAATTTGAACTTGGTCAAAAGGTGAAAGTTAACCTAACGACAAGTTCACAAAATCTTGGGAAATTTATTTTGGTGCCAAAAGAGGGTTATGTTTTGACAAGTTAAATATTTCGGCTTCCACTAGTGAACCAATTTTTGTAAATTCATCTTCTCAAAATGAAACGATAAACATTGAAATAATTACTTTAAAAATTCAAGATAAAAAATAAAAATATTGTAAATAATTTTGAAAAGAAAGATAAACTTATCTATTCCAGGTTTGATAAGAAAAATAATGCGCTTACATAAAAGACCTAAGAAGAACTTTGCTTTGTTCTCATTTTCATAAGAAATGCGACACAAAAGATTGTTGTTACAAGTTAATAAAGGGTCAATATTTTCAAATGGTTGTTCCCAAGCTTAAAATCCAAGTGTCTAAGCCAAAACCATTTAAATGTGATAATTGTCATAAACTGTCCTTTTAGGACTCAAACCAAACGTACCTTTGAATGTTGATGAGAATGGTATGAATTTCATGGGGAACAATAAGGGTCTAAATGTTTGTGATTCTAGAAAATTTTCATCTAAAATCGCCGAGTGATAAATTTGGGTTAAAAAGAGTCAAAACATTTTTTTATCATGCGGGTAAAAGAAAGAGAGGCAAAAATAAGAAGCATGTGCCTAATGCCTCACTTGAACCCGAACCTCCTCATGTGAGTCATGTATGGGTTAGGAAGAGCATTCCATATGGAATTAAAGTTGAAACTAAAAAGACTCCGAAATGAGTTCCTTCCACCTCTAAACACTAGAAGATATTTATTTTGTGGTCATAGCCTAATTTACATTTAGCCTTCATATATCTTATGCTAGACTATTTACTTTTGTTTCATATTTGAGTTTATATTTCATGTTTATCATTCTTGATAACTCATATGTGATTTGTTTGTGTTCTTGATTTTCTCTTGATTTTTTCTTGAAAAAATTGAAAAGACTTTCGAGGTATTAATTTTTGCTAAAAGCCCTTAAAAAATATGAGTCCAACACTCCTTAAATAGTAAAAATAAGAATTTCGAGGCAAAGAACTCGTTTGAACGAGAATACACAGTTCGTTCAAATAAGGGTGAGTTTTCATTATGACGAGAGAAAAGTTCGTTCGAACGATAACCCTTTTTTCATTCTACCGAACTTCCAACGAGTTGTCCACTGATAAACATAAAATCCTCTTTTGATGTTCGTTAGATGCTCATTCCAATGAGATTCCCATTTTGTTCTAATGTGTTCATAACTTCATTCTAATGAGATATCCATTTTGTTCTAACGAGGTTTAAAACTTGTCCTAACAAGACCAGAACCAAAAAATATTTTTCTTCAAAAAAACCTTTTAATAATCGTTCCAAAAGATTTTGTTCAGAAACAAACACCCTTAAATAATATCCAAGGACTATATTCATAATGTGCCTGCGAGATCCTCAATAAACATGAAGACACACTTAGCACGATGTGTATCCAACTTTGAAGCTTGGCCGCTAAGTTTTCATCAAACATGCTATAGGCTTACGAGTTCGATAATACATGGCCTAACCTATGAGTCAAATGTTTTATCTGAAATTAAGACAATTACAAAAAAATTGAAGCGATTAGAAATTTGTCCTTACACATCTCCCCTTTGGCTATTCTGGAACAAAGCCAAAATATACATTATATGGGCTGTCAAGCTCTCTAAAAAGATTCAATCAACAACCCCAAAAAGAAAAAAGTACAACCTGAACGGCTCATACACTTGAGTAGATTTGCACGCTTGAAAACTTTTTCGTATGTTGTAAACCTACACATTTAAACACATCTTCAAATGCAAAGAGAATATAACAAGTATAAATCCACATAAGAAAAACTTCTAACAATGTCTAAAACAATCTCAACCTGGACAAGATGTCTTCCCTAAGATAAAGATATCCTAATCGTGAAAGGAAATATACCATTTCTCCCCCTTTTTATACAGGTTTAGGTAAAGAATGAAAGCATAAAATAATAACTCCCTCCAAAACAAATATCCCCCTAAATATGTGAACATGAGCTACCAATTTTAAATTAGAGAGGAGGGAATGCAATCATGTAATGGTGTAAAGTGTAGCACAACATGGCAATACAAGCAAAAATTATCCACATAATGATCAAACTATATCAATATAAATGCCAAAAAGATACCAATATAAATAAGCAATGAAATATGATATGAAATTGAAATTACTAACTTTGAGAAAAGAAATATCAATTCATATAATGAGAGATAATAATATGATCATATAGCATGCCAAATAAAATTCAAAGAAAAAGTACCTGGAAAACATTGACTGAATGCAAACTGCAAAGACTCAAAATAAACAATACTACATATAAAATATGCAAAATATATCAATGAAATACTGAAACATATCTATAGGTATAAATAACCACGAAAAATCGACACTGACACATAAGCTTTACACACTAGCATAATATCGATGTGTCTAAATATGTCGAATGGAATGATTGGGTGTGAACTAGATACAAATTAATTATGATCCAAACACCCAAATATGTTTAAGGAGTTTTATTTAATTGCAAAACTTTACCAAACTAATATTTAGCCTCAAGTGACAAAATAAAGTGAACTCTATAAACAAACAAGCACAATGCACACAAACCTAGAATATTGATGATTCTACAAATTAATAATGTCATGACAAAATAAGAATAACTACAATTCATTGTGCAAACCCGTTGATCTTCAACTATAACACCCTCAAAAGATGAACATATATTATATATTTTTTTTCAATTCTTTTGAAGCTATCACTTTTGAAAATCAAACAAATTAAAGATGTTGGTCTTTGGAAATTTTTCTATTTTTATTACCTTTATTCTTTTCATTAGTCTCTGACCAACAATGGATTTCCCACAAAGGAGTTTTGCTCATTTTGTAGCCCTTTTCCTTGCACTTTCATATTTTTTCAAAAAAATCAAACTAGTTCGCGGGCAACGATTCTTACATGCACAAATCCCCCATAGTCACAAAATATGAAGATGATAAGATTGATGGGAGATCATTTCACAAAGCTCAAATATACATGTGAAGTTGAAATTCAAAGAGCTCGTGCATATGTGTGCAAAGGAATATACAAAGTTTAATCCATAAAGCAAATCAAAGTCAAAACAACTCCATGCAAGCATGATTAAAAACAATCTAAGTATTAACAGTCATAACCAAATGTCCTAGTCACACGGAAAGCACAGAATGAATTGAATTCAAACAAATCAATATACCAAACCAACACCTAATGTGTAAAACTAAAATACACAAAAATCCAAAATCTTTTTGAGGTATTCTAAAAATTTACAAAATAAAAAAACCAATTTGAAAACAAACAAACTCAAAAGACAAACAAAATATTTTTTCATTTTTCAATATGACTCAATAAATAAAAAACTAAAATATAAAATATACAAACGACATACAACTAGAAAACATATATATTATGAAGCACAACTAGTGTATGTAAATATGCTAACATAATCAACTATTAAATATAGCATGGTAAGTATCACGTGCAAGGAAAAGAGAATCAATAAGTCCAATATGTAAAGCCTCCAAATCCGATTTCCTAACCCATGTAAATGTAACGTGACTCTCTTGGGTTTTGAAAACCTTTGTGGCTATATTCTTAGACTTACTAGAACCTTTTTTAAGATAATAGAAAATCCTCCTGAGGTGACCTTTTCTATCACAATGAGTGCAAGTGTAAACATGATGAGGTGTGTTATATAAGGGTTGACCTTTCCTATCATTCCTAGTCAACTCTCTCAAACGCATGGTCTTGGCTTGGGTAGTAGAAGAATTGTGATGATAGAAGATAATTCCACACTTGTTATCTTTGATATGGACAGTGCCTAAAATATTATCTAACTATTCTGACCTAGAATTCAAATCAAATTCGACATGACTCGAATCTCTCAATTATCATTCAAGCTCAACTATCCTCGATTCAAGTAAACGTCTAGACTCCTTAAATTCTAGAAGATTTTTCTTCATAGTCTCCACCCAAATTCGAAGACTATCTCTCTCACCCTCAAAGTACTCTAGCTTATCTCAAAGAGTACTCTCACATGCCCTAAGATCCTCAATTATTCTCTTCGGCACGCTCTTTCAGCTTAACTTCCAACTTCAAGTTATCCTTATTCACTTTAATGTTTTTGCATACAACTCACGAAAGGTAACTTGGAGTTCACTCTCCTCCTCCTTCTCATCATCTTCACTCTCGTCTCCACTCTTTTGACGATCACTCAATTAGAATCCATAAACTATGGCCTTAGAAGTGTTATGTCTAGAAATATATTCATAGGAATATTTCTCATCAAATCTCACATTACTAGCCATGAACGTGGTTTAGGTACGCTCAATGGGGGAATCAGGTACCTTTTCCGGATCACTATCACTAAGGTTAGCATTATGCACCTTTTATTTATCAGCCGCCTTCCTTAGTTTAGTATGTCACTAAACTACCCTATGGACATAACCCTCACAACTATAACACATATTCGACTCATCCCTCTTAAATTTTTCACTATGATTCTTAGGGAAGTGACCGACCTTATTGCGCATATTTTTCTTACACCTTTTTGCATATTTTGACTGCTTTTGGAATCTGAGAAATTTCTTGAACTTCTTTGCAATCATGGCCGTATACTTGTCAAACTCATCATCTAAAATAGGTGTTTCCTCCTTCTCGGCTTTTAAAGCAATGCCCTTATCTTTCTTCTTCACAATCTTGGAGGAAAACATATCAAGCTCATAAGAATGGCCTACATCCACTGTTGTTGTATTGCTGACTGTTTGTCTGGAATTCTCGATATGTGATTTATCCAGAAATCCAGAGTCCCCTTATAATGAGGAGGTTACAATGTATTTATAGCCTTGAGGCTGTACGTGTGAAAGGACAATGCACTGTTATCTAGTAGAAATATACATCTGTACGATAATAATGAGCATTTAATGCGCAGTCGTCTCTTTGATTCTCTTGATTTGGATGCTCTGTACGCTAAGTAGCTCGGACCGCTTAAGCTACTCGGACCACCTAAGTAGCTCGGGGCCCATGAGTTGCTCGGACCGCTAAGTAGCTCGGGGCCCATGAGTTGCTCGGGGAGCCTAAGTTGATCGGTACACTTGAGCTGTTCGGAATGCATGAGTTACTCGTGGCGCTTGAATAGCTCGGTGGCAGTGAGTTAATCGGTAGAAGTATTTGTAACCGCCACGTTGGTTGACACGTGGCTTCAAATGACGGGTCCACGTCAGCAGATTAAATTTGGTATCAACAGAAGCCCCCAATGTTTCATAGTTTGATGTTGAAGAAAAGTATGGAACATTCTGCTTGAAAACTGCATAGATTATTGGTTTGTATGGTTTTTAAGAAAACATTTATTGTATGTAACTCCTTTTTGAGTGCACAGTATCAGGCCTCATAAATATTTTGAATTTCCATGACCGCTTTGATATTTGAGCCCCTTCTATTTTTTTAGCCGTCGGATACGCAAACCTCCTCCCTTGTAATCATTGCTTTTTTCTATTCCCGAGATAAAGTATTTAAGCGCCTCAGAAATCCTATCGTCTTTTACTTTTCAAAACTGTATCTTTGAACTCTTCATTTCCCCTTTATCTCGTGCCTTCGTTCCTTCCATTGTTCGTTGTCAACTGATCTCTCTTTTTCTGTAAGATTTTCTTCCTTCTCTTTTATTTACTTTGTTCATCATGGTTTACCTTGTTGAATCGCTTGACAAATTTTGGTCTGAATTTTCAATCCTTTCATGGGTTATTTCGGAAGAAATTTCTCAACCTTCTGATTATTTTTCTTTGGCTGAGGGACATTGGTTTCCAAGTCTCTTTGTGGCCGAATATGGCTTTTCTTTTCCTCCAAATCCCCTATGTTTGGAGTTCTGTCAATATTTTGACGTTGTACCTGCAAAATAGCTCCAAATACCTGGAGGGTAGTTAATGGTGTACATAGATTGAATCAACACCATGGAACCTATTTAGGGATTCCAGAGATCATGTACTGCTATAGATGGGTTGTCAGTGATTCTACGTTCTATTTAAAAACTAGGTTTTTGAATATGGCTTTAGTTGTCAATCTTTCAGACACCAATAGGGATTATTTTGAACATGGTGTTGTTATGAAAAATTGGCAACATGCTCCATTAAATGGAGATGACGTATATCAAGGTCCCAGGTGTCCCCCTTATGGCAATGGAATATGTTATTTTTATTTTTTAAAATCTTATTTTCTTTGTGTTTGATAATATGTATCACTGACATTTTTTTTTATTTGTTACAGTTGACAGTAAAAGAAAACCTCCAAAAGAAGCTGACGTTAATCTAAAGCATTTGAAACTTATCTGGGATTTGCACCAATCTGTTGCCGAGGAATATATTAGATCTGCCTCTTATTTGTTGCATTACAATAGCTATACTTCATTTTTCACTGCTCGTCCACGTCCAGTAGTAGTTAATCTTGACCAAGTACCAGCTTCTGAGACTAGTGTGGAAGGTTCTTCCTTTGAGTCATGTGTTCCCATTAGTAACTTAATGAAAAGAATAAGAGATCCTACCTTCTTTGATAAATCTTCCTCTACTAATGTGGAGGCAAAGAAAAGCAAACAAGATGTCCCAGAAGAAGGGATGGGAATCACTGATGCACCTCCTGCTGCTGCTGCCAAGAAAGCTGTTGAAAAGCCCCCAATGGCCCCGAGCAAGATTGTTGCTATTTCTCCTCCAAGTGAGGTTATTGTTATTTCACCAATAAAGACAACGTCTTTAATTGAAAATGTTCCTGCTCCTCTGAGGATGTTAAAGAAAAGTTCTTCTGAGAGACCTGCTGAACCTATCTCTCAACCTTCAAATGTTGAAGGTGTTATTCCATCTTTTGTTGCTCCGAGCTCCGCTGTGAGTTTGGTGAGATCCTGGACTGTCCCAGAAGTCCAAGGTATTGAGGACTCCCTTTCTCGTGAGAGAATTACTACCCTTGCTTCTCAACACATTGCCTCAGTAAGTTTTGTTAGCTTGAGTCTTTAACTTTCTAATATTATGTTCATATATTGACCCACAGTTATTTCTTTTTCCAACTGGTGACGTGTTTTAACAACATTCTGAAGAAGGATGAAGCTATCAAGGCTTCAAGCTACTCGGGAGGAGTAGAGGAAGCTTTTATTGGGCTGACCCAATATCTGAAAGATTCTCGTCAAAAAAACGAGGAAGATAAAGTTGCTTGGGAGAAGCAGTCCATTGAGCTAGAAAGAAATAAAGCTGTGAGTGCCTCCAAGGATTTGGAGAAGAAATTGACGGAGTCTGAGCAGAGCAACAAAGTCTTCGAACAAAGCAATAAGGAGCTGGAAGTTAAGCTCAAGTCTACTAAAAAGGAAGTTGTTAAACTTTAAGATGTTGGTCGTCAGAAAATGGAGGTGGAGGAGAAGTTGAACGCTGTCGAGGAGATCCTTAGGGAAAGGACCTCCTTGGAGAAGGAAAAAAGGAAGAAAGCAGTTAAAAAATCATTTAGTGCTGGTTGGGATAAAGGCTAGAACAAGGGCCTGGCTGTCATGTCTTCTCAAATGGAGTATGCCAGCCTCAAATATTTTAGGGATGGATGGGTCACAGCTTTGCATGAGCTGAAAGTTGCTGATAATTTTGAATTATTCCAGTAGCACACTCATGGCCCTCCTCCCTCTCCTGGAGAAGAAGAAGAGGATGAAGATGCCTGAGATGAATCTTCGATGATGATTAATGATCAGGCCCCTTCTGTCCCAATTATTCAAACTTGCTCTGAGCAACTCCAAGCCACTAGCACTTCTGCCGAGCAACCACCTTTATCCTCTGAGCAACCTGTCACTTCCTCCAATCCTTCTGAGGAATTCGTAGGAAACAAGGAAAAGGTGTAAAATTATTTGGTCTTTTATTTCGTTGTTCTCTTGAATGTAACCTCAGACTTTGTATTTTCCCTTATGATGAAATAAAATTCAAACTTTGGTTGTTCACCTTGAATTTCTCTTTTACTTGCTCTGTCTGTGTCATTATTGATTCTTTTTATCTCTTTTTTTTGCTAGTTTATGGCCAGGATGGAGCTCTTATCAGCTCATGACATAGAATTGATGAGAAAATGCAATGACTATTTTAAAGCTGGTCATACAGATCTTAATGAGGCTCAAATCATTGATATCCTTGGTCCAGATACTTCTGAATGAGCAGTCGAAGCTTACCAATACCTGAAATGCCTGCTCGATCGTGCTGTCGCCAATAATATGGCTTACTATAAGATGATTGAAGATCTCCAAGGAACAATCGAGGAACTTCAACAGCAGTACAAAGAGTCTTCTACCCTTTTTCACCAAGAATACGAGAAGAAATATCAACAACTGAGTGCTGATAAAGGGTATGACAAATTTATCTCTGCTTATGAGAAGGAAGAAAGTGTTTTAAAGCTTGAAGTTGAAGAGCACATGCATATCGCCAAGTTGTTGGAGCAGGATAAAATTGCCTTGCAAGAGGAGATAAAACAGCTCAAGTCTACTGCATCTTCCTCGGGAGCCTTGGTCCCTGTTAATGATGAAGGTTTCTCTTTCTTAGAGGTAGAAAACGCAAACTTAAGAGACGAGTTGGAAACTTTAAAAAGAGCTGGACCCTCCACATCTACTCGTGGACGAGCAAGGGCTGGTCGGGTCTCTATTAAAGAAGCTAGAACGCAGGTGACTTTAGAAAATCAGGCCTTTCAGTTGGTGGCAAAGAACAAGCCTTAGCAGAAATGTGTAAGAAGATTTTGAACTTCAGCGAACAACTATCCACCCAGAGTTCTGCCTTGGAAAACAAATTACTTCTGGTGAAGAATCTCCACGAGCAACTGGAGAGGTTAACTTACCAATTTCATAAACAACCCAGAGAGTTTTGGATGGATGGGTATAATGAAGCCCTTTACCATCTTGATGCTCGGATCCAACAATCAAATAACGAGGGGTACAAGCAGGGATGGTTAAATGCTATGTGTGTGCTACAATTGGAGCAGGGACATTATTTATGGGATTATTATGAGCCTGGAGTGCTCAATTTACTCGTACCTCCTTTTAAACTTGATTTTAGCTGGATTCCTGCTTGTGCAATTCCTCGATGTCTGATTTCGAAGTATCTTGGTGATTACAGTCTTCATGCTAACTTTGAGATAGCTCGCCCAGAACATTTACTTGATCGGCCATCTGTAATGAGTATTAGAATGCTGAGAGATGTAAATTTTATAAATTCTCCTTATGCCTTAGATGATCCTCCTGTTGGAATAGAACTTGTTTCAAAGGCAAAAGGGAAAAAAACTAATAGAATAGGATTTTTTATGTAATGAAGTGTATTTTTCACAGCATATGTAATTCTACTTGATTTGAATGAAGAAATTTTTAGTCTTTTGCCATTTTATTTTCTTCTAAGTAATTTGCAGAATGTCTTTATTTGCGAATATATGCACATTTTGATATGTACATTCTGTTTTGTTTTTGGATAATAGAACTCGTCCTATATATTATTTGATTACAGTGACTTATCACTCTTTGGGCATAAGCAATGACTTGATTTGCATCCCATGTTCTTGCTTAGTTTAACCTACCAGAGTTGATTGTATTTAATTTTCTGACCAACCAGAGTTGGTGGTAATTGATTCGCCGACCAACCGAAGTTGGTGGCAATTGATTCCCGACCAACTGGAGTTGGTGGTAATTAGTTCCCGACCAATCGGAGTTAGTGGTAATTGATTCCCGACCAATCGGAGTTGGTATTAATTGATTCTCGACCAACCGGAGTTGGTGGTAATTAGTTCCCGACCAACTGGAGTTGGTGGTAATTGATTCCCGACCAACCGGAGTTGGTGGTAATTAGTTCCTGACCAATCGGAGTTGGTGGTAATTAGTTCACGACCAACCGGAGTTGGTGGTAATTGATTCCCGACCAACCGAGTTGGTGGTAATTAGTTCCCGACCAATCGAAGTTGGTGGTAATTGATTCCCGACCAATCGGAGTTAGTGGTAATTATTTTGAATTTGATGTGTAGTGTGTAACACTAATATTCCGAAAAATTTCAACAAAAAGAGAGAAACTGGAAAACATCCAACACTTTATTCATACTAAAGAAATTTCATTACATAAGAATTTCAATTACTGATAATACTTACGCAGATGCTCTGTATTCCATGCATTCTTGAATTCTTCTCCTTCCAAGGTTTCAATCCTGTATGTCCCTGGACGAACAACTTCTGTTACTCTGTAGGGTCCATGTCAGTTGGCTTCCAATTTGTTATTCTTTTGTATTACTTTCTTTAACACATAATCCCCTTCCTTTAACTCACACTTCTTCACTCTTTTGTTATAGAACAAAGCTGTTCGTTGTTGATATGCTGCATTTCTGATCGCTGCTTCTTCCCTGACTTCTTCGAGCATATCCAAGTCTAATCTTCTCATTAAATCACTGACAGGAGAATTGAAATTAAGCACCCTATGTGTGGGTAGACCCAATTCAGCAGGTATGACAACTTCACTTCCAAACGCCAGCATGTATGGAGACTCTCCTGTTGCTGCTCATGGTGTGGTACGATAAGCCCACAACACAGAATGTATCTCGTTAATCCAATTTCCTTTTGCATCATCTAGTCATTTCTTCAAACCATTCAGCAGCGTTCTATTTGTCACCTCATTTTTCCCATTACTTTGGGGATGTCCTGGTGCAGAGTGGATCTTTAGTATATTGGAATGATGTCAATACGCAGCAAACTCCTCATTGTCAAACTGGGTTCCATGGTCAGTAATGAATGCATGTGGGAGACCATATCTGCAAATAATGTTTTTCCAAATGAATTGATAGACTTTGTTGTATATCATATCAATGAGAGGCTCAGCTTCCACCCATTTTGTAAAATAATCCACATCAACCACAAGGTATTTGAATCTTCCCCTGGTCATTGGGAGTGGCCCGACCAAGTCTAACCCCCACATGGAAAATGGCCAAGGGGACGTTATGGGTGTTAATAATGCTTGGGGAGTTCTTCTGATGGACGAGAAGCGTTGGCATTTGTCGCACTTCTTAGCATAGGCTGTGCAATCAGCTCTCATCGTCGGCCAGTAGTACCCTTGCGTGGTTATTCTTTGCAAGAGAGTCTGACCTGCTATATGGGCTCCACAAGACCCTTTATGAACTTCTTCGATCAAGTCTTTCACTTCGTAGGAATGGACACATCTTTGTAGCCCTGCAATAACACCTCGTCTGTACAAAATGCCATTGGTCAATACATAACGAGCAGCTTTAAACTTCAGTTTCTTAGCTGCGAGTTTATCAGTTGGTAAAGCCTCTCTTCAATATAGGCCCTGATCGAATCCATCAAAGATGGTCCCAAGTCGAGGGCAATAAAATTCATCATCAGATCTTCGTCTATGCTCCGACCAACTAGGATTTCTATTGGGATTGTTCTTTGTAGCTCGGTGCGTGTGGCTGATGCCAATCGAGCTAGTGCATCTGCTCTCGCGTTCTTCAATCTTGGTATTCTAATTAACTGAACTACAGTAAAATTTGATACAACCTCCATTGCTTTTGCATGATACTTGATCATTAATTCTCCTTTTGCTGCATACACTCCCAGAATTTGATTTACGATTAACTGGGAGTCACTGAACACAACAACTTGCTCAACTTTCATGGTTTTGGCCAGGATTAGACCCACGATCATTACTTCATATTCGACCTCATTATTAGAAGCCTTAAATTGAAAACACAGAGCATATTCCACATCAATACCATCTGGACTGTTTAAAATAATCCCTGCTCCACTGCCTGTAGAGCATGAAGAGCCATCTACATACAGATTCCACACAGGTACTCCATTATCAAACTCTTGGTCAGACAGAGTTCCTCGGTGAAGTATTTAATGCTTCCTTTTATCCTCCTCTAGTACTTTTCACTGCTCGTCCCCCGACGTAAGTTGGTCGGGGTTTAAATTTGATGATCCTGTAACATCCACAGGCTGGTCTGTATTCAACTCCTGCTCATCGGAGGAATCCTCCTGAGTTAATTATGCGATAAAATCCGCTACTGCCTGCCCTTTGAGCGATGATCTAGGATCATAAATTATATCATATTCTCCAAGTTCTACTGCCTAGTACATCAATCTTCCTGATTTCTCTGGTTTGTGCAGAGCTTGCCTTAATGGCATATCTGTATACACAACTATAGCATGAGCTTGGAAGTATGGCCTTATCCTTCTGCTTGCTTCAATCAGCGCTAGTGCCAACTTCTCCAACCTTGGATATCTGATTTCTGCTGCTCGGAAAGCTTTGCTGGTGTAATAAACTAGTTTTTGTACTTCGTCCTCCACTCTTATCAACGCCGAGCTCACTGCGTTTTCTGAAACTGCCAGGTACAAGTATAGTCTTTCTCCCATCACTGGTCTAGATAATAGTGGAGGTGTCCCCAGATATTTCTTCAATTCTCGAAAGGCCTCCTCACATTCATCATTCCATTCAAAAGTTTTTCAGAGTGTTTTGAAGAATGGTAGGCACCTGTCAGTTGCTCGTGACACAAACCTATTAAGTGCTGCAACTCGTCCTGTGAGACTTTGCACTTCCTTCTTAGTCGTTGGATATCGTAGCTCCAATAGAGCCTTGATCTTTTCAGGATTCGCCTTAATTCCTCATTGGTTAACAATATATCCGAGAAACATGCCTTCTCGTACTCCGAATATGCATTTTGTGGAATTCAGTTTCATTTGATATTTCTTTAGTTGATCAAAGGCCTGACTTAGGTCAATTAGATGATCGGTAGCTTTCTTGCTCTTTGTCAACATATCATCAACATAAACCTCCGTATTATGGCTGATTTTCTCTGCAAACACCTTATTCATCAGCCGCTGATATGTGGCACCTGCATTTTTAAGTCCAAAAGGCATAACATTGTAACAATAAGTTCCCCTTGGGGTGATAAAAGAGGTGCTCTCGCTGTCTTCAGGCTTCATCTTAATCTGGTTGTATCCAGAATAAGCATCCATGAAACTCAACAATTCATGCCCCGAGGTAGCATCTACCAGTTGATCGATTCGGGGTAAAGGAAAATGATCCTTTGGGCATGCCTAATTGATATCGGTGAAATCTACACACATCCTCCACTTGTTATTTTTCTTCTTCACCATCACCATATTTGCTAGCCAATCAGGATATTTGACATCTTCAATAAAAAAGGCTTTTTGTAGTTTCTCTACTTCTTCCTGTATAGCTTGGTTCTTCTCAGGACTGAACACTCTTCTTTGCTGTTTTATTGGCTTGATTTCCTTGTTCACGTTGAGCTCGTGACACAAGAAATTTGGATCTATCCCTGACATGTCTTCATGACTCCATACAAAGGTCTGATTTCTTCTCCTTAGAAATGCTATCAATTCCTGCTTTATTGATACCTCCAGTGATGCACCAATTTGAGTTATTCGTTCTGGATGCTCATCATCCAGAATGACATTTTCAGTAGCCTCCATGACCTGTCCCTTTACGAGCTGAGACTCGTCTCTAGGGTCTAGCATTTCAATCTCTTCATCTTCTATTTCATCTACTTGATAGGTAGTAGTCTTCTTCCTGGATTCTTTATGTTCCTTTTGCTCGGTAGATGAATAGTAGCATTCTCGAGCTACTTTCTGGTCGCCTTTCACAACTCCCACTCCAAAATTAGTTAGGAATTTTAAACATTGATGTACAGTTAATGGTACTGCTTCGAACTTCTTCAGGCCTACTCTTCCCATGATGATATTGTAAGCTGATTGGACATTTTTATTCATTATAAAAAAATGTACTCTTTATGTTTGGCAAGCAGGCCATGTACCGATAAGCATATCTAACTTGATCGTCCCAAGTGGAAAAACCTTCTCGCTAGTAAAGCCGAGGAGGGGCCTATGATAAGGCTCCAACTGGGCTAGCTTCAGATTCAAACTATCAAAGCATGGATAGAACATGATATCTGCCGAGCTACCATTATCCACCAGTACTCGTGAAATCACCACTTCCTTCATTCTCATCTTGATCACCAATGGGTCATCATAAGGATATAGTACTCCTGCTAGGTCGTTCTTAGAGAAACTAATGACCAATTTGTCTTTATTCACCTTCCTCGGGCGATCATCTTCAGCCAGATTTATTTGCTGAATGTACGAGGAAGCTTGAGCCTCATTAAGGTAAGCTTTTCTTTCCGCAGTTAGATCTCCACCTCCTGCATCTCCACCTGTAATAACATTACATTCAAATGATCCAAAATG
The DNA here is from genome assembly GCA_949130495.1 of Sambucus nigra. NCBI lineage: Eukaryota > Viridiplantae > Streptophyta > Magnoliopsida > Dipsacales > Adoxaceae > Sambucus > Sambucus nigra. Next base: position 334,070,083 of record OX422207.1, on the reverse strand, counting down.
GATTGAAAATACCTCACGTTCTGGCTGCTTTGGTCTTTTCGGGAGATCGGGGTCATCTTGGTCATCTTCTGGGTCTTCTTCATGACTTCTCTTCTTGTCTTCTTTTGCTCGACGAGGAGATCTAGGCCTCTGCCTTATTCGATCGTTGCGCTTTCTACCATTTTAACGATCAACATATTTAGCCAGCTTTCCTTGTCTGATGAGTGCTTCAATTTCATTCTGGAGAGCTATGCAATTTTTGGTTGTGTGACTACGGTCTTTGTGGAACTCGTAATATTTGGATTTATTCCTCTTGTCAGGATCTGCCTTCATTTTTTCTGGCCAGTTTAGTTCCTCGCTATTCTTGATCTCTTCCAGAATATGATTTATATCTACCTTCAAAGGAGTATAATTTCCAAATTTCTTCAACTGTTCCAATGCTTGCTTTGCTTTCGATTGCCTATTTCCACCATTATTAAACTGCTCCTTCTTCTCAGTCCTATCAGCCTCGACCTTGGTTTCCTTAGTATTTGTATTCTTCTTCGCAGCCATAGCTTTCTCGGTATTCATGATTTTGGCTGCTTTTGCCATCAATTCAGCCATGGTCCTAGGCGGATCTTTGGTTAAAGTGTAGTACAATTTATCTGCCAACAGTCCACTCATCAGAGCAGTAATTACTGTTTTCTCCTCGTAATCAATTACTTCGAGCTTCTCATTATTGAAACGAGTAGTATAATACCTGGTGCTTTCACCTGTCTTCTGTCTAACACTCAATAAGTGTGCTACTCGTTTAACTGGTTTTGCTCCAAAATAAAAGTTCCCAATAAAGAGGTCTGCCAGTTGAAAGAAAGTTGGGATCTTCCCCCGAGGAAGGTTGTTGTACCAGATTTAGGTTGATCCGACAAGAGTTCCTGAAAATGCCTTGCATCTCATCTCATCTGGAACTGCATAGATATCGGCAGCAGCTTGTTATTGCTCAATATGAAGGACAGGGTCAGTTTTTCCATCATACTTAGGCGTCACCACAGGGGATTTGAACTTTGATGGTGTGGGAAAATCCACAATTATTTGTGCAAAGGGTGTCCCTTGAGCAAAAGTCCTTTGTAGAGGATTCTTGGACTTAGCCATTTCGCCTAATCTGTCCTCCAACCTCTGAATAGAGCCCTTCCATGCATCGTTTCCTTCCTCGGGCCTATTGGTTCGATTAATTGATCGTGTTGAATTTGCCTCTTGGGATCTTTCATTACGAGTAGTTGGTCGTGATTGGGCAGAGCCTTCCCTTAGATCGGATGGTCGTGGAGAGTTCCTCGACGCAATCCTAGGAGGACTTCTATTCCTCCTAGGGCCCAAATGATCAAAAGGAGAGACTCTACTCAACCTTTCTAGAGCACTGGTCCTTTCTGGAGATAGAGTGATGTTTCGTTGAGAATTTGGAGCTCGCACTGATGAAGTTCGACCAGGTTGATAAGAAGGATCATTAGATCTCTCAGTACGGTATGATTCGGTGTGTCTAGATCGAGATTCCTCTGTGAATAGCATTCGCCTAGTTCGTGAAGAGGGTAGGCGGGTATTTCTTTGGACACTTCGTTGTCCTGATTGAGTCGACACTCCTCCTTGAACAGTTTGTATAAGTTGACGCATGGTTTCTTGCATGGCCGTCTGGACTTGAGCCAGATTAGCCATTATACCAGCCAAATCTTGAACATTTGGGGGAGCAGAAAAGTTTGGAGGATCCCCAATGTTTCGATTACTGGATTCAGGATTATCAGCCATAGATGATGAGTTATTTTGGTGAAAAACGATAAGTATAATTGATTCCCACAGACGGCGCCAATCTGTTGATGTAAAAAATTATATTATCTCTAATTTATCAATCACAGATAAAATAAATAAGACAAAAGATTTTTAAAGTGGTTCAGCCTTATAAGAATGGCCTACATCCACTGTTGTTGTATTGCTGACTGTTTGTCTGGAATTGTCGATATGTGGTCTATCCAGAAATCTAGAGTCCCCTTCTAATGAGGAGGTTACAATGTATTTATAGCCTTGAGGTTGTACGTGTGAAAGGACAATGCGCTATTATCTAGTAGACATATACATCTGTACGATAATAATGAGCATTTAATGCGCAGTCGTATCTTTGATTCTCTTGATTTGGATGCTCTGTACGCTAAGTAGCTCGGACCGCTTAAGCTACTCGGACCGCCTAAGTAGCCCGGGGCCCATGAGTTGCTCGGGGAGCCTAAGTTGATTGATACACTTGATCTGTTCGAAATGTATTAGTTACTCGTGGCGCTTGAATATCTCGGTGGCAGTGAGTTGATCGGTAGAAGTGTTTGTAACCGCCACGTTGGTTGACACGTGTCTTCAAATGATGGGTCCACGTCAGCAGATTAAATTTGGTATCAACATCACCTATAATCTCTTCAAATTTCATAGAAGTTAGATTACCCAAAGAATTAAAAACGATCACTTTTGGATTAAATCTTTCAGGAAATGACCTTAAGATTTTCTTGATTACTCGGTTGTCAGCTATCTTCTCTCCCAAGTTAAAAGATAAGTTGACTATACTGGACAGTATAGAGTAGAACTCATCTAATGTCTCACTCTCCAATATCTTAATCGTTTCAAATTGAGTGGTGAGATTTTGGAGTTTGGAAGATTTCATAGTACTAGTTCCTTGGGTGAGTTGGAGTATGTCCCAAGCCTCTTTAGACGTCTCACATGTCATTATACAAGGGAACTTCTTCGGGGTGATAGAGCAAAACAGAGCATTTATACCTCTCAATTTATAATTTTCTAACCTATACTCAACCTCAATCCATGATTCTATGGGTTTGGGTATCATATTGTCTCCAACTAAGGTAGTATGCCGAGTCAAACCATTAAGTACCTCTTATTATACCCACTCATCTATTACCTTAAGTGCTGATTTCATACGCATTTTTTAGTATGCGTAGTTCGACCCATTAAACATCGGGGTTTTAATACCATCGACACAACTAAAATTCATGCCTAACAACATGGGATCAAAACATAATAATTTAGCTCAACTCGCTCTGATACCATTTTGAGAATGCTCCCATATGCGCAGTGTGTGCTTAGGCAATGATGGAATTGCAAATAAAAAGTCTATTTTTAGTTCTTTCAATATTAAAGAACAAGACTTCAAACAAATTGACACAATTAAACTTTGCACCAATTTTAAATGTTTTTCTACTCCGTCTTTTTAACCTAAAACATGCATCTAGGTGATAATAAGATAAAATAAGTAAAACATCCACAATGTGCCAATGTATGAGGAAAACCCACGTCGAAAAATCTCGGCCGACCCAACCAAACAAATCACGATGATAAGATTTTATAAAGACAAATAGTATACTTACTTAAAGACTCGTCTCTCTTGTAAGCCTTGAGGCTATTATATCTTCTACCTCTCCTCCATAGTGAGAGTGCTAGGAAACAATGAATAAACTTGTTTAATTAAATTCCAATTTTATTCCCCCCAAAAACTAACTCTTGAAATTAATTGTGATTGACTAATTAAATAAAAGCAAACATACAGACAATCACAAATATGAGAAAAAATTCCCAAAGGGGCAACCCTTTTTTATTTCACTATATCTTGTAACAACTTACAAATATAGAGTGATACATCTTAACACACGAATACCCCCAGTCATCGGTTTGTTATCGTCAACACGAGATCCCACAAGAGCTCCAATCCTCAGCAATGGAGAATCAACCTTCTTCTCCACAAGTGTACCCCAGATGAGTAGAATAAGTAATCTAGGGTTTAAATGATTCACATATGAATTTTGGACAGTTTGGTGAATCAAAAGAGGGTTAAAACTCTAAAAATGAAGTCTTATATTGTAGTTGTTTTTGCAGAAAACGGAGTTTTGAAGACTTGGAAAACATGACTGCAGAACACTGGTATTTATAAAAAAATTGAGGCGAAGCCCTCGCTAGAACGATATTGGGACATCGCTCGAATGGTTATGATGTCGTTTGAATGACTTCGTGCGACATGCTTATGTCGCGTGAACGACAGTACGATGTCATTCGAATGATGTGAACGTCAAATACTGTTCTCCTCAACACTTAGGAAAAATTCTTATCACGTAGGAAAACATTTTAGGTACTGGAAAATAGTTTATACAAAATTCCCAAATAAATATGTAAACATTAAAAACTCTAAATTAAATATTTTACCATAAATGAGAATGGAGTAGTGGGAATGTTGAAGACGCACGTTGCACGTTGCTCGACGAGGATACACTACACATGTATGAAGATGATGGGTGCATGAAGCTTCGGATTCAGATCGAGGTCATCATGGATGATCAAGTTGACTTGCCGAATGTAGTGGTATAAGACATACATGCTGTGATCTAAGACACTTAGAAAATTTCCTAGATACTAAACGTACATTTATAAAATTATGTCCTTACAAATGTCCCCATATATCTATGTCGGTACATACATAAAAACTATCCAAATTATGCCACCCAAACTCCCCAAAACTGGAAATACTAAATGATATGTCTTCAAAAAGGCTTCAACATATTCAATTCTTCAACTTCTTCAATCTTTCTTTGTCATCATTAGGGTGTGCAAAATAATCCTAAATTTTGTACCTACACACATGAGATGAAATAATACCCGTGATGCACAATAGTTTGAAAAATAATTGTAATACCCCGTATTTTTGATGATTTAAATAATTATGGGATTAATTATTATTGTTGGATTAATTGAATTAAAATTTGAGATTTAATGGTTAATTAATCCAGATTAAAATATATATTAACTAGCGTGCCAGGATTAATACTTATTAATTGAATATTACTGCGTGATATGTAATATGAAATTATGTATTTTGATAAATTGTCGAGAGTGAGAAATACGACAGTTGGTAATCTAAGTTAGACGCGCGTGAGAGTCGTGTCGGGACTAATTAATGGGAATAAAAAGATAATTTATTTTTATTAACTCGTATGTTAATTTTGAGTGTGCCATCGAGTCCGGAAGGGTCGAGATAGTAAAAAAACTCTACTCGGTCATTTTATTTGGACTCCGGGGTAATTTTGGGCCTAATCGGCACCCCGTAGGGGTAGTTTTGTCATTTGGATTTTTGGGGAATTAAAATGGACGAAAATTAGATAATTATTATATCAGTTACGCAAGTTCCATTAGGGTTAAGTTACAGAGAAATCAAGAGAGAACCACATAGGGTGAGGGAGAGCAAATCCCAAAGGAAGAAGGCTAGTTAACACCACTTTGCATAACCACCACCACCATCGTGTAGATCGAAAAGTGAGGAACGCATCTATACCAACATCATCAGCGAATCAGACATTCAAATTTGTGGCATGTGTTTATTATTTGCTTTCCTTTAGCAATAATCATGCTCATGTTAGTGTAGGTGAATTTTGATCACAAATTACATATGAAATTGGGTGAAAATTGGGGGTTTCATTTATGATTATGGACTGATTTGATTAGTAGTTTAATTCCTTCATGTACGTAGAGGATTAATCATGAAATTGGAAAACTATATCGATGAACAAATCTGGGTTGGTTAGGTTCTTTAATTGAAAATTGGGAAAACTAGGGTTCTTATGACCTAAATTTGGGGATTTTGAATTATAATGATGATGGGTGATAATCTATAGATGTTATATTGGTGGAAATCATACATACATGTTAGGAAGATGATTTAGAATGGTTGATTGATGATTTGGAATGATTCGTAGAGGTTAGAGGTGTTGCAATGGTGAAGAGAACGTATCTGGGTTGGGCAGCCTTGTGACAGGCAGAGGTCCAGATCACTTTCCTTATTAATAGGTCCGGACCGTTTTTCCTAAAAAGGTCCGGATCATTCTTTTTATTAAAAGGTTCAGACCGCTTTTCATAAAAAACGGTCCAAATCATTTTCCTTAATAGGTCCGGACCGCCTTGCTATATTTTCCAGAATTGAATTGCGGACCTTTAGGGCATCTTTCGGGACTTGTAATGAGGGAATCTTAATGAAGTACACTGAGATTTGAAGTGATGTTATATTAAGGCAAGTCTGGCGTAAGACTTGGGCATAAGTGGGATGTATTAATCTTAGGAATTCGAGAGAGAATACTTGAAATAATTATATTCAAAATAGTAATAAGAGATTTCAATATGTGGAAAATATATGATTAGGTTGGGTGTATGCCTATGGATTTTAATAGGATGTGTGTATGCCTATTATCTGATATTATCGTTAAGTGCACTAATGGGTGATAACCCCGGGGTGAAGGAATATTATTGTTAACTGCACTAATGGGTGATAACCCGGGGGTGCAAGAATACTTTTAATGAGTGCGCTAATGGGTGCTAACCTGGGGGTGTAGGATTAATATGGTTAGGTGCGCTAATGGGTCTTAGACCGGGGGTGCATAATTAGTTTATATGTATAGGGATTCTGTGACTATATATATATATATATATATATATATATATATATATATATATATACAGGAACTTGTGAATTATTCTACTGTGTGTAATTTGTTGATTGGAAAGTGGTTACATAAAATAAATCTTAATGTATAACGAATTTATTACGAATTGAGAAACATGTTAATTAGCTATTTCGGTATAGACTAATCTAATAGCGTATTGTATGGGAGATACTGGAATACTAATAGTGATTATAGTTAATATCATTATGACTTCGAGCTAGTTAGGCTAGGTTGCATAGCTAGGTGGGATTAAATGTACATTAGATGTGCACAATAGAGGAGAGGTGAGAATCTCACGTGAGAGTTAGATATCTAACATGCGCATAATACTTGCTTTAATGCAGTTTAAATACTTGCTAAATCATTTTTAAAACATCGGGCTCTGACCCGTCTCTTTTATCTCTTCTCTCTTTTGCTATATATGTACTATATCAGGTGCTCAGCCACAGGGACACCAGATTTAGAGACTTGGAGTATTTGACGTGCTGCAGCTATTGTGGAAGCTATAGGTCCTTGCATTAGACACCCTCATCATTTCATTCAGTTCTATCCAGACTTTTATCTATGGCATGTGTCGCCAATCCTTAGTTATTTTTATCAGAGATTGTATTCTGTTTACTTCCAGTTATTTGAGTTGGATTGGTTTTTATTATGGTTCTTAGGTTTGAGGTTTTGAACTGGAATGTTTTATCCTGTCTTATTTATTTTAATAATTGATTTAGACTCAGTATTTATTATATTCATGTGTATGGTGAATGGTTTATATTTTATTACTGTATTGGAAAATGAAAATATTTTGTTATATTAAAAAGGAATTTTTTTTTACACCAGCTTAATTTATTATTAGGCGGTTTTATTTATTAATTATTTTTCGACAGTGATGCTAAGAATGAACCAACCTAACATTCTATTTTTAATTTAATAAAGGTCTGATCACCTGGTATTTAATTAGGCGGTGTGTCACAGGTGGTATCATAGCATCAGGTTCTAGAGTCCTTTAGGATCTGTATGGCTTGTTATGCTTCAGCTTAGCGTCCTTTGATATAGAGCCCTATTTTTAGGACTGTTGTATTCTTGTTTATCAGGTTACGTCTTCAGCTATTTGAGATTTAGTAATAACTGCGGACTGATAAAATTCTTTCTCATCTCAGATTCCTCCTCGACGTGCACCATGAGACAAATAGGTTCAACCTGAGCAGCCAACAGCTCCGGATTAGGGAAGCATGAACGCAGCAGAGGTTGCTCCCATAGTCGCATAGGCGGTAAATGCAACTTTAGCGGTGGTACAATAAGCCCCACCCCAGATTCAGGATGTGTTTCCATCTCCAGTTCATGAGTTTCCCACTTCTTGGGAGAGGGTTAGGGAGTCCTTTCAGAGGGAATATCCCCCAGAGTTCTCGGGCAGTTCTGACGTAGTGATTGCGAGTAAGTGGAAGAAGGATATACATAGACACCTTCGTATGTATGAGTGCACTGAAGTTCAGAGGCAGGTTTTGGCTACCTTTAAGATGACAGGGGCAACCTTGCAATGGTGGGAGTCCACTACTACTATAGAGGAGCGGGATTTAATGCCGATTACCGATTTCTGGGTGCGGTTCGACCGCAAGTACTTCCCTTCTACCGTCAAGACTGAGATGAGGCGAAAACTTTTAGACCTCACCCAGGAAGGGATGACAGTTGCGAAATATGAGTAGGAGTTCACGCAATTGACTAATATAGTACCGGACGAGGTGCCTACTTAAGAGAAATGAATCTAGATGTTCTTGAATGGCTTGTCTTGGAGGATACGACAACATCTAGTGGGTAACCTTTCCCTATAGTCCTACACAAATGTACTGAATGCAGCCTTGCTACACTGTCAGGACCATCGCTTCCATGCTAAGGGAAGCAAGATAGGTGGAGAGTCCAGCCAGTAGGGTAGGAGCGGGGGAAGTATTTCAAGATGGGTAACTGTAGAGCAGAGTCAGCACGCAGGGTTCCCAATTGAGGGATTCTGCTAAGAGATTTAGATCGGGTGGGTTCAGACATGGTCAGGGAGGCTTCAGACAGGGCTAGCAGGGCCAATAATAGGGACCGCAAAAGGGACATCAGGGCCAAGATAGAGGTGGTAACGGCCAACAGGGCCGAGGTTGTTAGGGACAAAGGGGAGGAAATTTCACCGGCAAATGTTATACTTGTCGCAAGATTGGCCATAAGAAACAGGATTGCCCCGATAAGGGCAGGTTCCCCCAGCAGGAGGGCGTTCACCAGGAGCCCCAGAGACCCATTTTTCCCGTCTCCCTACCAGCAGCAGCAGAACCAGTCCTAGCTTTACCCGCACCACCGATTCGACGGGGACAGTTACAGTATGGGCGTGTCTATAACGTCCACCAGGCAGCAGCAGTCCCACAGGCACTGCCTGCAGTTGAGGGTAAGTACTCTATTCATGGCACTATAGGACACATTTTATTTGGCACTAGGGCATCACACTCTTTCATAGCCACTAGCTTTGCATGGGACACAAGGTTGTTAGACATGCCCGATAGCACATTGACTTGTGTAGACTCACTGTTGGTAGTGGGTCGTTGATTTTCTTTATATGCCAGAGTGTGAGTATTGAGATTGAGAGTTTCATCTTACTGGTAGACATGCTTGTTTTAGATATGCATGAGTACAACGCCATTATTGGCATGGATTGGCTAGTTGCTTATAGGGCTATAATTGACTGCTTCAGTAGGAGTATTGTGTTCGCTATCTCGGGCCAGGAGATGTTCCTAGTGGCGATGCCTCGCCCTGAGGGAGGGTCATCCACCCATCTATTTTACATAGATGAGGAGACCTCTAAGGTAGTAACAATCCCACTTGATTTGATTTCAGTCGTATGCGAGTTTGCTGATGTGTTTCAGGAGATACCAGGGCTGTCGCTGAGTAGGGATATTGAGTTTGTGATAGACTTAACACCGGACACCTGTCCTATAGCACGTGCACCTTACAATATGGATCCAGAAGAGATGAGGGAGTTACGGGATCAAATTGAACTGTTATTGGGACAGGGTTTTATCTGTAGGAGTACCTCGCCTCGGGGTGCTCTAGTTCCGTTTGTGAAAAAGAGGGATGGATCCTTACGACTCTGTGTCGATTATCGGGAGCTAAATAAAGTAACGATATGGAATAAATATTCGTTGCCTCGCATCGATGACTTATTTGACCAGCTGAGGGGAGAAACCTACTTCTCAAAGATAGATTTGAGATCCGAGTATTATCAACTTTGCATCAGGGAGCAGGATGTGTTGAAGACTGTTTTTCTGAAGAGGTGCGGGTCGTATGAGTTTTGGGTTATGCCGTTTGGGTTAACCAACGCCCCAGGAGTATTTATGGACTTGAAGAACAGAGTCTTCAGAGAGTTCCTAGATCAATTTGTCATCGTCTTCATAGATGACATTCTAATTTATTCTCGTACCGAGGAGGAGCATGCTGAACACTTATGTAGGGTTCTACAAACCTTACGGGAACATGAGTTGTATTCCAAATTGGAGAAATGTGAATTTTAGCAGCATGAGGTAAAGTTTTTGGGGCACATTGTATCTGAGAAGGGGGTATCTGTAGATCCTAGCAAAGTGTCAGCGGTGAGGGAGTAGGGACATCCCACTACACCGATGGAGGTGCAGAGTTTTTTGGGTTTAGCTGGTTACTACAGACAGTTCATTCGGTGATTCTCAAAGATTGCGATTCTGATGACGAATCTGACTCCTAATGGCATGCCATTTATTTGGGATGATGCATGCTAATTAACATTCGATGAGTTGAAGGATAGGTTAACTTCAGCACCCGTACTAGCACTTCCCAAAGTAGGTGTAGAGTACCTAGTGTATACTAAGGCATCCTTACAGGGGCTTGGGGGAGTATTGCAGCAGGAGGAACATGCTATAGCTTTTGCTTCCCTAAATCTTAAGCTTCACGAGAAGAACTACCCCACCCATGACTTAGAGCTGGCGACAGTCGTGTTTGCACTCCGAATTTGGAGACATTATTTGTTGGGGGAGCAGTTTCGCCTATTTACAGACCACAAGTCACTACAGTACTTGTTCATGAAGAAGGAGTTAAATATTTGTCAGCGCAGGTGGCTTGAGTTTGTAAAAGATTATCAGTTTGAGATACATTATCATCCGGGGAAGGAAACGTAGTTGCTGATGCATTGAGCCGTAGGCTAATAAATGAGACGACCGAGGTGTGGAAGGCGAAATGGAAAGAGCTGGGACATCAAGAGGCGCTTGCCAGGTCATTTATGCCAGTTATGATTGTCACACCACAGATAGTGACGAGGGTGGTTCAGGTCCAGGCATCGGATTCATTTTGTCAAGAGCGGATTAGACAAGTCTTAACTGATGGAGCCGAGTCCTACTCAGTGAGTTTCGAGGGAGGCTTGCGCTTCAACTAAAGATTGGTTGTTCCAGAGGGAGAGGGCCTATGACATGCGATAATGACATAGTCGCATGGTCCCAATTTGCGGTACATCTAGGAGGGGATAAGATGTATCAGGATATGAGGCGACAATATTGGTGGAGTGGGATGAAGATATACATCGCAGAGTTCGTCTCCAGGTGTACCACTTATCAGTTAGTGAAGGTGGAGCATCAGAGACCGCCAAGTTTAATTCAACCATTAGAGATCCCTACATGGAAATGGGATGGTATTTCCATGGATTTCATTACTGGGTTGCCTACTTCGTAGAGGGGGAACGATTCTATATTTGTTATTGTGGACCGGTTGATGAAAGAAGCCCATTTTTTGCCAGTCAGGACAGACTACACAGCAGGACAGTATGCTGAGATATTTATTGCAGAGGTAGTGAGACTGCATGGTGTGCCTTTGGATATCATGTCGAATAGAGACAAGACTTTTGTGTCTCGTTTTTAGGAGAGCTTTCAGGAGGCTATGGGTACCAAGTTGCGGTTGAGTACGACGTATCACTTGCAGACCGATGGGAAGACCGAGCTCACTAATCAGATGCTTGAGGACATGTTGCGCATGTGTATCCTTGACGTTGGGGGAGGTTCATAGTAGTACCTTCCACTGGTGGAGTTTTCTTACAATAACTTCTATCAGTTCACAATTGGCATGGCCCCATTCGAGGCGTTATATGGTAGTCCTTGTCATTATCGTGCTTGTTGGCTAGAGGTGGGGGACAACAAATTACTCGGTTCGGATGTAATTCAGGACACGTCGAGCAGGATTGAGATGATTCACAGCCGTATACGGGTAGCCCATGATAGGCAAAAAATCTATGTCGATGCTAGGAGGTTCTTCAGGGAGTTCGCTGTGGGGGACGAGGTTTTGTTAAGCGTATCTCCTATGAAGGGGGTAATGAGGTTTGGGAAGAAGGGAAAATTGGCTTCGAGATATATATGACCATTTCCTATCATCGAGAGGATCGGACTAGTGGTATACAGATTTGGGTTACTGGAGCACTTGCATCTTATTCATGATGTGTTCCAAATTTCATCACTGAGGCGGTATCTTCGGGATGAGTTGGCCCACACCCACATCGCGATAGAGGAGATTGATTTGCAGCCCAACAATTCTTATGAGGAGAGAGAAGTGGCTATCCTAGACCATAGCGAGAGGAGACTGAGGTCAAAGGTAGTTCCACTTGTGCGGGTACAGTGGGAACACCATAATTTGGAGGAGTCTACTTGGGAGCGAGAGGCGAATATATGGGAGAAGTATTCAGACTTATTCGTACCAGGTATGCCTTATTTTTCAGAATTTCAGGACGAAATTCCATTATTAGGGGGGAAGTATGCAATACCCCATATTTTTGATGATTTAAATAATTATGGGATTAATTATTATTATTTGATTAATTGAATTAAAATGTGAGATTTAAGGGTTAATTAATTCGGATTAAAATATATATTAACTAGCGTTCTAGGATTAATACTTATTGATTGAATATTACTGCGTGATATGTAATATGGAATTACACATTTTACTAAATTGTCGAGAGTGAGAAATATGACAATTGGTAATTTAAGTCAGACACGCGTGTGAGTCGTGTCGGGACTAATTAATGGGAATAAAAAGATAATTTATTTTTATTAACTCGTATGTTAATTTTGAGTGTGCCATCGAGTTCAGAAGGGTCGAGTTAGTAAAAAAACTCTACCCGGTCATTTTATTTGGACTCCGGGGTAATTTTGGGCCTAATCGGCACTCCGTAGGGGTAGTTTTGTCATTTGGATTTTTGGGGAATTAAAATGGACGAAAATTAGATAATTATTATATCAGTTACAGGAGTTCCATTAGGGTTAAGTTACACAGAAATCAAGAGAGAACCACAGAGGGTGAGGGAGAGCAAATCCCAAAGGAAGAAGGCCAGTTAACACCACCTTGCACAACCACCACCACCATCGTGTAGATCGAAAAGTGAGGAACGCATCTATACCAACATCACCAGCGAATCAGACATTCAAATTTGTGGCATGTGTTTATTATTTTCTTTCCTTTAGCAATAATCATGCTCATGTTAGTGTAGGTGAATTTTGATCATGAATTACATATGAAATTGGGTGAAAATTGGAGGTTTCATTTATGATTATGGACTGATTTGATTAGTAGTTTAATTCCTTCATGTACGTAGAGGATTAATCATGAAATTGGAAAACTATATCGATGAACAAATCTGGGTTGGTTAGGTTCTTTAATTGAAAATTGGGAAAACTAGGGTTCTTATGACCTAAATTTGGGGATTTTGAATTATAATGATGATGGGTGATGATCTATAGATGTTATATTAGTGGAAATCATACATACATGTTAGGAAGATGATTTATAATGGTTGATTGGTGATAGGGAATGATTCGTAGAGGTTAGACGTGTTAAAATGGTGAAGAGAACGTATCCAGGTTGGGCTGCCTTGTTACAGGTAGAGGTCCGGACCGCCTTTTAATAGGTCCGGATCACTTTCCTTATTAATAGGTCCGGACCATTTTTTATAAAAGGTTCGGATCGTTCTTTTTATTAAAAGGTCCGGACCGCTTTTCATAAAAAGGGTCCGGATTGTTTTCCATAATAGGTCCGGACCGCCCTCCTATATTTTCCAGAATTGAATTGCGAACCTTTAGGGAATCTTTCGGGAGTTATAATGAGGGAATATTAATGAAGTACACAGAGATTTGAAGTCATGTTATATTAAGGCAAGTGTGGAGTAAGACTTGGGCATAAGTGGTATGTATTAATCTTAGGAATTCGAGAGAGAATACTTGAAATAATTATATTCAGAATAGTAATAAGAGATTTCAATATGTGGAAAATATATGATTAGGTTGGGTGTATACCTATGGATTTTAATAGGATGTGCGTATGCCTATTATCTGATATTATTGTTAAGTGCACTAATGGGTGCTAACCCGGGGGTGCAAGAATACTATTTATGAGTGCGCTAATGGGTGCTAACCCGGGGGTGCAGGATTAATATGGTTTGGTGCGCTAATGGGTCTTAGCCCGGGAGTGCATAATTAGCATATATATATGTATAGGGATGCTGTGACTATATTTATATATATACAGGAACTTGTGAATTATTCTACTGTGTGTGATTTGTAGATTGGAAAGTGGTTATATAAAATAAATCTTAATGTATAACGAATTTATTACGAATTGAGAAACATGTTAATTAGCTATTTCGGTATAGACTAATCTAATAGCGTATTGTATGGGCGATACGGGAATACTAATAGTGAGTATAGTTAATAACATTATTACTTCGAGCTAATTAGGCTGGGTTGCATAGCTAGGTGGGATTAAATGTACGTTAGGCGTGCACAATAGAGGAGAGGTGAGAATCTCACGTGAGAGTTCGATATCTAACATGCGCGTAATACTTGCTTTAATGCAGTTTAAATACTTGCTAAATCATTTTTAAAACACCGGGCTCTGACCCGTCTCTTGCATCTCTTCTCTCTTTTGCTATATATGTACTATATCAGGTGCTCAGCCACAGGGACACCAAATTTAGAGTATTTGGCGTGCTGCAGCTATTGTGGAAGCTGTAGGTCCTTGCATTAGACTCCCTTATCATTTCATTCAGTTCTATCCAGACTTTTATTTAGGGCATGTGTTGCCAATCCTTAGTTATTTTTATCCGAGATTGTATTCTGTATACTTCCAGTTATTTGAGTTGGATTGGTTTTTTTTTATGGTTCTTTGGTTTGAGGTTTTGAACTGGAATGTTTTATCTTGTCTTATTTATTTCAATAATTGATTCAGACTCAGTATTTATTATATTCATGTGTATGGTGAATGGTTTATATTTTATTAATTTATTGGAAAATGAAAATATTTTGTTATATTAAAAAGGAATTTTTTTTGACACCAGTTTAATTTATTATTAGGTGGTTTTATTTATTAATTATTTTACGATAGTGATGCTAAAAATGAACCAACCGAACATTCTATTTTTAATTTAATAAAGGTCTGATCACCTGGTATTTAATTGGGCGGGGTGTCACAATAGTTATAAGCAAAAATCAATATCAATTAAGCTAAAATATGAAGAACACAAAACAATGCAAATGGAGAATATCACAAGGTAATAAAACTTTCTCTTTTTGAATTTTTTAAATTTTTTCTCAGAAAAATAAAATAAAAAATTACACCATGAAATAACATAAAAATAACCAAGTCGGTGATAGCGGATATTGAATTTCATATATTCCTAACGAATGAACTCAACATCTTCCTTAGGTATAAAATTGGCGGTATTATAAGTAATTGACTCCATCTAATCAACAAATCAAAGGTCAAAGTGATTTCCACAACAATAATGTCCGAAAATATTTAATGCTTTTTCGACATTTTTAAGAAAGTGCAAAGCAGTTAAATCCAACGAAACTCCCTCAAATTTATATTCATTTTTCATTTTATTTTTATGGTGCCTATTGTTTTCAAATTAGATAATTCCAATTGGCCCCATTTTTGGCATATGATTATTTTTATTGCCTTGATTTTTTCTTGGGCTCTTTTAAGCGGTGGCTTTCACGATGAGTTAATTTTGTACTTTTGCAGCCCTTTCCCATGAACACTCATTACTTTTCATTTACACATTTTAATTCTCATGAGAAACTTTGTTTACATGCACAACTATTATCATTCTTATTTTATCGCATTTGGTTCGTTGTATAGACAAAATTGAGATGAAAACACTGAAACCAACATATGATAGACAAACACAATATTCAAATAAAGCCGTGCACGTGTGCATTAAAGGTGATAAGGAGACAAACATGTAAAAGATATCACTAATCACATCTTAATGACTCCATACATTACAAAGCACATGGATGAAATGATGTAGCATCTCTAAACACTATCAAACAGTCACGTGGAATATGGAATGAAGTCGTGACTATGGCTATCTTAAATGTTCATCCATAAACGGTGTAAACAAAAAACAAAACTCTTTTTGTGTTTTTCCAAATTTTTTTATAAAAAGAAAATCTTGTTGTCTTTTTCACGAATTGTATTAAAATCAAAATATTTTTGGATTTTTTCAATTTAAAAAAAAATAGAAAATCTTTTCGTATTTTTCAAAAATAAGGAAGAAAAAAATAAAACCCAAAAAATAATGATACAAATGATGCAATGAAGTTGCAAGGTTATATAGATTTAAATTATTTCGTAGAATACACTCACCACACTAATATAAAATAAAGCAAAGATAATAATATTCCACTTTTTATTTTCTTTCCAATTTCTTGAGTGAGTAAGAATAATTAACATGAAGGTTATGGCAATTTCCATTTTAAGTAGGATATATAAATTAAGCCAAATTTTATATTTTTAGCCTACACATACATCTAGGTGATTATGCAATATGAAATAAGAGAACACAACCACAACACGCCGATGTACGAGGAAAACCCAAATGAGAAAAACCTCGGATGGGTGGGCCTGGACAAATCCACTACAAATATGGTTTTACAAAGAGACTCAAAAGACTTACAGACTTGACTCATCACTGATGCGGTCTCCAATACCCACGTTTGTAGTACGCGAGATCCAACGTGTTGCACAACACTTTTCGTGTCTCGCTATCCACCGAAACCCAATAATCGTCTCCAATCAGCACTTGTGCGAAGCTCCAACTCACATAGCAAGGATGAACATTTTGTAGGATGTGGATGGGGTTTTTGGTTCTCAAAATATGATCTAAAGGTCACATAAATGTTGGAGATAAAAAGGAGAAGTTGTTTTTGATTTATCTTGTGTTCAAAAGCTTAAGTCTCAACTGCTGTTTTCGTCCACTAAAGATAGATAAGGAAAAAGTAGTGGGCCAAGACAGTTAAGGGAGAAACTGCAGAAAATAAAATATAAAAAATTTCAAACTGGCAGCAGGTCATTTGAACGACTATATTCGAATGAAAAGTCAGAAAAGAATGTGTAGAATATCGTTCGAAATCTTGTTCGAACGACTTCATTCGAACGACATTCCAACGAAACTTCTAACGAAATGTCAGACTATTGAGAAAATTGTCGTTAGCAAAATCGTTCGAATGGGGTCGTTCGAACGACCTGGGAAGTTTTTCAACGAAAATTCTGGATTTTTACAGTGACAGAAAACTTCTTACAAAATTAATTTAAGATAATTTTAGTCACATTTAGTTTGTCTCCAACATATATAAAAGAGGACCTGTTCAAATTCCTTTGGGAAAAGAACATTTGGAATGAATTTGATGAAGGTGAATAGCCGGATGCCCAAATTCTTCAAGGATAATATATGAACAAACCACAATGACCAAAATTTTTTGTCCAACGAAATTTAGCCAATACTATAAATGACTCGATTGAAAATTTATCCCTACAAATATCCCCCTTTGGCTATTCCGGAACAAAACATAAAATAAATAAAATATAAACAAATTGACTTTGAATTTGCTAAGCCAGCAGTCAAGCCGATTCTAAAGCCCATCCCCAAAACCCAAAATACAAGGACAAACTCGACTGACTTAGAATGCTGCATTGTTGAAGGTGGCCTGTGAATTTGCAATAGAAGTCCTACACACATAAACCAACAAAGACATAAAATTTATGGGGAAATATAGAGTGAAAGCGCAAAAATATTAGGCTCCTCCTAAACATATTCTTCCCCTTTTTGTCCGGAAAAGACAAAGGGATAGAACGAAAAGCTGCAAGGTTAGTGAAAATAGCAAGAGTAGCTCATAAACAATTAAATGAAGTATAGGAACAGGATTATAGATAGACGAATAAACAACAACAATTATGCATCAATCCATTCAACAAATATAGGAAAACAGGAACTAGAATTACTCATAATGCGGTAGAAACTAATATAAGTCAAAGTAAATCCAACAGAATCCAAATCCAAAAAAATATAAGATGCTGGTATAAGTACGAATAAGAAATGAAGAAAAATACAAATCGCTCGCTCTCACAAGTACAAAAGAGACATAAAATAGATGGGAAGAGACATCAAGGGGCAGGAGCATTAGGTGGAGCATCATCTGGAGTGGATCCGGTGCCTGAAGAGCCCGCACCATGAAGCATCTATAAACATCATATCTCCTGGAGATGTTCCATAAGAACAGAATCACACCGGGCTTGGGCCTCATCTCTAAGTAACTGAGCCTCCTCCCGACGAGCTTGAGCCTCCTCGGCTCGCTGACGGTCACTTTGCATGGTAAGCAATAGCTCCTGCAAAAGAGCCCTATCTTGTCGACGTTCCTCTTGAAGTTCCTGAACCTGTGAACGTACCACTCGAAGGTCCTCAAACTCAGTTGGTGGAATGGTGGGTGGGTGAGACCGTAACGAAGAAGGTCTAACATGAGGGGGTGGTAGAAGCGATAGAGTGGGATGACACAGATTGAGAAGGAGTGGGATGAGGAGTATCACGAGGAAGGTGACCTCGAGAGCGACTAACATAGGTCATATTAATGCGCTGAAACTGAGTGATGGGAATATCCGAGGGAAGGAGAGGACAACCAACCTCAAGACAATGTCGAGTAATAATAACAGAAAAAGGTAAGGCATCCCTAATCGGACCAAGTGGATTTACCTTAAAGGCTTTAATAACACCAAAGATGAAGCTGGTAAGGTCAGTACCATCCTTGATGCTAATGGAAAACATGAGTTCCATATGTGCCTTAGAAATTTGAGTGGAATTTGCACGAGGAAGGATGCAGGAACACACAATCCAGTTAAGGATCATAAAATCAGGATTAAGATTTTTATGGTAGATTGTGACGCAGCCGGGAATAACCGTATGACACACGGTGGACAAAATGAGTTGTCCCGCAGGTTAAGAGTCAGGCAACCAAGGATAAGTGGGGTTATTGAGGCGAGGTAAACCTACGAGGCGAACAATGGACTCAGGTGTGATTGTGATTTTTTGACCACGGACAACGAAAAAAAGACCTCTTTCTAGAATACTCATCCCAAAAAAATATTCTCTAATAAGATTGGGATAAATATTATTCGTAAGGTTAAAAAGTGAATCCCAACCCAAGGTAGACAACCATGTGAAGACGATAGTGCTAGAGAGGGAGGGGAGGTCGACGACCTTTTCACGGACAAAGGCACAAGTTGTAAACCCTTGAGTGTGATATAAGGTGTGATTTGCAAGGGTTCGCCAACACAGTCTAAGGTTGGGAATGGAGGCTTCAACAGAATGGTTCTCATCGGAGGATGAGGATGAGGAAGAGCTCTCCTCTTTAGATACATTAACGTGACGATTACGTCGAGTACGACGGCCATAGATTGTCATATTGGGAAGAAATGAAGACCACTAAGGCTAGAACCTACAAGGATATACCACCCAAACCACCAATCACCAACACCAACAAAACCAAACCAGCAAAATCCCAAACTCCCTTAGCAGCAAAAAATATATATATATAGGAAAGGCAGAGAAGATAAGTGAAGTGTAATGACATGAAATTTTAAAAGGTTTGATATTTGAAGAAATGAATTTTTTTTCATGATATTAACACTTAACTGAGGGAAAATCAATGTATATATATAGAGTACAGATCCCGAAAGAGTTGGATATAGTGTATATGAACTGGGAAAAAGAAAAAAAATTGTTTGAGTATTTGAAAATAACCCAACTCATATATCCTCAACCTTATAAAAAATGGAACAAAAAGGATAAAAAGTAAGAAGAAAAAAATTACCTGAGAGAGATGAGAAGGGAACAAATCACGAAATGATGTCATCTCTGAAATGGGGTTAGTTGAGTAGAAATGGTGGAATGGAGGAAGTGGGAGGATAGGTAAGGTGAAGAGAGAGAGGGAAAATCGTGGGATATAGAGGGGTTGAGGAAGAGTGGAGAGAGATAAGGTAAGGGAAAAATGGGATCGTGATGGAATAAGAGAGAGAGAAAAGAAGTGGAAGCTATTTCGGTGGAAAAAAATTAGACTGAACCTCCACTTAAAACCCCAGATCGTTCGAACGAAATTAAAAACTCGTTCGAACGATAGCATTCGAACGGAAATGAAAGATATATCCAACGAGAATACATAAGGAAAGTCATTAGAAGAGTCGTTTGAACGCATTTCGAACGAAAAAATAGAAGGTTTGGGCCAAAACTCATTAGAAAACACTTTCGAATGAGATTTTCTAACGAAAAACTAGTGTTTGAAAAACTCCAAAAGAAACAAAAAAAAATGTTAAAAATTGCATAGTAGAGGGTCTGAAAGGTTAGAAACCAAAAATAATAATTTTCATGATGTCCCAAGTACTGTAGAGATTTCCAAACCATTGGAGTAGGAATGAAGGGGTGTGAACAATGCGAGTGAGAGCATTATGAAGACAATGCATAAGTGCAAAATGCCGAACAATATATTCACGTAATATACACTCTCACATGCCTTATGATAATAAATGGAATATGATGCAATACTATCCACAAAAACAAACACTTAGAAGATTGATGATTCTCATGCCAATAGCGTCACTAAACCTGAAGCAATATGGATTAATTGTGCAAAACCATTGATCTTCAACCTATGTCTCCCATCAATATGAAGTACGCTTTTGAATTATTTTGATTTTGAAAGAGCAACGATACTATCAACAAAATGACATATTAGCCTTGGCTATCTCTTTGATTCCACTATTGTTTTAGGCTCTTTTACATTTTTGAAAATGGTGGCTATTCACGCAAAAACATTTTATTTTTCGCAGCCCGTGTCCATTGCTAAGCACAAATAAACCGAATGAATATAATGATTATTTTTCCAAACCCGGCCAATGGTTTTACATGCACAAGATCGATTGCTCAGAAAGGGGTGACAAAATTGATAAGACAACATTGCACTTCACTTAGCATATGTTAAGTGACGTAGATAATCACACAATTCCATGAAGGGTATGTGCAAATAAGGCAATATTATGAGGCAGTCATAGTGAAATATATCATAAACAAGCATCAATGTGCACAAGTGAGATGAAGTTCGGATTAACATCTCATCGAAAGCCACATGAACATGGATTGAGATAGAGCGCCGAAAATATCATACACATTACTTATATGGACAAAAGTTTTATGAAGGCCATTCTACTACACACAAAGAAAAAAGGAAAATATGTTTTTTTTAAATTTTATAAAATATATATACAAGGAATAATCTAGTTCATAGGTATAAAAATAGACATGAGAAACAGCCTAAACTAGATGATCGACTCCGAACTCAATCAATGGAGCAAACCCCAATGGAGTTCCTAAGGTTTTCAAACCTAAGGGCATCTAGAGGTTTGGTAAATATATCAGCCAATTGATGATTGGTGCCTACGAAACTTAAGGAAACGATTTTCTCTTCAACCAAGTCACAAATAAAATGTTCACGGATCCTAATATGCTTGGTTCTAGAATGTTGAACATGATTACGAAAAATATGAATTGCACTTGTATTGTCGCAATAAATAGTCATAGTGCCTTGAGAAATTCTGTAATCTTACAACATTTGTTTCATCAAAATGAGAAAAAAAATAAAATAAAATAAAAATGAGTTGAGTGCAACAACTCCCAACGGCTATGTGTTCGGCCTCCGCCGTGGACAAAGAAATAGAATTTTGTTTCTAGCTCATTTATGAGACAAGTGTAGTACCAAAGTAGAAACATCCGCCATATGTACTTTTGCATACATCAACATCTACTACCCAATCGACATCCGAATATGCCGATAGACAATCATTTGTGTCGAAGGAATACCAAATCCCAAAAGACAGGGTCCCACTAACATATTTGATAATACATTTAAGGGCAAGTAAATGAGGCTCTTTTGGGGTGGCTTGATACCTGGCACAAAATCCTACACTAAAGGAAATATTCAGACGATTAGTGGTTAGGTAAAGTAGACTACCTATCATACTCCTAAAGAGAGTGTGCTCTACATCCTTTCCTTTGGTGTCCTTACTAAGTTTAAACGATGAACTCATTGGAGTACTTGCATGCTCAGCGAATTCTAGTTTAAATTTCTTCACAAGATCTTTAGCATACTTAGTTTGGGATAAAAATATCCCATTATCGATTTGATGAACTTGAAGACCTAGGAAGAAGGTAAGCTCACTGACCATACTCATCTCAAATTCATCATGCATTTCTTTTGAGAAAAGATGAGTATGTTTATCGCATGTAGATCCAAAAACTATGTCATCAACATACACTTGAGCAACTAAGATCGCATTCTCATCGTGGTGAACAAATAAAGTCATATCTACTCCCCCTCTCAAAAAGCCGCGAGAAAGGAGATAAGAGGTGAGCCTCTCATACCAAGCACGTGGTGCTTGTTTCAAACCATATAACGCTTTCTTAAAAAAGAAGACATAACGAGGATATTTAGGGTCTTCAAACCCTTTAGGTTGTTCAACATAGACTTCCTACTGAAGGATGCGATTTAAAAAGGCACTTTTGACATCCATTTGATACAATTTGAATTTAAGATGACATGTTATGGCTAGTAAAAGGAGAACTGATTCTAACCTAGCGATCGGAGCAAAAGTCTCATCAAAGTCAACACCTTTTATTTAGGTGTACCCTTGGGCAACCAACCTAGCTTTGTTACGAACAATGACACCATTTTCATCCATTTTATTAAAAAAAAATCCATTTGGTACCAATGACATTAGTATTAGCAGGCCAAAGGACTAATTCCCAAACATCATTTTTCTTAAATTGGAACAACTCTTCTTGCATGGCTTTAATCTAATGTTCATCTTTTAACGCTTCTTTATAATTTTTAGGTTCTATTTTAGAGGTATAACATAAATAAGTATCTTCCTTTTCTAATTGAGCCCTAGTCTTGACACATACCTAGGGATCCCCAATAATTTTTGAAAGGTCATGACTTTTGCGAACCCAAGGAGAAGGATCCTTTCTTTCAATAGTGGGAACAACCAAGTTAGTGTGAGACTCAATATTTTCTACACTAGGAACAACATCACACTCATATGACAAATCTTCCTCATTTTCAATAAATGTGGTTGGAGCATCGTCTTTTATTACAACATTTATTGATTCCATGACTTTTGAACTACTTAAGTTGAAAACTCTAAAAGCTATACTATTTTGAGAATATCCTAGGAAAATACCTTCATCACTCCTTGAGTCAAATTTACCTAGGAGTTCTCTATCCCTAAGAATATAACGAGGACTACTAAAAACTCTAAAATATGCCAAATTAGGTTTCTTGCCAGTCCACAATTCATATGGAATTTTGTTAGTATTAGGACGCAAATAAACTCTATTTACTGTGTGACATGCGGTGTTAATCGCTTCGGCCCAAAACCTACGAGACACATTTCTTCCTAGGAGCATGGATCTTTCCATTTCTTGGATCGTTCGATTTTTTCTTTCAACCATACCATTTTATTATGGTGTTCGAACGATCGAGGATTCATATTTAATTCCTATTTCATCACAAAAGGCATTTACACCAGATTTCTTGAATTCGGTTCCATTATCACTCCTAAAGAGGTTTATGGTAACACCGTGTTGATTTTGAAGAATTCTACATTTAACAGTGATAAAATCAACAGTATTAGATTTTTCTCTTAAAAAACCTACTATGAAGTATCTTGAAAAATCATCCACCATCACTAAAATGTATCTCTTTCCTCCTATGATCTCGGTATGAGTGGGACTTATAAGGTACATGTGTATCAATTCTAAGATTCGAGAGGTAGTTATAGAGTTTAACTTTTTATGAGGATTCTTAATTTTCTTTCCTAATTGACAAGGCCCACAAATAGTGGAGGTTGGTTTTCCTAGAGATGGTAAATCATGAACTAGCTCTTTTCTCACTAAACGATCAAGATCTCTAAAGTTAACATGACCTAACCGTTGATGCCAAAGATTGGCAGACGAGGCTTTTGCACTATTGCAAACTAAATAGGACTTAGGAACTATTCTGTAGCAATTGTCACTATTTCTCACACCTTGTAAAATAGCCTCACCCGATTTATCATATACGGTGTACTCCGATTGACTAAATTTAAAATCAAGATTTTCATCACATAACTGGCTAATACTTATCAAATTAGCCTTGAGACCATCAACATAAAGGACATTTTCAAGTTTAGGAAACCCAAAAATTTCAATAGACCCTCTACCCATACTTCGAGATTTGCTCCCATCCCTAAAGGTGACCTTACCATTTTTATAGTTTTCAAGAGTGGTAAACAAAGATTTATCACCTATAATATGTCTCGAACAACCACTATCAAAGTACCATTGGGAGGTATTTTTAGCCTTAAGTGCAACATGAACAACAAATGCTTTATTGGTATCATCTTTCTTAACCCAAGCTTGAGTTGTATTCTTCCCTTTGTTCACTCTAGTATTTTAGTTGGAATTATTTCCTTGGACTTTAGGGAACCTAAGAAACTCTTCCATTAGACCTTTGTATGCATTAACTATATACTCAACTTGACTCTTAAGGCTAGCTAAGGAGCTATAGTGTTGCTTAGAAGTTGTGAAATAAGAGTTCTTCCCAAGCTTGTAATAAAAATCTCTAAGATGACCCCGTTTGTGACAATAAGTGCACACATAGGGTTGTTTTTGAGTCACTTTTAAAGATTTATTAGGTGGACTTATTTTAGGTAGATAAGGTTTAAATGGATTTGATTTGGAAACAAACTTAGCTACGGGTTCGGATTTAACTTTGGATACAAACTTAGCTATGGGTTCGGATTTGACTTTGGACAACTCTCCTTCTTCACATCCTATACCCTTTCTCTCTTGATAACCTTTCTCCTTATATCCTAAAATAGGGCCTAGAAATAATTTTTCCATTCTTCCTGAATAATCTTCAAGTGTGACTTTGATTTCCCTCAAAGATTCGAGATCTTTCTCAAGATTGGCAATTTTTTATTCAATACTTTTCCTAATATCCAAGGATTCACGAAGATCATTGCTAACACGAGTTAGAGACTCTGTCAAATAACATTTTTCTTTACTCATCAAAATAAGCTTCTCAGAAAGAGAAATTTTTATAGCCTCTAGTTGACTAACTAAAACCTCCTTCTCCTTCAGGCATTTCAACTCCTTTTCTAAACTTAAAACTTTAAAGGTTAATATTTTATTTACCTTTTGAATACGAAGAGACTCAGTGTATAGTTCAGAATAGGCGAATTGCAATTCACTCTCATCCACTTCACTCTCACTTCGTTTTCCATTACTACTTGCTGAGTGAGTGGAAGCAACCTCAAGATCTTGCTCAAAATTGTCAACATTAGAATGTGACTCACTTGAATTACTAGCATGACTCTCCATAAAGGCAGTGAAGTTGTTTCTAGAAGGAACGGAGTCATTAGAGTCATCAGACTCAAATTTCCTTTTCTTTACCTTCTCTCTTAAGTTTAGTAGGGTACTCAAACGCTTTATGACCACGTCCCTCACACTCAAAGCATCTCTCCGAATCATCCTTTTTAAGGTTTTCTCTCTTAAACTTCTTAGGATCCCGATTATTAAAATTTCTATTACCTTTGTTTTTGTTTTTCTCGAATTTTGATTTTTCAAATTTTGAGTTTTTCTTTTTAAACTTGAAATTTTTTTAATTTTTTTTAGAAAATAGAGCTATATCATCAGGATCTATATCAGACTCATCAGACTCAGACACTTCTTCTTTCTTTACTTTCAAGGCAACACCCTTATCTTTGGTTTTGTTATCTTTAGGAAACATATCTAATTCATATGTTTAAAGATCACCAACAAGCACTTCAAGTTTTAAAGTATTTAGATTTCCTAAAGAATTAATAACTGTGACTTTTGGGATGAACCGCTTAGGAAGGCATCTAAGAATTTTCTTAACAACACGATCTTCAGGAATTTTATCACCTAAGTTAAAGAAACAATTAAAAACATCAAATATACGAGCATAAAACTCATCAAACGTTTCAGTTTCTTTCACGGTGATGGTTTCAAATTGAGTTGTTAAGTTTTGAAGTTTTGAAGCTTTAACTACACTAGTTCCCTCATGAGTAACTTGTAGAATATTCGAATCCTCCTTTGACATCTCACACATCATTATACGACAAAATTCATTGGGAGTCACAGCACTAAACAAGGCATTTAAACCTTTAGAGTTAAAGTTACACAATTTCAATTCATCCTCGCTCCAATTTTCTACAGGTTTTAAAATAGTTTCATCATCAACAATCATAGTAGGAGGGAACCATCCTCTTTCAATAGCAACCCACACACGTTCATCAATTAAATTTAGGGCAGATTTCATACGTGCTTTCCAATAGGTTTAATTAGTTCCATCAAACATAGGTGGTTTATTCAACGAAAAACTTTCCACATAACCTCCAGGATTCATCTAAATAACTTATAGAGACTTCCTCTGATACCAATTTGAAGTTGCAAGGTTATATAGATTTAAATTATTTCATAGAATACACACACCACACCAATATAAAATAAAGCAAAGATAGTAATATTCCACTTTTAATTTTCTTTCCAATTTCTTGAGTGAGGAAGAACAATTAACATGAAGGTTGTGGTAATTTCCAATCTAAGCAAGAGATATAAATTAATCCAAATTTTATCTTTTTAGCCTAAACATACATATAGGTGATTATGAAATATGAAATAAGAGAACACAAACACAACACGCCGATATATGAGAAAAATCCAAATGGGAAAAACCTCGAACGGTTGGGCCTAGATAAATCCACTATAAATATGGTTTTACAAAGAGACTCAAAAGACTTACAGACTTGACTCACTAAGACTCTCTGATGCCGTCACCAATACCTCCATTTGTAGTACACGAAGATCCAATGCATTGCACAACACTTCTCGTGTCTCGGTATCCACCGAAACCCAATAATCGTCTCCAATCAGCACTTGTGCGAAGATCCAATGCACATATTAAGGATGAACATTTTGTAGGATGTGGATGGGGTTTTTGGTTCTCAAAATATGATCTAAAGATCACATAAATGTTGGAGACAAAAATGAGAAGTTGTTTTTTATTTCTCTTGTGTTGAAAAGCTTAAGTCCCAACTGCTATTTTCGTCCACTAAAGATAGATAAGGAAAAAGTAGTGGGCCAAAACAGTTAAGGGAGAAACTACCGAAAATAAAATAAAAAAATTTCAAACTGGAAGTAGGTCGTTCGAACGACTATGTTCGAACGAATCTTCTAACAAAAAGTCAGTAAAGAATGTGTAGAATCTCGTTCGAAATCTTGTTCAAACGACTTCGTTCGAACGACATTCCAACGAAACTTTTAACAATATGTCAGAGTATTGAGCAAATTATCGTTAGCAAACCCGTTCGAATGGGGTCATTCGAACGACCTGGGAAGTTTTTCAACAAAAATTCAGGATTTTTATACTAACAGAAAACTTCTTACAAAATTAATTTAAGATAATTTTAGTCACATTTAGTTTGTCTCCAACATATATAAAAGAGGACATGGTCAAATACCTTTGGGAAAAGAACATTTGGAATGAATTTGATGAAGGTGAATAGTCGGATGCCCAAATTCTTCGAGGATGAAATATAAACGAACCACAATGACCAAAATATTTTGTCCAACGGAATTTAACTAATACTACAAATGACTCAATTGGAAATTTGTCCTTACATACAATCTAGAGATGGGAATCATATGATATGAACATGAAAAAATGCATCATATTCTAGACATGGTAACCACCCCTTAGCCAACTGTGTAATTTCCTAAAGAATTTCTAAGACTCTTGAATTTAAGGGCGTCTGAAGGCTTTGTGAAAATATCGGCTAACTGGAGGTCGGTAGACATAAAATTCAAGGATACGACCTTCTCTTCTACTAGCTCATGGATGAAGTGCTCGTGTATCCTAATGTGCTTTGTGCGCGAATGCTGGACTAGATTATAGTATATGTTTATCACACTCGTATTATCACAGGAAATAGTCATGGTGTCCTGTGATATCCCATAATCCTCCAGCATCTGCTTCATCCACAAAAGTTGCGTGCAATAATTCTCGACAGTTATGTACTCAGCCTCCACAGTGTATAAAGAGATGGATTTTTTCTTCTCGCTGAACCAAGTGACAAGAGTAGAACCAAAGAAGAAACACCCACCAGAATTTCTCCTACATCCATTTACAACCTAGGTCCACTCGACATCCGAATAGGTAGAAAAAAGATCATCGATATCAAAGGAATACCAAATGCTAAATGAGAGAGTCCCACTAATGTATTTGATAATACGTTTAAGATCGAGTAAGTGTGACTCTTTTGGGGACGCCTGATATCGCGCACAGACTCTAACACTAAAGGTGATGTCGGGACGACTGGCAGTCAAGTAGAGAAGACTACCTATCATACTCCAATAAAAGGTTTGCTCTACGTCCTTGCTTGAAGTGTCCTTGATAAGGTTTTTTAAGGTACTCATCGGGGTACATGCATTCTTAGCGGAGTATAAACCAAATTTCTTCACTAGGTTTCTAGCATTCTTGGACTGGGAGATGAACATCCCATCATCTAGTTGAACAACCTGAAGACTACGGAAGAATGTAAGCTCACCAACCATGCTCATATCTAACTTACTCTTCATCTCTTCCTTAAATTCGGGAGCATGTTGGGAGAACGTGAATCCACAGACTATGTCGTCCACAAAGACCTGGGCAACCAAAATAGCACTGTCTCCTCTTCTAACAAATAATGTCTTATCAACTCCCCCTCTCATGAAGCGACGGGCTAAGAGATATGAAGTAAGTCTCTTGTACCAAGCACAGAGTGCTCACTTCAAACCATACAGGGCTTTTTTAAAAAAAATAGACGTGATCATGGTGCATGGGGTCTTCAAACCCTTTTGGTTATTCCACATAAACTTCCTCCTATAGAATGTCATTTAGAAAATCACTCTTAACATCCATATAGTATAACTTGAAGCGCACATGACATGTGATGTCGACTAGTAAGCAGACGGACTCAAGCCTCAAAACATGAGCAAATGTTTAGTCAATATCTGCACCATCTATCTGTGTGTAGACTTGAGCGATCAACCTAGCCTTGTTTTGGATAATGGTTCCATTCTCATCCATCTTCTTCTTGTATATCCACTTGGTACCAATCACGTTCTTCTCACTAGGTCGGGGGACTAGATCCCAGACATCATCATTCCAAAATTAAAGCAACTCATCCTACATAGAAGATATCCAGTGTTCATCCTCGAGTTCTTCTTTGACTTTCTCGGGCTCGACTTTAGACGTGTAGTAAACAAATCTAACCACTTTCTCCAACTGAGCACGAGTCTTGACCCCTAGGGTGGGATCTCCTAGAATGGCAGTAGGATCATGAATCTTGCGAACCCAAGCAGGTGTATTCCATAAGATAGGAGTAGGGTCCACCCTGGGTGTGGGAGGCATAATGGGATTATCAGCAGGAAGTGCGTCATCCTCACACAAAAGGTTAGAATCAACAAATTCTGGTTGTTCGTCATCTTGCAGGGTGATATTTATTAACTCCATAACCTTAGAGCTACTCAGGTTAAAAACTCGATATGCTCTAATAGTAGATGAATACCCTAACAATATTCCCTCATCGCTCCAAGATTTAAACTTTCCTAATTTCTCTCTATCCCGTAAGATGTAGCATTTGCTCCCAAAGACACGAAAGTATGAAAGGTTTGGCTTCTTTCTAATCCATAATTCATAGGTCATCTAAAGTGTGTGTGGACGGAGGTAAACTCTATTCACCGTATGACACGCGCTAGACACCGCCTCTGCCTAAAATCTCCTAGCAACTCTACGACCTAGAAGCATAGATCTAACCATCTCCTGAATCGTCTGATTCTTCCTCTCAATAATCCCATTTTAGTGAGGAGTCTTCACGACCAAAAATTTATGTTTGATCTCGAGGCTATAATAGTAAAGATCTACTTTAGCTTTCTTAAACTCAGTGTCGCTGATGCCACAGATCCATAAGAGTGATCGTGGTGCTGTTGCAGAAGGAGGACTTGGTCAGAATTCCATAGTAATTATCTTCAGTCCTCACCCCTTGCAATAGAATTTTATCAGCTTGATCATAAACATTACACTCGTTTCGGTCAAATTTTACTGTAAAGTCAGCATCGCACAGCTGGCTAATACTGAGAAGGTTTGCTTTCAGGCCTTTGACGTATAAAACACCCTCTAGCTTAGGAATTCCTGGTATCTCTACTGTACCTCTTCCTACTATGCGAGACTTGATCCCATCTCCAAACGTGAATTTACCTTCCTTACGATCCTCTAGGTAGGTAAAAAATGAAATGTCACCAGTCATGTGTTTGGAGAATCCACTATCAAAGTTCCACTGAGAGGTATTATGTGCTTTAAGAGAAACATGAACAACAAGGGGTTTTATGTCGTGCTTAGGTACCCAAGAGGTGGTAACCTTCTATTTTCCCTTGTCATTGTTGTATCTAGCCGGTATTCTGGAAGTATCCGCAGACGACAGAGAAAACCGTTGGAAATCTTCCATTAAACTTCGAGATGTGGAGACTAGAAACTCAACCTGCTCTCTAAGACTCAAAAATCGCTAGTGGCACGTGGTGAAGAAAATGTACATCGTGTCCAGCCAAAAAAATAACAAAACTCCCTAAGGTGGCATTTTATTTTGTAATAGGTACAAAAGTACACAGTTTTAGACCGACCTTCACTACACCAAAATGGGCAAATTGTCACCTTTCAGCCGGCCAGCCTTGTCAAGGTCATTGACCGTGACAAAAAAACACGCGTTTTATGTCACGGTCATTGACCTTGACACGACCGTGACAACGAATTGTCACGGTCAATGACCTTGACACGACCGTGACAACTTTTCCAGCAAAAACCCTTCCCCCCTTCTTTTTTCCCTCCCACCGTTCCCTCCCTCTCTCTCTCTCTCTCTCGACTCGACGCTGCTCTCTCTCTCTCTCTCAGGTCCAATTTCTCTCTCTCTCTCTCTCTCTCTCAGGTCCAATTTCTCTCTCTCTCTCTCTTTCCATTTATCTGTATATTTATGTGTGTATGTGTATATATATATGTGTGTATGTGTGTGCGTGTGTGGGGGGTGGGGCGGGATGGGGCAGGGTGGGGGAGGGGGTGGTGGAGGGGGGCAGGGGGTGGGGCGGGGTGGGGCAGGGTGGGGGAGGGGGTGGTGGAGGGGGCAGGGGGTGGGGTGCGGTGTGTGTGTGTGTGGTGGTGTGTTTTGGGGGAGGGGGGAGGGGGGTAGGGGGTGGGGTAGGGTGGGGTGTGTGTGTGTGTGTGGTGGTGTGTGGTGGGGGAGGTGGTGGTGGAGGGGGGCAGGGGGTGGGGTGGGGTGCGGTGTGTGTGTGTGTGTGGTGGTGTGTTTTGGGGGAGGGGGAGGGGGTGGTGGAGGGGGGCAGGGGGTGGGGTAGGGTGGTGTGTGTGTGTGTGTGTGGTGGTGTGTGGTGGGGGGCAGGGGGTGGGGTGGGGTGGGGTGTGTGTGTGTGTGTGTGTGGTGGTGTGTGGTGGGGGAGGGGGTGGTGGAGGGGGGCAGGGGGTGGGGTGGGGTGCAGTGGCGGACCCAGGATTTTTAGTAAGGGGGTGCGAAATTTTTCGAGCAATGTAGGGGTTCAGGGGCGGTAGCCCCAAAGGCAATTTTTTTAGGATTAACATTGAAATTATAAGAAAATTATACTTCAATATTGAAAATTAACTGAAAAAATAACACTGAAATTTGAAAATTCTCCTAAATATTTCTAACATTGCCCCTAAATACGATACCCCTAAATATTGAACACAAAAATACAATACCCCTAATTTCTAACATACCACTAAATATTTCTAACATTTAAAGATTTGAGAAAAAAATACTCCTAACATTGAATAGTGTTAGTTTCCTAAATATTTACAAATGAACACAAAAATACTCCTAACATTGAATGATTTAAACCTTTGAAGGAATACAAAAATACTTTTTAACATTTAATTTAAAAAAATTAAACATTTGAATAAAAAAGTTTTATATACTTAACAAATAACTTACCTGAAAAACATTCTCTTCCTGGTACTTCTACTCTTCTGTTTAGGGTTTTGGTAAAATGTTTCTTCCGTGTTTTTCTATTTAAGTATAATAAATTACATACTCTGCCCCTTATCTTTAAAACACTAACAAACAGATACACCTTCCGATCCTAGAGTTTACACATAGGTATCCTCGCTTACTACTACTAATTTATATCCTTTATTCAAAGTAAATACTAGGTATAATCATGATTGCACTCAAATTTAATTATTTATAAATCACTCGAAAGAATGTGTTCTTATTATTAAAGTTGATTACGGTATATTATGATTCCCCACGTTATGTTTTCGATACCCTCTTGGTTAAATAAATTTTCTACTAACCGATTTTAATGAATATCTGATCAATTCCTTGATTCTAAAACTTAATTCTATAGGATTATAAAATAGTTAATTGGTCGGGTAAACAAAACATATAAGTCTATCAAGGGGTATCACAATCCAAATTATTTCTTGGACGTGAATTCCTCCAAATTATGATCTCATACCTATTCACACAATGATGGGGGAGGGGGTGGTGGAGGGGGGCAGGGGGTGGGGTGGTGTGTGTGTGTGTGTGTGCGTAGGTGCGTAGGTGTGCGTGTGTGTGTGGCGGTGGGTGGGGGTGGGGGTGGGGCACCCATTTAATAACTCTTTAAATATTTGGAAAAAACATAATATTACAAAATTGAAACGAAATGGTATTGACGGAACTTACACATATGTTATAATATAGATGGAACATTTTTTTATCTGTACTATTAATTCAATTAATTCAATTAGGTAAAATGAAATGTGTACTATTAACATTTTTTTTTTATCTGTACTAATAACATTTTTTTTACAGCAAAAATGTCTCCTTCAGATGTTAAGGCGAAGATGATGATGATGTTTATGATGATGTCGTCTGGGTTCGGTGGTAGCGGAGGCGACGAGGGCTCCTCCGCCGGTAGGCTCCCCAAATATGGAAAATTTGGGATTACCGTCGAAAACAAGTCGGAGCTTTTAGCGAGATCCCTCGAGCTGCTAAAGACGGTCATCGGCTCGGGGTTTATGAGTTGGAAGGAGGTGCCGTATGAGCTCAAGTTAGGTGTTTGGGCGGCACTACAGGTAATATTTATATGAATATTTCAATTTATATTTATATTTATTCGCAACTAACATTGTATTTGTTGGACAATAACAATTCAACTTGGATCCAAAGCTACGCGATTCCGTCTTGGAGCAGTTGAGGGAGCAACACAAGACGTGGAAGAAAAATATGCGGACACGGTACTTTGGCAAAACACGAGAGTCCATTTTACAATGGCGCGGATCCGTCCCGCCCAAGGAGCCGATCTCATTGGCACAATGGCAAAAGTTCATTGACAATGAGATCGAGGATCGACAATTGGCATCTCGCCAATCGGGGAGGGAAAATCGGGCTAAAAAGACGGACGTGCACTACTCCGGCCGGACCTCTTACGCTGAGGTGGAGCATAGGATGCAGGTAAGATTTAATTTATCTATAACTACAGAAATATATTATTGGATATTATTTTACTTTACGGGGCTGATACTAATTTTACTTTACTCTATTTTATTTCAGGGGGTAGGGAGTGGGCCAGGGGGTAAGCCACATAGGCTCGATACTTATGTGGCTCTTCGGACGAAGAAGGGGAAGGACAAGGAGGTGTCCCCGAGCGTCGCGGCCACGATTGTAAGTAATCCGACAGTTTAATTTTTGTTAATTACGTTATAATTTTTTAGTTTACTTATTTTACTAATCATGTGCTTTTTGTCATTTCAGGCAAAGCTTAAGGAAGTGCATGAGTCGTAGTCTGATGCCGACAAGGCATCTTTGTCCACAGACGCACTCAGCCAAGTGCTTGGCTCTGATCGCAAAGGGAGGACAAGGGGAGTGAGCTCGCGGGTGGCCAAATCTAGGATCATCGGATTGGAGACGAGCGACATCGGGTTGTCTCGAACGGTGGATTCACACGATGCGAAGCTGTACCGTTTGGAGGCGACGGTCCAAGATATGTACGCATTCATGAAGCGTACGTTGGGTGGAGACCGTAAAGGGAAAGGGAGAGGGAAGGGGAAGGAGAAGGCGGTGGAGGAGGAGGTGCGGGAGGACGAGGATGTGGACCTCACTGCTTCATCACCGACACGTTCGTACTTCGACGATCCACTTCCCTATTTGACGCCCTCCAACAGACCATTGTCGACAATTGGTTGGCCGAGCGTGTTCATATTGGACGTATTTGATAGCCAGCGGATAGGGCGGGGGTTGAGGGACCCGAATATCGTCGAGGGTGGAATAGTTCATGGACGTGCGCTTCAACAGATGGAGTCCAGGGTGCTCGTTACGCATGTCATACCCGGGAAGGAGAACTCCCTATTGTGGTTGCGCGAACAATGCTGCACGACGTATATTAGTGGGTGCGTCAATTCGTATGTCGTGTGGCCTACTCACCTCAGTTTTATCCAAGACATGTAGTAACATTATTTTTAAGTTTGTCCATTTTAATTAAATTTGGATTATATCGTCATGTATATTGTTTTTACTTTGAATATTTGGATTATATCGTCATGAATATATATTTGCATTATCTTTAGTTTGTGTTGGATATATGATGTTTGGAACAGGTACAACGTTGCTATAACAGGTACAAATATACTGCTGGGCAGTGGCGGTGGCCATACTGCCCAGCAGATTTTTTTTAAATTCTGCCCAGAATTGTCACGGTCATTGACCGTGACAAGTGCGCGACAAAGTTGTCACGGACGTGTCACGGTCATTGACCGTGACAATTGGGGTCACGGTTATGTCACGGTTTAGAACCGTGACAAACGTGTCACGGTCATTGACCTTGACACGACCGTGACACAAAACGCGAGTTTTTTGTCAAGGTCAATGACCGTGACACGACCGTGACAAAAAAGGTTGTCTCGCCTCGAAATGTCACGGTCATTGACCTTGACAAGGTGAATTTGTTAAGGTCAATGACCTTGACAAATGGGCAGATTTGGTGTAGTGCTTTTTTCTTGGTCGAACTCTTCTCTAGGGCTTTGGGTGATGGCTATTTGGATTCGTAGTAAACTCAGGAATTGGTTCCGATGTCACATGAGACGTGAAAGAACCATCAAAACCTATTCCCTTCCTTTTACCAAACCCTAAAGTAGGGGTGAGGAACATCTTTACCATCTTTCCAGATCTATCCTCTATCTTTACCTTGACCTCCCGAGCTCTCTCAAGGTCATCAGTGAGTTAGGATACAAAGGCTTCAAGTTTATTTCGAATGTCCCTAGAGGAATGGAGATCACTCGTAAGACTATCCACTTGCTTGGTCAAGTCCCCTTTCTCTTTTTCTAAACAACTCTCTCTCTCTCTCTCTCTCGGCAGTGGTAATGGAGGACTCTCTCTCTCTCTCTCTCTCTTTTTTATCTCTCCTAAATCTTTCTCTAAGGAAACGATCCTAAGTGCTAACGCTTTTTTATGCTTTTTAGTTTTAAAAGAATCAACATATAAATCAGCGTACACGCATCGTCGGTCACTCTCGCTCTCACTTCTAGCATCCTCCCCCTCACTGACAACGCTTTCACTGTCGAGGTGTCCCTGTGAAGTAACATCCTCATCGTCATGAGGTGCACGGTCAGTACTCACATGACTAGCCATGAATGCGGTGAAGTTACATTCATGCGGTTACTCGTCTCCACAATCCACCGACTCGACCTCACTGTCATCACTAAGGGAAGCATTTAAGGTAGCTTTGCCTTTGCCTTGACGTTTCAACCTATTAGGACACTCAAATTCCTTATGACCTCTACTGTCACACTCATAACATCTCTCATAATCTTTCTTAGGCATGTCCTTTTTATGTTTTTCATTTTTCTTTTCAAACTTATTTTTCTCAAAATTCTTTTTATCTTTGAAATTGCCATTTTTCTTTAATTTAAGAAATTTCTTGAAATTTTTTGCAAATAAAGCCAAATCATCTAAATCAAAATCGAACTCCGAATCTGACATCTCTTCTTCTTTTCTCCTAGACGACTCACCTCTCTTTTTTGCTGACCCCTCATTCTTTCTGGCTTGGGATTTAAGTGCTACCTCTTTATCTTTTGATTTTATCGTGTTAGGAAACATGTCAATTTCATAAGTCTAGATGTCTCCTACCAACTCTTCTAATTTCAGCCTACTCAAATTTCCTATAAAATTTAGCACAGTGACTTTAAGGATAAAACACTTAGGCAGTCATCTCAGAATATTTTTAGCTACTCTAGCATTAGGAATGTGTTCACCTAGATTGAATCTAGTGTTTATAATATCAGATAAGCGTGCATAGAATTCATCAAAACACTCAGATCGAAGCATGGTGATTGTTTCAAATTATGTAGTTAAATTTTGCAATTTTGATTCTTTGACTGTATTAATGCCTTCATGGGTAAGTTGTAAAACAACCCATTCTTCTTTAGATGTGTTACACGTCATAATACGTCAAAAATCCTCAGGAGTGACGGCACTAGAAATCACACTAAGACCACGTGAGTTATATCTGCTCCATTTAAATTCTTCCTTAGTCCATTTAGTCACAACTTTTAAATTTGTTACATTTTTTATAGTGGCAGTGGGAGGAGTCCACCCTCTTTCACACATAACCCAAACACGTTCGTTAATGCCCTTTAATTGGGATTTCATATGGACTTTCCAATATGCATAATTTGTCCCTTTAAAAATTGGCACTCGATTATACAAGTTTTCCATTGAAATTGTGCTTTTTCAGAAATCATTTTTTAGACCAAAATTGATATCCAGAAAAATTTTGCGAAAAAATTACACGGTATAATTGTGTAATTGGCAGAGTGCTATAAAAAACAATGAATAAACTTGTTTAAATAAATTCTAATTTTATTCCTAAAAAAACTAACTCCTTTAATTAATTGTGATTGACTACTTAAATAAAAGCAAACATTAATACAATAAAAAATATGAGGAAAAATCCCCAAAGGGGCAAAACATTTTTATTTCACTATATCTTGTATCAACTTATAAATACAGAGACATACAACTTGACACATGAATATCCGCTGGCGTCGATTCGTTGTCGTCAGTAAGAGATCCTGCAAGATCTCCAATCGTTAGCAATGGAGAATTAACCTTCTTCTCAACAAGTGTACTCCGGATGAGTAGAATAAATAGTCTAGGGTTTAAATGATTCATATATGAATTTGGGACAATTTGGTGAATCAAAAGAGGTTTAAAAGTATTGATCCTTGATCTTGCTCAAGATCTTATAAATTGACTCCTTAAAAATTATATTGATCGTCCGATGAGCCATGGTGGGGTCTGACTTATCATTGCTTTTGGATCTGACATTTTCCTTATTTTCCCCTTCTTGGTAGCATTTTTTTATCGATGTTATTGGTCATCTTTGACCGACCGTTATCATTTGAGTGCTAGCTACCATATCTTCCACTTTGGCATACTTTTCAATCCTGGACATCAAGTCATTCGATGGTACTGGCCTTCTTCTTTGTGAGAGATTAGTGCAACATAAAGTTGCTTGACAGACCAATTTTGAGAGAATCCACGTCCACTTTCTTGGAGCAATCTTCCATTCCATTATAACTTTCCCATTACCATCGTGCGTACTCCTGTAAGGTGTCCTGGGAATTCTTCATCATGATAAGACGTGAATCTATCCTTTAAGGATGATAACTACTGGTTATGAACTTATCCATGAATGCTTTTACGAGCTACTTAAAACTAGTGAATGGACCATGTCGTAACTTTTTGAACAACTTTTATGAAGTATTCTCTCGACTATAAGGGGATATAAAGAACATCAGATCTTCATTGTTTCTCCAGAGAGTCATATCTTACTGGTAGTGGGGAACATGTTCATTGGGATCAATTTTATAGATTTTGAATCTGGGGGTGGCGAACTTCTAAGGAGGCTTTGATTCCTCAATTGATCTTGAGAAAGGGGACTTTATATGGCGGATGGGGCCCCTTATAGCCAGTTCCTTAGTAGATATGGATCCACGATGAGCAGGGTGCTCATTCATCTCTCATCGGATGAGATCACGAATATCATTCTTGAAATGACCTCCTCCATAGTCTCTTCTTATCGGTGAGATCCTATGCTTAGAGCGTTCCTGATTATGCTGGGAACTTTTTCCTCGGCTGCGAATCTTGCTCACCTGAGGGTTAGGTGTTCGAGCGTAGTGTTTGCATTTGTCCCCATAGAGTTCCCGATCCATTCTTTCCTGGTGACATTTCTAACGGGTATTCTCCTCCTGCTAGAGGTGCGCCATGTCCTCCTATTCACCAAGTCACTATTCATAAGCATCGACAGGCTGTGAGATCTGGATGGATCTCGGTTATTTGTTACTTTTTGTAGTTTATTCCTCCTGACGATAATTTGAGTTGGGATGTTACGACTTCTGTTGAGATGGACCTTAGACATGACTCTAGGTGCCGGAGGTCCGTTCTCATCGTTCTGATGGTCACCTTAGATGGAAAATAAGGGTTGTACAAGTGAGATATGATTGCTCGTTAACCCTGTTTGGCTGAGAAAAGAAAACTTGTTTCCCAAATACAACATCAATTATAAGTGGT
The DNA here is from genome assembly GCA_949130495.1 of Sambucus nigra. NCBI lineage: Eukaryota > Viridiplantae > Streptophyta > Magnoliopsida > Dipsacales > Adoxaceae > Sambucus > Sambucus nigra. The sequence goes on along the minus strand of OX422207.1, from coordinate 334,031,519 downwards.
AAAAATCCATTATGTGTGATTCAACACGATTGAGCCGAGCAGAAAGTAAACTCACAATCATACAATGCATAATTTACGTGGTTCGACAATGTGCTTACCTCCACGGGGTGTTTCTCTCTATCTTTATTGATCAACTCTTGATAACAAAGATTAAATGCCCCCATTTCTCTAGGGGTATGGGTTATATTGATAGATAATAGAAAGAGAATGCATTGGGTTGAACTCTATGGCCTTTGGAGATGCTATGATCATGCCGAGCGAATTCAAGACTGAGATTTTCACTGATCGACTCCTCTCTTGTTCTTGTTTATAATCTACGATCACTTATCAAGACTGCTGGATACGTGTCAGCTTCTTCCATTGGGTCGGATAATTCCACCACCAAGACTCTTCTAAAAAACATTTTCTAAAACAATTTATTGGAAACATAATCGAACGGATCATATATGTATTGATTTAAAAACAAGACACCTATAAGTAATTTGTTGCCAATGTTGAGAGAGAAACAGAGAGAGCCCTTATTTTTATTAAAAAATCATTTCTTTCTTCTTAAACTACACGTATATTTTACGTGCATTTGTTCAACTACAAGGAAAAAATGCGTGTGATTTCATAAAGTACACGTAAAAAGTACGTGTAATTTCATAAAGTACATAAAAGTTTTTGTGTGTACATTGTAAAATACACAAAAAATGCACGTCCTTTCATAAAAATGCTCATATATTAAAAAATGCATGTGTTTTTATAAAGCAAAGCATTTTAATTTCATTAAAAACAAGCTTACGACTTTCGAACATCCCTTTAAAACTAAGTACACCAAAAATGCATCTACTTATGTAAATCTTAATCCTCAACTCGTTTATGAATCCTCGCAATGACCAATAAAAGAAACAATGGAAGGTAAGTTGAGTACATTTTAAATTTTGTATGAGGAATGGCGGACTCTAATGAGCATAATTCGATTGGACAGTGGAGAACCTAGTGCTGCCATTTACACACAAGTAAAATACAAAACATTAGGAATGAAAATAAAAATTTAATAACTTAAAAATTTTCTTATGCTTTATGAAACATGTTGATAGCTATTGTCTATAGATTTATAAATAAAGACTACGTAAATCAGAATTGTATTTTGAGATATATTTAATTTCAAATTTTGTAAATACAAAATGTGAGGGTTGAAAATAAGAATTTAAAAATATCAAATTATGAATCTCTTTTGATAAATTTCATTGAGAGCTTTCCAAATATATAACTTTTTTTGTAGATTGGACTTCTATTTTAAAGGATTCGATTATAACGTTTGTGACTGCTGTTAGGAGTTACAATATTTCTTTTATCACCCCCTAAATTACGACGGTAAACAACAGTTATAAAGGTCATTTGTGACTGCTAATAACACTCACAAATCACCTATTTTAGTGTAGTGTCACGAAAAGACCAAAAAGAGATACAAACCTTAACGATTTAACTGAATGACTCCAGTATTTATAAAAACATTATCATGTATGTATGTGTCGAGAAACAACAACGAGGGACCTACGAGTAAAATATAATGTATAAAAGGGCCTTTAGATATCCTCTTAGTGGAACATATTTTTATATAGGTCCATCTTCATCCGGATTAAACAAATCACCCCTTGTACCAATTTTCATACCGTCCAACCTATTAAGAGAAAAAGAACTTCCTAATATACCCTTAGGAGAAATACATTTAACAATATTTCTAAAGATAGTCTCCTACATTCACACACTATTCCCCAAGTGATTAGACAACCTGTATCTTCTCAAATAATAAATCGTAAATTACATTATATGGCATGTGTCTATGGAGGGATGATGGGAATCTATGGAGAGATGGAGGAATGTTGGGTATCTATATACAAATTATTATTATTATTATTATTATTATTATTATTATTATTATTATTATTATTATTATTATTATTATTATTAGATATGTTAATTGGGCCAAGCAAGCCTGAAGCCCATCCATTTAGTTCGATTAATATGGACCAATCTTTAAATGAGCATGAGCCCCATGTGGCTAAGCCCGAATTGGGCTCGAACCTGAATAAGAATATACATGTATGTAAATATATGTGAATTTAATATACATTTTAAGTTGATAAAACAAAGGTTATTAGAAATTTATAAAAACATGTTTAGCTTTTGAACCAAATAGCTATATTCAAGTACATGCTAACATATTATAATATCCATTTTAATCTTTTTAGAATAACTTGATATTAATTATTATAATGACACCACTATAGTACGATTATTGAGAACAATAAAAAAAATAATCAATTTGAGTTCAACTTGTAGAAGGATCCTGTAATCTCGATTGACTTTTTGAATAAATATATGATTTTTCTTTACTTTAGTTGTTGTTTGTAAGATGAGTGTGGTAATTTTTTCACGAGGAACAAATTATGAAAAGAAAAAAAATTACTTTTTTTATCAGGTTAAGCCTGCTAGTGAGTGTGAGCCAAGCTTGAGCCTAAGTCTTCTAAACCCAAAGTCATGAAGCCCGAAATAATTATGCCAAGTCCAACTCACCTAACCTGATTGAGAGGCCTAATTATTATATGACGAATATCTATAAATAGATTATTATTATAATAAGTCCCCTTCATACATATGATTAAATAGCAATTATTTATTTGAAACCATCTTAAGGTAAAAGGGTCATAAAATATTTTTTCCCCATATGGAGCAACTTCCTCTCCTATTTTCATGGCACCATATTAGTTCACCATTGTTGACTGATTTATTTGGTGTTTTGCACAAGTGAAGGACCGAAATGTATATTACATAGGGCAGAATCTCAAATTTTCTAATAAATTAAATGTGGTTTGAACTGAAAATATCCTTTAAGTAAGAGGTGTTACTTACATATAATATTTTCGTACGAATAAATTAAAAACCTTTTCAGTTAACAAAATCCAATTTAAAAATGGAGTAAAAGTAACGTGTGAATATTTCCTTGTAATTTTATTTTATTGAAAGTGAGCGTCAATCCTCTTTAAAGTTAAAGTGGTCGGAATCCACCAATAACCTTTTCTTATGTGAGTGAAACGAAACATGACACATGGATGGCAGAAAAGGTGTTTGCTGTAAGTAGGCCAATAAAGAAGTCTAGACGTGTGCACTTCTCCCTCCCTCCCTCCCTCCATTATGTTATGTTGTTGATTCTAAGCAACATTCTGACCGCAACATTAGACGTAGAAAAAATGAGTGTCACATAAAGAATTCTAGTTATTGAGACCAAGATAGGTTTATATGCAAATTTGTTAGTTTTCTTTCTTCAAAAACAATATCAAAATACAGTATGTTACCAAAAATAGTATGCATAGGATTTTTATTTGGAAAAATGTTTAGTGTGCTCAATAAACAAAAAGTAAAGATAATTATAAATTGAGAATGAATATTTATGTTTGAGTTTAGATATGTGCGCCTCTCGAAGCAGGGGTGGTTATCGGTTGTTTTAACCAATAACAATATCATACTAATTTTTTCGCCATATTTTTTTGGGGTTTAAAAAAAATACTTACTACTACTACCGAACGTTCGGTATTTTCAGTAAATTTTTCATTCGGTAATTTCGATTTTTTTCGGTATATTAGATTAGCTATCTGAGTTTATGCTCATTTTATTTTATTTATTGTGTACATATTTTTTTGCTATATTCAATATTTAAAGGATCAAATACCGAAAAGTCCCTCAAACATTTTTTAATACACACTTAGTCCAAGCCTTTTATTTTGTACCAAAAAGTCCCTTATTCTCTTATCTTCAAAGGTCCGCGCCAGCGACATGATAAAACTTTTTTGGCATGATAAAGGACTTTTTGGTGCAAAATAAAAACGCTTGGACTAAACGTGTATTAAAAAAAATTCGAGAGACTATTTGATATATGCCCCATATTTAAATGTAATAAATAAACAAACACATAAACTAAATATATGTTTATATTTCGTACACATAAAATATCATATAACCTAAATGTAAACCCGAATTCATGATGTAAGAATTGAAAAGAAGTCATTCCAAAGACAAGAGATGGATAAACATAAGTCCTTAACTTAAAAAACTTATATACTTTGTAAAAATAAAAAATTTCACCAAATTTTGATATTAATTTTTGTGATAAATGATCTCAACTAATGATGATTCTAAAATGTAATATAAAATTTGAGTTAGGAGCTTATTAAATTTGTATTTTTTACGATAGTTTCGATATTAAAATTGGGTATAGCAATTTTAATAATTTTTTTTTATCAAAATCATTAACCAACGCGTAGGCTTGAGACTGGGAGAACCCTCCCCCTAAGCCTGTTACGCCTTATTCTTGGTAAAACGCTTAAAACGCATTTTTTAAAAATAAAAACGCTTTGGTGAAACAATATTGCCTTTTAAAGATTTTTTTAAATAAAATTGGACCAATATCTCATTCAATCAAAAGACAAATGTTGTCCCAAACCTTTCTGCCTCTCGTCCAAAAAAACGCGTGTTTTTTTTCCATTATATTTAAAAAATAGTATGTTATTCAGACATATTTTAAGGTACGTAGCATTTTAGCATTTCTAATAACCTTATTATAGTTAAAAATATTAAAATATATTAAAAAAGAACTAAACACTTTTCCATTCTTTTTATACTTAAAACCCATTTAAACACCTAAAATTTAAGACTTGATCTCCACATTTCAATTATGTTAGGCAATAAGACGTCCTAAACCAAAACTCCATAAAATAATGCTGTAACAATCCCTATCTCTTGGACTAAAAAGAGGCATCACATATTTGTACCGCAGGTGTACATATTATTGCGACGCAATCAAGTGATGCTTTCTGTCCTTCAATGCAATAATGCTCTATGTCTAATATACATCTAATGTCATCCATGTATAGTATAAACGTCAATGTTATAAATAATACCAATAATCATTAATATTAAAGTGGACATTATCTCCATTCTAGAAATTATAGTCAACAACTAAGATTGTTCAAATATCATGGATATGGCCCGGTGCAACCTAAAAATTATACCATTCTTTTACATATTGAATTAAACAAATACTTACATTTTGGGGCTCCTATATTGCTGTCACATGAAAAGAAAATTAAGAATTAGTAGTCATAGCATTTTGATTTGGGGACCTTCGCTTCAAATGTCTTTTATAGTTTATATAACAAATCACTTTTAAAATTAAGGGGCATTTGGACTTAAGTCCCATACGAATATTTTTTCTTATATAAGTCTCATTAATTTTTCAATCACTAAATAAACATTATTTTTTCTTTTTTGGAATTTTTATGTGTCATAAATACCATTTATAACCAATTCATTTGTAATTGGTGGGAAAAAACTTTCAGGGTACAATTTTTTTTTCTTCTTTTATTTTTCTAAACTTCAAAATATTATAACTTTGGATTCTGAGGGTTGAGGTCAATTTTGAGGACCTTAAGTAGGAGCAACCAATCCTAAGGGCCGAAGTCAATTTTGAGGACCTTAAATAAGGAGCATAGGGAATAGCTCTTTTGGGGAATTTTTATTTGAGGCTCTATTGGGAAGGAGACACTTATCAGGGGATTATGTCTTTTGAGAAGGGCTCAAAATCTTAGTCTGGAAATTCCACTTGGGGAAGCAGTTTATAACTTGATGTTTTGGGATTCCGGTGGGGAATGTGTTTCTGGGGAGGGATGTCCGATTAGGGCTTCTAGCTCTGCTTGGGGGAAATTGGAATTTTTCTAGGAGAAAAATTAATTCGGGAGTTCCTGCTGGGGAAATGGATAGGATATTACGTAACCCTGTCGGGGAAGCATTTGATTTCTAATGATGATGAGGTTTTTGGGATTTCGCTGGGGAGTTATAATGAGTTTTTGGGATGCGGGTGCGTTGATTTTTAGGATTTAAGCTGGGGATAAAACATATTATTAATCTGTCTGGGGATTTGGGAGCTTGAAAAATGGTTTTCTTAGTGAAGAAATATTCCACTGTTTATTTGACAATTTTAGAAAATTTTCGAGAAATTTATGGAATTTTCTAGCATTTTCTGGGATTTTTCGTACAAAATTTCTTGGGGTTGTCGACCGGCATGTTATACGGGTTGCCAATCAGCAATGGCATATTAATGCTAGGTGTTAACAATTGAACAAATCTAGAGTGGCGGGCTAGGGTGCCCTTAGCAATAGACAATGAGAACACATTTGATTTGTTCGAGACTATAATGCCGATGATCGGATTCTTCTGCGTGAGCCATCATACCACTGGTAATCTAGGGTGATGAACCATAATGTCTATGTAAGTACCGCATGACTTTTGGCATTATTTTTCCTTTTCTCTTTTTCTTGTTTCGTTTGAATTTTGACAAAAGGTTTCTCTTTTGTTTTCGCAGAATGACATTGATGCTACGAGCTTTCGTTCTCTAGGACGTCGAGATTTAAAGATGTGTGGGAGCACCTTCCTATGGTGGTGCACATGGTAGTCTTTTTCGGGGGTTTTGATCGTTTGGTGTCTGCATTGGATGAGACGCCAGGCTTTACGATAATTTTTTACGCTTTGGGGGAGAAGTGGTGGGATACTTCCCACACCATACACTTGGGTTTTAGGGAGATAATAGTGACTCCCATTGATCTTCAGCAGCTGCTGGGGATAGACTGTAAGGGGATGCAGATAGAGGTGGATTGTTCCCTGAGGGTGACACCGACGCTAGTAGATACGGTGCTGGGCGATGTGGGACAAATAATCTCGGGGGACTCGATCCGTATATCTCTTCTGCGGGATGTTTTGTTGGGTCAGAGGATCGACGGGCTGCAAGTGCGGCAGATGGCCCGTTTATTTATTCTTCTGCTATTGGGAGGGTTTTTAGTGGCATCGAGCGACGACGTTATCCAGTTATGGTTTTTCCATATTTGAGGGTATTTTTGAAAATCCCTCTCTTTGAATGGGGGAGCCTGACTTTGGCGACCCTTTATTCTTCTTTGGATGCTTTCAGTCAGTGCTGTCGGCAGACTTTTACTGGACCCACATACCTTTATTTGGTATTTTTCTTTTTATATTTTCTTGCATTTGCTTTTTGATTTCTTCTGATAACCGACTCTTGTACTTTTACAGACGTGGTTCTACGAGGTGATTGATATGCCCAAAGTTTACCCTCGTACTCAGGGTATATAACCCAGGCCTGTCTCACAGCCGAGTTGACAGGAAGCTTATAACAGCCATCATAAAGGTCGTCTTCTAGGAGGTCGGCTTCTCTTCGACCAACCTCAGCTGGCCAGTAGCCGAGGTTAATAGTATCTTATGAGCTTAAGCTATTGCCAACATTGCACTCTTCCTCAACCGATGTTACATCCTACCCCATGCCTAACCTTGGTCTGTCTACCAAGCCGAGGTCATGTTGATGATTGACATGACAAAGCACTATCAGACTTCCCCAAACTCGTACTCGAATAGGCCGAGGTTCTCTCAGATGATGACATAAGTTCGAGCACATGCAAGCACATGGAAGACTTGGAACACGTGAGCAAGTCAGTTATAACCAAATCATTCCCCTCACATGAGGGAATATTTGGTCATCATTCTTTACATGTGGCACAGTCAGGTGTCCAGCTATGATTAGTGCATTCAATACACACATGCTCCTGGCATGCTTGGGGGGTAGACTACACCCCCCAAGCACTATAAATACATATCTTCTCCTACCTTGAAGGGGGATCCAAAATTACAACCCTAACAGAAACTTTGTTTGTATACACAGTAGAGAGAGAAAGTGAGAGATTGTATCACAGGCCATTAGTGCCCTCATTTTAGGGATTCTTACTCACACACTCACAGTGGATGTAGGCCAGATTGGCTGAACCACTTATATATCAGTGTTTCTCCTCTTCTCCTCACCTCATTATATTAGATATATATACTCTTGTGTTGCCATTGTTATTACTAGCTTGAGATTATAAACACCTCATCTAATGGTTCTGTTTATAGCATCATCATTTTGGCACTGTCTATGGGAACGAGAAGCTATATCTCTTCCCCCCTTGAAGCTTGGACTCATCGAAGACTCTGGTGGTGCACCGGTCCTCCCCCATCGCGTGGAGATATTTCACCATTGAAAGAGATCCTTAAATGTATTAAGTCTCTAGTCTTTTTCATGGAACCAGAGTTACCACCTCCGCCATCGGCTTTTGGAGGGTCGAGTTCTAGTTAAGCACCACCCCAGTTCCAAATGGCTGAGGTGGCTGCAACTTTGAAGTCCTTAGCTGCAACTCAACAAGCGATGCAGGAGCAATTTGCCCAGCTAAGATAGAACATAATAATGAGACCATGTGGGGTCTCACTAGAGATGATGACTCCTACAGTTGCTCAGCCGCATCATGAGGCCAGGGGATGAGCCCAGGCACCGCAAAAGGACCTACCTACTCCTCAGCGGAGGAGGGATGTTGCTGACCCTAGGCATTTACTCCTGGGGAGGCAAGGAAACCCTTTCCCTGAGGGTAGGTACGATGACATTGGGGAAGAGGATGATCCGGCAGACTGTTGGGAGCCGTATGAGATCTTAGACAACACAGTAAGACCTGTTCAGGAGAGCAGAGGTCATCAGAGCCGAGGTCAGTGCGAGAGACGAGATTGCGATGCACGCCAAAGAGGATCAACTTTTGATCGCTTAAGTAGAGGGTTAGCCTTTGAAAGGCTCGACCCAGTTAATGATTTGAGAGAAAGGCTATCCAAATCAAGAAGTCTCGCTGGCTCTAGAAGATAAGGAGGTGATTATCGTCCCCATAATGGCCCACCCCCACATGACCGAGACCGTGGTCAGGGGGAGGTCAATAGCCAACATTGTGCAGTAGCTGGGGAACCCTCAGTTCACCCTTTGGAAATGGATGGGGACAACCTCGGCCAGGACGATGTTGCTAAGCCCTGAAATGACTCTATTCAAAGGATGGAAGAGAATATAGGGGCTCTCATAAAAAGCCGAGGCCCATTACAGAGGGGGTACTCATAGGGTTCACCATTTGTGGTAAGGATTGCTAACTTTCCAACCCCTGCCAAATTTAAACCTCCAGTGGTGTCTCCCAAGTACGATGGAAGTACCAACCCAGTTCATCATATTGAAATGTATCAATCTGCAACAGATATTTATTCAATCTCTGATGAGATGAGGTGCCGAGCTTTCTCAAGAACTCTAACTGGGGCTGCACATATCTGGTTCACTTTTTTTCCTAATAATTCAGTCGAGAGTTCTAAAGGTTTGGCCGAGCGGTTTACTCACAACTTCTGTTTTGGGGTAAGACCTCAGAGAAGACGACTCACTTGCTCTATGTAAAGCAAGGGAAGAATGAAAGCCTCAGAGTATAGCCATGACAACCGTGAAGAGAGTATAGCCATGACAACCCTTATAGGAGGACTTTAGAAGGGAAAGTTATTCTAGAAGCTTGCTGAAGACCCTCCTAAATCTATGGCCAAGCTGTTAGCAACAACTGGAAAGGTCATGAATGTAGAAGAAGCTATGGCTGCAAAATACGAGGATGAAAAAGGCAGTAGCAGTGGAGGCAAATTTCAGAAGAAAAACAAAGATGGTAAGAAAAGGGCTGATGATGATAAGTTTGCAGACTACACTCGTCTAACTGTAAGCTGTTAACACATCCTCAACAAAATAAACAATGGCTGATCTCTGAGATGTCCAGAGAAGCTGAGAGCTCCTTCACATAAGAGCAACAAAAACTTATAGTGTGAGTTTCATCAAGATCATGGCCATTTGACCGAGAAGTGTTTCGCTCTGAAGGACGAGAATAAAAAAATGTTAAAGTTTAGAAATCTCAGAAAGTATGTGGATAGTAGAGATTCTAAAGGGGGAAGAGACGACCCTAAAAAGAAAATAAATGATAAATGTCAGGAAGATGCCCCTGCTAGAAGATCTGATACCTCAGATTATGATGACGATGACCCTGACCTCCTACCAAAGGACAACAATATCCTAGTAAAGAGAGTTGGTATGATCTCTTTTGGTGTGAACACTATCTGTAGAGGATTAATAGGGGGTGGCTCAGAGCTAGCTGATCGTAAGGCTCATGTGTCAGAGGCCAAAGTAGGGACTAAGGTTGAGGTTGTGAACTTGGCCTCCACAGAGGTTAGACATGAGAAGAGAAAGAAGGTAGATATGGACACCCTCATAGTCAGCTTCTCCTGACTTGATTTCAAGGGTATCTTAGCTCCCCACGATAACCCTTTTGTCATCACCACAAGGGTGCATGATCGTGAGGTTCAAAGGATCCTTATTGATGGGGGCAGTTCTACACACGTTATGTTCTAGCCCTGTTTCAAAAGCTTGGGCCTTATCAGAGCTAGACTCGTCCTTTATCATCATCCCTTTATTGGATTTAGCGGTGAGAAGGTCCATCTATTGGGTATGTATGAGATGGATATGAGAATGGGAGATGAATGGCCTAAGAGGTTGACCAGAAAAATAAATTTCCTTGTGATGGATGAAAATTTATTCTCGGCCTACAACCTCATTATGGGAGGAGTGGACCTTTGGTAATTTAAGGCCGTGCCTTCAACGGTCCTCCAGATGATAAAATTCCTGACCCCCTATGGGGTAGGGTAAGTGCAGGGTGACCAAACGTCAGCACGCGAATGCTACTTCAACTCTGTAGAAGAGATAAAGGCTCATAAAAGGATAATAACCACTTACAACATTAACACCCCTTGACCCAAGAGACGAAAGAAAGCTCAAAAAGGGAGAGGCTGCGAAAGAGGTAGAATCCATCGTCCTCAATGAGGATGAGCCGAAAAAAACCATCCAAGTCGACAGAGCCCTAAAACCTGAGATCAAGGAGGATCTAGTGAAATTGTTAAGGAATAGACAGAGTATCTTTGCCTAGAGCTATGCAGACATGCCAGACATTGATCCTGAAATTATATGTCATAAACTCAATGTTGTAGAGGATACAAAGCCCATCAAGTAGTGAAGAAGGATATACTCAAAAGAAAAGTATGAAGTCATCAAATATGAGGTTCAGAAGCTGGAAGAGGCAGAGTTTATTAGAGAATTTATATACCCTTAGTGGCTATCTAACTCCGTCATAGTGCCTAAAGCTAATGGGAAGTGGTGGATGTGTGTATAATTCACCGATTTAAACAAATCGTGCCCAAAGGATAGTTTTCCCCTGCCTCGTATAGATCAGATGGTGGATGCCACAACAGACCATGAGCTCATGAGATTCATGGATGCATATTTCGAGTATAATCAGATCTTCATGGACTTGGTTGACTCAGATAAGATAACCTTCATTACAGATAAGGGGACGTATTGCTACAAGGTCATGCCCTTCGGCCTGAAGAATGCAGGGGCTACTTACCAATGTCTTGTAAATAAGATGTTCAAAGATCAGATAGGCAAGTTCATGGAAGTTTATGTGGACGACATGCTGACGAAGAGTTTGAAGGCCGACACTCATGTGGACGACCTTGAAAGAACATTTGACACCATGGATAAATACATAATGAAGCTCAACCCGACCAAATGCGTCTTTGGGGTAGGAGCTGGAAAGTTTTTGGGCTTAATCGTCAATCAAAGGGGGATAGAGGCTAACCCTGAGAAGATCTAGGATTTATTGGAAATAAAGACACCTAGAACCATTAAAGACATTCAAAGGCTAACCGGACGAGTGACTGCACTTAACAGGTTCATCTCTAGAGCTACAGATAAATGTCTTCCTTTTTTCAAAATTCTTAAAAATTCTTTCGAATGGAATGAGGAATGTAACAAAGCTTTTAAAGAGCTTAAGTCCTACCTCGAATCCCCCCTACTCCTATCTCGACCAATTCAGGGTAAGAAGTTGTATGTATATCTAGCTGTTTCAGAGTCATCCACCAGTTCTGCAATAGTAAGAGAAGTGGATGTAGTGCAGGGACCAGTGTAATTTAATAACAAGGCACTCTAAGGGTTTGAGCAGAAGTACCCCCGGGATGGAAAAGTTAGCCTATGATTTGATACATGCTTCCAAAAAAATGAAGCCATACTTCCTGGCTCACTCCATGGTCATCCTCACTGATTCCCCACTCAAACAGGTTTTCCATAAGCCTGAGAAGTCAGAATAGCAAATGACTTGGACAATTAAGTTGGGGGAGTATGATGTTATTTATCAACCTAGGGTTGCCATCAAGGGACAATATCTCATGAATTTTATGGTCGAGTTTACTTGGGATGAAGATGAGGTTGAGAAGAATCATGAGGCTACAGATGAGCCAGTAGAGAGAAACATCGACCGAACTTCGGACGAAGACGAGACAAGTACTGTCAGATAAATAACAATTGAGAATGAAAAAGAGAGACACCTCTTCAAGTAGGGGGCCCTATCAGAGGGTAACTTCTCTTCAAATGAAACCATCTCGAATCTCTTCGTTTATGGGTCGTCCTGTGAAAGCAGAAGTGGAGCGGGCCTGATAGTATCAACACTAGATGGTACAAATATTGAGTATGTGCTAAGGTTCAACTTTAAATCTTCCAAAAATGAGTCAGAGTATGAGGCATTAATAGTAGGACTCTCTTTGGCAAAAGCCCTCAGTGTCGGCCAATTCCTAGTCCACAGTGACTCAAGATTAGTCGTGAACCAAATCCTGGGGGTATATAAAGCCAAAGACGAAAGGATGGCCAAATATATGAAGAGGGTGAGATCGATGCTAGAAATATTCAAGGAAGTAAAGATAAAGAGGATACCTCGGCTAGACAACAGCTGAGCTAATGCACTCATGAGGTTAGCCTCAGCAACAAGAATAGACATAAGGAGACCCATGCCAATTGAGATTCTGCTCAAGCTGACCATCGAAGAGGAAGAGGTTGCTAAACCTTGCTTATACCTAAGTTTGGGGGCCTCATGGATGGACCCTCTTATCAAATACATCAGAGAGAGAGAACTAGTAGAGTCAAAGTTAGAAAGGAGAAATCTAAGGTTCATAACTTCTAAATTCTCTATTATAGGAGATGTCTTATATAAAAAGGGATTCCTTATCCGTATCCTTAGATGTGTCCACCCTTTAGAGGTTCCAAACATTTTGCACGATGTGAATGAGGGCTCTTGTTCAAGCCACATAGGAGGGAGGCCGTTGGCTAAGAGGATAATCACTCAGGGGTACTGGTGGATGACCTTGGCCAAAGATACAACTGCGTATGTGAAGAAATGTGATAAGTGTCAAAGGTTCTCCACCATTACCCATGAACAACACCAACCTCTGGCTTCTATAAGTTCCCCTTGGCCGTTTGCAGTATGGGGAATTGATTTGGTAGGATCCTTGCCAAGAGCTGTAAAAAACTATCGATTCTTAATAGTGGCAATTGATTATTTCTCCAAATGGGTAGAGGCCACGCCAATGATCATGATCACTGAGCAGAAGACTTTCCAGTTCATTTGGAAGAACATCATATACAGGTATAGCCTTCCAAACACCCCATCTCAGACAATGGAACCTAATTCAAGAATGTTTCCTTAGAAAAATACTGCGAAAGAGTAGGGATAAAGTAGTTCTTCACTTTTCCTGGATTACCCCAGACAAACGGTCAAATCGAGGTTACAAATCGAACAATCCTTGATGGGATAAAAAAGAGGTTAGAAGAGGCCAAAGGAAGATGGATAGAGGAGGTATATGCTGTGCTTTGAGATTACAAGACGACGATGAGGACACTTACATAGGAAACCCCATTTATGCTAGCCCATGGCTCAGAGGATATCATCCTAACAGAGATAGTGCTCCCCACTCATAGAGTCTAGACATATGACCTTCAGATGAATGGGGAAGAGAGAAGACTTGATCTTTATTTGATTGAGTAAATAAGAGAAGATGCAGAGATAGAACGGGAAGCCTATCAGCAGAGAACCGTGAGGTTCTATAATCAGAGGGTAAAGTCAAGGCCGATAGCTATGGGAGATCTGGTCCTGAAGAAGACGTGGCAAAAAATCAATAAGCTCCATCCCAACTGGCATAGTCCTTATAGGGTCATTGATGAGGTCGTACCAGGTACCTATCGGCTAGGAAATCTTGAAGTAGAGGCTTTCTCCAACCTTTGGAATGCCGATCACTTAAAAAAGTTTTACTTATGATGTTGCAATTATTCTTATCTTTTTTAATACATGTATCAGTTTATACATAAAATGTTAATGAAAAGATAACAATGTTGTGCTGATACTTTTGTTACAATGTATATGTTTTTAACATCATTTAGTTGGTGAAAATATGAAGTGAAACATCATTAACTTGGTGACCTCAGACCTTTAACATCATTAATTTGGTGAATTATGAGGTGAAACATCATTAACTTGGAGACCTCAGATCTTTAACATCATTAATTTGGTTAATTATGAGGTGCAACATTATTAACTTGGTGACCTCAGACCTTTAAACATCATTTAGTTGGTGAAAATATAAGGTGAAACATCATTAACTCGGTGACCTCAGACCTTTTAACATCATTAATTTGGTGAATTATGATGTGAAACATCATTAACTTAGCGACTTCAGACCTTTAACATCATTAATTTGATAAATTATGAGGTGAAACATCATTAACTTGGTAACCTCAGACCTTTAACATCATTTAGTTGGTGAAAATATGAGGTAAAACATCATTAACTTTGTGACCTCAGGCCTTTAATATCATTAATTTGGTGAATTATGAGGTGAAACATCATTAACTTGGTGACCTCAAACCTTTAACATCATTTAGTTAGTGAAAATATGAGGTAAAACATCATTAACTTGGTGACCTCAGACCTCTAACATCATTAATTTGATGAATTATGAGGTGAGACATCATTAACTTGGTGACCTCAGACCTTCAAACATCATTTAGTTGGTGAAAATATAAGGTGAAACATCATTAACTTGGTGACCTCAGACCTTTTAACATAATTTATTTAGCGAGTTATATATGACTGTTGTTACTTGATTTTATTCCCATTATCCAAATTTTATGATATGGTGGATAAATGGAACATCGTAGAAATGAAACAACAAAGCAAGAAGTAAAGGAAAGCAACACAAGTGAAGGAAATGGAATTGCATTCATTTGAACCAAAAGATATTACATCATTCCAAAGGAAGAGACCAAAGATCATCAAATAGAAGTTACATAAAAAGCATCACAAAAAGTTCAGACATGTAGAGGAGGCGTTCATAGTTCAACTTCACCCTCGGCTTCTGTCGACCCACCAGCAGCAGGGTTGTTTGACTCTGGGACTTGATTGGTAACTTCAACCTCGTCATCCTAATGCCCACCATCCTCGGTCTTAGTCACCTTAAGTTGGCTCGTCTCGGCTGGGCCACCTTCTTCAACCTCCTATAGGGATTTAGCAATCTGAGCATTTCTAAAGCCGAGGCTAATAAAATCCTCGACCGACAGATTACCAGAACTTTCTTGCTTTATAGCAGCCCATCGACTGGTTGCCTTTGTGCCCCTCTCTAGATAATCGAGACTGAAGTTGATAAACTCATCCTAGACTTGGTACTCTTGGACGAATTTCTCTGAGGAAGCCTGGATAGCAGCGTCGACCTTGGGTTGAAGGCTCTGATCTTTTTCCCTCAGAGCCTGGGAATAATCAATCTCCGTCTTAGCAATCTTAGCATCTCTCTCCTTCTGACCCCGCTTCAGGTCAGTAAGCTCCTTCCTGAGGTCCACTTTAGGCTTCTCAACGTCCTCTCCTTTCTGAATCAGAGGGAGCCTCTTCAGAGTATAGCTGGCTAAGCGGTGGAGAGAAACAACACCCTACAAAAATAGGTCAGATACGTTGGTAAGAATGAATGGCTAAGCTCAAAGGTAACACTTCAAGAAAAAATGTAAATAAATACCTGAATAACTCTATGAATAGAAAACTCGGCCAACATAGGTATGCCCAGTGATTGCAATAAGCGTCTGTTATCTGGGGTAATCATTTGGTCGAGGGCTACTATGACTGATGATGCTATCGTCGATCTTCAAAGCAGAGAGATGAGCAACCAGAGCCTCGTTAGTAGAAATGGGTATGCCACACTCCATGGATGGAGTTTTATGAGGTCTCGTATATGGAGGGTCGACCGTAGGATTTCTCTTCTTAGTTATGTCAGCAGGAGCTTTCCCCTTATTTGTGTGGGCATGAGGTGGTACAGTCTTGCCACCACGCTTCTCCAGCAGTTTTGTGATGCTTGGAGCAGACATATTCCAAAGGTCTCCAGAATCGCCCTTTGGTCTCTCTGCAAAATACAAATATCGAAGTCAGAAGATCAGACAAATAAAAAGTAAGAGACTGGACTTGGTTTAAAAAAAAGTTTTATTCGATAATACTTACGAAGCTCGACCAAAGGGCCACTCCCAAGATATGTCTGAGACAAATAGTAAGGGGTTATCAGATGCTCGTATTTAATGAGGTTGCCATCTTCACCCTAATTACAAAGATCCTCAACGCTTTTACGGTTCTCCTGGCTTAATCCAGGATCGGTTTTGGCAGAGACAGAGACCTTGGCCCACCTAAGAGGAGTCCTTGGAATAGACGTTCCACCAGCCTCATTAGGGCCAAACTCCCAATCCCCTGAGGCAAAGAAGAACCGAGGCTTCTCGTTCTGGTTAGAGGTATGGGTTACTAACAACATCTTCTTCTCAGACTTCCTGGCTACGAAGTGATAGTATCCAGGATAATTCTTAGCGAGCGAGGGTATGTAGCAAGCTAAGAATACCCTAACTTGAAGGTCGGTATGATGAACCACCTTCCAAAGAACGATAGCCCTTACCAAGACCCTCCAAGCGTTGGGGGAAAGTTGAGAAGGAGCAAGGTTGATATGAGAGAGGACAACTCGGATAATGGGGTGGATTGGAAGATGAAAGTCATGTTTGAACATCTACTCATAAACGCAGAGCTCTCCCTCTCGGTCGTCGAAGGCCCTCTCATCTTTCAGGGGTTTCCTTAAAGTAATGGATGAACGAACGACATACAGATGTCTGAAGATAAGAAGGTCATACTCAGTGACAGAAGTATCAGGACCATCAACCTTAGAAGTGTCAAGTACACTCTCTTTATCATCTTCATCGTAACCCTCAGCGGTCTGAGGATGGGCCTCAAAGGGGGCTGCAGGAAAATCTATTAAAGGAATTACCTCAATAGGGGCATGGAAACCTACACTAGGTTCTAATATCTCTATGGAGGGAGACCTACGAAAGGTTCTAGCGTCTCGATAAGATGAGGAATGATAAAAAACCTCTGCTTCTTCAGAGATTCCACTTCCCTTGGGAGAGTAAGCCATAGCCTATTGGAAATAGTCTATGGACTCAGTAGCCTCAGAGGTGGACATAGGGTCTGAAGAAGCTGACTCAGACATTAGCTCAAGAACCTCAGGAACTTCAGCAGGTTCAATAGGCTCAAGGTATATGACCATCAAAGGTATAGGAAAGATGGGTTTGCAGGGAAAGGCCTCAGCCCTACGAGCTTCTTCTTGGGCTAGCTCTATCTGTCTAATCTTCTCAAAGGTCTTCTCATACAGAGTTGGAAACTCTTCAACAAGCTTATACTAAGGTGTGATCATGTGGCAGACGATACTACACTTGTGGGAATACTCAAACTATAAATAGGTACACAACTTATGCTACCTAAACTAAAGATCAAAGGCTGGAAATTGAAAGATTTCGAATAAGAACACCAAGAACACCCAAAGTCACCGGAGAAAATGGTCGAAAAGTTATCGAAAAAGCCTAAAAGAGGGAATATCGTGGCTAAAACAACCTCAGAGTAGCCTTGTAAGGCTCCAGTGCTACCTAACTGCTGCTATTATACCCTACAACCACTTCACAGTGGTGGAAACCCTCACCGAAAAAGGGAAATGTTATCGAAAAACCAAAAATGTAAATTAATATCCAGAAATGAAAAGCTTGAAGGTGAAAAACTATACCTGGCGGAGTTCGAAGGAAGGACGAAGAAATTAGAAGCAAGAACCTTGAGTTGCAGCGAAGTTTGGAGGTTTTGAGGATAAATCTGCATAAAGGCTATAGGCGGGAGAGCTAAAGAAGAATAAATAAAATGAAAAGACAAAAGGTTTTAAATATCTTTGTAATGATGAGGCACGAATATCAAGGCACTCATCATTGCCCTAGAAAGTCTAAAGGACGTTGTCAGAGCTGCCATGCTTTGGGGAAAATGCTAGCCAATTCAGTGAATGACATGTGTTTTTAAAACCCCACTCCAAACCCCAAGATATCAAAATGTCTCTTCATTAACCTGACTCTTATACCACTCAGTCATCTACTCACATAGAAGACTAAGGTCTGGGGGTGATTGATATACCCAAAGTTTACCCTCGTACTCAGGGTATATAACCCCGGCCTGCCTCACAACCGAGTTGACATGAAGCTTATAACAACCATCAGAAAGGTCATCTTCTATAAGGTCGGCTTCTCTTCGACCAACCTTGGCTGGCCAGCAACCGAGATTGATAGTATATTATGAGCTCAAGCTATTGCAAACATCGCACTCTGCCTCAGTCGACGTTACATCCTACCCTATGCCTAACCTCGGCCAGTCTCCCAAGCCGAGGTCATGTTGATGATTAACATGATAAAGCACTATCGAACTTACCCAACCTCGTACTCGGCTAGAACGAGGTTCCATTAGATGATGACATAAGTTCGGGCATATGCAAGCACATGGAAGATTTGAAACACGTGAGCAAGTTAGTTATAACCAAATCATTCCCCTCACGTGGGGGAATATTTTGTCATCATTCCTTAAATGTGGCATAGCCAGGTGTCCACCTATGATTATTCCCTTCAATACACATATGCTCCTGACATGCTTGGGGGGTACACTGTACCCCCCAAGCACTATAAATACCTATCTTCTCCTACTTTGGAGGGGATCCAAAATTATAACCCTAGCAGAAACTCTGTTTGTATACACAGTAGAGAGAGAAAGTGAGAGATTGTATCATAGGCCATTAGTGCCCTCATTTTAGTGATTCTTACTCATACACTCATAGTGGATATAGGTCAGATTGGCTGAACCACTTATATACCAGTGTTTCTCCTCTTCTCCTCACCTCATTCTACTAGATATATATACTCTTGTGTTGCCATTATTATTATTAGCTTGATCTTATCAACACCTCATCTGGTGGTGTTGTTTACAGCATCCTCAGTGACCGGGTTCAATGCCCGTTTGATTGGTTTATGTGATGAGTCAGTGGGTAACTACTGTCAGATGTACCGTTGGCGAAAATCCAATCGAAAGTTGAAACAGTCTCTTTCTTTGGCAGCAATACTCAGGTCTTGAATGCCCTGGCGTGAGACCAGGTTATCTTATTTTCTCTTTTGAATCCTATTCTTTGGCGTTCTCTTAGTTTGCACAAGTATTGGCTTTATCTTGGATAATTGTGGTTGCCCTTCTGTCCCTGGGGAACTACCATTCAGCACATAGGGATGACTGGATCCATTCGGAGATACGCGGGCTAGTGGCGCATGAGTTTGGCTACTCCTAGTAATAGGGAGATAGAGTAGTCAAGCAGATTATGGAGGACGAGGTGGTGGTCCCACTGCGATACCCCAAGTTATATGAGGAGGGTTCGAGAGATGTTGGAGGACGTTTGGGCGACGACGATTGTTGGTGGACCCTATTCATCGTATACGGATAGAATGGAAACTTACGACTCCCTTGACTTTGTGACGAGCTGTCTGATGCCATCATGCATCTACGATGTGGTGAATATGCCTCCGCCTCCTACGTCTTCATGCAGGCGTACAACTTGACTGGTGGGGTCTTCCCACATCACTCAAGGTGCATCGATGTAAGTAGCGGTCGCAACGTTAGATGTTTCGTTTCTCTGGATTGCTCCTCCTTCCTACAATATTCGACTGCCTGGAGGGGGATCCGTGAGTATGCAACATCGCCCTAATGCGATGGACCCAATGGTGTTGGGGCTGACGGAGGACATCTTTTGGCCAGAGGTATATCCTTTCATTTCTTTGTCCTTTATCTTTCTGATTTCTTATCTTTACTTCAAACTGATTAATTTGCCTTTTTATTTTTCTTGCAGCATGTTTGGGTGTCAACTACCTGGCTTAGGGACATCCGAGACTCAGTGGCCTCTGCGACGATTCATATTTGGGATTCGATCCAGGTTCATTCATGTCTTGTGCCATCTGCTTCTTTTGAGGAGGGATATGGATTGGGTAGCGTAGACTCCTCAACTCGTCGCCGGGGGAAGCATGCGCGTCGTTAGGACGGGGGATCTTGGGGGGGGGGGGGGGAGATAGAGAGATAGATAGATAGATAGAGAGAGAGAGAGTTTGGGGTTTCGAGCTGAGTCCCTTTTATGTTTCTTCTTTTTAGCAAAACAAATATAATGATGGCAATATGTATCTATTAAATGAATGGGATTTTTATTTATTTATCTTTGCTTTAAATGGCTTGATCTACATGCACTTTTACTTTGTTGTGGAAACCGTAAAAAGGATTAGAATTACTCAAGAGAATTTTTTTTTGAGACAGGATGAGTAAAAATATAGGAAGAAAAATCCCGAATTCTTTGAAATAAAGATTTATTATTTTGAGTTTTTTGATTTTGACAAATAAGGAAGAATTTTCTAAAAATATGGGGATGCCGCCTTGTTTTTTAGCCAAAATTTTCAAGTATAAAAAGGAGGTAAGGTGGGGAGATTCCTTCACCCATTCCCATCTTCTTTCTCTTACTTATTTCTTGTCTTGTGTCTCATTATTTCCAAAATGGCCCTTCCTATAAGTGCAGAATTTTCCTTTTATCTCGAGAATATAGTGGCTATGTGTTCGTACAATGTAGACTTTCATGCCTTTCACTTGCGTCGGGTTTCTTTATGGCGCAATCGACCCATTGACTGGAACATGCTTACGGTAGCAGCACAATTTTGGTACCCCAAGGATCATGTTTTTTATTTTGGCTTGGACGAGGTCTTCCCGTGTTGTGAGGAGTTTTCTACTATGTTGGGGGTAAATCCCAATATGGCAGCACCATACCTGAATTATCTCAGTCTCCTCGGGAGCTGTTAGCTGTGACACCCCACCTGATTAAATACCGGATGATCAATCCTTTATTAAATTAAATCAGACTATCCAGTTGGTTCAGAATATTCATTATTGTCAAAAACTTATTATTAACACTAACCACCTAATATTTAAAAATATTGATGTCAAAATTTTATCTTTTAATTAATAAAATCAAATTAACCAATTATTAAACTTACACAATTCATACGAATCTAATATAAAATAAAATGACTGAAATTATAAATGTGACTTGAGTAAACACTTCCAGCCCAAATACCAAATACAATAATCCAACAAAATAAACCAACAACTGAAAGGAGTAAATAAATAAATCCACAATCTCTGACTGTCTGAATAAGTAAAAGGGGTGACATGCCCTAATTGAAGTAAATAACTCAAGTTGAAGAAATGAAAGTTATGGAGGCGTCTACTACCAAGTCCTGTAACTTTCACAGCAGCTACAACTCATCAAATGAATGGAACTCCTATACTTGGTGTCCCTGTGGCTGGGTACCTAAAATGATTTGACTAAAGAAAAGAGATTTGCAATAAACGGGTCAGAGCTCGAGTTGCAAACAGTTTAAAAATCAGCAAGTGCTTAAATAAAAACAATAGCACATATGATATACATGTTAGATTTTCGTTCTCTCACTTGAGATACTCACCTCTCATCTAATCTGCACATCTAACGCATATATTTAACCCATCCTAGTCATGATACCTTGCCTAACTAGCCCGAAGATGACTATTATCACACCAATAATCTCATGCAGTTACCCATATCACCTGTATCCTATATTACTATATGTTTAAGGATAGTTATTCACATACACAACTGTTATTCTCATAGGTATTCTTTTTCTCATTAAGAATATTTTTAAATATCGTTAATTCCATATGTACTAAACACTCACAATAGAATAAGTAACAGGTTCCTAAATTCTGTGGCTCTTGTATGAAAGCGGGCCACTCTTCAGGTGACTGTGCAGATGTTGTTTTAGGGTTGGAGACAAACCCTAAAAATTCTATTTAAATTTCAGGTGATCATTTTGTTCATCAACAGCTGCCGGCCGATAAGAAATTAGGTCATCCAGTACCTGATCAGTCAAAGTCAACAAAAGTTGTTTCTACTTGGCAAAAGAAACAGAATTCTCAACCTGGCATTAGTTTTAAAGAAGTCCCAGTGGCTAAAACTCCTATTGTTAAGGAGGATTGAAAAACTGAGAATAACCAAATGATCCCGCGTTAAACAACTTTGAAGAACTCGTCTAATTTACCATGAGAACATTTCGGAGTCCAAGAAATCACTCCACATGGCCTTGCTTCAACCTCTAAAATCGAAAGTTTTATCTATGCTGGGAAAAAAACTCCCTTGTTATTTCTAATAACTGAGGAAGAAGTTTCCATGCATAGCTTTGATGATGACATTCCAATTCATAATTCATTTGCAGCTTTAGAGGAATCTGAACTAGAAGATGGCGAAATCCAGTGTGCTGATACACCATCTATTTTATATTCTTCTAAATCAGAAGCTGCTCTCTTCTCACCACCTTCCAAACAAATCCATCAATGTTTACTTCCGGCCTGGAAAACAACGGATGACGTAGCTAAAGTTCATAATCTAGCATTCTCTATTGAGGAATCTAGAGAATTTTCCATGCAGCTACAGAAGACATATTCTTGGTTGAGCAAAAATCCTACCTCTTAGCAGCGGCTATGTGGAGTCCCTAAAAAATGCGAAAAAGAGAAAAAAGAAAAATCAAGCCAAAAGAACCTCAATGTCAACTATTTAAACAAGGTATACTACTAAATTCTCTCAAGCTTATTCTCAAATTAATTTTAATGATTAGTCTTCTTTTCTGGAACATTAGAGGAGTTGGTAATGCCTCCTCAGTTAGACGTCTTAAGAGAATCATTAAAAAACATAAAATTTAGATGGTAGTTATTCAGGAACCCAAAATTGATGAAGAAAATATTAACTTTCTTGCCAAGAGAATTGGATTTTCGGGTGGCATTTCTAATAGCTCAAATAAAATTTGGATTTTGTGGAATCTAAACTGTTATGTCAATATGATTAGAGGCATGGAACAAGTTTTAACCACCTATATTCATCTTCCCCAGTGTCCTACTTCTTATGTAGTTTCTTGTGTGTATACTAATTGCAATAGAGATGATAGGACTTTTCTTTGGGATGAAATTCATACTCTGGCCTTGATGGGATTTGAGTCTTTGGTTATTGGGGGAGATTTCAACATTGTGTCCAAACAAGATAAGAATATGGGTGGTAATCTAGTTGATCGAAAAGTCATTATAGATTTTAATTCAACCATGATCAATGCTAATCTTCAAGAAGTTCCTTTCTCCAGTGCAAATTTCACTTGGTGTAATAATAAAGATGGAGGCGCTATAATTTGGGCCCGTCTTTATAGGGTTCTTGGCAATGATGGATGGTTTAATAACCATTTTTCTTCAACTGTGGAACATTTACATCGCACTAATTCGGATCATGCCCCTCTTGTTCTTAAACTAACATTAAAAAATGACCTCATTCCCAAACCGTTCAGATTTCAAAATATGTGGGTCTCTCACCATTCATTTCAGGACACGGTTAGCAAAGCTTGGAACTGTAAAGTTTCAGGTCCTCTTATGGCTTCATTTTCTCATAAGTTACGGATAGTGAAAGATACTCTTAGAGAATGGAACAAAAATATTTTTAAAAATATTTTCTCTAGAGTTCAAAAAGCTGAAGATGATGTGATTCTTAAAGAGGTTTTGTTTGATAATGATCCCGGCCCTACCAATAGGTATTCTTGGCACTTGGCTCAAGCTAAATTAAAAAGGGAGCTCGAAATTGAAGAAATTTACTGGAAACAAAAGGCGAGATTGAAATGGCTTAAAGAAGGTGATTTTAATTCAAAGTTTTTTCATTCAGTAGTTAAAAAGAAGAAAAATAAACTTGTTTTGGATCAAATCAAAAATTTGGAAGGTGATACTATTTGTAATCCTATTGAAGTGGAAAAGGAAATTGTTTCATATTTTTAAAGTTTACTTGGGGATCATTCCGTGTGTGTTGATGATAATTCTATTCTGGAGCACATTCCTAAAATGATCAACTCGAAGGAAAATCATGTGTTATCTAAAATTTCGGATGAAAAAGAAATCAAGGATGCTATTTTTTACATGGATACGAATAGTATTATGGGACCAGATGGATTTAATGTCTTTTTCTATCAAACATGTTGGAATATTATAGCTAATGACATTACTTGTGCAATCGAATCCTTCTTTGTAGGTAATGAAATTCCAAAAAGTTGGTCTTCTACCAATATTATGCTTATTCCTAAAGTGGATAATCCCAAAAAATGTTCAGACTTGAGGCCAATAAGTTTGTGCAATTTTTCTAATAAAATCATTTCTAAAATTTTAGCTAACCGTGTTGGTGATTTTCTTCCTAAGATTATTTAAGATTCTCAAGAAGGCTTTATTAAAGGGAGAGCGATTTCAGATAATATTTTTCTTTCCCAAGAAATGATGTCTCAATTCAACAAAAAGTCTAGAGGCTCTAATGTTGTGGTTAAGCTCGATATGGCAAAAGCATATGATAAGCTTTCATGGGTGTTTATAACCAAAGTGCTTCGCGCTTTTATTTTTTCAGAAACATGGATCGACATGATTTGGCGCTTTCTTTCAAACTGGCAAAGCTTGTGGGTATTTTAAATCGGGCAGAGGGGTGCACCAAGGTGACCCGCTTTCTCCCGCCTTATTTGTTATAGCTGCTGAAGCTTTAAACCGAGGCATACACCATCTCATGTTGCAATGTCTGATTGATCACTTATCAATTCCAATAGGCTGCCCGTTGATCTCATCTCTTTCATTTGAAGATGACATTTTGTTTTTATGAACGGTAACTTAAAATCTATCACAGCTTTTAGAAAATTCATAACAGTCTATGAAAAATGTTCTGGCCAGCAAGTTAACTCGACGAAAAGCAATATTATGTTTCCTGCTACCTGTAGTAGCAATAAACGTCAAAAGATTTCACAGTTAGCTGGTTTTACACAGTGTTCTCTTTCGCTTATGTACTTGGGCATTCCGATATATTATTGGAGGAAAATAAACTCTTTTTTCATGGCATTTTATCCAGAGCAGTGGAAAAAATCAAACTATGAAATCACTCATCAATCTCCCCAGCAGGTCGGCTGCAACTGATTAATATAGTTCTGCATTCTATGGGCCTTCATATGCTATCAGCTCTTCAACCACCAAAACATTCTTCAAGGAGTTCAAATCCATTTGTTCGAATTTTTTCTGGGGTACCTCTGATGACTCATTCAAACACTACTGGGTTTCTTGGGAGGTAATCTCTCGTCTAAAAAACGAAGGTGGCCTCAGTTCGAGATCTTAATGATATTTGTGATGCATTTGCTTGTAAAATATGGATTCGTTTTTTTGAAAACAATTCTTTGTGGGCTAAGTTTATGCACTGCAAATATAAAAAATTATCATCTCAAAATTTTAAAGGTGTTCCATCCTTTGCTAGTGTCACCTGGAAGTGCATTCAACTGGTTGGGGATTATTTTGAGGATACCACTTCTTACTCAGGCAATAATTGTCTTACAAATGGATTCTCAATTTCTAAGGCATGGGATCTTATTAGGGATAAACATTGCTCCCAATTCTCTTTCTCAATGATTTGGGATTCTAGAATTCTGTCAAAAATATCCACATTCATGTGGCGTATACTTCATAAAGCCATTCCTTTGGATATCAATCTCAAGGACATTTTCATTCCTATGGTTTCTAAATGCAGATGCTTCTCATCATCACAATAAGAACAAGTTGATCACTTATTCATTGCTAGTGAAATTGCTCCGGATATTTGGACTCATTTCAAAAAATTGATGGGGTTCAAATTTCATAATTTTTCGCTTCGATCAAGACTTATGAGTTGGTGGTTTAATTATCGCGACAACAATATTAGATCAATTCTTTGCAAGATTCTCCCATCTTATATTTGTTGGAGGATTTGGTGCTCGAGAAATCATGCTACCTTTGAAAATTCCATTATGAACTCCAAACTTTTCATCCAATCCATTCATTATGACATTGTTTTGATTTTTAAGGCTAGACCGTTTAAAGTCCATGTGAATAAGTTTTTTTACTCTTTTATAAAGGACTTTGACATTTCTTCCATTTGATTGTTTACCGCCGAAGAAAGGCTATTTTTCTCCAAATCATCAATAAAATTCTATTTTATGTTTAAAATATATATATACAATTCTGCACCCTTGGGTTAGGCCCCCTTGTTGCAATGCATACTCTACTATTATGTCTCGATGCATCACTCATTTCATGAAGGTCTATAGGTTCAATCTCTTGCGAACCATGAAAACAAACAAACATATTAGAGGCGAACATAGTTCCAAGCGTATGGGTTACGCACATACCTACACACCCATGTGACCATCAACACTATCGTTTTCACCGATAGCCCGTACCTAAGTTCTATGTTCTAGTGGTATGAATCAAAATCCCCCCGAAGTCTCCTCAAGATATGATCGTCCACAACGCGTAGCCTCCACCCGATAGCAAGCAGCGTAGGTATGTTATACACATAATAATTCAATCAATATGCATACACACAACCAATAATAATCATTAGGTATTTATGCGACCCAAATCCTCAAATTTATAGGTAGTATTATTATCTCTAATGCTCACGTTACTCTATCCGTATGTTTAATCTCTCTATCGTATATATTCTATAAGGCCCTCTTATTCCAACATATTTCCTTAGTAGTTACTCAATCATCTCACCACTAGACTATGCAGTGAAGTCACTCAAGAATAGTGTAGGTCATTATCTCTCACTCGAATCAACCTTGTAAGGTTTTAAATTGTCCGGGAAAAAATTTGAACTTCTAAAATCTTGTTAGAAGTTGGGAAAATTCTCGTTCAAATGAACTAAAGCCTGAATTTTCGTTAGAAGCTCATTCTAACGAGGTCGTTCGAATAGGTTTGAACGAACCTACTCTCTGAATTCTCATTAGATAAGTCGTTGGAATTCTCGTTCGAACGAGGTCGTTCGAACGAGATTATCGAACTTCGTCCCTGACCTCCGAGACCTGGGTTTTTCCAACTTTTTCATCACCCAAATCATCCAAAACTTTACCGAACTCAAATCCAACGATTCTAAATTATAACCGCTAGTAATTGAAGACTTTCTAACACATTTTTAACATCAAATCCTTATAATTTCATCATAAATTCAGATTAATTTCTTCAATCCTCAAAAATCCCTAAGTTCCCATAATCACCCTTTATGAACAATTAAACCCATATTTGATTTCGTAATTTCAACATATAAAACCCATATTTCTTATCCCCTTAACTACATGCAAAACCTATACCACAATCATAGATTAATACCCAATTCAGTCCCAATTTCATAATATCATGAATAAATCATCAACTAGTCTAACATGGACATTATATGCTCTAAGTTAAGCAAGATAAGCACTTGAATTTTTGACGAAGGTCTGATTCGTCGCTTGAAATTGGTATGAGCTTGTTCCTCTCTTCCCGATCTACGTTTTGATGGTATTTTTGGTGAAAGAAGATTGAGTTTGGTCTTAGTGTCTCTATAAGTTCTCTCCTTCTTTCTCCTGGGTTCTCTCTCTTTTTTTACAGAACATAACCCTAACTGCTACTACGTAAGGATGATATAGTAATATCATTTTTGTCCATTAATAAATCACAATTTTTCAAAAGTCTAAAATACCCCTCCGGGGTGTCGGGTTGGCCTAAAGTTACCCCGGACTTCAAACTAAACCCCCGAGTAGACTTTTTTGACTATCACAACCCTTTCGGATACACTGGAGTACTCAAAACGTCCATTAAAATAACCAAAAATAAAATTACATTTTAATTCCTCATTTAAGTCACGACACGACTCACACACGCGTCCCAGCTAAGTGTACTGTAATTGCCTTATTTTTCACTCACGCTAATTATAATATATTCATAATCATATATAACTTTACTCACTAAGTAATCTTCAACATAATTATTACCAATAAATATCAACTCCCATCACGTAAGTAATTATTTAATTAAATCCGGATTAATTATAAATAATTTCCCGATTTAAATTAATTAATCCCATAATTAAAATAAAATCTTTCAAGAATACGGGGTATTACATTAGCAAGACTTCTCCACATCTTTCCTTCGGCGACTCGGCCATTGGTCACTGGAGGAATGATCTCCCTCCCAGTTGTACTGTATTCCGTGCGTCTACGAATGTCAATTAGGCGAGCCATGCTGGAACCGTTGCCCTTGGCTTAACTTTGAAGCTACTGCTGGTGACTGGGGATCTGATGGTTGACCGTCAACTTGCTGCCATTACTCTGTGGATGTCATATTGTCGCAATCCTACGATGGTGATATTAGCAGAGACCCTAAATGGTCTAGATTCTTGGCGGGAAAGCCGTTTTGATTTTCTGAGAGGTAGCCCGATTATATTACTCATGTGTCTACTTGAGAGTTCCGCTTGACGGTCCCCCTGAATATCCCTTAGCAATTATGCCAAATTTCTTCACCTGCTATTTCATCTACTTTTGCACGATCATAGAGAACTGGATAAACTAGTTTGTGGAGCACGAGGCTCGATATCTGTGCTAATCAGTGCCCTGGTGGGGGGAGTTACAGCCCATTCTAGAGCTGGGGGAATACCAATTTATTCGGTTAGTTGGCCTCTAGCAGATCTCCTTCTATTTTCCCTAGCGGCTCCTACGTCGAGTAGGATGTGAGTAGATTGTGCCTTCCTGTACCCTGGATTTCTTTCCTGTAGAGGATTTGATAGAAGGCATGAGCATGCAATTGGACACTTTGTGGGAGAGTCATCGGCCATCAACCCATCCTTCCCAAGCTATTGGAAGGGTTTGGCATCTGTTCAGAGATTATATGAAATGGTTGTGGAATAAGGTAGTGGTTAAGGTCTTGGCAGAGGAGATTGGGCAGAGATGATTTGCCATGTTTGACACAATGGAGGGGGCGTAGTGGTTTTCTCTAGGCTGGTCCGTGATTATCGTTCCATAGAGCACCTTCGATATACTATCCAAGCAGGGGAAGTTTGGGGGCCTCAAGATGATGATGGGGTTGGATCTTCTAGTAGCCGCGGGTAGGGTCTTTTGTGAAGATGGTGATATTTTTGAAGCTTCTGTATAACAGGGATTCGCTTGGTTGTTTTTGATTGAGGGGATAAATGTGGGAAGGTTTGGTTAGTTTGTTTAGGAGTAGTTTGGTTTGGCGGGGGTAGTTG
Source organism: Sambucus nigra (assembly GCA_949130495.1). Lineage (NCBI taxonomy): Eukaryota > Viridiplantae > Streptophyta > Magnoliopsida > Dipsacales > Adoxaceae > Sambucus > Sambucus nigra. Next base: position 334,002,158 of record OX422207.1, on the reverse strand, counting down.
TTTGACTCCCTACCCTGATATTTTGTGTAATCGTACCAAAATTTCCCAAAATGGAATAAAAAAGTAGTTTATTTATATTGTTGTGCCTCTTGTTGAGTTTTAGATTTGAATTATCTATACTAATTGCTAAGGCGTACATAATCCTTTTGTTCATGTAAATGATAAAATGAACTGTCGTTCTCGGAGATAAGAAAAGAATAATATTTTGTGAGAAAGAAGGGGACCGTGCCCATGTAAAGTGCATGCGATGCCTACGTAACTGTAACAACCCAAGACTTTCGGAACAGTAATTATTTTATTTTGGGAGAAATAAATAATATTTTATTGGAGAATAATCAAATTGGCAATTGAAGTCAAAATTTAGAGTTGTTAGAAATTTTCTCGAATGGAAATTCTGAGGGTACCATTGTTTCCGGAAGGGTCGAGAAAGTCGAAATGACTGTACTTGGGGTCTATTTGGGTTCCGAAATAAATTAGGACCGTTTGACTCGAATTAAAGTCACCGAGTCATTTAAAGTGTGTATTATCATTTAAAGATGTGTATTTTGGGATTTAGGCTTAAAAAGCCTACGGGATATTTAATTCTCCAAAGAGAGAAAGAGAAATAGAAGAAAGAAAGAAAGAAAGAGAGAAAGAAAGAAGAAAAGGAAAGGAGAAAGGAAAGAAAAAGAGGATTTCCGGGCCAATACGCGATCTCAAGGCGGATTCAGACCCTACGAACCCGAGGCAAGTGATTAAACTTGCTAAATAATTGTTGTGTATCAATTATTGTATGATTTGTGGATTGAATTTTGGGTTTTAGGTTTAAATTGACAAAACCTAATTTTTGGAAAAAATCTTAGATTTGTATTGTATTAATGGATTTAAGGTTAGAAAACTTGTATATATGTGTTCTTGGATGAATATAAATGTCATATTTGTGTTTGGATTGAATCAAAATAGTTGGAAGATGATAAAAATGATTTTTGGGTATTTTGGGTTAAGAATAAAACAACCCATTTCGTAGCTTGCTGCACTTGCCGAATCGATTCGCCCCTACCGAATCGATTTGGTCTGTTGCAAATTGCCCAGGTCTTTAGGGCCGAATCGATTCGCCCCTTGCGAATCGATTCGGTATGTAGAAGACTCCCAAGTCCTTTGGACCAAATCGATTCGGATGGGCCGAATCGATTCGGAAACAGGGTATTTTGGAGATGTTTTTCTAGGAATAATTTCATCCCGTTTCGTCTAAAGTTATCAATTGGGAACTTCTATGGGAGTTATTTGGAGTATGTTTTGGAGACTTTTAGATAGTTTCCCTTATAGGAAATGATTGGAGTCATATTGTGTAAATTTGAGGAATACCGATTGGATATTATGGTTTATTCTAAGTGGGGAAGCCCACCTTTATTTGGAGATTCGACTTCGAGATGATAATTATAATTATGTGAATAAATGAGACAAATTTAGAGATAATGGATTTTAGAATCCAATCCCAAATGGGATAACTTTAAAAAGGTTCATAAATTGAATTGAACCCTATAAGGGATGGAGAATCATAAATGTTATTTGATGTGCATACGGATATAGAAATATCCTTATTGATGATTGATTTGGGAGATATCTCACACAATGAGAAATGTTATTTGATGTGCATACGGATATAGAAGTATCCTTATTGATGATTGATTTGGGAGATATCTCACACAATGAGAAATTTTATTTGAGGTGCATAGGATATATAATATCCTTAACTTAAATAGAATTGAAAGACAATTCATACTAGAAGCGACATGAGAGCTTCAAGCGAGAACTAGTATAGCATGTACTAAGTGGGGTTAATGTGTGAGGTTGGGCGTTAGTATATCTTGAGAGAAATATACTAAACAAATGATGTTAACCAAGTTGCGCCTAAGAGCGTATAATGAACATGAATATGATGTTTCAGGTATACCTTATATAATGGTATATCTTTATTATGTGGGATGTATGTATACCTTACATGATGGTGTATATACATGTTAAGCATACCCCCTCCTTGCTATCATTGGGAAGTTTCGTGCGTAGAGGGTGAGCATTCTGACTAGAAAAGCAGGATGTGGATATTCCCCAGGTCATAGTCGTCCTTTGTGGTCAGCAAATGACATTTATAATATATATATATTTAATTATTTTGGGGGTGAGAGGTCGGGGGTATGTGACGCTCTCACTTGCCGGTTAGGAACTATGACCGCTTCCCGGACGTCGTGTGCGTGAGTAGATCATGAGGTGGGTGTCGTTGAACCCCACCAGGTGGCCCCAGTTTGCTACGTATATGGGCTGCTGGAAGATGATAGCATGTGAGCCTGCGTCCTTCGAGTTATAGCTCGGTTGGATGGTTATTATTGCTTGTGCTTGTATTTGAGTGTCAAGGGCATAATGGACCTCAACGACCTACATTGCCAGGATTAGTGTATCGGGGGGGTTCCTTGTTTGGATTTCGCTTCGGCGAGACGTCCCACGCACGAACCGCAGTGTAATGCTGGAACTTGGGGATAAGTTTAGTCCTTAATGCTCATAATTATTTATATATATATCACCTATCCCGACAATCGACAGTGCCAGGAGTAGTGTAACGGGGGGGTTCCTTGTTTGGATTTCGCTTCGGCGAGACGTCCCACGCATGAAACGCCGTGTACTGTTGAGAATTGGGAATATTAATTAATTAAAATTTGGTTACTTCAATTTGGGTTACATGCTTCATGAATTGAGGGAATAATGAGCCTCGAGGATTAATACGGTCAGGAGTAGTGTAACGCGGGGGGGGGGGGGGGGGGGGGGGGTTCCTTGTTTGGATTTCGCTTCGGCGAGACATCCCACACACGAAATGCAGTGCCGTGTTGAGAATCGAGAGGAGTTTAGTCTTCATACTCATGATGCTAATAACTCATATATAATTACTATAATAATTATATATTTGGTTTCATGCCTTATAAGGGCATCCCTAGAATACAAAATTCTAGTAAATGAGATTGTTGATGTGTTGTGATGATGTGGACATGATTGGATCATGTAAATTTATATGTTCAACAAATGAACATTATAAAGATAACTATAACAATTGCATTAAAGATAATGTATATAACTTAAAGTATAGAAATAAATGTAGAATTGGGAGATAGGTTAGATGGTTTCACTTGAATACTTTATTTGGGTTTAAGTTAGAATCCTCTTACCTAATTAGAATCGGACATCCTTTTGGAGACACGTGCATATGCTTAGTGCGCGCTTTAGATGAGAGGTGAGTTGGATTTTTATGGAGTGTTCGATTCCAACTAAATCATGTAATAATGCATTTATAATTATTATGCATTTTAATACACTTGCTATAAACTGTTTTTCAAAACTCGGGCTCTGACCCGTTTATATTTTCCTCCTCCTTGTATATATTGTATTACTTGAGGTGTTACTCCGCAAGGACGCCTTTGATATTCCTCCATTCAGGATTTATGGAGATGTGGCAGTAGCGGACTGTTGCGGCACTTTGCTTTAGTCGATTCCTATCTATTGTACATCTAGATTAGGATTCAGTTGTATTGAGTTAGTATTCAAGTGTTGTAGATTAACACTTTCATATTTTATTTATCAGATTATTGTATTGTCTGTTGCCCGACAGCATATTCGGGTATTTCATTGTTGAGATTTTTGTTGTACAATGTATTATACTCTTTTATTATTGGAGCATGCACATTTCACATCATAGTTAGATGTATATTGTTGGTTGTGTTCATTATTGGTTCTGTTGTTGTTGTTAAAAATAAAAGTTTTAAATTTTTGGCAATTCGCACTTTATGATTTCGGGTAGTTAGCCTTATATTATAGTGTTTAGTTGTTGATGTTGAGACTGTACCATCTGAGATACCTGATTTATGTAGTATAGGGATGGCCACTCGTTATTATTTGGAGCGGGTTGTCACAGTAACTCTAAAGGTTTTGAAAATTTTCTGAGTTTCATTTTTGAAAGCAAAAGTTTTTTAGAGGATCAGGCCCCATGTAGTTCTGAGTAAAGGGAAATGAAGAATATTTTTAAAATAGAAGGGGGGATGAGAGGAGTCGTAGCGTGTCAATATTTTGGACTAGGGGTTGAATTTCGTAAGATGGTCCAGGTTGACTGGATGTATCATCTCTTCTTCATCAAGGTCAGTGAGTATAGCGGCGTTATCAGACATGATCTACTTTACAATGTAGGGGCTACTCTAGTTTGGCTTGAATTTCCTTCTAAGGTCTTAGACGGGTTCTATAATTTCTTTAAGAGCTAAGTCCCCTTCTCGAACACCACCATCCTTGACTCTCCTATTGAATAATCACGCTATCCAATGATGGTATACCTTTATATAATATAGAGACTTGAGTCTCTTTTCGTCTAAGAACGACAACTCATCAAGTCGGCTCCGATGCCAGTCTTCTTTGTTGACCTTACTTTCAAGAAGAATACATAGTGAAGGTATTTATAGTTCAACGGGTAGGATTACTTCCATGTCTTATACTAAAGAGTAAGGGGTAAACCCAGTAGATTCTCAAACTGAAGTGCGATAGCCCCAAAGGGCGCAGGGATCTGATCGACCTAATCCCGGTAACTCCCGATCATCTTACTGATGATTGTTTTGAGGTTTTTATTAGCGGCTTTAACTGTAACGTTGGTTTGTGGTCAGTAGGGAGTAGATTTGTGTCTTTGAATTCCATTCTCGTTGAACAATTCTATAACTTATGCCTCTAAATATAACCCGTTATCTGACACTAACTCATAGGGAACCCCGTATCAACAGATGGTGTTCTTTCGGATGAACTTGGCAACCTTTTTGGCATTCAACAGTGCGTATGACTTGATTTTATCCCATTTGGTGAAGTAATCAATGGCAACCAGGATGAACTCGTGCCCATTGGAAGCTTTGGGTGTAACTTTCCCTATGATATCAATGTCCCATATGGAGAACAACTAGGGAGAAGTCATGTTGTATGATTCCTGTGGAGGTAAGTGTTGGAGATTGGAAAACTATTGGCATTTAAGGCATCACCGGACATAGGTGGTGCAATCCTGAATTATGGTAGTCCAATAGTAACCCTGTCGAATAATCTTCTTGGCAAGCATATGGCCATTCATGCGGGGTCTACACTTCCTTATGTGGATCTTTTATATCATTTCTTTAATGTCAGCCCTTGTGATGCAGTGTAAGTAGGTCCCATTAAAATTTCTCTTGAAAAGTTCTTTATCGTAAATAATGTACTGGGCAGCCAGTTTGTAAAGGGTTTCTCGGTCTTTCTTGTTAGCATCCTAGGGATACCTACTATGCTTGAGGAGGTGCGAAATATCATAGTACCAACACTCGGCTATATCAAAATCCTCTTCTGTGATGAGCTCAATGTGCTAGCATTGGGTCGGTTTAGCTTATTTTTGGATTAGAAAAGGGGCCACTATTATTCCTTTGAGCATATAGACCATGGAGACCAGGGTAGCAAGGGCATCAACCTAAGTTGTTATTCGATAAGGGAAAGTAGTGGAAGGAGATATCTCAGAACCAGGAGGCCAGCTCCTCTAGGTGGGCGTGGAAGGGTAAGAGCTTTTTATCTTTGACTTTCCATCTTCTAAGGACTTAGCCAATGATAAGGGCAGAGTCTTCGTAGACGTCTAGGCATTGGATTCCTTTCTTGAGAGTAACTTTGAGACCTATGGTGCATACCTCATATTTGATCATGTTGTTGGTGCAGGGAAAATCTAGCTTGATGGCAATGGGAGTGTGAGAGTCATCAGGGGTGATTATAAGTATCCCAATGCCATATCCTTTTTTATTGGCAGCACCGACAAATAAAATTTGCCACCAGAGGTCTTCCTGAGAGGTGCAAAGGATATCTTCATTCGAGAATTAGGAGATCCAAATGTCTACTTCTTCCATGGGGGAGTTAGCAAGGTAGTCATAGATGTCTCTTACTTTCATGGATTTTATGTGACATACACAATATCAAACTCGGCTATAGCAGCATCAACCATCGGGCCATCCTGCTAAACAGGGTAGGTTTTTCAAGCAGGCATTTGATAGGATCCATTCGAGACACAAGCCTGATAAAAAAAGCGAGTATGTAGAATCGTAATTATTGAGTGACCCAGACAAGGGCGACACATGCTTTCTCCAAGGCAGTTTAATTGACTTCGTACCCAAACAATTTGTGACTGGCGTAGTAGATGTCCCTTTTTTGCATGATTCTTTAAGATATTGGGCTAGCAAAGCCCCGACTGAAGTGTCTGTTATATCTAAGCATAGGAGTAGAGGGAGACCAGGCTGCAGTGGCATGGGTATCGGAGGTCAGGTAAGATACTGTTTGATTTAATCAAAGGCTTACTAACAAGATTCATTCCAGACTTTGGTTAAAACCTTTTAGAGGAGTTTGAAGATGGGTTCACAAACATAAGTCAACTGGCTGATGAACTGACTGATATACTATAATTTTCCCAAGAATCCCCAGACTTCTTCTCTGTTTTGGGTGGTGGAATTTCGAGTATATATTTTAGTTTGGTAGGGTCTACTTCAATTCCCTTATTGCTAACCATTAATCCCAAAAGTTTTCCTTAGGTGGCGCCGAAGACACATTTCTGTGGATTTAATCACATCTGGTATCATCGTAGCCATTCAAAGAACTTCCGGACGGCGGGAACGTGACCTTACCAAGTCTTGGATTTAATGATCATATCATCCACATAGACCTCAACTTATTTTTGTATCAGATTATGCAATATGGTTATGGAAGCCCTTTAGTAGGTAACCCCTGTATTTTTGAGTCCGAATGGCATGACTGTGTAATAAAAGGTTCCCAAAGGGTGATGAATGCGGTCTTTTCTTGATGATCCGGGTGCATCTTAATCTGATTGTATCCGACAAGCCCATTAATTAATGACTTGAGAGCGTGAATGGACGTGTTGTCCATGATCGTGTAGATATTGGACAATGGGTAATCGTCTTTTGGAGACGCTTTGTTCAAATCTTTGTAATCAATGCACATACGGACTTTCCCTCCTGATTTCACCATGGGTACAATGTTGGCTAACCATGTGGGATACTCGATCACCCAGATTAAGCCTACGTTCAACTGTTTGACCATCTCATCTTTAACCTTGAGCAACCATTCAGTGCAAAGCTTTTGAAGTTTTTATTTGATCGGTTTGCATTTTGGGAGAGTCAAAATCTCGTGGTGAGAAATCTCGGATCGATACTGGGCATGTAATCTTAATACCATGAAATGACGCCCATAAATTCCTTCAAAATTTCTTCGAGTTGTAAGCTCTCATGCTCGTCAAGGGTGGACCCTATCTTAATCTTGCTTAGTTGGCTACTAGAACCGAGATTGATAACAATATTTTCATTCTCATTAATTTGAACGCGGTTATGTTATTTGTTATTAACGTTATTAAGACCAATTAATAATTATTTATTAGTAAAATTATCTTCATTAAGAGTTTGATTAGAATCAAGACACTTAATATAAGGCTAAACATGATACTCAAAATCTTTATTTACTTCATTCTCGGAAAAAAAATGCTGAGAACCTCATCAAAAGAGGTCTCGATTACATTGTTATCAGAACAAGGAGGAACAATAAAAGAAGAAGAAATAGGATCAATATCTAAGTTGGGTTGCATCTCAGCAGGTGGAACTGGTATAGCATTCCAGTTTAGGAGGGGTTCATCAGTAGTCTTGATTAGGATGGATGGATCCGATGATGTAGTGGCTGAGTGGATCATGCAGAGTGTTAGCCCCAGTGTTTGCAAATTGAATGAGTCCTTAGAGTCACTTCTTTTAAAAACCTCGGTAAGAACTGTAGTCTTCTCAATGAGCGATTGCACATGATGCTAGGAACTTTTTGCATGGGAGTAACTGTCATGGAAGCAGATCTCCAGTCATGGTTTCATTTTCTTGTCCACATGATCATAGCATGGTTCGAAAAAGCCACAAAAGGGAAAACCTTCACCCTCTTTGACGAATGGAATTTTCTAACCTTCTCTACAATCGAGGTTGGCGGAGCATTCTAAGTTCCTCTGATGATGGTTGATAACCCAGGCCACATGGAGGAAAGTCCTTCTTTAGTACTATGGGTTACAGTATCCCTTATTATCATCGTCCTAGCCCCAATCCAGGCATAAAGTGCATATTCTTGAACATCATTATCACGTTGACATCGCCAAGAGGGTTGTGCTCTGGACAAAATCTTTCTTTGAAATCATCCCCTGCTAGGAGTGGAAGTGATTCGACTCAAAAACCAGATAGAAGCATCACTACAAGAAAGTATAGAAATGACAACATTTATAACCGTCATTTTTTATAAATGTTGGGAATCCATATTTAATAAAAAAATAAGTGAAATTTTATAAAAAATGATGAGAAAACAGTGACATTTAATTTAAATGTCGCAAAATACCGACATTTTTAATTATAATTGTCGGTTATATGGTGTCATTTAGCTACTTTTTTTACCGGGATTATGAAAATATATTATTTCCCTCTTCTTTTTTTCTTCTTTACCCTAAACAACCACGCTTTTTGATCTTCCATTTTTGTAGCTCCAAACCGATTTCGTGTATTACTCGGTTTCATGTACTTTTCAACTTCCACGATTTCTCTCCCTCTCTCGCTTAGATATTCTGGTCTCTCTCTCTCTCTCACACACACACACACGTATATATATATATATATATATATATATATATATAAGATTTCGATCAGATATCTGATTGAGATTTGATCCTACAATTGTCAAGGCCTTTAAATTATATCTGAGTTAAGGGTTTGATAAAAAAGAGGCAATTTCGTTATAATTTTGTTTGGGTTTGATATTTTTTAGTGTTATTTGTTTGATTCCTATTAACTCCGAGTGGATCTCTGATTAATCAATGTATTTTCTCAAATTATGAGAGTTTGTGAAAGGTAGTTATGTGTAGTAAATCAATTAATAAAACTCAACCACTTGGGAAAGAATTGAAATTTTTGTTGAGGTATATATTCTACTTTTTCTGAATTTGTAAAATAACACTTTAGTTACGTATATATTTTTGTGACCTTGTCTGCTAGTCAGATTCTAATTAGGTTAATTATCTTCTACATTTTATTTGTGGGTAACTTTTTTTATATTATTACTCTGTTAGTCAATTTTAGGTTATGCTATTTTATTATTTTTAAGTTGAGTTTTGAGGTGGTATTTTGACCAATATTAAAGTTGTTATTTACTTGGATTGTTTCTTGTTGTATCATGCTATTTCTTTAAAATATATGAAGTTTATTAAAATTAATGCTATTGTTTTCTATTTAAATTTTTTTTCCCTATGTAGCATATAAAATTTGTTTAAAACATGTAATCCATTTACATGGAAAAGAATAACTCCCTTATCAATAAGAGTTTGCACATAAAAGTTAAAGAATTAAATCATTGTATATGAACAAATTGGTGTCAATAACAAGAAAAGATACAATACTGCTTCAATTAACATTATTTGAATAAGATATATATTTAATTAAATGAATTTATCCATGGTTCAACGTCTAGGCCGATACGGTGCCGATATGGCTGAGTTGAATAGGTATCGGTACAAGCCGATCCAATTCCGAGTTACGAGTTGGGTTTTATATTATTGGTGTGAATTGCCCATGTCGATGATTTTTGAGTAGTATCAGCTCATATCGATAATTTTGCAGTAGAAACGACCCATATCGGCGATATCATGGTAGAGTTTGACCGTTATGCATATATTGAAGTTCACATATTGAGTTTGACTGTTAAAACTCGTAAAATATTGAACTTAAATGAAAACTTAAATAGTGGAAATCTTGTTTGAAATTAATTTGAAAGTTGAAGAAATCAAGTCAATCATATTTTAAAGATCCCTACTTGAAAATTGAAGGCATCACACCGAAACCCACACACTGATATCATTCTCATTAAAGACCACACACCCTTAACAAATTATTAAACACGAAGCAACATCGAATGCTTCAAATTAGCCCACACTGACAAGAGCAACATCATCTTTAGAGATCAACAAGGTTGATTTTAGGGTGTGATGGAGGGAGGAGGTGACAAAGAGGGTTTCAGAATTGAGGTCGGGTCCATTAGAGTTACGTCTTTTAAAAGACGATGAGTAATTTATTATGTGAAATAATTTTTACAAAAGAAGATAGTTGAGTACCACTCACGAGATTTTCTCTCTATGATAATAACGATTATCGATCATGAGTGACGATAGAAATTATGATAGGTTGTACCATGGTTAGCAACATGATAGATACCCTTTATGTTTCATGAAAATCCAGGGTGTAGGATTACCAGTTGTAAGAGGGAAATTATTTTTCTTGATGCCTTGTGTATTGAGTTTGGTTGACGCTTCCGTCGATGGTGATGCAACTATTGGAGGCCAAGATAATTTGGGTATTACGATATGTATTATGGACTGGACTTTGTATGGAAACATTCGTGTTGACATTCTATGTTTAATAATAACAATTCATAATCCCCTTTATGTTCCATGTGTATTGGCATGGAAATGGGTTTCGATTAAAGTATATCACTAGTGTAGTGTGTAAAGTTGGTGGTCGATTTGTTCTGGGGGATAGTGACATAATTAGTAATAACACATGGCATACTTGAAACTTTCATTGCTCTTGTTGCAGCAATTTAGTCCCGTATTCCCTTTCATTTATATTAGTTAGTGGGATAATATTAGAAGGTTTATTAGTATATACCCTATTTTGTCTTTTTATGTTTTCAAATGTGAGCTTACGGATGCGTTAACTTCGAAATTTATTTATTTGTTAGAGTATTAAAAACATAAGAAGTTTTTTACAAAACTGTGGGGAAGGGGTTACAGAACAAACCAATGATATTTGAATTTGGGTTATGAGACTTAAATGAAAACTCAAGTAGTTGAAACCTTATTTTTAATTAACTCGAAAGTCAAAGAAATCAAGTCAATCATATTTGAAATATCCTTACATGAAAATTGAAGGCCAATCAACCTCAAATGGCTAGTCATACCGAGCTATAATGCATCAGTTGATATGCTATATATGTTTGCTCTTTGTTTTCAATTAATTTTAAACTTTTCTTATATGTATCATGTAAGTCATTGTATTTCCATTTAACAATGGAACATACTCTGTTACCGCTTGTGGTGAAATCTATATCTATCAAGTAATTTGAAGAACCAATTATAAAAGAGCTCGTTGTTGTTTTTCTTTTCTTGTTTGATTTATTCTTTACTTTCGAATTATTCTACACCTGGGCAATTATTTTAGGTGGAATGAATTTCACTCCCATAACTTTGTTAATGTACCAATTTATTTTCTAAAATGTGACATCTTTACAAAATCAGAGTAATGTGACTTTTTCTCTTAAAATGTCACATCTAATGTTGTTCACACTTGTATTGTGGTTCTGGACAGGAGAGGAGGCAATAACGTATTTAAGTTTCCTTGTGAGTAGCACGTATATTTGCTATACCAAGTGAGTATTTAAGGTATTAAGTATTTACTCTTCTTTACGTTCACTATTATGCTCTCACACAATGATAGCTTTTGCAATAAATTTTGAGAAAAGTGCTTTATCTTGAAAGAAATTGAATTTGAACATGATGCGTCAATTTGGGATACTCATGCTTTGTAGGTGTAGATATACAGGATGTGATGCATGATGGGTTCATAGATTTCTTTTAGGTAGGTGTAAATATGCACGATTGCTGTGTTCTTATCTTTGAATTTGATGGTGACTGTGTTATTTGTGTTTAATTGAAATATGGGTACCGGGTCCATAGATTTTGTAATTAATTATTACAAATTAAAATGACCAGATTTTTTTTGGTGATTTTTTATATAATCTAAAGAGAGGGGTCCCTTTGAATTGAGAATCTAATAATTGTATTGAATGATGCTGTTTGTCTTCGTGTCTTTAACTTGATTGTGTTTTGACGGCATTTGTTTGGACTTTGCACGTACAATTTATTTCTATTTTGAAAGTGTGCATAACAAGGTGCATTGTAGGTGGCATGACAAAATGCATGTAGTTAATCACTTAGGTTATCTAGACCAAATTTTTTTATACTCTCAACTCTATTTGTATGCTAGTTTGCTGCAATCCCGTGTGGATCAAGATAAAAGGCTGAGTTTTATTTGGATAATAAGCATTCTACAACTTCAAATAAGGAAAATTTTCTATATCTATCAATAGAAGTTTAGTTTAAATTCATTCATATAGATGTGATTTGAAACGACAAAAAATTGGTAAAATAAACTTTTCCTTTCAATCACATTAAATTGTTCACCATCTTTCTACAATAGTATAATTATTTTCTGGCTTTGAAAAACTCCTAAAATGTGTAAAGTAATAAGTCAATTATTGTCATGTATGTATATTGCCATGAAAAAAAGCAAGGTTCTAAAAAACGCAGGGCGTGATTGAGGCGTGGAGGCCAAGCCTTAAGCCTTAGAAGCCTAGGCGGGCCTAGGCGTAAAAAGGCGTGAAAAGGCGTTTAGGCCTTCTTAATATATTTTAATATTTTTTAACCATAACAAGGTTATTATTATTATATAATAAAAATATCTCTGAATATATGCAAATTAAAATACTATTTGATTATTTTGGATGAGATAATGGTCCGGTTTGAAAAAACATTCTTTAAAAGGCAACATCGTTTCACTAAAGTATTGTTGTTTTTAGAAAAAAGTGCGCCTTAAGGATTTTACCAAGAATAAGGCGTGAAAAGCGTAAGGCGAGGCGTTTCTACCAAGCCTTAAGCCTAGGCGGAGCCTAGGCGGGTTTTTTAGAACAGAGAAAAAAAGTAATTGAAATGAGAATAATAGAGTAGTTATCACTCAATTAATTGGAAAGTAAATTTTAAACCTTACAATATTTTTTAATTCTTAGCATAGCTGCTTGTATTTGATTGAGAGGCATATCCGTGCATAGTAGGCTGGAAATTTTAAAACGGGACACATCCAGCAGAATCTCAATTAGTATCCGACTCCCGTTGCATCATAAATTGCTATAGGTTCACCTACTGACCCTCCTTTAAGATCATTACTTTTCAATTACTACAACTTCATAATAAATTGGACACATCTAGCAGAATCTCAAATTCATTGTATGTTCAACATTTGTAAAAAACCATATCAATAGGTTAAGATAGAGCACTACATATTGTTTTGATTTTTTTTTGAAATGTGATAGCCATGAAAGTCAAACTAACAACTTCAATATGTTAAGTAAATTAATTATGCAGTATGCTGCAACAACTGAGTAGCTCATGTAAGTACTTGAAAAATTTCTATGTTGTGTGTATAAGTATAGTTTAATTTGTGTGTATAGGTATAGTGTAATGAAACCCAAAATATATATATAAAGCAACTCAAATAGAACCCAAAATATGAATGTTGTGAACCGAGACATTATAGTATCATAAAAAGAATATAAAAAAGAATCATATATATCTCGATATATTTTCTCATCCCTGACATATTTTCCTTTTCCAAATCAGCAAACGCCTCACATTCAATGTTAACGCAAAAAATTCTCCATCTACGTGGACCAGTCAGAAAAGGACACCTGTCATCCTACGTGGAAATATTTATACTTGCTCTGCACCCAAGGAGATTTGCTCAGCACCTGAGGAGAGTTGGTCAGCATACCAACCAATGCACGATATACCAATTAACTCAGGGAAGACCAACCACCCTATAAGATCAATAGTCATATTCATTATACATAGATATAAATGTCTGAATATATAAAGACATTCCATTTCTTGGACTCCCATCACTCTAAATACATGCATTCCCTTAGCCAAAGAGACAGGCCACATAAGCTAGACAAGACACACAATCTGAACAAGCTAGCAATTCGCTATACACCTCTCTCTCTCTCTACGCCATATTGTGCTATTGTAAACCCCTGGGAATAAAATGACAGTGGACGTAGGCTTTTCCTTATAGCCGAACCACTTTAAAAACCTTTGTCTCTTATGCGTTTGATGTGATCACCACTTCATCTTCAATCATCATCTTCATATCTTCATTTTATCTGTTGTTGATGCCGATAAGATATCATGGATGCTATTTCTAGTCATCAACAGATTGGCGTCATCTGTGGGAATTCGACACAAGAATTCTTTCTTTATTGTTAGAAGAGATGAAGATCATCATCATACTCTAAGTTTTCTCTATCTTTGATTATAATTAATTATATAATGTACATACATCATTTGATTCAATCATAATTTTTATGTTTATATACATCAATTAGTTGTCTAATATTTTACAAAATCTGCAAAATATTGAATATCATGATTTTATAGTCATAACTATTAGATTAACTGTTATTGAGAACTCTGTAAAATGGTGGATTTCATAATTATAATTTTTGGCTTGCTTCTCAAGTTTAAATTTAATAGCATGGAATAAACATTTACAATGATTACATCTACCAGTATATACGATGATGATAATATTAGATCACTTTAATCATTGAATGAAAGAGGAATTTTACAAAAATATTCAATAACCGTGTTGCTTTTCGATAATTTCCATGGTTGATTTTGAGATAAATTTTGGAAATTCTTTAATGTCCATTATATATATTTCTATTTGTAATCAGAGAATATGAAAAGTCAAGATTCATTCTCTCTCTACTGATTATGAGGGAACCATTTCAATTTCGGGCTCTTCAATCCAAATACAACTCAATAAGTCATCACAGTTGAATGGAATTTTTAAAGCCTAAACGAATATCTCTGTTTATACTGTCAAGAAATGCAGAGCTGGTGCCGGTAGGACCGCATAATTGAGATATAAATTGTTCCTCTACATCCTGTGTAATTGCAACAGCCTGATTTCCGACTTGTTGCAAACCATCCTCGGTCCGCCGGCCGTCCCCTGGTCTTCTTCGTCATGGCGCACGCAGTGAGCCCAAATCAAAAAAAAAAATCAGACCACGTTGGTGGTTCTACATCGAGTCGGTCACAAAATACGTTAGCATGTACATGATCATAGGGAAGAACAGGAGCATCTTCGGTCATCTCTTATTTCCCTCTGACTGGTCCGCGGTAAGGTGCATCTTGACAAATAAAATGAGAACAAACTGGACTTGTTGACAGGAGACAAAAAAAAAATAAGGACGACATCAATTCTCCGACTTTCATCACTAGTCGGCAGTTAGTTCTTAGTCGGTTATAGGTGTTGTGGTTGTTGGTCGGAGAGACCTGGGTTTTGATGTTAAATTTGAATTTCGTCACATCTACTAGTCGGTACCATATAATGTTGGTCGACGTCACCTCTGTTGGTCGGAGACAGGTTAGAGACCACTAATTAGTGATCAGCCCTTCGGGGAGACGAGGATTATGCTAGTCAACGTCCAGTATCTTCGGATGGTCGACGGCCAAAAAGAAAACCAATAAGATTTATTTGAAGATCGTGTGACTCGTTGGTCGGCGTCAGATCCAGACCACCTGCTATTGGTTGACGTCATTTCTGGACCACTATTATTGGTCGGCTGCCATATATGGCTGGTCGACAGCAACTAACATCATCAGACCGTATTTTATTGATCGGCAACTATAGTGATGAATCTGGTGGAAAACCTCCACTAGGTCGTCACCCCTGGTCAGCAGCATCAACAAAAGATTGAACGAGGATAAAATTTCTTTGACCTGTTAAAATAAGCATTTGCGAATTAATGCTTAGCCACACCCTATTTTGACTTTATCAAAATTTAACCTCTGCTATTAAAAGCTTTTGGTTTCTTATACCAACCTATTTTGCCTTTATTGTAACAAAATTTTTGGTGTTAAAAGTTTTTGGTTGTTACACTAATCTTATACTCACAACTTCACGTGGAAATGCATTTTCGAACATTAACTCATATCTGATTAGTTGTTAGAGTTTAAATAATTTTACAAAATTAAATTTTATACCTTACATGTGGCACATATTCGATAAAAGGATGCTCGTTTAACATACATTTGGCACAAAATATATTGTTTCATATTTTGAAAATTTTATTTCCTTATGTGTGAGATAACACACATCATATATTGTTTGGCTGAATAATTATTCTCATGATAATAACAATTTGATTTAGCCTCCGCAGATGTTCGAGCAACTTATTAAATTCCACAGGTATAAGATTCAATCCCGACGGAAGCTCGGTCACAATCTTAAACTTCTGGAAACTATTATCATTGCTGGGCATTATGAAATTTTGCCTCAGCAAGGCACTATTGATTTATTATTGCTATGATATATGCTCAAGCAGGAATCATTCTCTATATTCATCTCAGCATGGAGCTCTGTAAAATATTTATTGTTATATATTCAGTTCCGAAGAGATCTGCAACATTTATTATATTTCACCCCAACGGACAGTTCGTCTGGGTAATTCTTATTTATATTCAGGCCCGATAAGGTATTCAGCCATATTCTTATGTTCTAGAAAATATTATCCTTATTCGGCATTATGCAATTTTGTCTCGACAAATGAGCCAGACACTTTATTATTATTCTGAATCATTCTTTATATCTATTCGGATGCATATTCTATATTCATCTCAGCATGGAGCTCGACAAAATATTTATTATCATATATTCATCTCCAAGGAAATCTGCATCAGTTATTGTATTATCTCCAACAGACTATTGGTTGGGAAAATTCTTCTCTCTCTATATATTCAACAACCACCAACTAAAAGTTGGCCGGCATCAGCAACCAATAACTAAGGTTGGTCGGCATATCAACCACCACCAACTAAGGTTGGTCGGCATCAACAAACCTAACCAACAATGTTGGCAGAACAGTCATACAAGGCAATGCCTGTTTGATTATGGGTGACCTTAAGGGGCATCTAAAACTAAGCAAGAAAATGAGATAAATATTCCATTGCTTAAGCACTTATGGGAAATCTAGATAAGATTGTTACAACTAGGCAGGAGCATGGGATAAATATTCCATTGCCCAGGCACTTATACTAAGCAGGAACATGGGATAAATATTCCATTGCTCAGGCACTTATGGGTGATCAAAAGATCGCTACAACTAAGCAGGAGCATGGGATCAATATTCCATTGCTTAGGGACACTAAGACAAACATAAATTGGCAAATCTTTAATTCATATGCAGAGATTAGGCAGAAGATAAATTTCATGATTATATATCATTGTTTGAAGAATGCCTTGGAAATCTATTATTCTCTAACAATGAAGGATCAATCGATCCCTTCCTTATTATCAACTGGACTTTTTATTAAGCCCGGCAGATGGTCAGTACTCTTATTATTTGGCCTTCTTATTAAACCTGACAGATAGTCGACACTCGCATTATCTGGACTTCTTATTAAGCCCGGCAGATGGTCGACACTCTTATTATTTATCTGGATTTCTCAGCGCTTCTATTATGTATATGGATTTCTCACTAGCACGGATATTCGATGCAAATTATATATTATGCTCAATCACGCTTATTATTGGATCATTCTATCAAGTCCTGACAAATGCTCAGGCATCATCATTATTAATCAGTCTCCTAAGCCCAACTGGGCTCCACATGTGCCGATCAATGGTACATACCAGAATCAGATTGGAATATATCACATTCTTAATTAGAATGTCCACAAATTCCTAATTGGAATATATCACATTCCTAATTGGAATGCAAGCACATTTCTAATTGGACTATATGTTATAAACAATTTTACTCAATGAAAATTATTCGGTCGGCAAATTAATTCTATGGTTACATGGTTACATCAGGACAGGATGGAAATTCAAACATACAAAGCTCTTGGGAAATAGTTGTGATGAAACATTTCCTCGGCTTTATCTTTTCTAGCAAGATCATCATACTTCAAGGCCAAGAAAGTAGTCCTAGTTCATATTCCGCATTTGGGGGCTTTTGCTACAGCATTAATTATTTATTCGGTGGCACATTCTCATAACATCATGCAGTATCAGTCGAGCATCATCTTCCACTCCAAGTCATAGCATAATAAGACATATCACTAGCCAATCACCATCCAGGAGTTAGTTTTGCTATTTGAGTTCAGGAGGTATATTCAGGAGTTAGTTTTGCTATTGAGGTTCATGAGGCATATTCAGGAGTTATTATGCACATGCTATTGAAGTTTAGGAGTCAGATTCAACATCTATAACACTGGGATCTTTATTACTGCTGTCCCGACCAACATTGAAGAAGAAGTTGTATGAAAATGTTTCGAGGTCCACCACTAGCTTGGCACTAATCATATTGAAGAATTGGGTTCAGAAGCTAACATGTTACAACAATAAAGCACTCAGAGGAGTAGAGATAAGAAAAATCAAACATGGATAATCAACACTCAGTCGGTCGGCATAGAAGGCAGTTGATCGACTAACCAACCCACCAACATACTTGAAGATTATGACAAGCTAAAAGCTGCAAACTATAAAGTTAATGCATCCAGATTCCCAGGGGTGATACATAACACACGTTCGCTTAAGATTAGCTCTAATGCAATCATCAATCAGCCTGAATCATCCGTTGACCAGAATATAGCGCATTTTATGTTGAAAAAATCAAGAAGGCAACTCAGTAATTTCATTATGCACAAGCACTGAGCAATATTGCAGAATAAATACTCCATCCTTTCAGTAAACCATCAAGCATGGATCATTGGGGGCTTCTGTTAACGCAAAAATTCTCTGTCTACGTGGACCAGTCAGAAAAGGACACCTTTCATCCTACGTGGCAATATTTATACTTGTTCGACACTCGAGGAGACTTGCTCGGCACCCAAGGAGATTTGCTCAGCACCCGAGGAGAGTTGGTCAGCATACCAACCAACGTATAACATACCAACCAACTCAAGGAAGACCAACCACCCTAGAAGACCAACAGTCATATTCATTGTACATAGATGTAAATGTCTGTATATATAAAGGCATTCCATCTCTTGGACTCCCGTCACTATAAATACATGCATTCCCTTAGCCAAAGGGACAGGCTGCACAAGCTAGCAATTCTCTACACACCTCTCTTTCTCTCTACGCAATGTTGTACTATTATAAACCCCTAAGAATAAAATAACAGTGGGCGTATCCTTTTCCTTATAGCTGAACCACTTTAAAAACCTTTGTCTCTTATGTGTTTGATATGATCGCCACTTCATCTTCATATCTTCATTTTATCTATCGGCATCAACATTCATTTTACAAAGAGTCAATTGATGATATCCAGTAAGAATTTAGTATTCACATATTAGTATTCAAAGAATTGTCCCCCCAAAATATTCATTGACAACAAATTATTCATAATTCCTAACTGGAACCTGCTCCAATAAAATTAATACATTCACAAACATATGAACATACAGACAGAAACTCTCAGATGTGGAGTAAAAGAATATTAGATGGTCATATCTTGAAAGAGAAATTCTCTCGTTTAACCACTGAGCTGAGGCAACGCATCGTTGCATTCCAATTTTTGGTGCCATGATTTGCCACCCAAGGGCCTATAGAACCAGATGAAAAGTCACAAATGTGTTTCCACATGCTTAGAAATAGATACCACAATGCCACACTGCATTAGAAGTAATTGATGCCAGAATGAAATACCTGATAGTGACCATCAAAAGCCTAACTCATATCTCATCTGATCCTGCCATTTGAGTATCTGAAAAATAATAACTCAAGAAAGTTCAATAATAAGAGAGAACAGTGGCTCTGCCCCTACCTTATTTATCCTATTTTATTTTTGATCCCGTAATGAATACCTCTGATTAACCCATAATGACTGTTGTTTAAGAAAATATATAGAACAGTGGTAGAAATTTAGTTCTAAATTAGCCAAGTCATATTACTTTTTATTTATTTGTTATATTACATCTTCTTAGCATTAATGAATTATGACCCTTGTAATAGGCTAGTATTGATAAAAACAAGGAGAGCAGATCACTATTGACTACTCCCCACACATGTGGCAGGAAAAATTATGCTCAAGTCGGAGAAGAGGTAATTTTTCTTTATTCGAATGTTTTTATAATATTTCTTCTCAAGTGGTGTCCAAGACAAGGAAAAATAAATTTTGTTACTTTTTAATTGATTCATTGTATTAATTGACTGAATACTTGCATTGTTATTCATAGATGACTGAAGAGAAAAATGGAGTTGAACCTACTCGGAAGGAGGTATATAAAGTGACGCATACGAGCAAAAATATGAATCCATCTAGTGATAAATCACACCAACTGATTGTATGTAAAAATAATTTGTTTTTTAATGTATTACCTATTGTTTTATTTATATTATTAGTATATGAGTTCACTTTTTGAGTTTGTAGGTTGAGATGGAGACTCTAGAATCACAGCATCTCGATTCAAATAATTTGGTTCAAGCTGATATTTATGCCCAAGTCATGGGACCCAAGAGGCATGGAAGTGTGTGTACTCTTGGCCTAGGTGTTACCCCAAGTATGGTATTTGGCTCGATGTATTGACAATCGCATACTGAGAGGAGAGATATCGAGACATAACTTTTACGTGAAATTGAGAGACTGAGAAATGAGTTAGACACTCAGGTGCAGTCTCAAGTTAAAATGAAAGAAACTATTCAGGTTGAGATGGAAACTAAGATGCTAGAACAAATGTTTGCTATGAGGGTTGAGATGGAGGCTAAGATGCAAAAACAACTGCGTGTTATGGCATCTTCGATGCAAGTACCAAGAGATGTATCTTCAAGCACCTAACATGTTATAATTATAAGAAATTTGATATATTTGGCAATGATATATATATATATATATATATATATATATATATTATAACATTAGTCATTTTTATTAGATTTCAATTGAATCAAATGCGGATTGAGTGAACTCAGCTCAACAAAATCAACAAGTGCAAAAATAGTCACAGTGGAAATTAAGGGGTGAGAAGCAACCACGAGTTATTACACAGTCTCAATTACTGAACTATCGCGAGGTTAGTGTCGATTTCTCTGAGGATATATTTATAGACTTTTTTTTGTTAAGTACTATGAGGTTCCTGGGCCAGCTTTACTTTTACCTCGACTAATCCCCATTCGTGGTTCGTGGCTTCCACTGGTCAAGCATTATTTTGACAGCGTCAGGAGTCGAACTGGGGAGCAAACCCAGTCGACCCCAAGGCGGTCCCAGAGGCAGCCTTATACCATTGGGCCAAGAGGCATGGTTAAATATCTTTATAGATAATATGTGAGTATTTTAAAGATTTAATTTAAAGTTCTATGTTCTAAATTGGAACCATATGGAATAAATAAATGTGAACTTTATGTAAAAACTCAATACATGTTTTGAAATCCAAGCAAAAACTCAAAATGACATTCATTATAGTAACAATCATTAGGATAAAGCATAAAACCATCAATAAAACTCAGCAAATAAATAACTTAAATTAAGCCCTGAATACAATATCTGAAACCACTCGTTATGTTCAAATTTACTTATGCCACCAATCATGACAAGTTATAGACTCAAATATAATTGCACATGTGATGTTTTTAATGATCGTATGCACTAATATTTGAACTCATTGCAGACTCATCTAGCCAAGAGGGCAAAAAAGACACGCTAAATGATGAAATGGGTATGTTCTTAATAAGTTTTACCTGCCTAAAAATATAAACTTCGTATATTTTTTTTTGCAGTTTCTAGTCAGCTCATGTCGCATTCATTCGTGTCGTTTAATGAAGAATATTATATTTTTCATGGTTAAATGAAGAAATTCCACTTTGTTGGATTTTTTTTGGCTTAGAATGACTTTGATGTTTGAGGATATTTTGAAAAGTTTATATATATCTTTAGGGGTACAATACACTTTAGTTTGGAATTGTAAATATTAGAGATGTTTATGTTATCGCGTAATGACACACTTTTGTGTATTATTTTCTCATTTATTTATGTGTTTGTTTGATTGTGGCATATTAATTGGATTGGCTTATTTCAAGATTGCTATATTACGATTTGGTTGGTAATTTTTTCCTCACATATACGTACAAAATAGAAAAATGAATATACCTATTTTACCAAATTTGATCCTTAAGTGTGTTACGAAGTTTTGGCATGGCTTGCTATAATCAAAAGTAAAATCCCACATTTCTCTAAAGTGTCAAAAAATAGTGTTTTAGCGACATTTACCATAGTTGTCGGTTATTTTTTTGCATTGGCGGGGATTTGACGACATTTATTAAATGTCGCAACAAATGTCGGGAAAACCTAAGCCATCATTTATAAAATACATCGTAAATTTCCTAACATTGAAATTTATGATATTTGTTATTAATGTCGGATAAAATGTCAGGAAAGGTATCCCCGATACTTTCTCCCCTTATACCGACATTTATAAAATATCACCAAAACTACATTATCTTGTAGTGTATCATTCGACCCATGTTGTATCTCTAGTACCGGGTTATTGGTGCTCTCATTCTTGGTATTATCATCGACTCCCAAGATGGTGTTGATCTTCCCCTTGGCGAAGAACTTTAGTTTCTGATGGAGAGATGAAGATATTCCTTTGATGTTGTGAAGCTATGGTCCACCGAGCAATAGATTGTAAGAAATAGGTATGTTGATGACTTGGAACTCAGTAACGGGATTTATAGGGCCAATATATATTGTAAGCCTTATGGATCCCATCACCTCATGACGAGTATTGTCATAAGCACGCACTGTGGTGAAAGTTGGATCAATGTCACTTACTTTCAAACCCAGGCAGTTGAAGGTTTTTAAGGGTCAAATATTAAGGACTGATCCGTTATCGATGAGTGGGAGTAGGACTGTCTTCCCCATTACTTCAATGGAGATATTGAGAGCATATTTATGATTAAGACCAAACTTTGGGATTTCTTCTTTAGAGAAGGAAAGCATTCTAGTAGAGGTTAAGGACCCAACCAAGTTCACGGCTTATTCTGGAGTGGAGGAAGGAGGGACTATGGTCCCGATAAGCAATTTTATCAAGACATTTCAATATAGTTGGGAAGACATAAAGAGTCCCCATAAGGTAATATTCGCCTGAGTTTTCTTTAACTAGTCAAGGATCTTGCTCTCCTCGATCATCATTTTTGGCATGGGGAGTTTCTTGATAACATCCTTTCCTTTATTTGTAGTTGCTGATGAAGGATTCAGACTCTGGTAGTGCCTCCTGAATCTTATCATGTGGTTTACGGAAGAGGGGAAGAACATGAATCCTATTTTTTCATCTATCTCAAGCTGTACGACCACTTTATTGATTTCTCCTAATAGACCTTCAAACGATATCATCCCACACATATTGATTACTTAACTAACCTTTTCTTGGCTTGACTCTATATCTGAGCTATCAAATTCGTTCCCACATTCGGTGGAAACGATGTCATCTTTCCACGAGAAGTTAATGCATTCTACAACCTCAACAGATTCTTCATATAGATCCTCCCACTCAATGGGGAGATGCATAAATTAAGGGACCAATCGCCCTTATAGCTTTATGGCATAGAGTAACTCGAATATGTTATAAATCTCATTGGTTTATTAGAATAAGTCTGCCATGATCTAAACTGCATAGTCCAAACTTACTTTGTCAACGGGCACTACCCAATTATCTGAGTCTCAATCCCACTTATGGGCTTTTATGAATAGTGTTCTGAACTTCTGGCAATCAATGGTCATTTCAGAGGAAAATTTCAGCCCAAATTCTAGAAACTGGTTTAGTACTTCTGGCAATTCCATATCTTTTCTCCCGAAATGAGTACGAATGGCAATGCACACTCTTATAAGAAGTGACAGAGCTTGGTCGACAAAATAGATAGGGTATAGGACAAAATATTGGCAATCTTTAAGGGGTTTGGGTGAATATACAAGTATAATGGATGATTTACTGGCTACAATCTGGGTAGATGGGTCGAATTTAGGGTCATTTTCTAGGAAGATAGCATTTGCATGATTTCGAAGTGGATTGTGAGTAGTGTTTGGTTTAGGATTAGCTAGTGGGGAGATGCACCTCCATGCAATTATGTATTGAATTACATTCTGTAGATGGAAGCATTGATTAGTGGTATGGTCAACATTTTGTTAGAAATCACAATGGGCGTCAGGTTTGAAATTTTTGGGAAGTGGGTTTGGTAATGGATGAGGATCTAACGACTTAATTAAATTTCGGCTTAAAAGGGATGGTGAGAACGTATGTGCTTGCGTTCAAATGAGCAAATTATATATTAAACCCTTTTAACCCAAACAAACCCTAAACATGCAACAGTATGTGATTGAATAAGATAATAATCTAAGCAAGAACATTCAAACACAAGCAATTGAGAAAAAGTCCCCCAAAGGCGCAAAACCATTTATTTTCATTATAATATTGTAGGCTATACAATTTTGGATTACAATGAAAATACAAGTGACTAAGAATTACCCTCAGGTATCGGATTCTGTAGTCGCGGCTGGAACTATCCCTTTCCAGTAGGGCTGCAATGGAGAAGAGAACGACTTCTCCACAAGGGTTTGAACAGCAAGAATGCGTTCCTGGGTTGCAAAGTGATTCACAAAGGATTGGCAATTTGTGTGAATCAAATACCTAGAGTCTAGATGCTCAATAGGTGAAGACTTAGGGCTTTCTGTACTCTGAAAATGGTGTGTTTAAGTCTTAGAAAACCACTTCCCGTAGTGGGATTAAATAAGAAGTCTTGGGCCTAAAAAATCTGAACATGATCTGAACATGATCTGTTGAAGTTTATCCCAGGCGGACCGGTCCGGGTCTGAGGCGGATCGGTCCGATATACCGAATCGGTTCTTTTATTCTAAGGCAGATCGGTCCGTTGATGATCGGATCGGTTCGCTTCCAGGCTTCATCGGTTCACTTGCGGTCCGGGGTATACTGGCCTTCTGACAAACAAGCGGATTGATCCGGGTCTTTAGGCGGACCGGTTCGGTTAGCCGGATTGGTTCTTTTATTTCAGCGGATCGGTCCGGCTGTCAGACTATGATTCCTCTTCTTCTTTTGATATTCGGATCCGTTGAATCTTGAATCTTGAATTTCTTCAACAGTGTAACGGCGTGCGACATAATACATTGATAATGGACAAAAATGTCCTTACAAATATCCCCCTATGTCTATGCCGGTACATACATAAAAACAAACATCCGAATTATCAAAACAACTAAAAATGCCGATACAAATCTACCCTTCCATGAACCCAAAACTGGAAAGATACAATTGAATAAGACTACATCGTTTGGTCTTCAATTCTTCAGGACTCTTAACACTTTTCTCATCAGGGTGTGCAATCCAATGATAATCCATGTAGTACCTACACACATGAGACAAAGCAAAATACCAAGTGACATATCGAGTTTGAAATGAGATAAACATATATACCAATTTATGAGCAAACTCAAACTTTCAAATCTCCCCCATAATAAGATAATTCATTCTCCCCCTTTTTAAGATGTCCCCATAATAGACAAATCAGAGAAATAAATCAAATAAGAAAGGGCGGGGTGTCACTAGGATAAAATCACACCATGAATGAACACAAAGCAACCAAGACGATGATAGCGTAAATGAAGTGGTGTGATTAAATTCGATAGGAAAATTAATGCATACAAACATGACATATGTGCACGATGAATATTGGATATTCCTAGAAAATGAACTCAAATTCTTCATTTGGTGTAAAATAATGACAATATAAGATATTGACTCAATCAAATCAACAAATCAAAGCTCAAAGTGATTTTCACACCAATAACGTCCAAAATGATTTTATGCTTTTTCAGGACTTTCAAGGAAGTGCAAACCCGTTTAAAAATACTCCAACCAAACTCCCTCAGATATAATTTTGAATAGAGGCATTCTAAATTCTCAAACTTTGGAGAATTGATGGTGAAACCTAAGTGGCCCATATTTGGCATGAATTGCTTTTTATTGCCTTAAAATTTTTTCGGGCTCTTTTAACCTCTTTGGACCTTGGATATTAAAATTCCTCCATTTTTTAGGTCCTTTTTAACGGTGGCTTTTGCGCAAAGGATAGATGATTACCTTTCGCAGCCCCTCCCCGTTATACAAAAACACACAGTCTCACCAAAACGGTTTTTACATGCATTCCAATCTTGTCAAGTTTTATCGCATATTGTACATTGTATAGACATAATTGAGATGGAAACACTCAAGCCAACATGTGATACGACAAGTGCAATAATCAAATATAGTCGTGCATGTGTGCAAAAAAGGATATACGAGTCAAACATGTAGGAAGATATCACTAATTACATCTCAAAGACTCCAACCAATGTAAAGCACATAAATGAAATGATGTAGCCTCTCAAATCTCTATCAAACAGTCACATGGATAAATGAAATGAAGTTGTGACTTGGCTGCCTTAAATGCTCATCCATAAAAGAAGCATAAAAATAAAAATATTTTTGTGCTTTTCTAAAAAAATTTCTTAAAGGAAAATCTTTTTGTATTTTTCAAAAGAAATATAAACAGCAAAAAGAATAAATAAAAGCTGTACAACTAAGCAATGGTACATATAAAATAGACTAGCAATAGGAAACATATGATATGAACATGAGAAAGCATCCTATTCTAGACATAGACCAACCTCTCAGTCAACTGTGCAAATTCCCAAAGACTTCCTAAGATTCTCAAATCTAAGGGCATCTAAAGGTTTCGTGAAAATGTCTGCTAACTGACGGTCGGTAGTAACAAAACTCAGGGACACAGTGTTCTCCTCAACTAACTGACGAATAAAATGCTCACGTATCCTGATGTGTTTTGTGCGCGAATGCTGGACGGGATTACGGGATATGTGTATCGCGCTCGTGTTATCACAAGAAATGATCATGGTGTCTTGTGAAATCCCATAATCCTCCAACATTTGCTTCATCCACAAGAGTTGTGTGCAACAACTCCCGGCGGCTATGTACTCAGCCTCCGCAGTGGACAAAGAGATGGAATTTTGCTTCTTGCTCAGCCAGGAGACAAGAGCAGAACCAAAATAGAAACACCCACCAGAAGTGCTCCTACAACCATCTACATCCCCAGCCCAATCGGCATCCGAATAGGCGGACAAACGGTCATCGGTATCAAAGGAATACCAAATACCGTATGATAGAGTCCCACTCACGTATTTAATAATACATTTTAGAGCAAGTAAATGTGACTCTTTCGGGGATGCCTGATATCGCGCACAGACTCCAACACTAAAGGCGATGTCGGGACGACTGGCAGTCAAGTAGAGAAGACTACCTATCATACTCCGATATAAGGTTTGCTCTACGTCCTTGCCTGAAGTGTCCTTACTAAGCTTGGTAGAGGTACTCATAGGTGTACGTGCATGCTTAGCGGAGTCTAAACCAAATTTCTTCACTAGGTCTCTAGCATACTTGGATTGGGAGATGAACATCCCATCCTCTAGCGGACAAACCTGGAGACAAAGGAAGAATGTAAGATCACCAACCATGCTCATCTCAAACTCACTTTTCATTTCCTCCTCAAAGTGATGAGCATGCTGGGAGCATGTGGATCCAAAGACTATGTCGTCCACATAGACCTGGGCAACCAAAATAGCACCGTCATCTCTCCTGACGAACAACGTCATATCTACTCCCCCTCTCTTGAAGCCACGAGCTAAGAGATAGGAAGTAAGCCTCTCGTACCAAGCACGGGGTGCTTGCTTCAAACCATACAAGGCTTTTCTAAGATAGTAGACGTGCTCTGGGTGCTGAGGGTCTTCAAACCCTTTTGGTTGTTCCACATAAACCTCCTCCTGTAGAATTCCATTCAGAAAGGCACTCTTGACATCCATCTGGTATAACTTGAAGCGTATATGACATGCGATGGCGAGCAGAAGACGGATAGACTCAAGCCTCGCAACAGGAGCAAATGTCTCCCCAAAGTCTACACCCTCTATCTGTGTGTAGCCTTGAGCGAACAACCTAGCCTTATTTCTGATTATGGTACCATTTTCATCCATTTTGTTCTTGAAAATCCATCGGGTACCTATCACATTAGTCTCACTAGGCCGGGGGACAAGTTCCTAGACATTATTCTTTTTAAACTGAAGCAACTCATCCTGCATAGCAGATATCCAATGTTCATCCTTGAGTGCTTCTTTATGGTTCTTGGGCTCGACTTTGGACGTGTAGCAAAGATGTCTAACAACATTCTCTAGCTGAGCACGAGTCTTGACCCCTAGAGTGGGATCGCCAACAATGGCAGACGGGTCATGACTCTTGCGAACCCAAGCAGGTGTGTCCCCTAACACAGGAGTAGGGTCCACAGAGTGTGAGAGAGGAACAGGTAAATCACTGTCAGAACAATCCTCATCCTCACACTGAAGGTTAGGATCAATTACCGTCGAAGGTTCGTCATCTTGCACGGTGAAGTTTATTGATTCCATAACCTTAGAGCTCTTAAGGTTAAAAACTCGATACACTCTGCTAGTCGATGAATATCCTAGAAATATTCCCTCGTCGCTCCGGGATTCGAACTTTCCTAATTGCTCTCTATCCTGTAGGATGTAGCATTTACTCCCAAAAACACGAAAATATGCCAGGTTGGGCTTCTTACCAGTCCACAACTCATAAGGAGTCTGAAGTGTGTGTGGACGCAAATACACCCTATTCACCGTGTGGCATGCAGTAGACACTGCCTCTGCCCAAAATCTCCTAGAAATTTTACGACCTAGAAGCATAGATCTAGCCATCTCTTGGATCGTTCTATTCTTTCTCTCAACAATCCCATTTTGCTGAGGAGTTCTCACAGCAGAAAACTCATATTTGATCCCGAGGCTATCACAGTAAAGGTCTACCTTTGCTTCTGTGAATTCAGTGCCATTGTCACTACGCATCCTGTTAATAGTGACACCGTGTTGATTTTGCAGGACACGGCACTTGGTCGTTAAAAATTCTACAGCATCGGATTTTTCTCTTAGAAAACCTACAATGGAGTACCTGGAGAAATCATCTACCATCATGAGGATGTACCTCTTACCACCTAGACTCTCAGTACGAGTGGGACCCATAAGATCCATGTGAATCAATTCAAGAACACGAGAGGTGGTAATGGAATGTAACTTCCTATGAGGACTACGAATTTGTTTTCCCAACTGACAGGGTCCACAAACGGTCGAAGTTGACTTTCCAAGAGATGGTAAGCCATGTACTAGGTCCTTTTTAGCTAAATAATTAAGATCTCTAACGTTCACGTGACCTAGACGTTGGTGTCACAGATCCATAGGAGTGATCGTGGCGCTGTTACAGACAAGTGAGGATGTGGGTTCAGTCCCATAGCAATTATCCTCGGTCCTCACCCCTTGCACTAAAAGCTTACCAGCTTGATTATAGACTTTACAAGTATCCCGGTCAAACTTTACTGCAAAGTCAGCGTCGCACAACTGGCTAATGCTGAGAAGGTTTGCTTTCAAACCTTTGACGTACAAAACCTCTTCTAGCTTAGGAAATCCAGGTAACTCGACAGTACCTCGTCCTACAATGCTAGACTTGCTCCCATCTCCAAAGGTGACTCTGCCATCCTGATAGTCCTCAAGAGTCGTAAAAAATGAGGCAGCACCTGTCATGTGTCTGGAGTACCCACTATCAAAATACCACTGTAAGGTATTATGTGCTTTGAGAGCAACATGAACAACAAAGGCCTTTTTATCTTTCTTAGGCACCCATGCAGAGATGACCTTTTGTTTGCCTTTGTTGTTGTTGGTTTTAGCTGGAATGTGAGAAACATTCACTAACGGCAAAGACATCCGTCGGAATTCTTCCATTAAACTCTGGGATGTGGCAGCTAAGAATTTAACTCGCTCTCTCAGACTAGAAAACTCATCAGTATGACGTGGTGGAGCAATAGTACGTCATGTCCGACCCATGCTATAACAAGACTCCCTAAGGTGGCCTTTTCTTTTGTAATAAGTACACAAGAGTACAGTCAAAGGCGGACCTTGGTTTGCCTTTCTTGGTCGAACTCTCCTTCGAGGTTTTTGACGATGGCCATAGGGATTCGTAGTATACTCAGGAACTGGTCCAGGTGCAATTTGGGACGTGGAGGCACCATCATAACCAATTCCTTGCCGATCACCAAAACCTAACGCGGGGCCGAGGATCATCTTTCCCATCTTCCCAGATCTGTCCTCGATTTGAACCTTGACTTCCCGTGCTTTCTCAAGATCATGAGTCAGCTGGGCAACAAGGGTTTCAAGTTTCTTTCGAGTCTCCACGGAGGAATGGAGCTCACTCGTAAGACTAGCCACTTGTTTTGTCAACTCCCCTCTATCTTTCTCAGAAACACACTCTCTCTCTCTCTAAACACACTCTCTTTCTCGTCACAGGCAGATTCTCTCTCTCTCTCAGGGCGGTGAAGGTGGAGGACTCTCTTTCTCTCGCCTTTCTTAAATCTTCCTCTAGGGCGGTGATCTTAAGAACTAGCTCTTTGTTACGTTTTTTAGTTTTAAATGACTCAGAATATAACTCAGCGTAGGCGCGTTGAATATCACTCTCACTCTCACTTGAGTCATCCTCCCCCTCACTCACATCAATCTCACTATCGAGGTGTCCCTGTGAAGCATCATCTTCATCGTCGTGAAGAAAACTAGGAGTGCTCACTTGACTGGCCATGAATGCCATGAAGTTACACTCATGCGGTGACTCATCTCCTGAATCCACCGTCTCGACCTCACCGTCGTCACTAAGGGTAGCATTAAGGACAACTTTCCCTTTCTCTCTATTCAGACGATTGGCACACTCAAAGGCTCTATGACCCCTACCATCGCACTCAAAGCATCTCTCACTTTCTTTCTTAGCATGATATTTGGAGTCTTTTTCATTTTTCTTTTCAAACTTATTTTTCTCAAATTTCTTTTTATCTTTAAAATTGCCATTTTTCTTAAATTTGAGAATCCTCTTGAAATTTTTTGCAAAAAGAGCTAAATCATCTAGGTCAAAATCACACTCAGAATCTGACGTGTCAATCTCTTTCTTTCTAGACGACTCTACCCTTTTTCTAGCCGACCCCTCACTCCTTCTCTCTTGGGCTTTAAGTGCAATTCCCTTATCTTTAGATTTAGCAGTTTTAGGGAACATATCAATTTCATAAGTTTGCAAATCTCCTACAAGTTCTTCCAATTTTAGCGTATTTAAATTACCCATGGAATTTAGCACAGTGACTTTAGGGATAAAACGCTTAGGCAAAGAACGAAGAATCTTTTTAACAACTCTAGCATTAGGAATATGTTCACTAAGATTAAAGCTAGTATTAACAATGTCAGAAAGTCTAGCATAAAATTCATCAAAGCATTCAGATTCATGCATGGTGATGGTTTCAAATAGAGTTGTCAAATTTTGCAACTTAGATTCTTTCACAACATTAGTTCCTTCATGGGTGAGTTGTAAAACATCCCATGCCTCTTTTGACGTGGAGCACGTCATTATACGTTTGAACTCATCAGGTGTGACAAACCCAGAAATAGCACTTAGACCCTTAGAATTAAAAGATGCCCATTTAAATTCTTCATCAGTCCAAGAAGTGTCAGGTTTCAAATTGATCACATTATCAACAGTCACGGAGGGAGGAGTCCACCCTCTTTTTACTAAAATCCAGACACGTTCATCAATGGCTTTTAAAGCCGACCTCATTCGGGATTTCCAATAAGCATAATTTGTCCCGTCAAAAACAGGCATTTTATTATATAACTTCTCCATTTGAACACGCACTTTTTCAAAAATCATTTTTTTCAGAAAATTGATATCTTAGAAAATTTTTGCGGAAAATAGGAATACGCGATAGATTAGCGTAACCTGCTCTGATACCAATTTGAGAACGTATGTGCTTGCGTTCAAATGAGCAAATTATATATTAAACCCTTTTAACCCAAACAAACCCTAAACATGCAACAGTATGTGATTGAATAAGATAATAATCTAAGCAAGAACATTCAAACACAAGCAATTGAGGAAAAATCCCCCAAAGGGGCAAAACCATTTATTTTCATTATAATATTGTAGGCTATACAATTTCGGATTACAATGAAAATACAAGTGACTAAGAATTACCCTCAGGTATCAGATTCTGTAGTCGCGGCTGGAACTATCCCTTTCCAGTAGGGCTGCAATGGAGAAGAGAACGGCTTCTCTACAAGGGTTTGAACAGCAAGAATGCGTTCCTGGGTTGCAAAGTGATTCACAAAGGATTGGCAATTTGTGTGAATCAAATACCTAGAGTCTAGATGCTCAATAGGTGAAGATTTAGGGCTTTCTGTACTCTGAAAATCGTGTGTTTAAGTCTTAGAAAACCACTTCCCGTAGTGGGATTAAATAAGAAGTCTTGGTCCTAAAAAATCTGAACACGATCTGAACACGATCTGTTGAAGTTTATCCCAGGCGGACCGGTCCGGGTCTGAGGCAGATCGGTCCGATATACAGGATCGGTTCTTTTATTCTGAGGCGGATCGGTTCGCTTCCAGGCTTCATCGGTTCGCTTGCGGTCCGGGGTATACTGGCCTTCTGACAAACAAGCGGATTGGTCCGGGTCTTTAGGCGGACCGGTCCGGTTAGCCGGATCGGTTCTTTTATTTAATCGGATCGGTCCGGCTGTCAGACTATGATTCCTCTTCTTCTTTTGATATTTGGATCCTTTGAATCTTGAATCTTGAATTTCTTCAACGGTGTAACGGCGTGCGACATAATACATTGATAATGGACAAAAAGGTCCTTACAGATGGGTAGACATTGAATATGGGACCATAAAGCAAGTTGTATTATTTTCTCACCGGGTTGGCACGAATTTCTGGCTCCCATGAGTTAGCAGGCTCTGAGACGTTGTTGATTGTCGAGAATGTAGTAGGCTTCTCATATTTTCTTAGAGTGAACTGTTCAGATACTTTCTTTGGCTTAACTTTTGTCTTGGTATGACTTTCTTCAATATCCAATCTATTTCTCGGAGGGCTCGAAAATGTGGGTAATATTGTCCTCCCATCGTCGCTTGAACATGGGGTAAGAAGTTTTTCTTCATAATACTAACTTTCTCCTCTTTGAAAGGCCATTTAGTCATGATGGCCGCTTTTTCCCTCCATCTTACTATGAAATTAATAACATTTTCTTTGGGATTTTTCTTGAGAAGTTCTAAATCACGGTGTGTAACCTCCAACTCCTCGTTGTATTTGTACCGTGATATGAATTCACGAGCAAGATCCTTGCTTTAGGGTAGGGTGACATATTATTGTAATTCATGTAGTTCTCGGAGATTAGGACTTGGTCAAACTTCTTGGTCAAGAACTTAAGGTTTTCCTTGACCTTGTTCAACTCTTCTTGCTTCGTAACGGCAGGTACTGGTAGGTTAGTCCCTGGTTGGGCAAGATTTGGTATAGGGAGATGGGCTGATGGTGGCCCATTAGAAGGAGGGGAACGTGGAGCGTGATGATATTCTTTCGGGACCCAAATATGCTCAGGTACGGGTGGGCGAGCCCTTAACGCAAGGAAAGAGGACCTCAGGCTCCTCGATAATAGGGAACCAATTTTACTACATCTTGTGAACCTCAATTTGAAGGTTGTCAATCTTGGCGATAAGTTAGACTAGAACTGTCATCAAATCAGGTTGCACATTTGGTAATTGGTCTGCATTCTCCATGGAGAGTAGATGAAGGTGAATTCCAAACTCGGAGAAAGTAGTCGGAGAACTGACATAGCTTCAAGGTGGTTTGACAGAAGCCTGAAACCAATAGGGAGCCAGGACAAGGGTCGGGTATGCGATTGACCTTAGAAGGAAAATGATTCCAATTTATTTTTGAAAGAGAAAGGGAAGGATCTTTTATTAGAAAAGGAAAAAAATATTTTTGATATTTTTTTGGAAAGAGGAAGACAAAATATTTTTGGTATTTTTTGATAAAAGAGGAGGAAAAAATGTTTTTGACATTTTTATAAAGATGGGGGAAAATGTTTTTGGTAATTCGATAAAAGAGGAGAAAAAATGTTTTTGAGACTTTTGGCAAGGAAGAAAGAGAACTGAGAAAATGGTAGTAGTAGTAGTAGTAGTAGTACTACTACTACTACTACTACTACTACTACTACTACTACTACTACTACTACTACTACTACTATATTTTCACTTGTATTAGGTTACCTAAATACAAAAGAAGTATCGTACGGGACGGGAAAAATTGTGTTTGAAAAATATGTAAAACACAGTTTGAATTATTACCAGGATCGTGGATAGGGACCCGTTTTGGAAAAAGACAAAATTGCGCAAAAATTTGGGTGGCATGCTGACCCAGCATTTCGATAAAGTTTCAGGTAGTAACTGACAATTAAATATGAGTACCTTAGGTTTGACACCTATATGAGGGTGTGCAGTTGTTGAGTTAATGGAAAGGTTCCCCCCTTTGGCATGACTTCCACGATATACAATTTTCTTTTGAGGGAAATCGGTACGTGTGGACAAGCCATTTGATATACCTCAGTGTGAATTGCCTCACTATATACCTCATGGGGACACTATATGTGTGAGAGAATTTGATATAGTCGACGTACGTGAACGAGTTCCCTATTGTATACCTCCTGTCATGACTTCGACCAAACGGTACGATGCGGTGGGAGAAGTTCGAGATACGTCAAAGGTACTTGGCCAATGGAAGGTGAGAGTCATATTGCTTAGGCAAACTGCAACCTATTGGACCAACACCCCTTACAAAGTGACCCCCTAGTATGGGACACAATTTTGGTCAATAGCCATGCTCTTGGTGATGTAGTGTGCAAAATGCATGATTCTTGATTAGTATATTATGGAGAGAGTATTTTATTTGGCATGATGAGCACTATACTAATAAGGGAGAATGTACAAGTATTATGAAAAGTAAATCTAGAATAGAGATTATACTAAGCATGGATATGTGAGAGTGAGTGATGTGTGAATATCAATAAGTGAGTGTGTGGTAGTGAACCTAAGCATGGATCAACTACAAGTGGTGTGTGATAAGTGTGAGTGTGCATGGATATATACAAGTATGATAAGTAGGTGTGTGCTAGTGACACCTAAGCATGGATACTCTAAGTGGTGTGTGAAACATGTGGATATAAGTGAACTTATATATAAGTGTAAGTAGTGTGAGGTGTACATGGATGTTATTTACAAGTGTGTGAAGTAAAAAGCGAGTGAGAGTTGATATAAACATGAGGTAGATATATAAAAGATATAATAAAGGAGAAAAGGGATATATATACAGATAGGTGCATACATGTACAAGTAAAAAATGATAACACCCATGCAAATAGAGTCTATCCCTCTTAAGTCATTCCCCACTAGAGTCTCCATTATGGCCATCCAGAGATCTTCCCTCTCCCTAAGGCACTTTTATGGGGAAAAAAAGGGGGAGATAAAGGTTTCGCACCCCGTTGATGTAAAAAATTAGATTACTCTAATAATTCAATCACAGATAAATAAATGAGACAAAGAATTTTAAAGTGGTTCAGCCTTATATGAATGGCCTACGTCCACTGTTATGTTATTGCTGAGTGTTTGGGAATTCTCGATTACAAGTTCTACCAAGAAATTCCGGTCCCTTTGAATGAGGGTAATACAATGTATTTATAGCATTGAGGCTATAATCTGAAAGGGTGATACATTAAATGATATGCATATGAAAGGGTAATTCATTTAATGCTCTTCAAGCGTGTGCGTCAAGATGATAAGCATTCAATGAATAGTTGAACTGTTGATTATCTGGAAACCAATGCTGTGGTCGAGATGCAACTCGAACCGCCTTAGTTGCTCGTCGTTCAAGAGTTCCTCTGAGAGCTGAAGTTCCTCGGAGCGTTGGAGTTCCTCGGAGAGATGGAGTTCCTCGGAGTATACTTATTGCTCGGAGTGAGTCTGACTTGGTCGGGGAAATAGACTTCCTCGTTGCTATTGTGCCACGTAGATCGACACGTGTTTTCTTGTGATTCGTCTATATCAGCATACTAATTTTGGTATCAACAGAAGCCCCCAATGTTTCATATTTTGAACTTTGAGGAGTATGGAACATTCTTTCTCGGTATATGGCAATATTAAATGATCTTCCTGGTTTTTAGGAACATTTCTCCGTATTTGAATTTCCTTCCAAATTCGCAAAATCCGCCTTTTTGCATTTTTATAAGCGCTTCGATCTTCGTGTACTTTTTGTACTGTTTGCCGCCGGTAGCGTAATAGTTTCCTTTTTGTAATCATTTCTTTCGCCGTTTCCCAAGGCAAAGTATTTAAACTTCATAGACAATATCACCGTCTTCTACCTTTTCCAATTTCTGCTTTCGAGTTTTCCATAGTCTTTCTTTCTCTTGTGCGTTCATCCTTGTTTTCGTTCGTTGTCAACAGATCTCCCTTTTTCCTGTAAGATCTTCTTCCTTCTTCTTCATTTCTTTTATTCACCATGGTTTATATTATTGAATCTCTTGAGAAATTCCGTTCTGATTTCTCTATTCTATCTTGGGTAACTTTGGAGGATCTTTCTGAGCCTTCAAATTATTTTCGTTTGGCTGAGGGACATTGGTTCCCCCGCCTTTTTATTGCTAAATGTGGATTTTCTTTTTCGCCAAACCCCTTGTGTTTAGAGTTCTGTCATTATTTCGATCTTGTTCCTGTAAAAATAGCCCCCAATACATGGAGAATAGTTAATGGGGTGCATAGGTTAAATCAAACTCATGGAACTCGTATAGAAATTCCTGAGATTATGTACTGTTATAGATGGGCTGTTCTAGACAATGTCTATTATTTAAAAACTAGATTTTTGAATAGAGCTTTAGTAGTCAATCTCCCTGATGCTAATAGGGATTATTTTGAACATGGGGTAGTTATAAAAAATTGGCAACATGCCCCTTTGGTTGGAGACGAAGTATATGAAGGTCCCAAATGCCCTCCATAGGGCAATGGGATAGGTTATTTTCATCTTATTTTATTTCTGAAATTATGATTTCATTATGTTTGATAAAATGTATGACTGATATTTCACTATGTATTTGTTTGCAGTTGATAGTAAGAGAAAAACTCCAAAAGAATCAGAAGTTAATATCAAGCATTTAAAACATATCTGGAGTTTGCATCAGAAAGTTATAGACGAGCACGTCAGGTCTGCTTCATACTTGTTGCAGTACAGGAGCTATACATCATCCTTTACTGCTCGTCCTGTGGTCAGCATTAGTGAACCATTGCCAGCTTCTGAGGATTCTCCACCAGACTCTCATATTCCTTTGAGTAAGAAAATAGGCAAAAGAAGAGTTCCTTCCATCTTTGAGGAGACTTCCTCTGCTGGAGATGGAAAAAGAAACAAGAATGACGTCCCAAAGGGGACAAAGAAAGTAGATGCCACCACTTTTGTTGCTCCTCAGAAGGCTGCCGAGAAGCCCCCAGTGGCTTCTAATAAGAAGGATGTACCAGCAGGAGTGATCACCATCTCCCCAACCAAAAGTTCCTCTTTGGTTGAAACTGTTGAAGTGCCACTGAGGAGATTGAAGAAATCCTCCTCGGTCAGTTTTTCTGAAACCATTCCCCAGCTCCAAGCTAGTGGAGCTGGTGTTCCAACCATTATTCCCCCGAGTTCTGCAATGAGCTCGGTAAAGACTTGGACTATTCCTAAAGTCCAAGGAATTGAAGAAAACATGTCTAGGGATATGCTGACATCCCCAGCTACTTGTCACATTGCTTCAGTAAATTTCTCTTATCCTGAATTTTTCATTCTTTCAGTCAATATATGTATCTCGGCACTGACTTATCATTGCCTTCTTTTTCAGCTGGTGAGTTGTTTTAACACCATAGTGAAGAAAGATGAAGAACTCAAGGCTTCTAGCTCCTCGTCTGGAGTGGAGGATGCTTTTCTGGGTTTAGCCCAGTCTTTGAAGGATTCCCATAAAAAATATGACGAGGATAGGGGTGAATGGGAGAAGAAGTTGGCTGCATCTGAGGCAGAGAAGGTGCGGTTGGGAAACAAAATAAAAGACTTGGAGAGAGAGAATAAGAAATATGCCGAGAAGCTTACAAACTTTGGGAAACTTGAAAATAAGTTGAAGTCGGCTGAGGAAGAGCTAACCCTTCTGCGAGAAGTAAATCACCAGAAGGAGGAGGTGGAGGTCAAGTTGAAAGCCTCCGAGGATCTTCTATCCGAGAAGCTCTCCTCGGAGAAGATGAAGAGAAAAGTGGCAGTGAAAAAATCTTTTCGTACTGGTTGGGATAAAGGATGGGACATGGGGGTAGCAATAATGATGACCTAGGTGCAGTATGGGAGTTTGAAATACTTCCGAGATGGTTGGGTTGCTGCCCTGCAAGAATTGAAGGTGAACGAGGACTCTGAGCTATTTCAATAACATCTTCTCAGTCCTCCTCCTAGAATTGAAGATGAGGATGAAGACGAAGCTGCATTCGAGGAGTCTTCAATGACAGTGGGTGATCAAGTCCTTGCTCCACAACCCAATCAGACAGCCACCGAGGAGATTTCGTCTTTGCCTGCTCCTCCTGAACAAGTCCCAACTTCTGCCAACCAACTCATTGTTCCCATCGAGTAACCAAACTCCTCGTCCCAGCCTCCCGAGAAAGTCTTGGGAGACAAGGAAAAGGTGTGAAGTTGTTCGGTATTCTCTTTCTGTTTTTCTTTTACTTGTACTCTGTATTCTGAACGTTGTACTCCTTTTGATGATGTAATAAAAATCACCCTTTTTGTTCCTCTACGTTGTTGATGTTCTGTCTGCTTATTTTATTAACTCTTGCCTTCTCTTCTTTACTAGTTTATGGCTAGAATCGAATTGCTGTCTGCCAATGATACAAAACTGATGCAGCAATGCCATGAATATTTTAAAGCTGGCCATACTGACCTGAGTGCATCAGAAATTGCTGATATCCTTGGTCATGATGCTTCAGACCAAGCAGTGGAGGCATATCAATACTTGAAATGTCTTCTTGATCGTGCTGTAGCCAACAATGTGGCTTATTACGAAATGATTGAAGATTTGCAAGGTACTCTCGATGAACTTCAGCAACAGTATAAAGAGTCTTAAGTTCTTTTGCATAAAGGGTATGAGAAGAAACTCAAACAACTTAGTGCTGAAACAGGTTATGACAAGATGCTTGCTGGCTATGAAGTGAGAGAGAGAACCCTAAAGGGTGAAGTCGAAGCATGCAGACAGATCGTCGAGCTGCTGGAGCAAGAGAATAACAATTTGCAGAAAGAGTTGGCACAGTATAAGTCTGCAACTTCATCTTCCATTGCCTTGGTACCGGTCACCGATGAAGGATTCTCATTTTTAGAGGTTGAGAATGCCAAATTGAGGCAAGAATTAGAGGCTTTGAGAAGAGTTGGGCCTTCCACTGCTATTCGGGGACGAGAAAGAGGTTCTCGTGGATGAGGAAGAGTTGTTCAGAATGTTGACGAGGAATAAAGTATTCAACCTGCTCGGGGACGACCAAGAGGTCTTCGTCGTACTGTTGAAGAAGCTCGTACTCAATCAACATTGGGAACTCAAGCGTTCCAATTGAATGCAAAAGATCGGGCTTTGTCTGAAATGTCCAAGAAAATCCAAACTCTGGAGGATCAACTTTCTTCGACAAAGTCTGCTCTGAATAATAAGGATGTTTTTGCCAGAAACCTTCACGAGCAGTTAGAGAGAATAACTTTCCAATTCCACAAACAACCTCATGAGTTCTGGATGGCAGGCTACAATGAGGCCCTTTGTCACTTGGATGCTCGCATTGAAAATGCCAATAATGAAGGTTATAAACAGGGATGGTTGAACGCCCTGGGTGTATTAAAAATAGAGCAGGGCCATTATTTATGGGATTACCATGATCCTGGACTGCTCGATCTACCAAATCCACCATTCAAGCTTGATATGAGTTGGATCCCTTCTCGGGCCATCCCTCGTTGTTTGATCTCCCAGTATCTTGGTGACTATTCCCTTCATTCGCAGGTTGAATTATCTCGTCCGGAGCATTTACTGGATACACCTTCAATAATGAACGTCAGAATGCTGCGAGATCTTAACTTCATTAATTCTCCCCTTTGCCTGGAAGATCCTCCTGCTGGCGAGGAGCCTGTTTCAAAAGTAAAAAGGAAAAGACCAGTAGAATAGGAAATTCTGATGTAATAATTAGTACACAATTTAATATCAATGTAATAAACTTGTGTAATTCATTTTGACTTTAATGAAAGAATTTCATTTTTATTTGCAAATTTGTATTGATATTGTCTTGTATTTGTCAAACACTTTATATTTGTGCTTGCATAACAATATTGTGTGGTTCATCGACCAACTTAGTAATAAAAGAAATTACAAGTATTAGTAATATTGCTCGATCACTTAATAATAAAGTAATGAGTATAAAAATGTTAAAAATTCTTCCAACCAACCAAGGTTGTTAAGTTGTGCTCGTCGACCAATCATAGTTAATGGGTTTTTATCCCCGACCAGCTATACTTGGTACTGTTTAAAATATTTTCTCCTCGTCGACCAACTACAGTTAGTGGATTTTTATCTCCGACCAACCATACTTGATTCAGTATGGAATATTTTGTTCTTCGAGGAACTTTTATGTAATAAACTTACCTCTCGACCAACATAAGTTGGCATTTGAGAGAATATCTTGTTTCCTAACCAAACACGTTGGCATTTTTAGGAGTCTCGTGTCCTTGCTCTTTTACCAACCGGAGTTGGTCTGAGTTCGAACTATCGTGTTCTCGCTCTTTTACCAACCGAAGTTGGTCTGAGTTCGAACTATCATGTCCACTAACTCTTTTACCAACTGGAGTTGGTCTGAGCTAATGTACGCCTCCTAACCAAAGGAGTATGGGGTGTTCTTGCCCTTTTACCAACCGGAGTTGGTATGGGTTCGACTATCGTGTTCTCGCTCTTTTACCAACCCGAGTTGGTCTGAGTTTGAACTATCATGTCCACTAACTCTTTTACCAACCGGAGTTGGTCTGAGCTAATGTACGCCTCTTAACCAAAGGAGTATAGTTTGTTTTCGCCCTTTCACCAACCGGAGTTGGTCTGAGCTTGAACTATAGTGTTGTTTTTACTGCCGAGCAGCGTTGTGTGCCGAGCAGCGTAGTGTTAAACACTAGTATTCCCCGATAAACTTTTAATAAAAGGAGAGAAGATTGTGAAATATCATCATTTTATTCATATTGATGGAACTGCTTTACATTTTACATCACTGATAATACTTGCGTAGGTGTTCAGCATTCCATGCATTCTTAAATTCCTCTCCTTCTAGAGTTGCTATTCGGTAAGTTCCTGGTCGAACAACTTCTGTAACTCGGTAAGGTCCATGCCAGTTTGCTTCCAACTTATTGTGCTTCTGAATGACTTTCTTTAGCACGTAATCTCCTTCTTTTAAGTCGCATTTTTTCACCCTCTTGTTGTAGAACAGGGCTGTTCGTTGTTGATAAGCAGCATTATTAATGGCTACCTCTTCTCTAACTTCCTCGAGCATGTCCAAATCTAATCTCCTCATCAAGTCACTGACTGGGGAATTGAAATTCAGCACTCTGTGTGTTGGAAGACCCAACTCGGCAGGTATTACAGCCTCACTTCCAAACGCCAGCATATATGGTGATTCTCCAGTTGCTGCTCGGGGAGTTGTTCGGTAACCCCACAATACTGACTGTAGCTCATTAATCCAATTATCTTTAGCCTCACTTAGCCTCTTATTCAAACCATTTAGTAATGTTCTGTTTGTCACTTCAGTCTGCCCATTGCTTTGAGGATGGCCTGGTGCTGAATGAATCTTCAAAATGTTTGACTGATGACAATAGGCGACAAACTCCTCGTTATCAAATTATGTTCCATGGTCTGTGATGAAGGCATGAGGGAGACCATATCGGCAGATGATGTTCTTCCAAACGAACTGGTACACCTTATCGTATGTCATATCAATCAGAGGCTCAGCTTCTACCCACTTAGTAAAATAATCCACTGCGACGACGAGGTACTTGAATCTTCCTCGGGTCATTGGCAATGGTCCAACCAAATCCATTCCCCACATGGCAAATGTCCAAGGGGAAGTTATGGGTGTCAACAATGCTTGTGGAGTTTGTCGGATGGAGAAAAAACGTTGGCATTTATCACATCTCTTA
Source organism: Sambucus nigra (assembly GCA_949130495.1). Classification (NCBI taxonomy): domain Eukaryota; kingdom Viridiplantae; phylum Streptophyta; class Magnoliopsida; order Dipsacales; family Adoxaceae; genus Sambucus; species Sambucus nigra. The sequence goes on along the minus strand of OX422207.1, from coordinate 333,960,035 downwards.
GCATAGGCTATACAATCAGCCCTCATCATTGGCCAGTAGTATCCCTGCGTCATCACCCTTTGCAAAAGTGTCCGACCTGCTACATGGGCTCTACAGGACCCTTCATGGATCTCTTCAATCAATTCATTCACCTCGGAGGGATGTACACATCTCTGCAAACCTATCATAATTCCTCGTCTATACAAAACACCATTAGTTAGTACATACCGAGCAGCTTTAAACTTCAATTTCTTTGCAGCGAGCTTATCCTCCGGCAATTCTCCCTCCTCAATATATGCCCTGATGGGATCCATCCAAGATGGTCCTAAATCAAGGGTAATAACATTCATCGTCAGGTATTCATCTATGCTCCGAGTTTCTAATACTTCAATTGGTATTGTTCTTCGCAACTCGATACGAGTAGCTGATGCTAGTCGGGCCAGTACGTCTGCTTGCGCATTCTCCATTCTTGGTATTCTGATCAACTGAATGGCATCAAATTCTGCCAACAACTCCATCGCTTTTGCATGATACTTGACCATTAATTCTCCTTTAACTGCATATGTTCCCATCATCTGAGTCACAATTAATTGAGAATCACTGAATACCATCACTTGTTGCGCTTCCATAATCTTTGCTAAATTAAGACCTGCTATCAAGGCTTCATACTCAGCCTCATTATTGGAAGCTTTGAATTGGAATCGCAAGGCATATTCCACGTCAATCTCGTCTGGGGTTTTCAAAACAATCCCTGCTCCACAACCTGTTGTGCAAGATGACCCATCTACATACAATCTCCATGTAGGTAATTCGTCTTCAAATTTCTTATCTGACAGAGTTCCTCGGTGAAATATCTGCTGTTTTCTTTCATCCTCCCCTGGTAATTTTTGCTCCTCGTCGACCATCTCTTCTCGCCCTTTTACCAACCGGAGTTGGTCTGGGTTTGAATTTGATGATCTTTTTACATCCACAAGCCCTTTTACCAACTGGAGTTGGTCTGGACTTATGTCTGTTGATCCTGTAACATCCACAGGTTGGTCAGCGAGCAACTTTTATTCCTCGGGAATATCAGGATATGTAAATTCTGCTATAAAATCTACTACAGCCTGCCCTTTTAGTGATGATCTGGGTTCATACACAATATCATATTCACCGAGCTCTATTGCCCAATACATCAGTCTCCCTGATTTTTCTGGCTTATGAAGGGCTTGTCTCAATGGCATGTCGGTATACACGACGATGGTATGGGCCTGGAAATATGGCCTCATTCTTCTACTTGCCTCAATTAATGCCAATGCCAATTTTTCCAGCTTTGGGTACCTGATCTCTGCACCTCGGAAAGCCTTACTTGTGTAATAAATTGGCTTCTGGACTCCATTCTCCAATCTGATCAATGCCGAGCTGACTGCATTCTCTGATACTGCCAGGAACAAGTACAACTTTTCTCCCATTACTAGTCTGGACAACAGTGGAGGTGCTCCCAAATATTTTTTCAAGTCTTGAAAGGCTTTTTCACATTCATCATTCCACTCGAAAGTTTTTCGAAGTGTTTTGAAGAATGGAAGGCGTCTATCCGTTGCTCGGGATACAAATCTGTTGAGCGCTGCCACTCGTCCTGTAAGACTCTGCACCTCTTTCTTCGTCGTTGGAGATCGCAACCCTAAAAGAGCTTTGATCTTTTCTGGATTCGCCTCAATGCCTCGTTGGTTGACGATGTACCCGAGGAACATTCCTTCTCGTACTCCAAATGTGCACTTCGTCGGGTTGAGTTTCATTTGATATTTATCCAGTTGATCAAAGGTCTGACCTAAGTCAACTAGATGATCAACAGCTTTCTTGCTCTTTGTTAGCATATCATCGACATAGACTTCCATATTGCAACTGATTTGTTCGGCAAAAACCTTATTCATCAGCCGCTGGTATCTCGCTCCTGCATTTTTCAAACCAAAAGGCATAACATTATAACAATAAGTTCCCCTAGGGGTAATAAAAGAAGTACTTTCCCTGTCTTCAGGTTTCATTTTGATCTGGTTGTAACCAGAGTAAGCATCCATGAAGCTGAGCAGCTCATGTCCCGAGGTAGCATCCACTAGTTGATCAATTATGGGCAATGAAAAATGATCCTTTGGGCATGCCTTGTTTAGATCGGTGAAATCAACACACATTCTCCATTTATTGTTTTTCTTCTTTACCATCACCACATTTGCTAACCAGTCTGGATATTTCACATCTTCAATGAATTGGGCTTTCTGGAGCTTCTCGACCTCCTCTTGTATGGCTTGATTCTTCTCGGGACTAAACACTCTTCTTCTCTGCTTTACAGGCTTGATCTCCTTATTCACATTGAGCTCATGACATAAGAAGTTGGGATCTATTCCTGGCATGTCTTCATGACTCCATGCAAAAGTTTTCTTTCTGTTTCTCAAGAAAGTTATCAACTCCTGTTTTATTGAAGCATCCAACGTCGAACCTATCTGGGTTATTCGTTCAGGGTGCTCGTCGTCCAGAATAACATTTTCTGTAGATTCCACCACCTGTCCTTTTACAAGTTGGGATTCATCTCTGGGATCCAGTGTTTCAATTTCTGTACCTTCATCCACCTGGTAGGTAGTAGTCTTTTTCCTTGATTCTTCAAGCTCCTCTTGCTCTGCAGACGAATAATAGCATTCCCGAGCTACTTTCTGATCACCTTTCACAACTCCTACTCTAAAATTTGTAGGGAATTTTAAACACTGATGTACCGTAGATGGAACTGCTTCGAACTTCTTCAAACCAACTCTTCCCATGATGATGTTGTAAGCTGATTGCACATTTTTATCCATCACAAAGAAGCGTATTCTTTATGTTCGACAAGCAGGCCAAGTTCCAATGAATATATCCAACTTGATCGTCCCAAGTGGAAAAACCTTCTCACCAGCAAAACCCAAGAGAGGTCTGTGATAAGGCTCCAATTGAGATAACTTTAAATTTAAACTGTCAAAGCATGAGTAGAACATGATGTCTGCCGAACTACCATTATCTACCAGAACCCTTGAAATCACTACTTCTTTCATCCTCATTTTGATCACCAAAGGGTTGTCGTGAGGGTAAAGAATACCTGCAAGGTCGTTTTTTGAAAAACCGATGATCAGCTTCTCTTTGTTTACCTTCCTCGGGCGATCCTCTTCAGCCAAATTTATCCGTTGAATGTATGAGCAAGCCTGAGCCTCACCGAGGTAAGCTTTTCTTTCTGCAGTAAGGTCTCCTCCTCCTGCATCTCCTCCTGTAATAACATTACAATCAAATGTTCCGAAACGTATTGAAAATACCTCTCGTTCTGGCTGCCTTGGTTTCTTGGGAAGATCGGGGTCATCATCTGGATCGTCTTCATGGTTTCTCTTCTTTTTCTCCTCTGCTCGACGAGGAGATCTAGACCTTTCTCTAGTTCGGTCATTATTTCTTCTTTCGCCTCCCCGATCAACATACTTTGCTAGCTTCCCTCTTCGGATGAGTGTTTCAATCTCGTTCTGAAGAGCTATGCAATTTTTGGTCATATGGCCGTGATCCTTATGGAAATCGCAATATTTCTCCCTATTTCTCATGTCAGGGTCTGATCTCAGTTTCTTTGGCCACTTTACTTCCTCGTTATTCTTGATTTCTTCCAAGACATGATTAATACCCATTTTCAAAGGAGTATAATTATCGAATTTCTTCAGGACTTCCCATGATGATTTATTATTCTTGGAATGCTTATCACCGCCATTGCCCTTATGCTCTTTCTTCTTGGATTTGTCGTCTTCCACCTTGGTTTCTTTATCCATATTCTTCTTCGCAGCCATAGCCTCCTCGGCATTCATGATTTTGGCCGCTTTTGCCATCAACTCTGACATAGTTGTAGGTGGATCTTTGGCCAAAGTGTAATACAACTTGTTAGGCAACAACCCACTCATCAAGGCGGTGATTGCTGTCTTTTCTTCATAATCTATGACTTCCAGCTTCTCGTTATTGAAACGAGTTATGTAATCTCTAGTACTCTCACCAGATTTTTGTCTAACACTTAACAAGTGTGCTACTCTTTTTACTGGCTTTGCTCCAAAATAGAAATTGCCGATGGACAACTCGGCCAACTGAAAGAAAGTTGAAATCTTACCCCTAGGAAGATTGTTGTACCATATCTGGGCAGATCCAGTAAGAGTTTCTGAGAATGCTCTGCATTTCATCTCGTCGGGGACGGCATAGATGTCGGCAGCAGCTTGATATTGCTCTATGTGTAGAACAGGATCTGTCTTTCCATCATATTTGGGGGTCACCACAGGTGCTTTAAACTTTGATGGAGTAGGAAAACCCACAATGGCCTGGACAAAAGGTGTCCCTTGAATAAAAGTTCGTTGTAAGGGATTCTTTGCCTTAGCCATTTCTCCTAATTTATCCTCCAACCGCTGAATGGAACCCTTCTACGCATCATTTCCTTCCTCGGGCTTATTAGTTCGAGCAATTGATTGCTCTGATGTGGCCTCCTGAGATCTATCTTGACGAGCAACTGGTCCTGATTGTGCTGATCCTTCTCTTAGATCTGATGGTTGTTGAAAACTCCTCGACATGGTCTTAGGTGGACTCCTATTCCTCCTAGGGCCTAATCGACTGAAAGGAGACACCCTACTCAGTCTTTCCAAGGCACTAGGTCTCTCTGGAGAGAGAGTGATACGTTGATCAGTATCTGTAGCCCTTATTGACGAAGTTCGCCCAGGTTGATAAGAGAAATCATCAGATTCTTCATTACGATATGACTCAGTACGCCTGGATCGTGAAGAAAGCAAATAGGTTTGCCTCTGATCACTTCACTGTCCCGAATGTGCAGGTGCACCGCCATGAAGGGTCTGTATGAGTTGCCGCATTGTTTCTTGCATGGCGGTTTGTCCTTGAGCCAGATTCGTCATAATCCCAGCCAGATCTGGAGGTACAGAGGGATTTGGAGGATTTCCAGCGTTTCGATTGCTGGATTCCGGATTATCTGCCATTGATGATGAATGATTTTTGGTGAAAAACGATAACAACAGTCGTTCCCACAGACGGCGCCAATCTGTTGATGTAAAAAATTAGATTACTCTAATAATTCAATCACAGATAAATAAATGAGACAAAGAATTTTAAAGTGGTTCAGCCTTATATGAATGGCCTACGTCCACTGTTATGTTATTGCTGAGTGTTTGGGAATTCTCGATTACAAGTTCTACCAAGAAATTCCGGTCCCTTTGAATGAGGGTAATACAATGTATTTATAGCATTGAGGCTATAATCTGAAAGGGTGATACACTAAATGATATACATATGAAAGGGCAATTTATTTAATGCTCTTCAAGCGTGTGCGTCAAGATGATAAGCATTCAATGAATAGTTTAACTGTTGATTATCTGGCAACCAATGCTGTGGTCGAGATGCAGCTCGAACCGCCTTAGTTGCTTGTCGTTCAAGAGTTCCTCTGAGAGCTGAAGTTCCTCGGAGCGTTGGAGTTCCTCGGAGAGCTGGAGTTCCTCGGAGTATACTTGTTGCTCGGAGTGAGTCTGACTTGGTCGGGGAAATAGACTTCCTCGTTGCTATTGTGCCACGTAGATCGACACGTGTCTTCTTGTGATTCGTCTATATCAGCATACTAATTTTGGTATCAACACTCCCTTTGCTACATCGTGGGGTGCTTCGGTCGTCGTCTATTTAGGGGGTATGTAAAGAGATAGAGTCACCAACCTATTTTGCACAAAATTGGCAAAAAAACATGTCACCGCCTCGAGAGAGTGGCATCAAAGACAAACTCATGCTTGCGAAACCAATAGTTCAAAGGATCGAGGGTTAAGTTACGAAATGGGAAGGTATTAGGCACCCATCCCACCCTTTCGGTCTCTCATGGGCATATGTTACTGTTTTCCTTAATTTCTCCGTGAAGTGTGTGTACGTGTATATATAAGTGGAGATTGGAATCGCTTGACTCGCATCATGGAAAAGATGGAGCGAGGTCATCCGTACGATGTGAGTGCTTATCGAGATATTGATCGGTATGATGAAATGATAATATATGTTAGATAAGACGTAAATATAAATTACAAGTATGATATATATGAATAATATATGGATAAAATAGGAAAAAAATGAAAATATAAAAATAGGACTCGAGTCTCGGGTTTTAGCTCAAAACTCCTACGTAACCTATAAAGGCATCAAAGTCCATGTAGTTCGCATGCGGCATAAAGGTAAAGTTTTATCCCATAAATTCAAACGGGAGTTTTATTACATGTGTATGTAGAAAATGTATTTTTAGTTTTGAGAAAATGTGGTGAATAATCCCGTCAGAATTTATAGGTGTAACCCTCTTTTTCTTTGTTTTTTTATAGAAAATAAATTATGTGCAATATAACTAAAAAGGGATGAGATATTAATGTGTATGATCTGAAGTAAAAGCTAAATTAAGAATTTATATAACTGATGCGAAAATAAAAAAATTTAAAGAGATAGAAGGATGTTTGGACCTTCTTTAGAGACTTGAGGCTTGACCTTGATGATATTCCTTAAAAGTTGGGATGAATGTTGGATTAGAGAGAAGTAGATTTTTGCTAAATTGGGTATGAGAATGGTGGGAATGATATGTGGAAAGGAATTTCACACAAGGGAACTTCGCTGATTGCAGAAGAATGTTATTGAGATCACTGATATTGATGGATATGGGGTGCCTTTCGAAGTGAGCTCATACTTTCTTTATATAGGATAGGGGAATGCCGATCGTCATAGTCCTTACCTTACCAATCGGTAGGTAGCCCAAGACACACTACCGATAGACAGGGAAATGGACCTGCCAATTGAAAGTCTCGTGCAAAGGTTTTAGAAAAAATGGTCATAAAACGCAGTCTGTAAGAGCATATGATGCATGGGGCATACCATTAGAAATGTGATTCATAGACCTTTAAGAGTCCTACGGACCTTTCCTGGGTTCGAGAGTTGACTTTGGGTCAAACGGGGCTCGAAATCGATTGTCAATCCTTTGGATGAAAGATTGTCGGACGATAATGGATCATTCATTCAACTTGTAAGTAAGAATCGTGCACGTGACATATCATTTGAAATTTAGTGTGAGGTACCTCGACATTCCAAAGAGCTTCGCTCGGTTCGAAGAGTTGACTTTGGTCAAACGAGGCCCAAAAGCGCCCGATAACCCTTCGGAGTAAAATGGATTATTCGTCTATACTGTAAGGCTGATTCGTGCATGGGATAGACCGTTGGAAATGGAATTCAGTGCCCTACGAATATTCATTCAGTCTCGTTTGAGCTAAAAAGTTGGCTTTGGTCAAACGGAGCACAGGAGCACCCGGTAGCTCTGGATAAGTTTTCGAGGGAAAATAGATCGTTCGTCCGAATGGTTATGCTGTTTAGTGCATGGGGTAGACCATTGGAAAGGAGTTTCATTGCCTTTCGAGGATCCATTGAGCTTTCTCTCTCACGATGGAGTTTATTAGGGTTAAATCGGGGCCTGGGAGCATCCGGTGGCCTTTAGATTGATTTAAGCCAACAATCCCTAAATTCAAATCTAACATCAACCCTAAAATTAACCCTTACAAACATTAGTCATAAAACTAATCCCTTACAAACATTACCCCTAAAATTAATCCCGAATTTATCATCAATATTAAATGAGAGCTATTTTTTTTATATTTCAGCCCCAAACTTAAACCAACAATATCCATAAAATTAAAATTGACCCTAGTTTAAAACTTAAACCAACAATATCCATAAACTTAAACCAACATTAGTTATATATATATATATATATATATATATATATATATATATATATATATATATATATATATATATATATATATATATATATATTCTTTTCTTGAATGCACACACACATACACGTATACGGTCTACATATATAATATACACACATAAATACACAATACACATATATACACATATACATACACAATACACACACATACTTGTATACAATATACATATATAATATACACACATAAATATACAATACACACATATACACTATACAGACATACATACATAATACACACGCTTATACACACACGTATACATATAAAAATACATACATAAAAAAAATACACACACACAGAAATACACACACTCACACACACACACACACGCGCGCGTATATACAAATGCACAAAATGTTACCTTGAGAGGGTTTAGAAAAACTTGAGATTGAGATTGAGAGAGAGCTGAAATTTCCAGAGAGAGGGACTTGAGAGGGTTTAGAATTTTTCGAGGGAAAATGAAAAACTCGTCTAGGAAATTTTATATAAAGACACTGGTCACGGCCCTAAGCCGTGGCCACATGTAGTGTCCCCTTTAAAATTTAAAATGTCAGCGTGGAAATAAGACTATGGTCACGGCCCGAAGTCGTGACTCCATTCGCAGGATGGTCACGGTCCCGAGCCGTGAATATGCCAATGTGTATTTTGGTATATGGTCACAGACTTGGACCATGGCCCCATCCGCGACCACACTTGGAGGGAAACTTGGCGCCATAATGGTCACGCATGGGTCACGGCTATAGTCCATGACCCATACTAGTCACGGACTTGATCTGTGACCATATGCAAGACGATCCATGACCACACTAGGTCGTGAACTTGGCCACGCTTACTTTGGGGATGGTCACGACTTTAGGCCGTGACCAGTTGGTAACGCCTATAGGTCGTGACCCCCATACCATCACCATTCATAGGATTTGGTGCAGTGTAGGATTTGTAATGAATTAGGGAGGTGATAGGGGCCTAAGGATAGACTTATAAGGTCCTAGAATGTGGTGTCTACAAACACTATAAGTAACCTCATAAATAATCTTAATAATATCCCGAGTTTCCTTTTCCATTTGACATTGAGTATTCAATTATACTCTTGTGAGGTGAATATGACATTCAAAGCAATTGAATTGGAATTCTAAGTTATAAATTCAACTTTGGACCAATTTACCCTTAGCTTGTCCAATCTCACTCCTCCTGCATAAATCGTAGAGCATAAAAACCAATCTTGAATAATCTTCCACACTCTCTCATGTCTAGATTTCATATGTGCCCCATTTTCACTTTATAATTGTCATAATTTGTGTAATCAAAATAAGGTGGTATATTCGTAGAATCTCCATATCTTAGAGTATCCATGCTCAATACCATGATTAAACAGTAAATAAATTAGATATAGGATCAACAACATCCTAACAATAACTGTATAACATAAAGGCTCACAAAAAGAGCACCCGCTCTAATACCAATTGACGGTATGGTGCAAGTGTGTTAATTCAAATAAACCTAGGGGTGAATAGGTTTGTCAATTAATTAGTCCAATTTCAGTCAATTTTAAAAATTCTTTCCAATCTTAAGAATCGTAGTTAAACATATAAGTAGTTGGGATGATATCAATTAGGAAATCTAGTTAATTGTGACAAAAATTGACTGCATGCAAATCTTATGATCAATTTCCGTGGATGTATGTAGATCTGATCTAAATCTAATTGTTTTGTGTTTTATAGATGTGATAAAAAGGTAGTTAACACATAATCAATCCACAAGACAAATCTATGAGAGAAAAACCCCACCTACGGTTAAAACACCTTGATGCATCATAATCTCTCATTCAACTTGAATTTTTTTTATTCAATAAAAGAAGATACCTATATTTTGTTCACTAATAAGAAGTTATCTGATGAACATTGAAATCTCCCTCGTTGATAATGAATGATCCATCTGAATATCCATTGGATGAACGAGAAAGCCATATTTTCTTCCGTAGAAACACACTATACTTAAACTCGGCAATAGAGATCCCCATAGATAATGATCCATCCGAATCTCCATTTGTTGAACGAGAAAGCCTCATTCTCCTCCTTAGAATCACACCATAATTGAACTCTCTAATAGCCACCACTTTTAGATTTGAGTTTTGATCTTCAATTCTGATGTGAATCAGTTATATTGAATCTAGTCTAAATGGATCTCATCTCAAAACTGTGGCACCCCGACTAATTAAATACCGGGTAGCTACTCCTTTATTAAATTAATTCAAAATGCCAAGTTGGTCCAGTTAATAGCATCACTGTCGAAAACATTTTAATTTTACTAACCACCTAGTATTTAAAAAGTAAGTGCCAAATTTTAATTAAAGTCCGATTAACATGCAACAAGCGTAATAAAGAATAAATACACCATTCACCATACTGAAGTAAAACTAATAACCATCACATAGTGTAAATAAAGTCTGGAGGAAAACTCCTCACTACAATCCCATACTGAAATAAATAACCGAATGCTAAAACAATACAAATCAAAGTCTGAAAACTGTAATGTAAAAGATGTCTCTAATAGAAATGGGCAGCATGCCCTACAACTGATAGATAGTGACTCTGGAATCGAAAAGATAGAAGCGTCTACAAGCAAATCCCAGTAGCTTCCACAAACAGCTACAACTCGTCACCTAAATGAGAATCCTATGCTTGGTGTCCCTGTGGCTGGGCACCTAAAATGGTTTTACAAGAAAAAGATTTGAAAAGCAAACGGGTCAGAGACCGAATGTGGAGTTATATTTTAAAAACCTGCAAGTGCTTTAAAAACATTTAAAACATTAAATGCAAAGTACATGTTAGGACGTGCACTCACATGATATTCTCACCTCTCGTCTAACTGTGCACTCCTAACGTAAGTACCCATCTATCTCTGAGAAACCCCGAATAAACCTCCTGTAGTATCCTGCTAGACCCAAGAAACTACGAATCTCAGTCGGTGTCGTGGGCTGTCCCCACTCCCTCACCGCTGATATTTTCCCCGGATCAACAGATATTCCCCGGTCGGAAATGATATGTCCCAAAAACTGGACTTCCTTCAGCCAAAACCCGCACTTCTCATATTTTGCATACAACTCGTTCTGACGAAGTGTCTGCAAAACCTGCCTTAAAAGCTCGGTGTGCTCTTCCTCTGTCTGAGAGTAAACCAGAATATCATCGATGAAGACAATGACAAACTGATCTAGGAAATCCCTGAACACCCTGTTCATCAAGTCCATAAACACAGCTGGAGCGTTGGTCAAGCCGAAAGTCATAACCCGAAACTCGTAAGAACCATATCTCGATAAGAACGCAGTCTTCGAGACATCCTCCTCCCTGATACGCAACTGATGGTATCCCGATCTCAAATCAATCTTCGAGAAGAAAGAAGCTCCCCTCAACTGGTCGAATAAGTCATCGATTCGAGGCAACGGATACTGATTCCGTATCGTGACCTTATTCAACTCTCGGTAGTCCACACACAATCTCAGTGAATCGTCCCTCTTCTTCATAAACAAAACCGGAGCGCCCCAAGGTGAGGTACTCCTGCGAATAAAGCCCTGTCCTAACAGCTGCTCTATCTGATCCCGTAACTCCCTCATCTCAGCTGGAGCCATACGGTACGGTGCGCGTGCTATAGGTCTCGTACCCGGTAGCAAATCTATAACAAAGTCTATCTATCGACTGGGGGGTAAGCCTGGTATCTCCTGAAACACATCTGAATACTCCCTGACAACCGGAATCGAATCTAAAGGAATCATTACCTCCTTAGAGGTATCCTCCTCAATGTAACTCGTTAGAAGTCTCGTTCGAACGAGGCTGTTCGAACGAGATTCCAGTTCGTTCGAACGAACTGTACCTTCTAATGATATCTCGTTCGAACGAGATATCGAACGAAGTCCCTTTTCGTTAGCAGCGACTGGTCAACTCGTTAGAAGCTCGTTCGAACGAGTTCGTTCGAACGACCTGGGGATTGCTTTTAACGACTGACTAGTTTCGGCCCAGATTTTACCCCAATTCGTTTTCATCCATTTTTATCACTTCTAATCTCTTCCAAAGTTCATCCCAACAACGTTTTAGGGTCTTTAATTCATCCTGAACATATTCAAGTCATCTCCTAACATGTTTTCAAGGATTAAATCTCTCTAACATCAATCAAAATATAAATCTCTACACTTTTTCCCCAATTATTTCAAGAACATGAACCCTAACTTTTGAATCATGAATTAACCCAATAAAATCCGTTTTAAATTTCACCCAATCATAAATATCATCAGTAGGAACATCTACGTATCATTCTACATGCAAATCCTCCTCAAGATTTCAAGTTCTAAGTTCAATTAACATGGGTTTTCATTATCTTTCAAGAACAATTGATATTCTTCAATTTCTAACATGGAAAAGACATTCTCTGAAATTAAATGGAATAAAGTCACTTGCCTTGGTTCGATTTCTGATTTTGGTGTAGGTTTGATGGATTTTTTCTGCAGAATTTCCTCTCTTCCAAGCTCCTTCTTCAATGGTGGGTTAAGGTGGCTAGGGTTTGTTTTGGGGAACTTGGAAACCTAATTGATAACCTCCGTAGCTTAAATGGTTAAAGTGGGTTGGATGGTGGGTTTAGTGGGTTAAATCCACATCAGATTAAAACTCCCAATTTTCTTCACTTTTAATTCCTCAAAATGTAAAATTACCAAAATACCCTTTAAGTTGCCGGTATGGCCTAAAAATACCCCGGAATCCAAACTACACCCCCGGCTAGTGTTTTCTGACTATCTCGACCCTTCCGGACGCGTTGGCGTACTCAAAACGATCATACAGTTTATAGATTTTAAATTCACTTTTTATAATCAAAATATTACACCGTGACGCGGCGGTCCCACGCGTCTCAACAAAATTTCTAAAATGCCGTATATAAATCTCACGACAACTTTTATAATACCAAATACATATATCTTAACATGTATGAACATAATCAAATACCAACTCGCATCTCGTTAGTATTTATAACCCGGATTAATTTCCAATTAATACGCATTTAATTAATTAATCCCAAAAATAAATATAGTCAAAAGTACGGGGTATTACATACTTCCCCCCTAATAACTGAATTTCGTCTCGAAATTCGAGACTAGAAAGTACCTGCTAAAAACAGCTCTGGATAACGTTCGCGCATCTCATCCTCACGCTCCTATGTGGACTCCTCGACATTGTGATGTCGCCACTGAACACGCACTAACGGAACTATCTTTAACCGCAGTTTCCTCTCGTTTCGGTCCAAAATAGCAATCGGCCCCTCCTCGTAGGAGCTATCCGGCTGGAGATCGATGTCCCCCACAGCAATGTGAGAATGAGCCAAATTATCTCTAAGGTATTTCCTCAGCGAGGAAATATGGAATACATCGTGAATCCGATGCAAATGCTCCCGTAGTCCAAGTCTATACGCAACCGGTCCGATCCGCTCAATAATAGGAAACGGCCCCACATACCTCGGTGCCAACTTCCCCTTCTTCCCGAAACGCATAATCCCCTTCATAGGAGATACTCTGAGCAAAACCTGGTCCCCCACTTGGAACTCCCTGAAAAATCTCTTCGCATCAGCGTAACTCTTCTACCTGTCTTGAGCTACCCGAATGCGACTCCGAATCAACTCAATCCTTGCCGAAGTATCCTGAATCACTTCCGGTCCAAGCAGTTTGTTGTCCCCCACCTCTAACCAACATGCTGGGGAACGACAAGGCCTACCGTACAATGCCTCAAACGGAGCCATGCCAATCGTGAACTGATAGGAGTTGTTGTAAGCAAACTCCACCAGTGGAAGGTACTGCTCCCATCCACCCCCAAAGTCAATAATGCACATGCGTAGCATGTCCTCCAACATCTGATTTATGCGCTCTGTCTGCCCATCAGTCTGCGGATGATAAGCCGTACTCAACCGCAATTCCGTGCCCATGGCCTCCTGGAAACTCTCCCAAAACCTCGAAACAAATATCTTGTCTCTATCAGACACGATATTTAGGGGCACACCGTGAAGTATCACAATCTCCGAAATGAAGAGCTGGGCATACTGTCCCGTAGTGTAGTCAGTCCTTACGGGTAAAAAGTGAGCGACCTTGGACAACCTGTCCACAATTACCCAAACGGAGTCGTGGCCCCTCTGCGACATAGGCAACCCCGTAATAAAGTCCATGGATATGCTCTCCCACATCCACACCGGGACCTCCAATGGCTGTAGCAATCCTGCCGGTCTCTGATGATCCACTTTTACAAGCTGACAAGTGGCGCATTTCGAAACGAACTCAGCGATATCTCTCTTCATACCGCTCCACCAATACTGCCGTCTCATGTCTTGGTACATTTTGTCCCCTCCGGGATGTACCGCGAACCGTGAGCCGTGCGACTCTGCCATCACATCGTGCCGTAATTCCTCTCATTCCGGAACTACCAATCTCCCATTGAAGCGTAATCCCCCGTCTGAGCTAACGGTATAGGACTCGGCTCCCTCTGCTAGTAATCGAACTATTTGCTCCTGACAGAACGAGTCATTGGCCTGTGCCCGTACTACCTTCATGACAATCTGTGGTGTAACGGTCATCACAGACATGAAAGATCGGGCCACTGCATCCTGGTGTCCCAATTCCTTCCACTTAGCCTTCCACACCTCTGCCACCTCATCTCCTGGCCTACGGCTCAACGCGTCTGCTACCACGTTAGCCTTACCTGGGTGATACTGGATGTCGAACTGGTAGTCCTTCACAAACTCAAGCCACCTACGCTGCCGCATATTCAACTCCTTCTGCGTGAACAGGTACTGTAGGGACTTGTGGTCCGTGAACAATTGGAACTTCTCCCCCAAAAGATAGTGCCTCCAAATCCGTAAGGCAAATACCACTGCTACCAACTCCAAATCATGCGTGGGGTAATTCTTCTCATGAGGCTTAAGCTTACGGGAAGCATAAGCTATGGCCTGTCTCTCCTGCTGCAATACACCTCCCAGTCCTTGCAAAGACACATCGGTGTAAACCAAATACTCAACTCCCGGTCTCGGCAGTGCTAACACAGGTGCTGAGGTCAATTTGTCCTTCAATTCGTCGAATGCCAACTGACAGGCATCACTCCAGATGTATGGCACACCCTTACGAGTCAGATGTGTCAAAGGACCTGCTATCTCTGAGAAACCCCGAATAAACCTCCTGTAGTATCCTGCTAGACCCAAGAAACTACGAATCTCAGTCGGTGTCGTGGGCTGTCCCCACTCCCTCACCGCTGATACTTTCCCCGAATCAACAGATATTCCCCGGTCGGAAATGATATGTCCCAAAAACTGGACTTCCTTCAGCCAAAACCCGCACTTCTCATATTTTGCATACAACTCGTTCTGACGAAGTGTCTGCAAAACCTGCCTCAAATGCTCGGCATGCTCTTCCTCTGTCTAAGAGTAAACCAGAATATCATCGATGAAGACAATGACAAACTGATCTAGGAAATCCCTGAACACCCTGTTCATCAAGTCCATAAACACAGCTGGAGCGTTGGTCAAGCCGAAAGGCATAACCCGAAACTCGTAAGAACCATATCTCGACAAGAACGCAGTCTTCGAGACATCCTCCTCCCTGATACGCAACTGATGGTATCCCGATCTCAAATCAATCTTCGAGAAGAAAGAAGCTCCCCTCAACTGGTCGAATAAGTCATCGATTCGAGGCAACGGATACTTATTCCGTATCGTGACCTTATTCAACTCTCGGTAGTCCACACACAATCTCAGTGAACCGTCCCTCTTCTTCACAAACAAAACCGGAGCGCCCCAAGGTGAGGTACTCCTGCGAATAAAGCCCTATCCTAACAGCTGCTCTATCTGATCCCGTAACTCCCTCATCTCAGCTGGAGCCATACGGTACGGTGCGCGTGCTATAGGTCTCGTACCCGGTAGCAAATCTATAACAAAGTCTATCTCTCGACTGGGGAGTAAGCCTGGTATCTCATGAAACACATCTGAATACTCCCTGACAACCGGGATCGAATCTAAAGGAATCATTACCTCCTTAGAGGTATCCTCCTCAATGTAATACTGATGAGCGGTCGATCCTCCCTCTGGGCGACGCATCGCCACCACAAACATCTCTTGACCCGGAATGGTAAAAATAATGCTCCCGTTGAAGCAATCAATCATGGCCCTATAAGCTACGAGCCAATCCATACCGATAATCACATCGTGAACATGCATGTCTAATACTAACATGTCTGCAGGTAATACCAAACCACCAATCTCTACCCCCACTCCCCGGCATATAGAGAAAATAAGTGACCCACTCCCCAATGGTGAGTCGACACACGTCACTGTGCTCTCTGCCGTAGCTAACAATCCTAAAGCTTTCGCGAAGTGTGTAGTTATAAAACAGTGTGTAGCACCCGTATCAAATAACACCCGACCCATAGTGCCATGGATAGGAAACGTACCCTCAATCACGGGCGGTGCCTGTGGAACTGCAGCCTGGTGAACGTTGTAGACACGTCCATACTGTAGCTGCCCCTACTGGACTGGGACTGCTGGAATGGGTGGCAATGCTGCCATCTGTGGCGGTGCGGGAAGAGCGGCGGGAAACATAGGTCTCTGTGGCTCCTGGCGAGCACCCTGCTGCTGTTGCTGTGGGGCCCTGCCCCTATCAGGACAATCCTGTCGCTTATGGCCAGTCTTGCCACAAACAAAGCACTTCCCTGGGAAGTTCCCTCCTCTCTGTCCCTGCTGTCCCCGGCCCTAGTGGCCGTTAACGTTCCTCCCTTGGCCCTGCTGGCCCTAGTGAAACTGCTGCCCATTCTGCCCCTGTTGGCCGTTTGGACCCTGATGGCCCTGACGGAAACCTCCATGTCCCTGTCTGTAGTTCCCTGACCGGAACCTCTTATTATCCCCCTGCTGGGAGCCCTGCTCATTCTGTCTCTGCCCCTGACTAGATTGTGCCCCGCTGGCACCATGTCCTCCAGTCCTGCCCTGATGGCTAGACACCCCCGACCGCTTGCCCTCGGCCATATGAAAACGGTGGTCCTGGCAGTGCAACAATGCATCGTTAACCACATCAGAATAAGTGGCCAACGATAGGTTCCCTAGCAGATGCTGACGGATCCTCCAAGTTAACCCGTCGGTGAACTTCTCAATTTTCTTCTTCTCTGTTGGTATCTCATCTGGAACGATATTCAACAGATTCGTGAACTCGGCCTCATACTCGGCCACAGTCTTGCCCTCCTGCTTCAGACTCATCAATCTCCTCCTCATTTCCGTATGAACAGCTGACGGAAAGTACTTGCGGTCGAACCGCACCCAGAACTCCTGAATCGTGAGAGTATCCCTCTCCTCCATGGTGGTAATAGACTCCCACCACTGTAGCGCAGATCCAACTAGCTTGAAAGTAGCTAGCACCTGCTTCTGAACATCCGTGTACTCATACATCCTTAAGTGCCTCTGCATATCCTTCCTCCATTGGCTCGAGACTACTACATCTGAGCTACCTGAAAACTCTGGCGGATGCGCTTTCTGAAAAGCGTCACGTACACGCTCCCAAGCAGATGGGAATGCATTAACCTGCACTGGCGCGGCAACCGGCGCCTGTGGTGGTGCCTGCTGAACAACGGCAATCGCGGCATTTACCGCTTGAGCTACTATAGCTGCAACCTCAGCGGCGTTCATCATGCCCTGAGCTGGAGCGGGCTGGGGTTCGGGCGTTGCATCCCTGGGAACTCGTCGTGCACGTCGTGGAGGCATCTGAAATAAGAATGAAGTTTATAAGTTCGCAGTTATAAACTTAAAATAGCTGAAGAACGTAGCATACACAAAATGAGTACAACAGTCCTAAAATATAGGGCTCTATATCAAAGAAACATAGCGGAAACATAATAGCCGTACAGATCCTAAAGGACACTAGAACCTGATGCTCTGATACCACCTGTGGCACCCCGACTAATTAAATACCGGGTAGCTACTCCTTTATTAAATTAATTCAAAATGCCAAGTTGGTCCAGTTAATAGCATCACTGTCGAAAACATTTTAATTTTACTAACCACCTAGTATTTAAAAAGTAAGTGCCAAATTTTAATTAAAGTCCGATTAACATGCAACAAGCGTAATAAAGAATAAATACACCATTCACCATACTGAAGTAAAACTAATAACCATCACATAGTGTAAATAAAGTCTGGAGGAAAACTCCTCACTACAATCCCATACAAAAATAAATAACCGAATGCTAAAACAATACAAATCAAAGTCTGAAAACTGTAATGTAAAAGATGTCTCTAATAGAAATGGGCAGCATGCCCTACAACTGATAGATAATGACTCTGGAATCCAAAAGATAGAAGCGTCTACAAGCAAATCCCTGTAGCTTCCACAAACAGCTACAACTCGTCACCTGAATGAGAATCCTATGCTTGGTGTCCCTGTGGCTGGGCACCTAAAATGGTTTTACAAGAAAAAGATTTGAAAAGCAAACGGGTCAGAGACCGAATGTGGAGTTATATTTTAAAAACCTGCAAGTGCTTTAAAAACATTAAATGCAAAGTACATGTTAGGACGTGCACTCACATGATATTCTCACCTCTCGTCTAACTATGCACTCCTAACGTAAGTACCCATCTATAACGACGCAAACCACTAACTAAGTGACATCATCTCTAGCTAGACTATCATAGGTCCTACCCATATTACTCGGTTCTATTAACATTATAACGCTCGTAATTACGTAGGGGTTTAACGTAAACTCAGATGCTCAATATGCAATATATATAACTATCAGTTAACTCGTTATATTTCTCAAAACAATACCGTAATTATATTCACATCATTATCATGAAGGTTCTCATTAATTAAGTGTATATTATTCACATCATAAATATACAATACAAGCACCCCGAGAACTAAGCTGTGGTGCACACATACTCTGCTATCCATCCCGGTACATCACGTACATAAGGATTACATATTCCGAATCTCTCAGGAATAGTTCACAAATAACAACATCACAAACAATGGAGGCGAACACAGTCACATCACATAGGTCACGCACATACCTACGCTCCTACGATCAGCGGACTTATTAATATCCCAATAAGTCTTTCTATGACCTATGTTCATCAAGGTAACCAGTCTAAATCCGGGCAACACAAGGATTAGAGGGCCCTAAGCGAATGCAAACCTCCCGTGATAGCAAGTATGGTAGGTATGTCATACACACAATTCATATACCAATACTAAGTAAACACACGTCTTAGTAATACCGTAGTTTAATCGTAGTACATATCGCATCCTCGTACTAACTTATAATATCTACACTTATATTATTCCGGTTCATCATCATACGCGCCATAATCTATTCTCACGTTGTAGTAGACACTCACGTCTCAACCCAAATGGTTCATTGAATTAAATCTCTCGTATATAAATTTACTCCTCGTAATAACCCAAAAGTCCCAAATCTATCCTTACATCATCAAAGGAAGGTTATCTATCTCCTCGAACAAGTTTACGGGACTCCAAAAATCAAAACAGTCCAAAAAGGACCAAACTGTCAACTCGTTAGAAGTCTCGTTCGAACGAGACTGTTCGAACGAGATTCCTCTGTCAACTCGTTAGAAGTCTCGTTCGAACGAGGCTGTTCGAACGAGATTCCAGTTCGTTCGAACGAACTGTACCTTCTAACGATATCTCGTTCGAACGAGATATCGAACGAATTCCTTTTCGTTAGCAGCGACTGGTCAACTCGTTAGAAGCTCGTTCGAACGAGTTCGTTCGAACGACATGGGGATTGCTTCTAACGACTGACCAGTTTCAGCCCAGATTTTTCCCCAATTCGTTTTCATCCATTTTTATCACTTCTAATCTCTTCCAAAGTTCATCCCAACAACGTTTTAGGGTCTCTAATTCATCCTAAACATATTCAAGTCATCTCCTAACATGTTTTCAAGGATTAAATCTCTCTAACATCAATCAAAATATAAATCTCTACACTTTTTCCCCAATTATTTCAAGAACATGAACCCTAACTTTTGAATCATGAACTAACCCAATAAAATCCGTTTTAAATTTCACCCAATCATAAATATCATCAGTAGGAACATCTACGTATCATTCTACATGCAAATCCTCCTCAAGATTTCAAGTTCTAAGTTCAATTAACATGGGTTTTCATTATCTTTCAAGAACAATTGATATTCTTCAATTTCTAACATGGAAAAGACATTCTCTAAAATTAAATGGAATAAAGTCACTTTCCTTGGTTCGATTTCTGATTTTGGTGTAGGTTTGATGGAGTTTTTCTGCAGAATTTCCTCTCTTCCAAGCTCCTTCTTCAATGGTGGGTTAAGGTGGCTAGGGTTTGTTTTGGGGAACTTGGAAACCTAATTGATAACCTCCGTAGCTTAAAGGGTTAAAGTGGGTTGGATGGTGGGTTTAGTGGGTTAAATCCACATCAGATTAAAACTCCCAATTTTCGTCACTTTTAATTCCTCAAAATGTAAAATTACCAAAATACCCTTTAAGTTGCCGGTATGGCCTAAAAATACCCCGGAATCCAAACTACACCCCCGGCTAGTGTCTTCTGACTATCTCGACCCTTCCGGACGCGTTGGCGCACTCAAAACGACCATACGGTTTATAGATTTTAAATTCACTTTTTATAATCAAAATATTACACCGTGACGCGGCGGTCCCACGCGTCTCAACAAAATTTCTAAAATGCCGTATATAAATCTCACGACAACTTTTATAATACCAAATACATATATCTTAACATGTATGCACATAATCAAATACCAACTCGCATCTCGTTAGTATTTATAACCCGGATTAATTTCCAATTAATACGCATTTAATTAATTAATCCCAAAAATAAATATAGTCAAAAGTACGGGGTATTACAAAAACACTCTTAATTCCTCACAAAAATTTATCAAGGATGTCGGGGTTTTGTTATTAAAATCATGTATGACATATATTTTTTTAATAAAGGTATACTAGGTTCATTTGAAATGCAAATCATGTTTATGTGAACACTATACATTTATTTTAAATATATTGTATTAAATGTCTTCCAATCAGACCTAGTAGGATTTTTGATGAGTTGGGTTTGACTTAATCACTAGAGATCGAAATTTTGGTTCTAGTATTATTGAAGAATTCACATCCTAGATAGAGAGTTGAAATCCTATTAGTAAATTTGTGAGTGCAGTCCTTGTAGTCTATTTTAAACTACGAGAACCTTCTTGATGGTTTAAGAACATGTTTGATAGGTCAAAGAGGATCGTGACTAGTACATCAGGAATATATTACAAAATAACCACGATTGAGATTCAAGTCTAGGTGTTGACTACATTAAAATTGCATAATCTCATAAGTTTGAAAATGGTGCATATGTTATTAATATCGAGGATTATGAGGATTTGAATTCTTGCCCAATTATTCCTTTGATTTTTATAAGTGTGATTCAATTTCATTGGATCTAAATATTCGTAAATTGGGCAAGCATTGTGTGAGTAGGTCTAAGATCCTAATTAAGAGGAATCCACATCTAAGAAATATCTTGGATTGTGATACCCCATTTATAGGATTACCAGTAAAAATGATCTGTGGAATATTTATAATATGGTAGAATATTAAATAAGTCAAGTCTGAAATCAAGAAATAAATAAGAAGTTGGTTAAAATCGATTAGCAACGAACTGATTTGACTAAATGGGTATTGTATACTTAACGCGAGGAATCATATTATATTCCATATCAAATTTGAAAATAAGATATCATCATTCAAATAATTTTGAGTTAATTAAATTGGAGTGAAGTCATGACTATTTAGTGGAATTAGTTGCAACTGAATTAAAAAAATAAATAAATTATGGGGATGCAATTTGAGATTTTTGAGTATCTATTTGGAAAATAATTTAATTATCTAGTCTTGGATCCCTAATATAGTGCATTTACCCAGTAGGAGGCCCAAAATCTCTAAAAACTCAGTTTAGCTCAAGCCCACTACTAATACGTATATATATATATAGGTGTAATCTCGGGTGTTAGATTATATAATCATTATTGAGGGTTAGAGAGGGAGAGAAAAGTTTTATTAACTTTTTTGTAAAAGGATGTGGAGAGAGAATGTTTAATCTCACACAAAACACCAAATATTCATCTCCAAGAGTGCCCACACACATTGTTTATTTTGGTAGGATTATATACCAGAATAACTAAGGCTTTGGGTGGATTTCAGCAAGGTCAAGGTAACAAATTTCATCATATTCATCAAATCATTGCCTCTATATCGAGTCATCTATAAGATCTTTAAATGTATTGTGATTCGATCCTCGGATCTGTGATTCAAATCTAATTGTTTTATTTTCTTTTTTGGAAGGTGTTTAATACTAGAACGGGTAAGCAATTTTTCTTTTTATTTCAATCCTCAACAAGTGGCATTAGGATATTAGGGCCCACATTTTAGTTTGATCATGTTTCGATAAAGATCCATCTTGTCCATCGGTAAAACCCCTAGGTTTACATGATTAAAATTGTGCATGGATATTTATTATTTGTATTAACATTGTTTTTATGGTCTTAATGTTTATATCCCTTCCATCATGGTCACATAAATGTATGTTTTGTGAATGAATCCTACGGTGGTTTATCTATAGTTAATTTTCTCGTATATTCGATTTGGTTATGATAATTAGGGTTTTTATTTATTGAATTCAATTAATGTATATGGAGGAGATTGTGAGGGAATGTAATCATTTAGATGTTAGGATTTTTTTTTCTATATTGGATTTTGACATTTGTAAAAGATCTAGGGCTCCAGTTGATTTTTGATCAAGATTGGAGGTTCATTAATAGAGTTTTTCAAGGTTGACGAAAGGTCAAAATGACTTAGTTTTTACAAGATATCAAAAATCAGGAAGAAGACAACCATATACCACATGTCACGAACACGAAGGAAGAGCCCGTGACCGCGAGGTTCCATGCCCGAGCCTTGTGTGATCGCGGGAAAATAACAATGTTTTGATAATGTTGGTTTTGATTTGGGACTCTACTACGTCCATTATCTATTGTGGGTTTTACTTTTCTTGAAGGTGGTTTTGATCCTTTGGGACTCTACTCAAGAAAGAATTTTAGGCCATGATAGAAAGGGAATCTGAGTCCTTTTTGATATCTAATTGCATATAATTATATTTTCTTATATCTTTTAAATAGTTATTGCATAATTTTGTATAATGATTAATGAATTAATTAGGGACACCCATTTTTATGGACATCATGGTTTTAATTTTTAAAGTGACCTAGATCACGGTTATTATTGAAAAATCCATTTTTATTTATTCTTTTCTAAATTAAGTTTAATCGGGTAACCAATTTAAGGTATAAATTAAGTTATGATCTATGAGTTTTATTTTATTTTAAAAATGATTTTATTGATTGAAAAATTAAAATAGTGAGATTGAGAAATTTAATTCGTACATGTAAATTAGAATTATCAAGGATTTTATTCAAGTATTTATAATTAAATGAATACTTTTTCAATATATCCCGAGTTTAAAATATTAAGTGGGAGAGGGTTTTCAACACAAACCCCATAGTGTCCATCGGTATTTAAAAAAATATGATGCGATTAATTCTTCATGTTAGTATTTGGTTTTCCTCCCCATCAGAGGGAATTAATCATAACATCATGGCATTTTAAAATTCCTAACTGGTAGTTCCTTGAAATTTAATGTGAGTGAGTTCGATCCCCCGTAAGGGAAGTTCTACACTAGCGAATTTGATTCCAACGAACAAACCGATGGTATACACTAAAACTCAACTATTGATATCCTCCCTATCAAAGTTACTGTCATTAGTTGTGGGATCAAAAGACACCAACTAAGCAATTATGTAGGACATAAGATTTCTTGATTGTGTAGAGAACATAATGGAAAGATGAAAATTTGTCTAGTTCAGAGCGAGGTGATTTAAGCTCCCATCAACAAATTAAGTTTTACATAGTTAATTTAGCAATATTTTTTAAAAAATGAAATGGGCTTAACATTCAACTTACTTGCTTCCATCTTAAAGGATAACAAATTAACTAGCATTTATGGGCTGAAAAAACTTAGAAAATGTCTTAATTTTTTGGGATTATAAGTTTCTTTGAAGTAAACCATGCCCTTTCAAGATTGATGAGCGTTCATTCTAAGATGATGTCCGGGCGTATCAAAAGAGGCAGAAAGATGATCAGATATCTTGTTGCTACATATTTTCCTCTCTGATAAGTGAGTTGCAATACTAATATTAAAAATATCAAGTATTTATGATATTGTTACGAACCTCGGTGATATATTTGAGGATCAGAATCGTTCCACAAGACTAGATGCTATAACAAGACCAGTTATCACAAAAATGGTTGATACTACTCCCATTTGGGACCGTGTTCTAAATATGATTTTCGTCTTAGGGGTATTAATAGTCTTTGGATCTGAAATCTACGAGGAAACTCATATCGATTTTGTGCTCCAATCGCTCCTAGATTACTTTAATAAGTTTTGCCTCAATTATTCTATGAATGATTTTGATTACTCTTTGGTGCAACTACATAAAGAATTCCAGACTACGAAGAATATCATCTAAGAAAAGGGTGTTATTCAGGTTGCTGAGAGAGGCCCATCTTCTTCGATCCTAAACGATAAGATGAAGAAAAATGGAAAGTTTTAGGTATAACATATGGTAATTAAACTTATGTTTAAGACTCAGATAGTAGGTAAACACCCGAAAGGAAAGTGTTATATCTATAAGTAATAAGGATATTTGAAGAAGCACTGCCCAGTTTACTTATCAAAAAAGAAGGAAATGATAATTTCTCCATATTCATTGATATATGTTTTGCGGTGTGTAGATTCGAGAGTCACTAATCTTGTTTGAGAATATTTTTTGGGGTTCCATTTAACCATGGAGCTCAATCATGAAGAAATATTTCTATTCATGGGGGATCATATCAAGGTGGCAGTATTAACAGCAGGGAAATTTAGTTTTAAATTTTCGCGAAGAGAAAAAGATAATTTTATAAGATAATTTTTATGTTTCGAATATCAGAAGAAATTTAATTTTGGTTTTTAAGTTAGTTATGAATGGATGTTTGGTTTATTATTATAAAGGTGTTTTTTAATCAAAAATGGATTTTTTTTATATTTATTCTAGCATTTGAAAAATGATTTTTATGTTATAAAACCCATCTCATAATTACTATTAAATTCGAATGCCTAACTTAAATGGAAATAACCTAAATAGAAAGAAACCTTCTATGTTGAACCAAACGTATCTTAGGCACTTACTTTTATATCATATTAGTTTAAACAAAATTCAAAGACTGGTCTAAAAAGGACAATTGAGTTCAATAGACGTGGAGGCACTTCTAGTTTTTGATTCCTGCTTACAAGGTAAAATGAGCGAGAGGACCTCAATAACCAAAGACTATGGAGCCAAAGATATGTTGTAATTGATTCATTCTGATTTTTTATATCCCAATGATAATCTAGGAAAGTGGTAGCTATGAGTACTTCATCAATTTAATTGATGATTACTTGAGATTCGGATATGTTTACTTTATGCATCACAAGTATGAAGCCTTTGATAATTTCAAAATGTACCAGTCTAAGGTGGAGAGTAGGCAGGGTAAATTAATCCAAACTCTACGATCTGATCGTCGAGGTGAGTACCTCTTGGGGGAGTTTAGGTATCACTTGTCAAAGGTGGGAATTACATCCCAATGGTCAACAACGGGCACTCCACAAAAGGAACATAACTCTTTTGGACATGGTTAGATCCATGATGAGTTTTATAAATGTCGAAATCTTTTTGGGGTTGTACATTAGAGACGACTACCTGTTTATTAAACTTAGTTCGTTTTAAGCTAGTCTAAAAAATTCCCATGGAACTATGGACTGGGTGCATATTTAGTCTAGAAAATGTTTAGGTATAGGGTTGCCCAACACACATGCCAAGGAAGGAGACTAATAAGTTGGAATTAAGGATAAAAGTATATCTCTTTGAAGATCATATTATTATTTTATTTTAATAGGGAGAGGAAGAGTATTAAGAATGTCATGATAATATTTAAGGAGTATGAAAAGTGCTCTAGCTAGTGTATTAATAAAATTAAGAGCAGTTTTACAATTAATTCTAAGACCACTATGAGTTGAAAAACTTTCAGTGGAAACCATTTAGGCATCTAATAAATAAACCTTCATATAAAATAGTTGGGTTGTCCCTTAGCTAAATGTGGAAAAATATGATTCCGTTTTCTGATTTAATTAGAAAAATTAGAGACTACATAAAGGGATATAACTCTAAATTTTTATCTTAAGGGGAATGATTATTTTGATTGGACATGTTTACATATCCATTCCCATATATACCCTTTATGCTCCAAATTCCCCCAAGATGATAATTAAAAAAAATCCATAAAGTCTTCAACTTCCTATGGTTTGGGGGTAAACATCATGCTCAAACTCATTATTGGCTTTCTTAGGAACAAATTTGTTATAACTATGAAGAAGGGGGTCTCAACTGAAGAAGTTTATTTGATATATCAATGGCTTGTAACTTGAAAGTACGCTGTAACTTGAAGGTGAATAAAGGTCTATGGGGAAATTTCATGAACCATAAATATAATAAAAGTATGTTCAATGGTTCTAAAGCCTTTGAAACCTTGAAAATAATTAGATCAGTGAGAGTTATGACTGAGAATTAAATTACCCACAGAGGTTGTAATATCATTTGGTCTCTTCGACACATGGCCAATATACATTCAAATCTTCTATTAGTCTTGTCAGACAGACTAAATCGTTTTGTCGTAAATTGATCTGGAACATATACAACCCCATTAAAATTGTTATATTTAACTAGAAGCTTTTAAACTATGCAACCCCTTTTTGATACTCAGATAAAGAAGATTAGAATCAAGTTAGCCTCAAGATTTAGATATTGTAATGATGATTAAGAGTCCATTGTTAATACCTTTCTCCAAAGTCAATTTTCTAAATTTCTTTGGCACTTCTTTGGTGACCATTTGGATGTTAATATTGACTTTCATTCCTATAAGTCCATGATAATTTCTTGGCGGATTAGAATGCCTAAGAGAGACCATCAAAATTTATTAACTTTAAGATACCTCTTGTGATTGTTTGGGAAATTTAGAAAGAAACTAGTTGATTTTACGAGTTTGTTGGTAAATAGAAATTGGGTAGAAAACATGTACACTTGATCTACGAGAATTGAATTTGAAATTAGAATGATATTGTGATGATTGTTATTGGATAATTGATAGGTATTCCTAAGCCAAACCACCCGCTAAACGAGGTGTGCTGTTGGCTATGATTTTGTTTATTATTCAGAGGCTAGGGCATGGACCCGATTGGTAAGTATGTTAAATGTTATTATGGCGGTGATGTGAATATTTTATGGCGATGATTCCAGGTTATGATGGGTTGTATACTCGAGTTATGTTATTTATTTTTGGGGCCATTGGATTGTTCCGAGGATAATTGACAAGATAGTGGGCGGTAGTCCATACCGTATTGTGGGAAGTACGACGAAAATTTTGATATAGGGTATTGGCTTGTGTAGTGTCCGCGATGAGATCCTAAGTTATGATTATATTATTGGGATTTTAGTTTGAGTGTTCATATTGCAACACTCTTATATTTGATGCCCGCACACCTGAGTTTGTGTAGTAACACTTGGAGCATTCATACGAGCTACTGAGTTTCTCGCTCCCCCCCATAGTTTGTTGTATTTCAGGTTGAATGCGAGATGATATTTATAGCATCGTTGGGATTGGAATCTTCGTTAGAGGCTCTGCAAATTTATTTTCTAAATTTAAATGTATCGTTTTGTTTATTGTAAATTATTTTGTAAAAGGACATTTCAGATTTATTAAAATTGAGATATATTATTCAGTCAATTTATGTATTTATGTTCAATCTAAAAGGTATTTTTATAAAAACATTTCTTTAATTTATCAATACATTTCAGTAGAACCTCCTGCGGTGTTACACATGTCAACTAATCACATACAAACAAACAAGCCCCATTTAAACAATTATATATATATATAGGGAGAGGTTCAGAAGAGAATATAAAAGATGAACATTTTAATGAACCTTAACAAAAAATACCTAACCCTCAATCAATTTTAATTCCTATGTTGTAATTGGTCCGCGCCAGCGGTAATGGACACACGTGTAATACACGTGTTCATATTTTATGTTCACTTTTTAACCTCTCCATATATATATATATATATATATATATATGCTTGTCAATGGGTAGGCTCTAGGCCTAGATTCAGTCTGAATCCGGGAATTATTAAGGGGTGTAAGCATATTTTTCTAGACCCGAGTCCCAAAGACCTGAATACCCATTTATTACACGGGTAGGGTCTGAATCGTATACAAAACCCGAACTCGAAGACCCAACCCACTTTGTACATTATTATTTTTCAAATATATAAATATACTATAAATTTATTTTTATTTGTAAATATATCTTTATTAATATAACATGTAAGTATTATAGAGAAAATATATATATATGTTTTATTTGTACTAATCATATACTATAATACATTACAAAATATTTTAATATAAGATTAGAAATAAAGAAAGTGGATAAAAGAAAAAATAAATATATATATTTGGCCAGACCTAAACCCATACCCAATCCGATCCGATATGGATCTGGATCCAATATTGTATATCCGATGAAATCCGAACCGTTTTCGAATCCGATTAAGTGCCTACTCAATGGATCTGGATCTCTCTAGATTCAGTTCGGACCCGATCCGTTGGCAGACCTAATCCAAACGAACATAAAATGATCTAATACGAATTACCTACAATCAATTACAAATATAATTTAGACTATTAACTATTTACATATATTAGTAAACTAAACTCTAACAGGGGAACATAATAACAAACTTTTGTTATATTTATATGTAAAACAATTAATCATGCTATTAAATTCTAGAATAAGTCTCAGATCAGATGGGGTAATATAATAACAAATATAAATTAAATGGCACGAGGTTTCTAATTATGTAAAGAATAAAACTTAAATTTGGTATGGACCTTAAAGTTGGTAGAAGATAACAGTTGATACAAAACATGTAAATGTATAGCTAGTAGATAAGAATTTTATAGATATACAAACATTACATATCAAATCAAGAAATAAATAAAGATGCAAAAAACAAACTTTTTTCAGGGATGGATGAAAAGACCACTGCGGTAAGGCACATAAGATCATTGTTGAGGCTCTTTTTTGCTCTTTCGAAAAAGCCCTAACTGAGTTTGGACGATGTCGTTGGAGAGGAGAGATAACGGGATGGCGATGATGCTGGGAGAAGGGGCGGGGGGAGAGGAAAAATGGTATGACCCAAGTCGGGAGAAAACTTCAAATGAGTGGGGGATTGATTTTAGAAATTGGGGACTTTAAAAAAAAGTCTTTTCAGGCACGAAATAAAATCATGGGGCAGTAAATTTATCATTTTGTTGCACACAAATTTCGTGGATAGATAGTTTATCTATTTGCTACCAAATAATTCGTGAGTAAAGGTTATAATTTCGTTGTTAAAGAATTGGTACCTTAATTTTAAGTGGAAAAAATATGCTGCCCTATTTTTATGAAATATTTTACCACGAAAATTAATAATTCATTGCTAATAGTGATATCATCTGCCACAATTTACATTTCGTTGCTAAACGTTACTTTTGGCTACGAAATTATGCTCGTGGTTAAAAAAATCATTGATAAATTAGAATTTATTGCAGTGACACCCCGACCCTTTTGTTACAGAAGGTTGCCGTCTTTTCAGAGCATTGTAAATGTGCATTTCTTGCTTTTACGCTAGTGGGCCTGATTACTTGAGCCCCACGATATTGCGTAACGAGTTCCATACTTATCAATATTATATCTAAATAACTTGAAAAGGAATTACATGTTTACTTGGTAACTATAATCGATCAAAATGGATTAGAAGCTTTATTTAGCTTGTTTCACATCAATTCACACCTAATACAATCAAATCGGCCGAATTAACCCATGAATAACCCCTAAATTTGTGTCGGAACATTACAATCAAAAGTGTCAAAATCACAAAATAATGGAATAAAAATATCATTATGCTTTTTTCTTCCGTATGGGAAATAAACAGTGTTATGAATGTGATCAAAATTAATATTTGGATCGGTGTACGTAATTTAACATAGCACCCTATCCCTATATGAAACATCAGTGCAAAATGATTGAGAATAATGTTAGCGTTAACAAAACCGAAGAATGTTTGAAAAATCCTATCAATCTTCACATTGTGGTTAGCATCAACCTACAGGAAACCAGAAGCTATGATTGTGGTATTTTTTTATTAGATTAATTGGAAAGCAAAGCCACACCCAATGAAAGAAAACGAAAGCGCTTTTTACAAAACTTTGTCAATAGCTTATTAGAATAAACAAATGAGGAAATCAAAACGCATATTAATTTGAAGGCACATTAGCATGGTTGGTGGGCCATTATTTTGTTCTTCCGTAAAATTTTGCACTTTCTTTTTTACGTACAGTACCGGAAAGACCTTTTATAAATACACAAGTTTCTTGGAGTGCCTATGATATATATTCATCTCTGTGCGTTTAAGTGAAATTTGCTTTTTGACAAATGGGTGCTCTTGACTATCTCTTTTGCACTCTCACCATCCCAAGAAGCAAACACAAACAAATGCAGGTACTACTCATTACCTAGCCTAGCTCCAATCACCTCTCTCTCTGCATGTTAAATTTTCTTCTTATTCCTTCTCAGACTGTTGAAATCAAGGTGAAAATGGACTGTGATGGATGTGAAAGAAAAGTCAAGAATGCAGTTAAATCCATGAAAGGTTATACTCAGCTCTTTATCTCCCTCTCTCTCTCTTGATACACGCATATATTTAACCTATGTATCTATATGTATGTGTCCTTTTCGTCGGTTGAAGCTATATCAAGGAAGAATTCGTCAAAGGCCAAGATAGTGCAGTCATTAAAGAGTAAAAATAGGAGTCCCTTTTAAGTTAAAGCAATTAACAAATGCCCGCAGGTTTTGTAAGCAAGTGTATTATAAAATACAAATATACACACACTAGACATATATATATTTATATATATATTTCTTCTAATAGTAAAACTACTATTATAGAAATGTTTAAGTTAAAAGTAACTACGTAAAGAGAAAAAGGAAATCCAAAATCAGTATTTTTCAGTGATTGCACATTATTTTTACATGATGGCGCACCTAACAATAGAAAATAATTTTGTGGTGCCCCACAAGCACCCTTTGTTTTTGGGCTAGTTTCAACTAGCACCAACATTGTTTACAATTTAACTATCAAGCTAGATTATGTGTGATTAGTGTTCTAAAAAATACGTCTAGGCACAGAATTTTTAGATATCCCAAGTTTTGGTCCTAAGCATGATCAACAATGATCAACGTTTTTTTGGGGTAAGGCGTGAAAAATGTGAGTTTTTGATAAGTAAGGCGTGAAAAAATACGAGTTTTTTTTTTTAGTATTAATAGTATTTTTATTTACAAATATTTAGATATATTTTTGAGGTACGTACCATTTTAGTATTTTTAATGACCTTGTCATAGTTAAAACAATTTAAAATATATTATAAAAGACCTAAATACTTTTTCACCCCCTTTTACCCCTAAGCACCGCCTAGACTTTTAAGATTTAAGGCTTGCCTCCACGCTTCAATCACGCCAATTGTTTTTTACAACCTTGGGTGCAACATTTTAATCATCTCATGTATGTACAATATGTTAGAGGGTCCACATATTACGATTCGTGACAAATACTTTATGTACACATTCGTAAGTAAAAATTCCTAAAGATAGTTGTTACTTTGATTTATCTTTTTATTATTTTTAGACAGATCTATCCTAACGAAAGTCAAAATTTAAAGTAAGATGTATGAGAGTTCTAGTAGAACAAAAATGAGAGTCATACAAGTGCAATGAAATGTATTGCATTGGAACTAAAAATCAGACCTTAAACAAAATATCCGTATAGCTTTCATACCATTCTTATTAAAACCAGCGCAAATGTCTATTATTATTAAACAGATGGTCGTACCATTCTTATTAAAACCAGTGCAAATGCCTATTGTTATTAAATAAAGGGTCCTGATAACATGTGTTTTAAGATTTTAAAATTAGTAAGAATAAAGTTTCGATATATAATTAATAGAGAATAAATATTTATATGAGGCTCTAATATTTATTATTTTGAGACTCAAAACATGAGCCCTAAAAGCACATAATATCATCTTCCTTAAACAAAATACAAGTTAAATGTTTTCCTTTAACATTTCACGGAAAATTAGAGAATCTCAAATAGTCATGTAGTACATTGTCTTGTAGATGCGGTATATTAAACACCAGAAACCACACACAATGTGTGGTCGACATTATAAGTAATAGTTTTGGGTGATACTCTCGTCATCTCAAATTAAGAGTTTCTATTTTATTTTTGTATAAATTAAGAATCAGGGGCGGCTCTATAGTTTTTGGGTCCTAGGCGAAAAATCAAAATGAGGTCCTTTTGTATAAAAAAAAATCAAATTAAAGAAAATGTGTTCTTCTTGCATTTTTTTATGCAAAACCAATTTTTATATAGAAAATCAATTTTAATATAATAATGTCTAATCCCATCACTAGAATTCTCATCAAAATATTTTTTTCTATAAATATTACGCTCTTCACAAAATACGAGTTCAATTTCCATTTCTTTAGCAATATGTATAGACATATTCACACAACACAACACAACAAGTGTAATTTGCTAGTAGACATATTCACACAACACAACAAGTGTAATTTGCAAAAATAAAAATTAATCACACAATCACAAGATTCTCAATAAAATTGACAAACCACATTAAAAAAAAAATACTAAAGAAGAACAATAGAACCTGATTTGAGTGCCAATTTGAGAGCAATCTCAAATTTTAATTTGTAAATGCCTAAATAATAAATTGGAATCTACAAAAAAACACACAAATATTAGTAGTAACACAAACAAATTTATATAGTGGGATATAACAAAGTAAATGGATAATATATACTTACACAAACAAGGTCCAACCAATCTCCAATCAAGCCCTAACTTTCTGAAATTGAAGAAATTGAAACCCTAGATTTTTTTATCCCTTATTTTGATGAGGTTAGTTCAAGAAAAAAAAGGGAAGGGTGGTGGTGGGTGGTGGGGGTGGGGGAGTGGCGGCTAAGGGTTTTGGGGGGGGGGTGAGGTGGGTACGAGAGGGTTTATTCTTGCTTTGGTTAGTAGATAAATAGAGTAGTGTGAGTGAGAGAGAAGAAGAGAGGAAGAAAAGAATAGTGAGAGAAGAAAGTGGGTGAGAGAAGTGAGAGAGTCAGGGTTAGAAGAATAGAATAAATAAATGGGTTGGGTTGGGTTTGAGTTGAATTGGGTTATGATGGTGGGTTTATTGTGTGAGTTTATTTTTTAGTGTGTGGGTGAGTTATTATGTTGTTGGATTTAGTGTATGAGTTTATTTTAAATAGAACAAATTTATTTTGGGGGTCTTTTTTAAGTGATAACTATAATTTTTTTCATAACTAATTTTTTTTAAACCTAATTTTTTTTATACCTATTTTTTTTTTATACCTAGTTTTTTTTTTCCCGGAAGGGGCCCCAATTAATATTGGGCCCTAGGCGGCCCCCTAACCCGCCTATGCCTAGAGACGGCCCTGCTAACGATACCCAATCAACATCCAAGATCAAAAGGTTTTTATTATCGTGAAATTTGATTCGTTGATTATGTTAAAAAATAAAAGTGAACTATTAATTTGGAATGATCCAAGATGAAGTAATGAACACTTAATTCGGGATGAATGAAATGTAAAAATAAGAAAGGTTTTTATTTATGCATTGAAATGAAGGAGATTTGTATAATATTTTCTTGATCTAATTTTTACAACAAGCATAAATGTTGAAGAAGTTATTTCATTATTGTATTTTTTTTCATATATAAATATAGCAAAACAATGGTTAATTGTTTTTGAAGGACAAGAACAACTGAGGCCATTATAGTATTTTTAATGGATCAAATACCAAAAAGTCCCTCAAACATTTTTTAATATACATTTAGTCAAAGCCTTTTATTTTGTACCAAATAGTCCCTCAAACTATTATTCTCTTATGGTGAAGGACTTTTTGGAACAAAATAGAAAGACTTAGACTAAACGTGTATTAAAAAATATTCGAGGTACTATTTGATATATGTCCCATTTTTAATACCATACAAAACAACTACTTACTCTCTGACATAATATATATAGTATAATAGTACACAACGATAGTCCATTTATTTTAAGTTCGTTCTTTATAACACTAGCCATAGGTCAACCTTTTTTCTCAAAATTAGATTCTTATATATAGATACAATTTTGACATACACTAGCTTTTTCTCTCCTTAACTGTTGAATCAGGTGTGAAAACTGTGGAGGTAAACCGAAAGCAAAGTCGGGTGACAGTTAATGGATACGTTGATCCAAATAGGGTTTTGAAGAGAGTTAAGAGAACAGGAAAGAGAGCCGAATTCTGGCCGTACATCCCACACAATGTAGTTCATTTTCCCCTTGTGTCACAAGCTTATGACAAGAGAGCTCCTCCCGGCTATGTTAAAAACGTTTTCCAATCCAATCCTGCAACCGATGAGACGATTACCCATCTTTTTAGCGACGATAACCCAAATGCATGTTCCATCATGTGAGATTATTTGTACCAATAATATAAACTCAACTGGACTTGTACTACATATCTCTATGCGGCATAACAAATACTGAGGCCTTAGGCCAGAGTTTCAAATTTCAATATTAATAAAAAAATATTATCTCTTGGATTTTCCTATAAGCATTCAGCATCAGACATGCAGAATTAATGTAGTTGTCAACACAACACAAAATTTAAACTCTTATTATTTTATTTGCAAAAATATATTTCTTGAAATCATTTAACATAGTTCAAAATCATACATGTACCATTGGAAGTAAATAAACAAATTATTATTATTATTATTATTATTATTATTATTATTATTATTATTATTATTATTATTATTATTATTATCAACTCATCACCATGTAAATCATGTGCACAAAATCTCATAACCATTTAATGATGAAATACAAAAATGAGTAAACTTGTGACTATTACCTCACAAGCTGATTAAATTAGTGAAATTTTGTAGAGATTGTCTCAATCACATTGAGACTATATCCACCAAATTTCATTCACTTATCTTGGAAAAGGACTTATGTTTTTCTTAAATGAGGTATGTTGAACATTCTGAATAATTTGTGTAAATGTAGGACTATTTTTTTAAGGATAAAAAATAAAATACAACAACATTAATGTTGAAAAGTTTATATCGTTGTAGTGATTTTTTTTTGAGTAGTGTAATGGTGGTTATGACGCATAATAGACTATAGTGATTATTACTTTTAATTACTATTTATCGCATTTGACATCCATGAAACTAAAAATATTGGTCTACTAACTATATAATTAACGTTGGCCACAATATACATTTGATACAGTTAGTAACTCAAGAGCAATGATAATGTGGTGTAATATAATACCCAATGTATACACACAATGGTGAAATTATATTAACTTTACTCACAATGTACTTATCATTATTTGGATTATCAAACCTTTTTCTTTTTCTTTAAAGTTCCTATGATCCCTTTTAGTTTCTTATGCGAAAAGTGTTTTAAGGATGACAAAACAACTTCAATTTTTGTGAAAAAACTTTTTTCAATTTTTTAATTCCCACCAAGTTGTGAACAATTTCTAACTTAACCAAATTTTATCTTGATTAATCCTAAACATCCATTTAGTGGTTAAAGCAAGTAAAATAAAGTAAACAATACTTACAATGCCGGATGTACGAGAAAAATTACAAACGGGAAAAATCTCGGACGACCCAAGCCAAACAGTCATTATGAATATGGTTTTACAAAGACAGACGGTAGTCTAACTCAACGACACGATCCATTCACGAGACTTGATACTCCTCTGATCTTCAACCACTCCTCTCACAGTGCCCGCGTAGAAAGTAACCTTCTTTCACGATGCCTGTCCACAACACACGCATCCACGTATGTCTCGGTGTCCACCGATATGGCTTGTAGCGTCTACGATGTTGAAACCGGACTCCACCGAATCTTCACCGCAAAATCAGCAATTGTTCTTCAATTGAAAACTTCTTCTTGGTGAAAATAAGATCACATAACATATACTAATGATACTCGGATCTTTTAAAACTCAAAGGACGTTTTAAACTTGAAAAACCTTTATAAACATATGTGCAAAAATTCTCTGGTTCGTATACTGTTTTTTGCAGAATGCACACCCTACGAAATCTGAAGGAAAGACGCATATATATATTTTTCTTAAGGCGGTGGTTCGTTTGAAAGACTAGACACGTCGCACGAACGAGATGACCTGTCGTTCGAACGACGTGGCATCTCGCTTGAACGACGTAGCCCGTCATTTGAACGACACAGGCTGTCGTTTGAACGACGCGCGAGATTAGAGTCCTAAATTTAACCAACTCTAAATAGTTTCAAACACTTAATTCATTTTAGAAAATATTAATTTAATAAAAATAACATCCTTATCTTTATGAAAATTAATTCCGAGTTCCATTAATATTTTGCATTCATACCTGAGTGATCTTGGAATGCAATTAAACTTTGAAGACGAATAAACCGTACCAAATAAACTTTGACATAGTCAAATTCCTTGAAGCTTTGCTGCAACGTCTTTAATTAAACTTCGACATGTCATAGTCTGTGTGGGATCGTGACAAATAAAAATCGACCTGTGACTCAAACGTGTTTTGTTCCGAAAATAAGTCAAAACTACATTAAGACTCAATTAGAAATTTTGTCCTTACAAATCTCCCCCTTTGATAATTCCGGGAAAAAACCAATAGTGAAATGCCTAAGTCGGGCCGTCAAGCCGTATGACGCCTAAATCCCATCCCATAAATCCAAAAACAAAAATTACAAGACAAGACTAGTATAATGTGATCTGGCAAGCATGAACTGTTTCTGAATGTCCGAATGTGATGTAGACTTGAAATCTCGAATCTTTTTAAGTATACCTACACACATGAGACAAACAAATACCCGGTGAAGTATGGAGGAACAAATGATAAAAATCAATATGTAAAATCAAATTCAAATCATTTGTTAACTGAGTAACACATGATACTAATTTGTATACGATTATGAAACTCACAAAAACTCTCCCTACATCACAGACGTCTCTCCCCCCTTTTATCTCGAATAGACAATTCGGTGAAAAGATAAACTACCTAGCATGAGATATACCAATATGTAGCGTATCTAGGTAAACATAGACAACCAGCTAATTATGATGAGCAATATCAAATTTGTAGCTAACAACCAAATAATCACACAAATGAATTGATCAATCTACACATGTGAGACTAAACGAATTAATACAGTAAAATATGTGATCATGTGAATCTGCATATAAGCAATCAGTTCAGAACCAATCCAGTACCAAAATATGAACAATATGCAGTAGGGTACTGAAACAAAATAAACCAAAAAACTAAACAGGTCGCTTAAATGAAACTACTTATCGCTCGAACGAGAAGGCTTATCGTTAGAACGACAGCTTCACGCGACACATAATAGTCGCTCGAACGAAATCAATTCTCGCTCGAATGAGAAAATGAAACTTTCCTAGAATGTCCAGAAAATCAAATAGTTTTGCCTGGTGGAAAAATTTCTAGAAAAAGTACTAGGAAGAGCCTGACAGATCCAAAACAGTGCAATTTCAGTAACTAAAATAGAAAAATTAAACAAAAGAAACAAATTAAGTTACATGCGAACATAGTATCAATGTGCTCAAACAGGAACATGAAATGTATAAGCGTGAACTACAACAAATGAATCCCAATTCCAACACATCGAAACGATCAAGAAGCTCTAATTGATAGCGATAAATCATCAAACTTTATTTTAGCCATATATGACAATTAAAGTGTGAGCTTAATGAACTAAACAGTCAAACATGCACACAAATCTGGAATTTTGACGATTCTACAAACAATAACGTTATGATACGATTTTTTAACGATTAGGATTCTTTGTGCAAAACCCGTTTAATTTATCCATCCAAACTCCCAATATCTTATTATCTTTTGAATGAACATAAGCTACTTTGGCCCATATTGGCATATGATTTTTTTATTGCCTTTCAAATTTTTTCGGGCTCTTTTTAAACAGTGACTTTTACAATTAGTAAATTTTACACTCTCGCAATCCTTTCCCTTGAATACTCATTATTTTTCAATATTTATCCTCACGGTAAACGGTTCTTACATTCACACCTCTTCCTTATGTCTACTTACGCATAGATGACAAAATTGAGATAAGAACGCCTCGCTAAACTCAAACATGCAAGAGATGTCAAACATTCATATAAACTCGTGCATGTGTGCAAAGATGGCATATATACAAAGTCAAATCAATCTGCATATCAACTTCGAAACAACCCCATATTACAATGGTTAAGATCATTCTAAGTATCAATAATTAGGACCAAATGTCCTGGCCACATGAATAATGAAAGGAAGGGGGTCCAAACACACCAATATTCCACATCCAACATGTAAACTCAAAGACAAAACAAACCGAAAATATTTTTGGATTTTTCAACATATTTTGACTCAAATATATTCAAAATCTTTTTGTATTTTTCTCAAAAAAAAAAAATTTGAAAAAAATAATTTTTTTTGTTTTTTTTCAGATAAGACTCAATAAATGAAAATATAATACAAAATGATACACATGGTAACACATTCAACCTTTAGATTTAGCATGGGAAGAAATAAGTGTAACCAAATGAGAACCATAAAGTTTTAGTCCTAAAACCTTTAAATCCGATTTCCTAACCCAAGTAGGTGTGACATAGCGGGTGGGAGTTTTGGGAACCGACACGACTTTATCCATAAACTTTCTAGGAGCATTCCTAAGGTTATAGAAAAAAATGTCTAAAGTGATATTTCCTACCGCAATGTATGCAAGTGTAAAGACGACAAAAATGCTTACCAAAATATCGACCTGTCCTCACGTTCCTAGTGGGCTCTCTCACACGATTGGTATTAGCTTTGAAAATGGGACCACTATCATCGTAGCCTATCCCACACCTATCACTTTTGACTTGGACGGTGCCTAACATCCTATCCAACTTCTCCGACCTAGATTCCAAGTCAAACTTAACCTTACTTGAGTCTTTCAACGTTTCTTTCAACTCACGAATCCTAGATTCAAGCGCACGCCTAGCCTCCTCAAACTCTAGCAACTCCCTTTTCAAAGTCTCCATTAAACCACGAAGAATATCTCTCTCTTTCTCAATGTACTCTAGTTTCTCCCTAAGCTTCTTCCCCCGTGCCCTAAGATCCTCAATCAAAGCATCATTATTTTCTATGGCATGCTCATTCAACCTAGCTTGCAATTTAGAGTTAACCTTTTTCACTTTCACCGCCTCGGCATACAACTCATTAAATGCAACTTGCAACTCTTTAACATCAACCTCCTCTTCCTTACTCAATTCACCCTCACTCACTTGGGATTCAACGGCTTCGGAAGTGTCATGCACATGAGAATCCTCGTGGCAAGATTTATCGTCGTCGCTCACATGACATGCCAAGAAAGTAACAAACTTGCTCTCATTTGGGGAACTCTCTCCCTCTTTCGTATCACTATCACTTAAGGTGGTATTATAAGCTATCGATTTCTTGCCCTCTTTCTTAAGTCTAGTGTGACACTTGGAAACTTTGTGATCATACCCCTCACACTAAAAACACCTATCTGACTCAACTATATTAAGTTTCTCACTTTTATCTTTAGGGGTGGACTCAACCTTGTTGTTCTTGAATTTCTCAAACTTTTTGGCATCCTTCGATTGCTTTTGAAACTTAAGAATTTTTAAAAAAAAATTTGCCAACAAGAAATTGGAATCGGAATCGTCATCCGAAATTTTAGTTTCCTCCTTCCGGGATTTCAAAGCAACGCCCTTTTCTTTCTTAGGCACTTTCTTGGAGGTAAACATATCGAGTTCATAGGTTTGTAAATCACCTACAATCTCTTCTAGTTTGATCGAATCAAGCATTCCTAAGGAGTTTAAAACAGTCACTTTTGCATCAAACCTACTCGGAAAAGATCTCAAAATTTTCTTTATGACACAGTTGTCGGGAGTCCTCTCACCTAAGTTAAATGACGAGTTGACAATATTAGACAATCTAGCGTAAAACTCATCAAACGACTCACTATCTAACATTTTAATCGTTTCAAACTGTGTAGTGAGATTTTGTATCTTAGATGCCCTAACCGTGATAGTGCCCTCGTGAGTAAGTGTAAGTGTATCCCAAGCCTCTTTCGAAGTTTCACAAGTCATGATTATATTATACTATTTTGGTGTGACATGTGAGGAAATTACGTGCAAACCTTTAGAGTTGTACAATGCAAGCCTATGTTTTGCATCGGTTCATGACTCAACGGGTTTCAAACTTGTAACCTCACCCTCTCATGTGACTGGTGGTGTCCAACCATTTTCAACAGCTAACCAAACACGCTCATCAATATATTTTAAAGCACTTTTTATTTGCATTTTCCAATAAGCATAATTAGTGCCATAAAAAATAGGAGCACGAAAACTTTCAAAACTTCCAAAATTCTTTCCGAAAAGCATAAGGGATCAAACACAATAAAAATATATTTCTAGTTCTGATTCCAATTTGATGGTCCCTTTTAATCTCTTACGCGGAATGTATTTTAAGGATGACAAAACAAATTCTATTTTTGTGAAAAACCTTTTTTTAATTTTTTAATTCCCACCAATTTGTGAACAATTTCTAACTTAACCAAATTTTATCTTGATTAATCCTAAACATCCATCTAGTGATTAAAGCAAGTAAAATAAATTAAAGAATACTCACAATGCCGGATGTACGAGAAAAATCACAAGCGAAAAAACCCTCGGACGATCCAAGCCAGACAATCATTATGAATATGTTTTACAAAGACAAACGGTAGTCTAACTCAACGACTCGATCCACCCACGAGACTTGATGCTCCTCTGATCTTCAACCATTGCTCTCACAGTGACCACATAGAAAGTAACCTTCTTTCGCGATGCCTGTCCACAATACACGCGTCCATGTATGTCTCGATGTCCATCGATATGGCTTGTCTACGATGTTGAAACCGGACTCCACGGAATCTTCACCGCAAAACCAACAATTGTTCTTTAATTGGAAACTTCTTCTTGGTGTAAACAAGATCACATAACATATACTAATGATACTCGGATCTTTTGAAACTCAAAGAATGTTTTAAACTTGAAAAGCCTTTGTAAACATGTGTGCAAAAACTCTTTGGCTCGTATATTGTTTTTATAGAATGCACACCCTACGAAATTTGAAGGAAAGGCGCCTATATATATTTTTCTTAAGGCCATGGTTCATTCGAACGACAAGACATGTCGTGCGGACGAGATGACCTGTTGTTCGAAACAATTACATCTCGCTTGAACGATGCAGGTTGTCGTTTGAACGACGCGCGAGATTAGAGTCCTAATTTAAACCAACTCTAATTCGTACTTCTCAGATTAAAATGAACTCTAAACAGTTTCAAACACGTAAATCATTTTAAAAAATATTTATTTCATAAAAATGACATCCTTGTCTTTATGAAAATTAATTCCGAGTCCCATTAATATTATCCATACATACCTGAGTGATCTTAGAATGTAATTAAACTTTGAAGATGAATAAACCGCACCAAATAAACGTCGGCATAATTAAATTCCTTAAAGCTTTGCCGCAACGTCTTTAATTAAACTTCGAATCGTCATAGTCTGTGTGGGATCGTAAGAAATGAAAATCGACCTATGACACAAACGTATTTTGTTCCGGGAATAAGCCAAAACTACATTAAGACTCAATTGAAAATTTTGTCCTTACATTTTCCACTCATTTTGACATTCAGTAACACTTTTTATCACTTTTTGCGATGCGTTTTTCGTCGCTAAAAATCAAATTAGGGGTAAAGTCTAAAAAAAAGGTGAAAGAAGTCAAATTATGATAATTACATAGTTGGTAAAATAAAAATGCAACAATTATTTTTGTGGGTCCAGAAAAATTGACGCCTTAGGGCAGAGTTTCAATTCTGGTATTAATAGAATTTTTGGTTATATGTTGGATTTTTTCATGTTGATTTAGTATCGATTATGCAAAACTAGTATAAAATCTTGGTTTTTCAATACTAGCCAATAACAAACTGAAATGCAGATCAATTTAATTTGCTATTAATTTTTTGCAAAATTTGATCACTTCATTTTTTGGTAAAATATATATAATCACAAATCTCAGAAATCACCTGTGTATAAAAACGACAAGAAATGCTGAAAAAACAATGGGGAGAAGTGGTGTTGCATTTTAATGCTGGAGAGAGGTGGAGCTGTATTTTGACGCAGGAAAGAAGCGCTGTTTGGCAATGGTGTTTCAAGAAATGTGTGTGTGTGTGTGTGTGTGTGAGAGAGAGAGAGAGAGAGAGAGAGAGAGAGAGAGATAATGAGGGGTATAGTAGGTACAAGAGAATTTCAAAGATTAATTTTATAAAGAAAACATTAGCAGGCATGGTTGTATAAGAGAAATGTTAGCAAGTACTTTCTTCTCAAAACCCTTTTTAAAATTTTAAATGGAGCCAAAATGTAGTTTTCATAAAATAAATGTACAAAATATCAGTAATTGTGCATATTTTGAAACTATCTCCTTCAGCATGGTAAAATGTATTTTGTGTATCTTTTACACTTCTCATATGGGGAATTGGGGAATTACAACAATAGTTGGCCTATTATTTTATT
Source organism: Sambucus nigra (assembly GCA_949130495.1). NCBI lineage: Eukaryota > Viridiplantae > Streptophyta > Magnoliopsida > Dipsacales > Adoxaceae > Sambucus > Sambucus nigra. The sequence continues at coordinate 333,917,213 of OX422207.1, read as the reverse complement.
TTGGGGTAGCTATTAACACTTCAAAAAATCTTCTAACACTTCACTTTTTTTTCAAATAAAAGTTAAAGACTCTTATAGCCTTATGATTAATTCTTTCCATTTTTCTCACTCACAAAAAGATATAAACCTCTTTTTTACCCCAAAAATTATATACATAGTTTTAAAAAATGAACTATAAAAAAAACAAGGACTGTAAAAAATATTATATAATTTAAAAAATGAACTATTAAAAAAAAGCAAAAACCTCTTTTTTACCCTGAAATCATTTTTTTTAAACAAGCAAGAACACGACTCAATTAAAAAGAGACACGACACGTGACCAAAAAAATTCCTCCACGTAAAATGAGCACCACCCAAATAAAAACAATACGACGCAAAATCTTTTTTTTTTACCGAATACGATACGATCAACTAAAAATGCTGTCCGACATAAAATCTAATTTTTATTTGGCTAACACAAATGCAAAACAAATAATAGTGACACAAAACAACACGACATGCCACAAACTTAAAAAAAAAAAAAGATACGAACACGACCTAGATAAACGCGGACTGCCATAAAATATTATTTTTTCACCTAACACGAACATGACTCAAATTAAAAATATAAAATAAACTAAAAAAAACTTTAATAATTAGATTATGTTAAAAAGGCACCATAAATAGAAAAATGGAATAAATGGTTCTTGAATTTTAAAACAAAAAAAATGTTAATATTTTATTTTATCTAACACGAATACAGTCTAATTAAAATATAACACGATAAAACATGGATTCTCATTTGTTTACCTAACACGATCCAAATAAATGTGATAATATATTAAATCTTATTTTTTAATCTAACATGAACGATCTAATTTTTGTTTATCAAATAGTTTTTTATCAAGAACAAAACGTTTTTTAATAAAATTGTATTTTATTAAAACTGTTTGTAATAAAAATTGTTTTTATTAAAACTGTTTTTTTTATTAAAAATGCAAAAAAGTTTTAAGATTGTTTAATAAAATACAGTTTTAAGACTGTTTTACATTTTTAATAAAACATTTTTCTTAATAAAAGGCTGTTTTTTAATTAAAACTGTTTTTTATTAAAATTGTATTTTATTAAAACCTTTTTTTTTTTATAATAAAAGACTGTTTTTATTTATTTATTAAAACTGTATTTTATTAAAACTGTTTTATAATTATTAAAAAAACAGATTTGAGGGACTACATTGGCCAAAACAATTTTGAAATATTTTTTTAAACACTTATGAAAAGTAAAAAAAATATTTTTTTTATTAAAAATATAAATTTTTAGTTGTTTTTCAAATACATTTATTTTAATTGGTGATAAAAAAGTAGAAATTTAAATTTTGTAAATTTAAGGATATAATTTATATTTGTTAAAAAATAAAATATCAGAAGAATTTTTTAGAGTGTCAATAGCTAATCCCTTTATTTTTATGTATAACTATGCAACAAAGACGTTGGTATATGTTATGTTTTTACAAGATCAAATAGTAAACATTAAATTGATGATGACAGGGAATTAGTTAGCATAACTGGTTTTATTGTAGTTTGAAATCTCATGATTCTACTTTGTTCAAATACATAATAAAAATATAATATTTTTATAGTGTAGTACTTTTTGAAGGAGGAAGGAGAGAGGTCTTGGGAATCTATGCTAATTGTGATTTTGAAAGGTCAAATCATTGAAAGCCAATGAGGGGGAGGGTAGTAAGAGGTCGAATCGGCATAAATATATAGAGCTAAGAGAAGAGATTCAAAAGGGAGACAGACATGTATAGTATAGCTTTGCAAAGTTGTGGTGGTAGAATTAGATTCTTTTCGCCTTTCTTTTCCCCCTACTTTGCTTAATATTTTGAATTGAATGGCTGTTGTTATGTGCAATCAACAAAAACAAAGTCAACAAACAACATACGTCGTCATAGAAAACGTTCAAAGAATGATTAGCTAAAAAGTAGAAACTCAAAACAAGAATTTCAGAAAGCAAGGATTCGTTTCGGTAGCGTTTTATTAACTGATTTTGTATTTATTCAACTTGCATTTATGCATGGGGAGGCGTTATTGGCACATCAAAAAATTCTTCTAACACTTTATTTTGTACCAAAATATCAATTATAACCTTAAATTTACAAAATTTAAATTTCTATTTTTTTGCCTCCAATTAAAACAAATGTATTTAAAAAATAACTAAAAATTTATATTTTTAATAAAAAAAATATTTTTTTTTATAACAAACTGTTTTTAATAAGAATTTGTTTTATTTTTTTTTACTTTTCATAACAGTTTTAAAAAATATTTCAATAGTTTTAAAAAAATTGTTATCTGTTTTTACAAAATAAACTGTTTTTTCACGAGTCTTTTATCTTCTAACTAACACGATCACCACCTAAATAAAACTCAACGTGGCATGTAGTCGTATTTTTTTCATACTGCTGCGCGAATTATTTTTTACTATTTAAAAAATAATCTTTCTACAATTTAGAAAAAATGGTCCACACTAGCAATATATATAGGGGTTGAAATGTTTTTTTAACAAACAGTTGAAATGTTTTTTTTTTTAACAAAACAGTTAAAATGTTTTTTCAACTATTTTATTAGAGTGTAAAGTACCCCTATGCCCCTAAATTTTTCAAGTTTGGGCAATTTAGTTCATAAACTACTAATTTGATCAATTTAGTCTCTAAACTACCAATTTAGTCTTTAAACTATTTTTCAGGATTTCTTTAGTAAAAAATATTAGAATTATTTAATTACATATTTCAAAATTAAACCCTCAACTTGTCAAATGCAACACTAAATATTTTTTTTAAAAACCACTAAATATTTTATGTTTAAAAAAACACTAGATATTTTAAAATCACAAAATATTTTCGTGTCGTATCATTTTTATTTGAGTTGTGTTTTTGTTAGATAAAAAATAAGATTTCGTGTCGTGTCGCATTTTAACTAGATCATGTTCATATTTGGTAAAAAAAAAATAAGTAAGCACTAAAGTATAAATCAATTAATGATTAAGTTGTTAATAATTGTTATTTAAAGTTGAAAAAAAATTCTTTGCTTAAAAAAAAGATTTCATATTGTGTCGCATTTTAATTGTGTTTATATTTGGTAAAAAAAATTATTATTTGTGTCTGAAAAACAAATCCTGTTGTATCGCTTTTACTTGGCCATATTTGTGTTTCGTAAAAACAAAAATTTCGTATTGTATCGCATTTTTATTCGGTTCATAAATTAAAATAATATTTCGTGGCATTCCGTGTCTCTTTTATAAAATCATTCTTAAGAACACCCTAATATTAATCATGAACACATTAATATGATTAATGTTTAACATACAATTGTTCTTAATAAAAGGATCTTAGATCTTCATGTTTTCACAAAATACGTCTAAAAGATAGAAAATAAGACATACCTTGATCAAAGATCAATCTTGATTAATTGCTCCATCAATCTGCCTTCTTGGAAAAAATGCACTCTAATGGAATCTCGGAGTTTCTCTCCCACCTCAGAAATAGTGTGTTATGAGATGACTCTAGATGGTGTAGAGGTCTCTATTTATAAGGGGAAGAGGGCCGGAATCCTAGTCAAGGTGGGACTCTTTCAAGTCTCCCACTAATGCCACTAACCATCATGTGACTAACGAATAAGATTTACCCAAATCTTTTAATATCTTTATTTATCACATTCCTAATTAATTATCTGACATTTATTAAAACCACATAATGGGAAATTCGGAATTTAATACAATTGAAATTAAATAATTAATTTCGTCACTTAACATTAATTTTTAACAGTCTCCCACTTGGTCTTAATAATTCGCATAATTAGATTAGGTATCATAAGGTGCACAATCATTGATAAATTTATTTTGCTGAATCAAATGATTCACGGATGCGAGTCATGGCGGTTCCATACTATTCAAGAGCATGGTTCCTTCCATGTACCACAACACCAATGTTTCATTCAACTAAGCCTTTAATATTGGGTATCATAATGGCCTCATAATGTCCTTTGGAATAAGGACTATTTCTGTCAACAACACTTCATAATTGCATGCATTCACAAAGGACATAAATAATTGAAATCAGAAACACTTTTATTGAATTTAAGTAATAGTGTCAAACAACTAAGCCAAATAGCAATAATAATTTTACTAATCGAGATCCATCTCTTTGACACGTTCCATAAGGTCTTTTGGAGATAGTCCTTTCGTAATAGGATCTGCTATGTTATCACTCGTACTAATGTGATCAATTGACACTTTTTGTTTCTGAATTTCTTCTTTAACTGATAGGTATTTCATTCAACGTGCTTAGTTACTTTAGGAATACCTAACATTTCTTCATAAAGAAGATTGCAGCGACATTATCATAATATTTCAGCGACTTGATAATAGTGTCGACAACTCCAAGTCCCGAAATGAAGTCACGCTGCCAAAATACATAAGTTGTAGCATCAAGCATACTACAAACTCAGCTTTCACAATACTTAATGGATGGATTGTGTTGCACTCCTTCATTATATTGGTTGATAAACCAAAACAAATATTCTTAAGCAAGAGTGAACTTCATACCATCCGTACAAATAGTAAATCTGAGTCACAATAATTGTTCATATTTAAATGAACACATATATCATAAATGTGAGCATATAGTCCTTTAAGTATCTCATTACTTCATACACAACTTTTAAACGCATAAAATTATTTTGATTCTCTACTTTCTAAATCTGTGCTTGTATATAGAGAAAATATATAAACTTACTCCCACTGATCTTAAGGTGTATACAAATATACAACGATTAAAAAAAAAATAATGATATTATTTCTTAAAATGCCTCATGTGGGAAACTTATGTTTATAAAATGATCTCCTAAACATATACGCATGGTTTATTAGAATTCAAAAAATAATTTTCACATCCACTTTATGTAACTCTCAATCATAATGAGCTACTAATGTCATAAGAATTACATGTCCTTACATATAATTGAGAAGGTTCATTTTATAACCTTTTCTTCATTAATAGTGAAATATTTTACTACAATTTAGCTTTATCTCGTTTAACTACCGTTAGTGTCGCGTTTGGTCTTGATGACCCCCTTATACCCGACTTTAGTGCATCAATTATGTAATTCAACGAGATTTCAACCTTAGTTGTAGTCCATTAGTTTCACTTCTTATGACTTTTGAAAATAAAACCATGTCATTATTTATTCCTTCACCAAATTCATGTTCATGCAGATACCCCACATAATCATTTAGGATAGTAGACCTTTTAGGATCTTCTTAATACTATTCCTTGTGATTTCATCTACATTTCTCTCACGGTGACAATACTATCATTTAGTGGTTGACCATTTATTTGTTCTTTGTTGTTTAGACAATCTAACAACTAAAAGAACAAGGATTCAAGAAGGTTATCGTTAATGGGATAAGTACCCTACCTTCCTTTATAATCATATTTCATGATTTTCTACTACCACTAATTTCACCTTTCATAATGAATTTGACTTTAATGCAATAAATACGTGTCAATGACAATTATATGATCTATGTAGGTCCACTTTAAGGGAAGTTTCTCATAATCTCCCACTTGAGCCACATAGGTCATCCTTATATTAGACATCGTAATACCTTAAGAGCACAACTCGATTATCAAAATTGTAAAAGACATTACAAAAATCTTGTCCACGAAAATTATGAAAAAGAGTCTAGATTTAATTTGGTACAAGATTTAAAGAGTTTCATAAAAAATGCTACGATTATGATGCAGGATCAAACAAATCTTTAAAGAAATATGTCCAAACTTTATTTTGTACAAAACATCAAAACTAAAATCATAACCCTTGAAAAATATACATCAAAAGATTCTTTAGAACATATCCCTCACGATCAAGTCTAGACAAACATTTTCCAAAGGAAATTGAGGGTTTATGAAAACAAATGGCGATTTGATTCCCCAAGAACAAAAGAAAAGAATCTTATTTGCATTTCTAGTTTGTTTTGTAAGAAATCCTTGCATCAAAAGTAGATACTTTCTATAACACAGTAAGTATAACTTGAAAACTCTACTGAGATGAAAAACTCATTTCAAATCATAAAAGATACATATTATCTTTATCATTATTAGCCCGAGTGTGCAATATGTAAACAAACTTAATTTGTTTAACCAAATTAAATATGAAATTTTAGAGAAATAAAATGGGATACAATAATATGTGATAAGATAATGAGATAAATTGCTCACTTCATTAATGCTTTGATTTAACAACACACACATCGATTACATGATAAATTGAGTGCATAACTGTGAGTTTTTGTCAGTAGTAACCGTGAAATATCGATTATATGATGCTTGTAGATTACTTTATTGGGTATAATGTTATTTCATTATATTTTACACGACATTTGTGCACAACTTATTTTCACATACTATAATAATGTATGTGATCTATGATGTTCATTCAATCACTCAAAATTGATTCCCTATAAGGAATAACCTTGCTTGAAGAAATGAACTCAATATACCCCATTAATATCTTTACAATTATAAGCATCATGAGTTACTACTACCATCATCTTTACATTTAATATTCATTGCAATTCTAGTCGGGTCACTGTAGTGACTACCAAACATTTCATAATATGAATATTACATTACGTAAAGACTTACATACACAAGTTAATAAATTTTTCACTTATTTTCATTAAATATCCCATGATCAATAAGCTAAATTATTCATGTTTATGGTTTTCATAACCTTAATTGGTGATATGATAGTGAAAGAAACTATGGCATTTGTGTTTGACGACCATTATTACCTTCCCAAAATATATATCACCACTAACATTTTGTTCAATTATTGTAATCACAATAAATGAATAAACAATAATATGTATGCAACATCATAAAGTATCATCATCCTAGCATTCAATATCATACATGGACCCGTAGGCAACCAAAATATGCATGATATTAATGCATTAGTCCAATATTTATATCTTTTGGAATGGAGCACTTTAATGAACACCAAACCATATATTATATAAATATAAGAGATACGCATACATGTGCAAAATACCCGTAATACATGAATAATTATATTATTGTCTATTCCTTAATTTGAAATTCACGAAAAATTAGACATAATGTGAAAATCAAATAGACAAAGAGTCTACATGAGATATTACACAAATAATAGTAAATGGAAGACACAAATCATTTACTTTCGCTTCATCACTTATGTATGAGTAACAAATCAGAAATATTGACCCAAATCATTCATGGTCATACTAATGCACAATATGGTTATAATCACAATTATCATACTAGTGACATATGTAAATATGACTTTTTAACATTGATGCCAATTATTTAACATTTACAAAAATTCCAATGTTTATTTGATTCAAATTTCAGCATGTGTTGCGCTTCAATTTAACCTTATAACAAACATTAGGATAATCTGAAATGACTACAAGTATAGTATCTTCACATGTAATCTTAGCCTGTATTTGGCATTTGATTAAACTGAATGAATACCTACTTATGAGTCTCAAAATTTGCAAGTCATGCATTCAAATATGCATGCATGCAACGAATAAATCTAGTATCCGCACATATGAATTGTAGCCTGTGTTTGGCATTTAATTCAACTTAATGGGAGTACTGGCCTTAAAATAAACAATAATTCTGATTTTCAACCATATGAATCGTTGGCCTGTGTTTGGCACGAGATTCATCAAAATATGAATATTAATAATAACACAAGTCTAATATCCGACCATATGAAATATGTTGGCATGTGTTTCGCACGAATATTCAACTAAAAAGGATCATTAGAGCAAAGTTTTATGAAATATGGGAAAACTTAAATTTTCACACACAACAAAAATTGCAAGGGTCGAATATTGAGTTATTGACTAAAATTTTGGTATATTTCATCTACATTCCGAATATCACGGAATCTGTGTTAATCATCACATAATATTCAGATTGTAAAGATATATTACTCTATAATTCATTTATCATGGTCCCATAATTTTGGCATCTGTGTTTGTTGCCTAATTCATTTAATACCATGATTAATGGACTTAATGTCAACTATTCTGTTTTTACAAAACTGGTTCTAATGTTGTTCAATTCAGATATTAGCATGTGTTGCGCCTCAATCCAATTTTATAACTAACATTAGAATAAGTCTTTAATGAATGTAAGTATATTATTCGTACATGCAGTCTCAGCCTGTGTTTGGCCTTTGACTTAACTCAAATGAATAATTGTTTACATGTCTCAACTTAAATATAGTTAATCATGCATTAATATTAACTATAATATGTAATCTATCAGTAATCACAAAGATACCAATAGTAGCTCGAATGCCTTAAAAACATAATTTTTCTGGAAGTCATAAACATTATTTATGTAAAATCAATGCCCCAAAAATATTATACTCAAAACTTAATGCATAATTAATGGTCCAAATATAAATGCATACACAATAATCTAATATTTACAATTATAGATTAATATACTTTTATGTCTTCTCCATCCAACATCATATAAATATTATTGTCGAAACATCAATTCATAATTACATTAGGACCTTTGGGCAACCAATTATAGATTATGCACAATAACCTAATATATCGAAATGTTATTGTCAAACACATAATCATACATCTAATATTCAAAATTTTATATTGAACCCTTTCATCAATACAAAATAATACATAACATGAATATTAGAACAACCATGAACATAAAGAAAAATATCCCCCGTGGTAAAAAAAAAATATATATATAATATTTGGAAAAAATCGTGATTTTTGCCAAAAATAGAAAATTTGAGTTAGCACCACAGAGATGTAGATAATTACTCCAGGATCTCAAAATAATTTGCGGAATTCAAAAATAAATTTTCTGGAGTGAGATATTGACGTCAACATTATTACCAAAAACGGCAAAAACGCAATTTTAAGGGTCTTAACGACGTCAAAACGCAAAAGTAAGATGGTGCCCATTGTTAACAATGGGTTTTGTTTATTTCGACGTTTCCAGTCGACCATATCAGTTTCGGAAAATTCCGAGCAAGTTTTGACCTTTCATTCTCACCAGTGAGTATTGGCGACAGAAGAAAAACGTCACAGAAAATCTCAGACACACTTTAAGAGCAGATTTAATGACAGAAATAAGACGTCGCAGAAGGTCTCAGGCACAAAAGCAATTTAATGACATAAATAAAAATGTCGCAGAAAGTCTCAGGCACATATATGATTATAGACGAACATCAATAAGGAAAATCACGAGATCTTAAACTTTAGCTCTGATACCACATATAAAATCATTCTTAAGAACACCCTAATATTAATCATGAACACATTAATATGATTAATGTTTAACATACAATTGTTCTTAATAAAAGGATCTTAGATCTTCATGTTTTCACAAAATACGTCTAAAAGATAGAAAATAAGACATACCTTGATCAAAGATCAATCTTGATTAATTGCTCCATCAATCTGCCTTCTTGGAAAAAATGCACTCTAATGGAATCTCGGAGTTTCTCTCCCACCTCAGAAATAGTGTGTTATGAGATGACTCTAGATGGTGTAGAGGCCTCTATTTATAAGGGGAAGAGGGCCGGAATCCTAGTCAAGGTGGGACTCTTTCAAGTCTCCCACTAATGCCACTAACCATCATGTGACTAACGGATAAGGTTTACCCAAATCTTTTAATATCTTTATTTATCACATTCCTAATTAATTATCTGACATTTATTAAAACCACATAATGGGAAATTCGGAATTTAATACAATTGAAATTAAATAATTAATTTCGTCACTTAACATTAATTTCCAACATCTTTTACTTGGATTATGTTCGTGTTATGTTAAAAAATATTTCGTGTTCGTTTAAGATAAAAAAAAAGATTTCTTATCATGTCACTTTTATTTGAGTTGTGTTTTTGTTAGATAATATATAAGATTTCGTGTCGTGTCGCATTTTAACTGGAATGTGTTCATATTTGTGTAAAAAAAATAAGTAAGCACTAAAGTATAAATCAATTAATGATTAAGTTGTTAATAATTGCTATTTAAAGTTAAAAAAAAATCTTTGCTTAAAAAAAGATTTCGTATTGTGTCCCATTTTAATTGTGTTTGTATTTGGTAAAAACAAATTATTATTTGTGTTTGGAAAAAAAATCATGTTGTATCTCTTTTACTTGGTCATATTTGTGTTTCGTAAAAAAACAGATTTCGTATTGTATCGTATTTTTATTCGGTCGTGATTCTGTTTTTTGTAAATAAATTAAAATAATATTTCGTGTTCGTTTAAGATAAAAAAATATGATTTCATGTCATGTCACTTTTATTGAGTTGTGTTTTTGTTAAATAAAAAATAAGATTTCGTGTCGTGTCGCGCTTTAACTGGATCGTGTTTATATTTGGTAAAAGAAATAAGTAAGCACTAAAGTATAAATCAATTAATGATTAATTTGTTAATAATTATTATTTAAAGTTAAAAAAAATTCTTTGTTTAAATTGTATTTAATTATTTAATGGGATTTGATGTAAGGGTAAATGATAAAGGATAAAGAGTAAAGGGTAATATTGTTCATTAACAAAAATTTGAAGTGTTAAAAGAATTTTTGGAGTGTTTTTAGCGGTGCCCTTATGCATGTATGTATACATGTGTGCATATGTGTACATGTGCATGTATTTGTGTATATGCGTGGTAATGTGTATTTGATGGAGGCACTAGGGTGAGGGTTCATAACCGTGGTGGGTGATGGGTGGTGTAGTGTGGATGACATAATTCATTTTTAATGGCTTTCCTTTTTACCGTACAAATGGGTGTATTTAATTTCTTTTATTTGTTTTTTCCATATGTTGTAGCTTTTAAGTAAATCTTTTATTTAATTATTTTTCAAGCTGCTTTCACTTATTGATTGGTTAATTTATAAATTTAAAAGCTTAAATTGGGTACTTCTTCTAACGGGAATGTAAGATAGCCTCAATATTGCAAAATTTTTAAACCTTGGGGTTAACATTGCAATATTGAGTCTAAAATTGAAAATCATCCTAAACTCTGGAATAAATTTTGCATGTTTCCCGCAAATCAATGTACATTGGGTTAAAAAGGAAAGGATTCTTCTTGTTACTCTATATTTGACTTATATGTGTTATTTTTTATTCTTGTAAGATTTTTAAAATTTAATTGAGTGACCGAAAATAATGTTTGTAGTTGTAGTAAATCGTTATCAATCTAATAGAGCCAAAATGATGAAAAATGGAGCTATCAAAATCGTTTTCACACTTACATTGCGTTGTGCCTAAATATATGAAGCACACTATATCTTTGACTCACTTGAGTCTATATTATATAGACGCTTGTCTAGTTTGAAAATAGTGACAAAATTTGAGTCATACCCTAGTTTACCGAAAATCTCAGACTCTATATGATATTTCCTTTATTAGTCTCAAAGGTATAATACAACCACTGCACCTACGATTATGTTGCATTCATATTAATTTCGGCGCGTGAGTATTAATTCCCATTAAAATAATTTTCTAATAATTTTTAGAAATTTTCAATAATTTTTAGGAATTTATAAATATTTTTAAAACATTTAAAAATTGGTTTTAAAATATTTTGGGCCTATTTGTAAATTCTTTCATCTCTTAAAAATGATGGCTGGGTAGAATCCGAAAGCGACAGAGAAATGTGTGGTACAACATGACATTATTATAACTTCAAAAACTTGCGTTTTATTGTTAATCATGGCCTTACACGTGTTGATGTTATACCGGTTAGATTTGTGTTTGTTTACACTCACAGTCTTAAGAATCAATCATGTTCGATCGTTGTTAATCTACGACCTGCATGTATTTGTATCAATCCTTGTGATGCCTGAGTAGACCAATGAACTCACGTTTAAGTGCGGTGTGTTCTCAACCCTAAGATTTACATAGTTTAAGCCAGAATCAATCTTAGCCGTTGTTTTGTTTTAATCTTCCAGACCTTTCCATCCAGCATTATAAATAGATGCCATAGGGTTAACGTTTACAATCTTTTGATCACCTCAGAGTTGAGAGAAAAAAGAGATAAGAGAGAGAGAGAGAGAAATTAGAAATCGTACCGAAACCCTAGAAAATTTTCTTTAGAAAATTTTCCCCGTGAGTTTGAGAGTTGTTCTAGTCGAAGAATCATTCCTCTCTGTTCTTTAATCTCTTGTCTAACTTGTCATGATTTTGGATCTCATTTTCTCTTCATAGAAAGTGTAGATATGATCTATTTGTGATATAAATCACATAGATTTGCTTAAGCTAGTTTCTTTTTTCATGAAATCCTTATTTGTTGTTTATTTTAATCTCAAAAGTTTTTCTAAACCTGTTACCAACAAATCTTTTTTTTGTTTCAAGTTTTGAGAAAAATTGACTCCTATCTAGTTGAAGATCTTGAGACGTTTGTGCTTTCAAAGTTCATATTTCACGTTTTGTGAAATATAAGTGTATATAAATAAAAGGAAAGCATATAGGACCTTGGATACTTTGAAAAGCAAGTTTGTCACTCGATCTTTGGTAAAGAATAAATATCAGAAGTCAAACATTTTCAACAAACTGAGATTTAGAAATCCAAACTCATATTAGACAATATCTGTAATTTGTTGAAAAATTTATCTGTATAAGTGTGTGTGTGTGTTGCATGAATGTGTTAGGAACTTCACCACAAAACACTTGACACACTACAACACTAAAGAAGTGTTGGTAGAGAGATTCTTGACTTTTGAGAGTCAACGTAAAGCTAAAGGGGGGGGGGGGGGGGGGGGGAGTTACAAAGCTGGGAGAATAACTACAACATCAGAGCCTTCAGAGAAGCCAGAATTACCTAATGGAGTTGGTAAAAATTCTTGACTTAGATTAGGTCTGATTGTGTGTTTAGGTTGTTATATAGCGTGTAATATGTTTACTATATTTGAGTGGATTTTGCTTTTGAGCTGTAGAGACCTCCGTGGATGTTTCTCCAATTGGGTGGGGTTTGACCATGTTAAAATCTTGTGTTCTTGCATGTTTAATCTGCCTCTCATCCCCTTCTGATTGCGTTTTGATTTAGAATTTATTTAGTTTTATTTTTCAAAACTTGGTAACCTAACTGAAATATCTCGTTCATAACTTTTTATACACATCTTGTGTTAGTATTTGTTTTGTAAAAAAGGAGTTTCTCAAACAAACTGTTCGGAGCCATTTAAACTGTCTTAAACCTTTTAAACAACTTAAGTGGCATTATTTTTCAATTGGTATCAGAGCTTTGGTTTTATAAAATCTTTTTGATCCATAGTTTCTGAATTTTATTTTTCAAAACAAAACAAGGGACTAGAAATTTGAGAGATTAGAAAACCTATCCAGACCCCCACTCTTTGATGGAACCGACTTCTCTTACTAGAAACTGAGGATGGTTGCTTTAATCCAAGGTATATTAGGAGACGATGTCTGAGATGATATTGAAAATGGATACACTTTTCCTACTAAACCAACTACGGAAGGAAGTACTATGAGGATTAGGAAACTGCTAAGTGAATTCATCGAAAAAGAGAAACATACCTCCCTTTATAATAATAAAGGCAAAAATTCCATATTCTTGTCTATCGATGAACACGAATTCAAGAGGATATCTTTATGTACTACCTTTAAGGAAGCATGGGACACTCTAGTGACTGCACATGAAGGAGACACATGTGTTAAAGTTGCTAAAACCCAAATGGTAATCCAGCAGTATAACACTTTGCTCATGACTGAGATTGATTCATTTGATAACTTCTATATTAGATTAACAGACATAGTGACTAAGCTGCATGCTAATGGAATTATCTATGATAGGAAGGAAATTATTTCTAAAATTCTAAGCTCACTTTCATAAAAATTTGATAATAAGCGCTATGCCATTAAGGAGATGGACGATCCAAACTTAACACCTGAACTCCTTAATAGCAAGCTAAGGACAGTGAAAATGGAATTAGATTTTAAGAAGAAATTAACTCAGACTCAAAAGAAACAGTCCAGTTCTTATCTTGTCTTGTCCTCTAAGTTAATCAAACCTGAGTTCAATTTGATTGATATTAACTTAGACTCTGATGAGGACTATAATTTAGACAATTTGGATAATCACATTGCCTTAATGTCTAAACAGTTTAAGAAATTTAGAAATTTCAAAATAAAGTTGCAAACATACAAGGAAAACCTGCTCATTCAAAGTTATCAAATAATAGGCCTCATGAGAAAAGACAGGACAAACACCAGACTAATAACCAAAACAAACCTAGAAAATACCTAAAAAATGTTAAGTGTTTTAGATGTGGGAAAATTAGGACATATGGCAAATGATTGTAGAGTCAACTTGAATAAGAATAACAAAAATAATAGGGCTAATTTGTGCAATACCTGGGATGACTCAAGTGAATCGAAAACTGATGAGCCTGAGTCATCTAATTCTTTTAATCCCTGTATGTCATTCTTTGCCAAAATCATTTATACTGATGAGCATATGACTAGTATTGAATTTGATAGTAGTATCTCTGACCATGCTATGTTGAATGATATTTTTCCTAATGGTTTACTTGCTTTGTTACTGAAGAATGCTATTAGTAGTTATAATGCCGTATGTGTGAGTCAAAGGGAATGCTCTATTGACGATGAAAATGTGTGTGTGAGTCTTAAAAATGAATCACTAGGGGACACTGCACACTATACACTTAGTGAGTCTGACAATGAGGACCTCCCAAATATTCACATACTATACACGAAAACCCTCAAGAAAACTACTAAACTTGAAAAAGTAGTCAAGGACCTTACCCAAAAAATAGAAGCCCTGGGCCAAATGATCAAACATAATGGTAAAGAGTACACCTCTCAATGTGTATATCATAATAATGAGACTAATATTTTTTCTCGAAAAATCAAGGAACTGTCTGACTCAAATGAAATTCTGGAAAAGAAATATAAAAGGACGTTGTTAGAATTGGAACAAACTAAAGAAAAGACATCAACAGTCTTCAAAAAATTTGCAAAGTTTGAAAATAACTCAAAATATTTTGGAGACTTTGTTGCTGAAAGTAAAACAAATCCTGATGATAAAACTGGAATTGAATTTTGCCCCAGTACTAATAAACAAACAAAAAATCTTGAAACTATTAAGTTTGTGTCCAGTGGCAAAAGACTTATTGAAACCTATTCTTATTTTCAAGGCTTGAAAAATGACTTTGATTTGAAATAACAAAAGATAGGCATTGATGAGGCCAGTATCTTTAAGCTTAATGTTGAACATAAGGCTAAATACATCTATCCTCCCATAAGAAAATGCGAATCAACTTTCCAACCCGCTCCCCCTAGAAATAAAGCTAGAGGCCAACCTTTAGGCAAACTCATGTTTAACAACCTTCCTAAGGATACACCTCCTACGAGCCATCTTTATTGCTCATATTGCGATGTCTATGGACATTCTGTTGATGGATGTTTTTCTAATTGTCTATATAAACCGATCTTTAGTTCACCTGTTTATCATAATTTCAACTACTATAGGAAAGGCATAAAGAACTATATACTTCCTAGGAAACGAGATAAGAACTCTAACTATCGTAATAGGAAGAAAATATCTAGTACTAAAAGATCATCAACAAGAGGAAATCCTAGATTCATGCCTAAACCAAATGCTCAAAAATTTGAGAAAAATTAATTTGCACAAAAATATTTTAAAGAAAAGGCTAATGCTATAAAATTTACCTTATTCAATCTAAACAGTGCCAATATTTAAAAACTAGAGCAATTTGGGTTAGGAAGGATGGATTAAAACCCCAGATGAAATGTAATATCGTGATCAGTTCTTTGAAAGCTGAGTACATAACATCTAGTTGGTATTTAGATTCAGGATGTTATAAACACATGACTGGGGATGATACTAAACTTTCAAATAAAACTACCTTCTCCGGAGGTAAAGTTTTGTTTGGATATGGGGCATCAACCCAGATCATTGGTAAAAGGACACTTCATGAAAAAGGGTTACCTACTTTAGAGGATGTACTTCTAGTAAAAGGTCTAAAAGAACATTTTTTTAACTCTTCACATTTTTCAAAGAATTATTGAAAATTTAAATGAAAATGGTGACAGCATTATTACAGGACTTCATACTACGGATAACTGTTACACAGTTAATCCAAGTAACGAGGTTTGTAACATTGACAAAATGGATGACAATGAGTTTTGGCATAATAGTTTGTGTCACATAAATTTTGATAACCTTGGTAAATTGTGTTCTCAAGACATAGTTAGAGGTCTTCATAAGATAAAGCCTATATCAAACATTATTTGTAGTGCTTGCCAAGAAGGAAAAATGGTTAAGTATGCACATATGAAAGTCAAAGATGCATTGACTTCTAAACCTCTAGAACTCATCCATATGGACCTAATGGGTCCCGCTAGAACGGTTAATTTATGTTGAAATGGCTACATCTTAGTGATGGTCGATGATTTTACTCGCTTTACTTGGATATGTTTCCTTAAACAAAAGTCCGACACCTTTCAAAAATTTCTAAAAATTCTTCTACGTATTGAGAACTAAAAGGATAGTCAAGTAAATCGTATCGGTAGTGATCGAGGTGGAGAGTTTAAATACTTAGGAGTAACTTAATATTGTACCTATAATGGATATCAACATGAATTTAGTGCTCCTAAAACCGCTCAGCAAAATGGTATAGTTGAAAGAAAGAATATGACTATCCAAGAAATGACACGAGTTATGATTCATGCCAAAAGCCTTCCTAAGTATTTTTGGATAGAAGCTGTTGGGACTGCCTGCCACATCATAAATAGTGTCTACGTTAGAAAATATACCAATCAAACTCCATACGAACTGTGGTATGGTAAGAAACCTAACCTAAAATATTTTAGAACCTGTGGCAGTGCTTGGTATGTATCTAAGGACAGAGGACATTTGTCCAAATTCAAAACCAGAGGTGATAAAGCCATCTTATTAGGTTACTCTACCAATAGTAGATACTATCACGTCTATAATATTCGAATTAAAACCCTCATGGAATATATTAATGTGATTGTTAGTGACACTAATGTTGAGAGTAAACCCACAGAACCAACTATCGTGGAAGACTCAGAAAATATGTTAAACTGTGACTCCCCCGAGATAGATGTTTCTTTACTAACTGAGATGCCAGAAATACCTAATTGGGTCTCTAAATATCATACCTTAGGTAGCGTGGTTGGTAACCCTAAAGAACCTGTACGTACAAGATCCTAGATACGTAATTTTGGTCATTATGCATGCTTTGTGTCTCTTGTAGAACCAAATAATGTGAATAAAGCCCTAAGTGAGTTCTTGTGGATAAGTGCTATGCAGGAGGAGCTTCTTTAATTTGTCGCTGATGAAATATGGTATCTTGTACCCATGCCCGAAAATAAAAAGGTTATTGGCACACACTAGGTTTTCAAAAATAAAACAGATGAGATTGGGATGGTCATTAGAAATAAGGCTAGATTAGTTGCCCAAGGCTATCTTAGATTAAAGGAATAGATTTTGAGGAAACATTTGCACCAGTAACTCGCCTTGAATCTGTTCGTCTACTCTTAGCAATAACTTGTCATTTACAATTCACTCTCTTCCAAATGGATGTGAAATCTCTGTTCCTTAATGGTATTCTAACTGAGGAAGTCTATGTAGAACAACCAAAAGGGTTTATTGACCCTCACCATCAGAATCACATTTTTTGACTAAAAAGGCCTTATATAGTCTAAAACAAGCGCCCCGTGCTTGGTATGATTGATTGTATACGTTTTAATTAAATAACGACTTTAGGAGAGGTGGTAATGATCCAACTCTATTTGTTAAACATTTTGACAAAACTATTGTTATAGCCCAAGTCTACATATATGATATCATCTTTGGATCTACATCCTTAACAGAAGTTGAAAATTTCTCCAAAGTTATGCATGGAGAGTTTCAAATGTCTCTATTGGGGGTGTTGCAATTTTTTTAGGACTTCAAGTTAAACAAAATTCAGAAGGTTTATTCATTTCACAATCCAAATATGCTTTAGAGATTGTTAAGAAATTCGACCTAGAAAATGCAAAGGATGTTAGGACATTTATGAGTACCATCGTAAAAATGTCTAAGGATGAACATGGCAAATCTATTGATACCACTCTTTACTATAGTATGATAGGAAACTTACTATACCTAACTGCTTCACGCCCTGACATTATGTATGCTATTTGTGTCTGCGCTAGATATCAAAATGCACCTAAAGAGAGTCATTTATCCTGCGTTAAGAGAATTATTAAATATGTTAAAGGAACTCTCAATTTAGGATTTTGGTATACCAATGACACATCCACCACTATAATTGGTTACACCGATGCTGATTGGGCAAGGTGTTCTGATGATAGTAAGAGTACGTTCGAAGTCTGTTATTATATAGAAAATAATTTAGTAGGATGGTGTAGTAAAAAACAAAACTGTACATCGTTATCCACCACCGAATCTGAGTACATTACAACCGAAAGTTGGTGTTTGTAATTACTTTGAATAAAACATATGTTAAAAGATTATGGCATAATTAAAGATACGTTGCAGATCTATTGTGATAATCAAAGTGCAATTAATATTTTTGAAAATCTTGTGCAACACTCTCGCACAAAATATATTAAGATTCGATATCACTTTATTCGTGAATTAGTAAAATCTAAGGAATTGGAAATTATGTATTTTCCCACGGATCTTCAATTAGACGATTTGTTCACAAAGCCTTTAGATAATATCTAATTTGAGTCTTTACGAAAATCTATTGGCATGATATTTCTTGAATAAAAGTTTATCTTCACATAAATATCATCCGGTCATATTCATGCTAATAATTGATCTTTGAGGATATAGGGCACGGATGTTTCAAAAATGACAAAAGACACCTCCTATATCTGTTTTATGTAAAAGATCCTTGATGTGAATTGTTAATATTTATGCGTTGATAAATATTTATCTTCTTTCTACCCTTTCTGTTCATGTATATTAGTGCCTACCTTTTGTCCATTTGAAACAAAATGGGGGAGAAACTTTGAGTCCTCTTGGACATTATTTTGATTACTTGTACTAAAATACTCGATATTAGTTATCTTATTTTCAGGAAATCAGTAACTCATTTTTTCAAAATATTATTAGGGTATTGGTATGTATTTAGTTGAGTAATGTAATTTTCTTTTCTAGGATTGGGGTAGATAGAATTTTGTATAGGAATATGATTTTCTTATTTTTTAGTGTCCTTACGAGTCCTCGATGACTCAAATGAGGTTTTGTCTCATATTTCCAAAGGGGGAGATTGAAGCACCCTATATCTTTGACTCACTTGAGTCTATATTATATTGGTGCTTGTCTAGTTTGGAAATAATGACAAAATTTGAGTCATACCCTAATTTATCAAAAACCTTAGACTCTACATGATGTTTCCTCTATTAGTCTCAAAGGTATAATACTAAAACTACACCTAGGATTGCATTTCTCTATTGCATTCATATTAATTTAGGTGTGTGAGTATTAATTCCCATTAAAATAATTTTTAAATAATTTTTAGGATTTTTTAAATAATTTTTAGGAATTTATAAACGTTTTTAAAACATTTAAATTTGGTTTTAAAATGTTTTGGGCCTATTTGTAAAATTTTTTATCTCTTACAAATGATGTCTGGGCAGAATCCGAAAGCGATAGAGAAATGTGTGGTACAAAATGGAATTGTTTAACTTTTAAAAACATGCGTTTTATTGTTAATCTTGATCTTACACGTGTTGCGGTTATACCGGTTAGATTTGTGTTTGTTTATACACACAGTCTTAAGAATCAATCCTGTTCGTTCGATCGTTGTTAATCTATGCCCTGCATGAATTTGTATCAATCTTTGTGACGCCTGAGTGGACCAATGAACGCACGTTTAAACACGGTGTGTTCTCAGCCCTAAGATTTAAATCATTTAAGCCAGAATCAATCTCAATCGTTGTTATGCTTCGATCTTCCAGACCCTTCCATCCCGCAGTATAAATAAATGCCATAGGTTTAACGTTTACAATCTTTTGATCATCTCAGAGTTGAGAGAAAAAAGAGAGAAGAGAGAGAGAGAGAGAGAGAGAGAGAGAGAGAGAGAGAGAGAAAAGAAAGAGAGAGAAATTAGAAATCGTACCCAAACCCTAGAAAATTTTCTGCAGAAAATTTGCCCTGTGAGTTTGAGAGTTGTTCCTACAAATAATCATTCCTCTATGGTCTTTAATCTCTTTTCTATCTTGTCACGAGTTTGGATCTCATTTTCTCTCCATAAAAAGTGTAAATTTGATCTATTTGTGATATAAATCACGTAGATTTGCTTAAGATGATTTCTTTTTTCAAGAAATCCTTATTTGTTGGTTATTTTATTCTCAAAAGTTTTTCTAAACCTGTTACTAACAAATCTTTTTTATGTTTCAAGTTTTGAGAAAACTGACTTCTATCTAGTTGAAGATCTTGAGACGTTTGTGCTTTCAAAGTTTATATTTTATGTTTTGTGAAATTGAAGTGTATATAAATAAAAAGAAAGCATATATGACCTTGGCTATTTTAAAAATCAAGGTTTTCACTCGATCTTCGTAAAGAACAAAGATTATAAGTCTAACGTTTTCAATAAACTGAGATTCAGAAATCCAAACTCATATTAGACAATATCTGTAATTTGTTGGAAAATTTATCTGTATAAGTGTGTGTGTGTTGCATGCATGTGATAGGCACTTCACCACAAAACACTTTACACACTACAACACTAAAGAAGTATTTGTAGAGAGATTCTTGACTTTTAGAGTCGACGTAAAGCTAAGGGAAGAAGAGTTACAAAGCTGGGAGAATAACTTCTTCATCAGAGCCTTCAGAGAAGCCAGAATTACCTAATGGAGTTAATAAAAATTCTAGACTTAGATTAGGTATGACTGTGTATTTCGGTTGTTATATAGCTTGTAATATGTTTACTCTAATTTAGTGGATTTTGCTTTTGAGGTATAGAGACCTTCGTGGGTGTTTCTCCAATTGGGTGGGGTTTTACCAAGTTAAAATCTTGTGTTCTTGCATGTTTAATCTTCCTCTCATCCCCTTCTGATTGCATGTTGACTTAGAATTTATTTAGTTTTGTTTTTCAAAACTTGGTAACCTAACTGAAATATCTCGTTCATAACTTTTTATAAACATCTTGTGTTAGTATTTTCTTTGTAAAAAAAGGAGTTTCTCAAAAAACTATTCGGAGCCATTTAAACTATCTTAAACCTTTTAAACAACTTAAGTGGCATAATTTTTCAATAGAAATAAATTATAAATGAAAAAAAATAAGCACACACGAGATTTTACGTGGTTCACGCAATATAGGCAACGTCCACAAGGGGGAGAATTTAATTTCACCTTGAGAATAAATTTGATATTTACAAATACTCACACACTCTTAACATTTAAACTTCTCACTATGAAGATATACACTCTTTGAATCCTCTTTAACTCTTTCACACTTTATTTTTCTTCACTTCCTCTCTTTGTGTTTGTTGTATTTTCTACTTCCATATGAACCTCTTTATATAGCATTATAAGGAGGAGACAATGAGCATTAAATGATGGAGCATAAAGAAATTCACATGTACAACCCCATTTCATATGTCTAGAAGCTGGAAACAACCCCAATTCATCATGTACAACAGCTGAAAAGTTTCTTTCCAGCTCTTCTAATAACCCGCATGTCTAGCATTATTAATGAATTTCCAAACTCTAACAATCTCTATCTCGGAGATCCATGATATGTTAATAATAAGATAATAACTAGAGTACCACCATGAAACTACCAAGCTCACCAATATTGGCAACTGTGGAATAACCTCCAATTTCAACAGTCTTCAATACCAAGACTAAGTCTTTATTACCAAGACTTCCATTTGTAGTGACCACAAATCATTTTTTGTTCCATTAGACTTACTTATAGTAGCTACACACACCCTGAATCAAAACTACGATCCTAACACACCTTGATTCATCAATGACCTATGCATGCGTGCAATTATCCTGAGTCAAAAAATTATCCTCTAACCCTATAAGGGGACCCCGAGTCATGCCTTCAACTAACATGATTTTTCCTCCCACCATCGTCTGCTATTGGGAAACTTGTAACTAATCTCTCCATTTTATCCACAAATGAGACATCCCTCGAGCGCTCGATAACTTGTGCACATTATTCCCCAATTAACCTCGAAGTCTATTTCAGATGATACAACCCTCGACTCTCATCTTCCTTCACTAGGACCATATAACCATGTGTGACTTTCAAAACTCCATCTACAACCAAAATTTGGTAGCCCTTGGAATCTAATTGGCTAATGAAAATCATATTCTTTCACAACTTTGGAAAATATGACACAACACCCAAAGTGCGCCCCACCCCGTTGAACATTTTGAGTTTCACCGTTCCCACATCTTTAACGGTAAACTTATCACCATTAGGCAAAGACAATGAACCTTTCTCATTTTCTTGGAACGTGTTAAAATATTTTGTCTTGGAGAAAATATGATTTGAAAATCCCAAATCCAATATCCCATCATTTTGAGATTAAGAGTTAACTTTGAAAATGGTGAGAACATCTCCAAAGTCTTTTTCTCCCGCGTATGATACTGATGCACTATCGGAGTTATGTACGTCCTTACTCAAAGGACAATCACGTTTTATGTGACCCCGCTCTTTATACTGGTAGCATTGTCAATATTTTTCACCACCTCTTGATTTAGACCTACTACTTCCACTAAATCCCCGGTGGGTGTTCCTTTCCCGATTTTGACCTTAAACGAACATAGTTGAGCCTGAATTATCCTCCCTCGAATATTTTCTCTTCACATGGGACAATAGAGTCGACTCCACCTCATCCATTTTCAATGTAAATTTTCCATACAAAATGGCAGTGACTATGTTCTCTTGTGAATCTAGAAGAGAGGTAAGAAGCAACAAGGCCTGATCTTCTTCCTCAAGTTTTACATCAACATTTTTTAGTTGATCCACACTCCCATGAAACATACTCTTGTGGTTCATAAGGTCCCCACCCTCCTCAACCATTAAACGGTAAAGCTCCTGCTTGAGATTAATCTTTGTTGTGAGACTCTTAGCTAGATTAAGTTTTTTAACTTTTTCCTACACTTTTGGCGGTTTATCCTCATCAATGACGTTATTGATGATGTTATCACTGATATTGAGTCGTATAATGATCAAGAAGCTTGACTCAACATCCTCCCAATCATCTTTCGTCATTTTCTCCAACTTTCCATCCTTTACTTTCAATGCTCTTCCAAGGTCTCCATGAACGTGATGTCCTTCACCTAATTTTTCCATAGAGTAAAGATACGTTGGCGCCATCAAACGGGTTCACCTTGTATTTAGCCCCAACATTTCTGGTAATGGTTGAATATATACGCCCCAAGTCCTCATAACACTAGTGGTTTGATAATAAACTTTAAATACAGACTTTTTATCAAACATCTTGTGTATAACTAGATCTCTAATATCAATTGTTGTGCTTAAATGCTGGCACCAAAATTAACCACATAAAAAAATTGTAGATGAAAAATGACGTGCACATACAAGAAAGACACATGAGATTTAACGTGATTCACCCAATATAGGCTATGTCCACAGGAGGGATAACTTAATTTCACCTTGAGAATAAAATCAATGTTTACAAACAGTCACACACTCTCAACATTTAAACTTCGCACTACAAAGATATACACTCTCTGATTCCTCTCAAACTCATGCACACTTTTTTTTTACTTCCTCTATTGGTGTTTGGTGTATTTTTTACTTTCCTATGAACCTGCCTATATAGCATTACAAGGCGGAGAAAATGAAAACATAAATGAGATGGAACAACACATGGCATGAAAAACAATTCACACGTACAACCCCATTTTATATGTCCAACAGCTGGAAACAACTCCAATTCATTATGTATAATAGGTGAAATATTTCTTTCCGGGTCTTCCAACAGCCCACATGTCCATCATTGTTAATGGACTGCAAAACTTGAACACATTGATCATAATATACATATATGCATGTATGTGTGTATGGACTATGGTCTTGGGCGATCTCAGTCACATCAATACACTGACTTACATTGTATCTTGACACATGTCATTATTTTTTATATTCAAATTATATGATTATTTGGGTTTTGAGCCTTTTACATTTAGCCATCACTTAGTTTGATCGCTATAGTTCTTATTTATACCCCTTTAGCTTCAAAATGTTTCATTGTTTCTCTAAAACATTTTAAGACTTACTGATAATCATTGTAAGAACTTTTTATAACTCTTTAAGAGGCTAAAGGACTGAAAAAAAATGCGAGGACAAAGCACAATTACATCTAAATACACAGGGGGAACTTTAAAAATATTTCGAGGGTTTTGTCTCAAAAGATGATTTTTCTTTAAAATAGCATAATTTTGAGTATCTTTTAGTTAGTTTCACTGGAGATAAGGAGAATAACTTTTTTCTTTCTAGATAATTGATAGAAAAAAGATTTTGTTTGGGAGACAATTGAATTCATGGCATAGGAAAACAAATAAAATTAGGCTCACACAATGTAATATTAAGTTTGAGTTGTGGAGTGTAACTTACAAGACTTGAATGCCTTATAAATGGTAATTTTCTTGTAATTATCAAAAGAAAAAAAGAATGAAAAACTGAAATTACATTTCTAATTAACATATAACTTTATGCAATCAACTATAAAAACAAGATTGAACACAAGCATCAGACAACTTCCTTCAAGCATCACCAACATTAAGGTCACAAAAAATTTAAACAAATATGCCATGGAATTTTTTTTGGAAGAAAACAGTCGTCCATAAATTAATACTCCACTTGTCCCAAATTAAGATTCTATTATTCCTTTATGGCACTACAACATATTAGGCGATTGGTCACGGCCAAAGTCCCTGACCAGTACCGTGGGTCGCGAATTAGGGCCATGACCATTTTCGTGGGTCACAACCAAAATCCCTGGCCAAATGAAGGGTCACGGACCTTAGGTGTCATGGCATATGGTCTCGGACCTTAGTTGTGACCCATACACACTCCTGGTCATGACCTTTATCCGTCACCCATCCTTTATTATACGGGACTAGTCATGGCCCCAAGCCATGACCCACCCTTAATTATTGAAAATAGTCACGACCCAAAACCGTGACCCTATTTATGCTTGATAATAAAGAGATATGGGTCCGGTTTAGATCAGTGACTTGTTTTAAATATATTAAAATAAATTGGGTAGAATTTCATATGTTTTTTGGACATTCTGAAACCTACGTAATGTAAACCTCACACAACCATAATGCTAAGCAATAAATTATAAAATCCCGCGTGGTCACGGACCCCCGATTTGAGAGCACAATTATATACTCAAATTATCTTCGTGCTCTCGAACCAATGGTCCTGTGACCACGTGGTCGGTTCCTACGAGTTGCATTGGTCTCGTGCGAGGTGTTGGCACCACACATAGGGCTATTTGGGGGGTGTTTCTGGGTTTCGCCCTCTAACGACATGTTTTCAAGACTAAGAGTATATATTCTAAATATTGGTCCGTGCTCTCTGATCAGGAGTCCTGTGACCATACGGTCGATTCCTACGAGTTACATTAGTCCCGTGCGCGATATTGACACCACTCGCCGTTTGGGGGGGTGTTTTGGGGTTTTCCCTCTAACGACATGTTTTCAAGATTAAGTGTAGATATTTTGAAGATTGGTCCGTGATCTCGGACCAGGGGTCTCGTGACCACGCAATCGGTTCCTACGAGTTACATTGGTCCCAGGCGAGGTGTTGGTGCCGCTCACGGGGTCTTTTGGGGGTGTTTCAGAGTTTCTCCCTCTAACGACATGTTTTCAAGTCTAAGTGTAGATATCCCGAAGATTGGTTTGTGCTCTTAGATTTGGGGTCCCGTGATAACGCAATTGGTTCCTACAAGTTAAATTAGTCCCTTGCGAGGTATTTGTGCCTCTCACGGGGACGTTTAGGGGGTGTTTCAGGGTTTCTCCCTCTAACGACATGTTTTGTAGCCTAAGTGTAGATATTCTCAAATTATCACGGTGCTCTCGGACTGGGGGTTCCGTGATAACACAATCGGTTCCTACGAGTTACATTGGTCTTGAGCAAGGTGTTGGCACCGTTCAAGGGGCCATTTGGGGGTTATTTTGGGGTTTCTCCCTCTAACGACATGTTTTCAAGCCTAAGGGAAGATATTTTGTAGATTGATTTGTGCTCTTAGACCGAGAGTCGCGTGACCATGCGTTTAGTTCCTACAAGTTATATTGGCCCTATGCGAGGTTCTGGTGCCTCTTACGAGGCCATTTGGGGGGAGTTTTAGGGTTTTGCCCTCGAAGGGCATGTTTTCAAGTCAAGTATAAATATTCTCAAATTATCACCGTGCTCTTGGACTGGTGGTAACATAACCACACGGTTGGTTCTTACGAGTTATATTGGTCCTATACAAGGTGTTGGCACATATTATGGGCCCGTTTGGGGGGTGTTTCAGGGTTTCTCCCTCTAACGCCATGTTTTCAAGCCTAAGTGTAGATATTCTGAAGATTGGTCTGTTCTCTCGAACCGAGGATCACGTGACCATGCGGTCAGTTCCTACGAGTTACATTAGTCCAGTGCGAGGTGTTGGTGCCTCTCATAGGGTCATTTGGGGGGGGGGGGGGAGGGTGTTTCGAGGTTTCGCTCTCTAACGACAAGTTTTTATGACTAAGTGAAGATATTCTGAAATTATTTTCCTGCTCTCGGATTGGGAGTCATGTGACCATGCGGTCTATTGCTATAAGTTACATTAATCTCGTGCGAGGTATTGGCACCACTCACGGGGCCGTTTGGGGGTATTTTCAAGTTTCGCCCTTTAATGACTTATTTTCAAGCTTTTGTGTTGATATTGTGAAGATTGGTCCATTCTCTCAGAGCGGGGGTCCCGTGACCACGCAGTCAGTTCCTACGAGCTACGTTGGTCCTGTGCGAGGTGTTGGCATCACTCATAGAGCCGTTTGGGGGGGGGGGGGGTGGGGGTGGTTCTAGGTTTTGCCCTATAACATCATGTTTTCAAGACCATGTAGATATTGAAGATTGGTCCATGCTCTCATACTAGGGGTCCCATGACCATGTAGTCGGTTCCGATGAGTTACATTAGTTTCGAACGAGGTGTTAGCGGGGCTCACGGGGCCATTTGGGGGGTGTTTCGAGATTTCACCCTCTAATGACGTGTTTTCAAGCCTAAGTGTTGATATTCTGAAGATTGGTCTATGTTCTCGGACATGGGGTCCTGTGACCACAGGGTTAATTCCTTCTTGTTACATTGATCCTGTGTGAGGTGTTGATGCCACTCATGGGGCCGTTTGGGGGGATTTTCGAGATTTCACCCTCTAACGACATGTTTTCTAGCCTAAGTGTAGATATTTTAAAGATTGGTCCGTGCTCTCAGACTGGGGGTCCTGTGACCATGCATTTGGTTCCTACGAGTTACATTAGTCCCGGGCGAGGTGTTGGCATCGCTCACGGGGTCGTTTGGGGGGTATTCCGAGATTTCCCCCTCTAACGGAATGTTTTCAAGCCTAAGTGTAGATATTCTGAAGATTGGTCTGTGAACTCGGACTGGGGGTCCTGTGACCATGCAGTCGGTTCCTAAGAGTTAAATTGGTCCCATGTGAGGTGCTGGTGCCACTGACAGGGTCATTTTGGGGGTATTTCGGGGTTTCATTCTCTAACGACATGTTTTCAAGCCTATGTGTAAATATTTCAAAATTATCACCGTGCTCTCGAACCGAGGGTCCCGTGATCACGCAGTCGGTTCCTACGAGTTGCATACGCCCCATGTGAGGTGTTGGCACCACTCACGGGGCCGTTTGGGGGGTGTTTCAAAGTTTCGCCCTCTAACGACATGTTTTTAAACATAAGGGAAGATATTCTGAAGATTGGTCCGTGCTCTTGGACCGAGGGTACTGTGACCATTTGGTGAGTTCCTACAAGTTTTATTGGTCCCGTGCGTGGTGTTCCTGATGCTTAAGAGGCCATTTGGGGGGTGTTTCGGGGTTTCTCACTCTGACGACATGTGTTTCAAGCCTAACTGTATATATTCTCAATTTATCATTGTGCTCTTGGACCAGGGTCCTGTGACCACGTGATTGGTTCCTACGAGTTATATTGGTCCCATGCAAGGTGTTGGCACCGATCTCGAGGCCGTTGGGGATGTTTTCGAGTTTGTCCCTCCACGCCATGCTTTTAAGCTGAAGTATAGATATTCTGAAGATTGGTTTGTTCTCTCAAACTGGGGGTCTCGTGACTACGCGATCGGTTCCAACGAGTTATATTGGTCCTGTACGTGGTATTGGTACCTCTCACATGGCCATTCGGTGGGGGTATTTCTGGCTTCGACCTCTAATGGCAGGTTTTCAAGCCTAAGTGTAGATATTCTCAAATTATCATCGTGCTCTAGTATCGGGATTCTCGCTACCATGCGGTTGATTTGTACGAGTTACAATGGTCCAGTGAAAGGTATTGCCACCACTCACAAGGCCGTTTGGGGGTGTTTCGGCATTTCACCTTCTAACATCATGTTTTCAAGCTTAAGTGTTGATATTCAAAAGATTGGTCTGTGCTCTCTGATCGAGGGTCCCATGACTATGCAATCGATTCCTACGAGTTAAATTGGTCCTGTGCGATGTGTTGGTGTCGCTCACGGGGCTGTTTATCGGGTGTTTTAGGGTTTTGCCCTCTAATAGCATGTTTTCAAGCCTAAGTGTAGATATTCTAAAATTATCACTGTGCTCTTAGACCGGAGATCTTGTGACCACGCGATTCGTTCCTACGAGTTATATTGGTGCCGTACAAGGTGTTGTTTCCAGTCACGGGGGCCGTTTGGGGTGTGTTTCAGGGTTTCTCCCTTTAACGCCATATTTTCAAGCCTAAGTGTAGATATTCTAAATATTGATCTGTGCTCTTGAATCAGGGTCCATTGACCATGCGGTCGGCTCTTACGAGTTACATTGGTCCAGTGCAAGGTGTTAATTCCCCTCACAGGGAGGTTTGGGGGGGGGGGGGGAGGGGGGTGTTTCGGGGTTTCACCGTCTAATGTCATGTTTTTAAGCCTAAATGTATATATTATCAAATTATTAGCATTATCTCGGATCGGGGGTCCCGTGGCCAAGCGGTCGGTTTATATGAGTCATATTGGTCTCGTATGAGATATTGGTGCCACTCACGGGGCTATTTGGGGGTGTTTCGGGGTTTTGCACACCAAGGGATTGTTCTCAAGCCTAAATGTTGGTATTCTAAAGATTGGTTCGTGCTCTCGGACCGGGGGTCACGTGACCACGCGATTGGTTACTATTAGTTACATAGGTCCCTTGCGAGGTGTTGTCATTGCTCACGAGGGCCGTTTGGGTGGTATGTTGGGGTTTCTCCCTTTAACGACATGTTTTCAAGCCTAAGGTAGATATATTAAAAATTGGTTTGTGCTCTCGGATCGGGGGTCCCGTGATCACGTGGTCGATTCGTATGCATTAAATTGGTTCCGTGTGAGGTGCTGGTGACGCGACTAAGAATGTGTCTCATAAGTGCGTACTCTCTAGGATCAAGTGCAAGCCTCAAGTAATAATCCGATAAGTCGGGTATCGATCCTCAGGGAAAAAGGACAATGGAATTGTAACGACGTTGGATAGACGAAGAAATCCTAACTCTGACACGAAAAAGAAAGAAAAAGATGATTTGTTTCGAGAATTGTCTATAACTAAATGCGAATTTGGAAATGGTTTACTGATGAAATAAAATATGAATGGAATGCAATTATTCTAAATTACTAATGATGATTGATTTGAACTTTAAACTATATGATGAATAAAATAGGATGGGAATACAATCCCTCAACCCTAGTGTATTGCAGATATAAAACTAATCGTAAATTTAAATGACTAATTAGACCCGAAATTTAGTACTCCCAAGCATTACGTATATGAGGTTCAAGCCCGCACCATACTTAATCAGAGGACGAGTAAATCGATATTGCGATAGTTATACTCGAATTGCATTATGAAGCATCCCGATTACCCTGAAGAAAATGAGATCCAAAGATCTACAATTGTCGTGTTTCTATGCAATGCGGTCATAATCAAATCATTCAATTTAGAGGATTAATTTTATACACATGTAACTACCACATCAGGTTGAGTTCATGCATCCCGACCTTTTAAATCTAGTCGGACATGTGAAAACTTGAAAACAACACGTTTAGAATGAAAGAAATCATTTTTATTAATGAATGAAGATGAAGAAAGATGAAATTAGTAATGAACAAGCAACTAGAACAAAGATTGAAACAGAAATCAGAATGATTTTACTTAAACTGCAACTTGAAAGTAACTAGGGTTTTTTATTCTTCTCCTCCTAAATGAATTGCAAAGCTTCCTTCTAGAATTAGAAGCCTCCCCTTTACGTTTGGGAGGAAGTACAATTTATAAATTACGAAATTCAAGAGTTTGAAACAAATAGGATTATATTTTTACAAGTGGATAAATCTGAAAAATTGAGAACAAAATCGATCCGGATAAATGGTTCGGTTCGGTTCCATATTTTGTAGCCTTTACAAAAAGTTCTTCGAGCATGGGATCGGTTCGTTATTTGTCAGCTTCGGTTCAGTTTTATCTTTTCATCTCTTCACAGGAAGTTTTCCCAAGGTGGATTCGGTTCGTTTTTGCATTACTTCGGTTCGGTTCCCTTTTATCATCCTTTACAAAAACTTTGCCTATGAGGGATTCGGTTCTTTTTTAGCTCCTTGGGTTCGGTTCTGTCTTTGCTAGTTTTTTATATAATCCTTTTCTTCTTGTATTTCTTTGAAGCTTTTGATACGGAACTCGGATTAGAACACCCAACACCTACAAAATAGATGATGAACACACGAAACTCGACGTCATTAGAAACTTGCCATTATTGAAGATATGATATAAATCCACTTGAATTACATTACGCGGAGCGATAATAACATCTAAAGTAAGGGTATTAATGGGAAGAATTTATGCCTAATCAGTTCGTTCTGACACGGGATCGTTTGGGGGTTGTTTCAGGGTTTCCCCTCTAACGACATGTTTTCAAGATTAAGTGTAGATATTTTGAAGATTGGTGCGTGCTCTTGGACTGGGGTTCCCTTGACCACGTCATGGGTTCCTATGAGTTAAATTTTTCTGGGCAAGGTGTTGGTTCCGCTCATGGGGTCGTTTGGGGGGGTGTTTCGGGGTTCCGCCCTCTAATGTCATGTTTTCAAGCCTAAGTGTAGATATTCTGAAGATTGTCCCATGCTCTTGGACAGGGGGCCCCATGATCATGCAGTCGGTTCCTACGAGTTACATTGGTCCCGTGCGAGGTGTTGGCACCGTTCATGGGGATGTTTGGGGAGTATTTAAGTTATTAATTAGACCCGAAATTTAGTACTCCCAAGCATTACGTATATGAGGTTCAAGCCCGCACCACACTTGATCAGAGGACGAGTAAATCAGTATTGCGATAGTTATACTCGAATTGCATTTTGAAGCATCCCGGTTACCCTGAAGCAAACGAGATCCAAAGATCTACAATTGTCGTGTTTCTATGCAATACGGTCATAATCAAATCATTAAATTTAGAGGATTAATTTTATACACATGCAACTACCACATCAGGTTGAGTTCATGCATCCCGACCTTTTAAATCTAGCCGGACATATGAAAACATGAAAACAACACATTTAAAATGAAAGAAACCCTTTTTATTAATGAATGGAGATGAATAAAGATGAAATTAGTAATGAACAAGCAACTAGAACAAAGATTGAAACAGAAATCAAAATGATTTTACTTGAACTGCAACTTGAAAGTAACTAGGGTTTTTAATTCTTATCCTCCTAAATGAATTACAAAGCTTCCTTCTGGAATTAGAAGCCTCCCCTTTACTTTTGGGAGGAAGTACAATTTATAAATTATGAAATACAAGAGTTTGAAACAAATAGGATTCTATTTTTATAAGAAGATAAATCCAAAAAATCGAGAACAAAACCGATCCGGAAAAATGGTTCGGTTGGGTTCCATCTTTTGTACCCTTTACAGAAAGTTCTTCGAGCATGGGATCGGTTCATTATTTGTCAGCTTCGGTTCGGTTCCATCTTTTCATCTCTTCACAGGAAGTTTTCCCAAGGTGAATTCGGTTCATTTTTGCATTACTTCGGTTCGGTTCCCTTTTACCATCCTTTACAGAAACTTTGCCTATGAGGGATTCGGCTTGTTTTTAGCTCCTTGGGTTCGGTGTCTTTGCCAGTTTTTAAAAAAATCCTTTTATTCTTGTATTTCTTTGAAGTTTTTGGTACGGAACTCGGATTAGAACACCAAACACCTGCAAAATAGATGATGAACACACGAAACTCGACGTGCTCATTAGAAACTTGCCATTATTGAAGATATGATATAAATCCACTTGATCGCGGAGCGATAAAAACATCTAAATTAAGGGGATAAATGGGAAGAATTTATGCCAAATCAAACCCCCTAACTTAGAACATTGATCGTCCCGAGCAATGTAAAAGAATCAAAACATGGTCCAACTCATAAATGGGATAAAATACCTTTTTCGCGGGCAAGAGATTGCGTTTAGCGTATGCAATAAGCCTTTAAACCCCTAGGTTATCTTAGTAGGACGAGTTGTGTCTCGTGAGGGTTTGCATTTAATATACCCACAAAATTCGACCCAAAGAAAACTCAAAATACGCAAAAAGTGTGTAATTCAAACTTTTCCAAATAATAACCATCATCAAGTCATGTTCAAGAGTTTTAAATCATAGTGCGCGTGTGTGAAACCGAAGATGTAACCGCGAATTTCCACCGATTAACCATTGTGTTACTTATCTGAAAATTCGTTTTGATTTAAAAATCTCATGGGATGCTCTCATAAACGAATCACTCGGGATATGGCTATACTCTCGATATGCATGATAAAAAGAGTAAATGTATTGGAACACGAAGTCACGCACACAAATTGAACAACGAAAATTTTTAGGTGAAAAGATCTCTTCATTGGAATTCGATTTTTGAAAAACTGGAACATTGCCTCTTACACATGTGTTTGATCTCTTTTATTATCTTTTCGTATTTTAGCTCTCCACGCGGTAGCCAATTTCTCAATTTTGGACTCGGTTAGGACTTTTATGGGTTGAAGGTGTATTGGGTAATACTGGGAACGATTATGAATTTTGGAATTGGAAAATTTTCTTATGACGTCCGTTAGTGCTTTTCCGGGCTTTTTCTCATTTTCTTCTCTTTTTTTAATTTTTCTATTTTTATTTTTTTTGAGCATTTTTCTTTTTATTTTTGTCCCATTTTGTTGCACTTTTCGGACTTAAATTCTAACTTTTTCCATTTTTCACAATTCTGGGCTATTTGGGTTACAAAAGGGATAATTTTTTACTACTTTTTCTGGCCAATATTTTTGGGTAACAAACGAGGGCCTACTTCATTGTCCAATATACTAATTACGTTGCCATATGTGTTTCGAGATGAATTAAGTTTAGAGATCAATTTTGGCATGTTTTTCAAAGCAATATCACACACATTTTTCATAACCGATCAAAATGAAAGGATTGAGATCCTCGACGACTTTTTAGACACTGAAAAGAACATTGAGTTAACAATTAACTCGGATTGATTTATAAATTTCACAAAGATGAAAGGCTCAAATCTCACCGGGGTTATTAATCTCCACATTTATTCGTTAAGTCGCCTACGTTCGCTCAATTTCTATCTTTGGTCAAGTTCGGCTTTATGTATTTTATATTTTACAACTTGAGACTTTAAACCGACTTTTGATGATATTTTCAAAAAAATTGAATTCCAATTTTTATTTATTTTCAACAAAAAATATTTTTGGATTTTTCAAGATTTTATGATTTTTTTGTTGTTAGGCATTTTTGAAAATTTGTGAAGTTTTAGAAATATGCACTTGTGACCCCCTAACTTAGACTTTTGCATTGTCCTCAAACAAAAATGACTAAAATCTAACTCAAAGTGAATTAAAAGTGCAAAAGAATAAAACAAGCAAATGAAATAGAAATGCAACTTTTATATATAGAAAGAACAAACTGTGTTACATAGGCTAAGGGGAAAAACACACAAGCAATACTGAGTAATTAACCATTTCACACATACACATCCAACAAACACAGAAAAAACAGTCATGGGCTTTATTGAGGGGGCTGATTGGAGGACCCGAGTGTGCGCATATCATAGGGATCATAAAAGAAAGATGGTGGGGATCACCAAAGTTGAGCTCATAGAGGTGGGCTTGGAGTTGGTGCATCATCCTTGTGTCTCTCCGATAAGCCTCTTGGTCCCTTCGATAGGAGACTTGATCTTGGTTATATTGGGTGATGAACCTGTCAAAATGGGATTCCACCGCTGCTAGTCGTCTATCGAAATCAACACCCGGGGGCTCAAAATCCGAGTCATCGTCTTCATTGTATTCTTCCTCTTTAGCCCCTTCCATCTCAACGTCTTCCGCCACCGGATCTTCAACAGGAATTTCGTCCTCGGCCTCTAAATTGATCGCCTCCTGGGCTGCTCGAATGGAAGCCCTTTGCTAGGCACTCCGCGTGCGGGATACCTTCCTAATAGGCTCCGAGAGGCGTGGGAAAGCTTGAGGTGGCTGGATACCAGCCTCGGCGAGGAGGGATGTGATGATGCGGGAATACGGGAGGGGTACCGCATCTTTATGCTCCCTGGTGCCGAAAATGGCATCTGCGTAAAGAATCCTGGCCAGGTTTAGTGTGAAATCTGGGTCGAACAGGTGGTACACGAGCGTCGCTTGGTGAGGGCGCATCGTCGAATCATTGGAAGTTTGAAGCAAGTTGGTGCACACGATGTGGAATGTGACGCGCGCCTTGTCATTGAGACGACCCACGGGAAAAGTAACCCGGTCGCAAAAGTCACCGGGTGCGAGTCGGTCAATGCATTATTGTTTGGGAATGGTTTGGGCGTTGAATGGGTAGTCGTATACTTACGAGTGGGGAACGACCTTTTCAGCAAGCTTGCGGGTGAGGATGGCTGAGGTGAATGGAATAGGGCGACCGTCAACAAATGATTGCCACGCAAAGTCGCCCGTGCGAACGAGCGTGCCATAGAAGGCCCGGACTTTGTATGCCCAGATGACTGGATGAGGCTTGTAGGTATTATGCCCACTCCCACTGGCGGAAAAGTGTGGTGATGGGGCGCGGTAGCTCATCCCAGTTGACAACCCGTTCGATGTGTAATTGGCGGGAAAAACTGAAAAAGCGTTCACACCATACGCGCTCCATGTGAGAGAAGTATTGTCCATTTCCGTTAGGCAGAATGTAGGTGGACAGATATTTGATGGGGAAAGCTCGATTGTCCATTTGGAAAGCTTGGAATTAGGAGAGGAAAAATTAGGACTTGTAGAGTGGGAATGAGGTGAAGGTGTGAGTGGAAGAGTAGGGAAGGGGAGGTTTTTATAGGTGGTGGGGAGGGGTTTGGGTGAGGATTTTTGGAGGGAAAAGGGGAAGAAGTGGGGGAAAGAGAGGGGATAGGGGGTTGAATGTGTTCCTCGGGAAGAAGCAAAATTGCAGGAACCGAACCGATCCGGTCCAGGGGAAATTCGGTTCGGTTCGGTTCGGTTCTATTTTTTTTTTTTTGCGATTTTTCCAAACCGAACCGATCCAGCTTGGGGATTCGGTTCGGTTCCATCTGTGACAGAACCCTTTTTCTCTGCAGTGGAATCCTATTCTCTCAAATTTCTAAATGCTTGCACTTATTTTCCCACTATAATTCCTCGATGCCCTCATGAATGTTGTGTTGGAATGTGTGATCTTAACCCTAACCTAACGTAGACTACCTACGAACTCAATGTGCTCTATCAAAGCGTAATTACTATACACAAGAATTCACCCCATATGCATCAGGGGTGCGACGATCTCTTTTTTTCATCTCATTCAACCCCTTAAACGGGGTCTGATAACCAAACGGTGTCGACTTCTTCCATACACGCCTCTAGATATGGCTTTAGGCATTGTCCATTTACTTTGAATGTATTTCTCCCTTTCAAGTCGTCTAACTCCACAGCTCCATGCGGGAATACATTCTTTACAACGAACGGGCCAGACCATCGTGACCGCAACTTGCCCGGAAAGAGATAAAGTCGAGAGTTATAGAGAAGCACTTTTTGTTCAGAAAGAAACTCTTTGCGTCGAATGATGTTATCATGAGCGAGTTTCACCCGTTCTGTGGAAATTTTTGCGTTCTCATACGGATCATTGCGTATCTCTTCCAACTCATTTAATTGAAGCTTGAGAGCTTCACCGGCTCTATCCATGTCATAATTCAACTTCTTAATTTTCCAATACGCCTTGTGCTCTAATTCCACGGGAAGATGGCAAGGTTTTCCATACAAAAAGCGGAATGGGGACATGCCGAGCCGATTTTTGTTACGGTACGATAGGCCCATAGTGAATTGTTCAATCGAAGTGACCAATCTTTTCGGGTGGGATTGACGGTCTTCTCGAGAATGTTTTTGATCTCCCGATTCACTAGTTTAGCCTGCCCGTTTATTTGTGGATGATAGGTCGTTCCAACTTTGTGAATGATGCCATACTTTCTCATGAGCTTCTCGAATGGCCTGTTGCAAAAGTGCGTGCCATTATCACTGATTATCGTTTTCGGAGCATCGAAACGGGAAAGTATGTGTTCCTGTAGGAACTTAATCACCACTTTTTTGTCATTTGTCTTAGTAGCTATAGCTTCCACTCATTTGGAAACGTAGTCGACCGCAACAAGGATGTATAGAAAACCAAAGGATGGGGTGAAAGGGCCCATGAAGTCTATACCCCAACAGTCGAAGATTTCTATAATGAGTATTGGGGTAATGGCATCATGTCTCGTCGGGTGATCTCCCCCATCCGTTGACACCTATCGCAGGATTTGCAACAGTTATTCACATCCCGAAATATTGTGGGCCAATAGAGGCCGCATTGAAGGATCTTAGTGACTGTCTTTTTCGTCGAAAAGTGACCTCCACAAGCTTTCGAATGACATAATTGGATGACTTTGGGGATTTCGTTATCCGATACACAATGTCAGATGATTTGGTTGGCGCAATATTTAAACAGGAACGGATCATCATAGAAAAATATGCGCGACCAAGTAATGAACCTCTTCTTATCTTGCGGTGTCCAATTGGGAGGGACGACCCCCGTAACAAGATAGTTTACTATATTCGGAAACTATGGAAAAGAAGAGGTAGCAAAGAGTTGCTCATCCGGGAAGTATTCATTTATGGATATTGGATCACTAGGTACATCGGATGAACGCCGTGATAAGTGATCGACAATGATGTTTTCTACTCCTTTCTTATCTTTAATGGATAGATTAAACTCTTGTAGGAGTAGGATCCACCTTATGAGGCACGACTTGGCATCTTCCTTCGCGAGTAGGTATTTCAATGTCCTGTGGTCGGTGAAGCAAGTGATGGGAGAACCGATAAGGTAGGACTGAAATTTGTCAAGGGCAAAGACTACCGCTAACAAATCCTTTTCTGTAATTGAGTAATTGAGTTGTGGTCCGTTAAGAGTCTGGCTAGCATAGTAGATGACATGAGCCTTATTGTGTTTTCTTTGGCCCAAAATAGCCCCTATCGCATAATCGCTAGCATCACACATAAGTTCGAATGGTAGAGACTAATCCGGAACTTGCATGATGGGAGCGTACACAAGCATAGTTTTTAGTTTTTCAAAATCTCTATTGCATGCTTCCGTCCACTCAAATGGGGTGTCCTTCATGAGTGGGTTGCTTAAGGGCCTAGCGATGGCGCTAAAGTCCTTAATGAACCTTCGATAAAACCCTGCGTGTCCCAAGAAGGAGT
Organism: Sambucus nigra; assembly: GCA_949130495.1. Lineage (NCBI taxonomy): Eukaryota > Viridiplantae > Streptophyta > Magnoliopsida > Dipsacales > Adoxaceae > Sambucus > Sambucus nigra. The sequence continues at coordinate 333,879,186 of OX422207.1, read as the reverse complement.
GCACGTCTTTGAGCGATTTTGGTGGGGGTAGATCGGCTTTGACATCTATCTTAGCTCTATCAAGTTCTATCCCCTTGGATGAAACTATGTGGCCAAGAACTATTCCCTCGGTGACCATAAAATGACATTTCTCCCAATTTAGGACTAAGTTCTTCTCCACACACCGAGCAAGTACCTTTTCTAGTTTTTCTAGAAAAAGGTCGAAAGAGGTGCCAAAAACGCTAAAATCATCCATGAACACTTCAAGTCCTCTCTCGACCATGTCGCTAATTAGGCTCAACATGCACCTTTGAAAGGTCGCGGGTGCATAACACAAGCCAAATGGCATACGTTTGTAGGCAAATGTACCAAAAGGGAAAGTGAAGGTCCTTTTCTCCTGGTCAAGTTCATCTACCTCAATTTGGTTATATCCGGAATAACCATCAAGGAAGCAATAGTAAGGGTTTCCCGCTAGTCTCTCAAGCATCTGATCAATAAATGGCAAGGGGAAATGGTCTTTCCTAGTTATCGCGTTGAGTTTCCGGTAATCAATGCAAACGCTCCACCCGATGGTGGTACATTGGGGGACTAGCTCTCCCTTATCATTCTCAATCACTGTCATGCCCGACTTCTTCGGGACAACTTGAATAGGGCTCACCCACTTTATATCTGAGATTGGGTAGATAATCCCGTCATCCATTAGCTTAATAATTTTGGTTCTCACCACTTCTTTCATATTAGGGTTTAGCCTTCTTTGAATTTATCTCGAGGGCTTGACATCCTCTTCGAGATGGATCTTGTGGGTGGAAATAAAAGGACTTATCCCTTTCAAATCAATAATGAACCAACCAAAAGAACCTTGGTGCTTCCTCAGAATCTTCAGAAATTCACCCTCTTGCTCTTTGTTTAGGCTAGAGGAGACAATAACAGGAAACGTCTCGTCCTTTCCTAGGTATCCATATTTAATATGGGAGGGTAGTTTCTGTAATACCCCGTATTTTTATAGCTTTAAAGTTATGGGATTTATTAAATTTAATTGAGATAAATTAATTTAATTTTAATCCGGAATGTTGTTTTAAATATTTACTAGCATGACGAGAGTTAGTAATTATTGGAAATTTGGTATTTGTTGAATGTTACTGGATGAGTATGGTAATATATGAGATTCATTTTTATAATATTGTCACGTGTGAATAAAATGACAATTATGGAAATTTAAGTCAGGACGCGCCTGTGTCGTGTCGGGACTAAATGTTGATTAATAAAAGTGAATATTTTATAAGTTGTCCGTACGGTCGTTCTGAGTGCGCCAACATGTCCGTAAGGGTCGAGATAGGCAAGAAAGTGTACCCGGGGGTTTAGTTTGAGTCTCGGGGCTATTTTAGGCTTAATTAGTACCCCGGGAGGGCATTTTAGTCATTTTGTATTTTTGGGTAATTAAACCCACGAAAATTAAAAGGGTTATATAAGATATCTAGGTTGTCTTCTAGGGTTAGAACAACCAAAGACAAGTGACGGCCATAGGAGAGGGAAGGAGAGAGCTTCCAAAGCAATCCAAGGTCCGAAATCCATCCGTTTGTATCGCCTCCACCACCAACGCGTAGATCGCGAGACGGGGAACGCAACCACACCAATTTCGGCACCAAAACAGACTTCTGAAAATCCTAGGCAAGTGTTTATCTTTCTTATTTTCATTGATGCATCACTCATGTTAGTCTAAGGATGATTATGGTGAGATTTATGGAAGAAAAACCCAATTTGAGATAGGAAATTGCATGTAGTGATGACTTAAATGATATTCTGGAAACCCTTTGTCATGTAGAAGAGTAAACCACAAAATTATGATGTTTTATGAGAAGGAAATTCTGGAAAAGATTTGTTAGAACCATGTTTAAGAGAAATCTAGGGTTCTTGATATTTATAATAATTTTGGACTGTTAATCCATGTTTAGTGATAGAAATCTACATGCTTTACGTTGGAAATATCTGGTATGATGATATAATGTTAGTAGTATAAATTTTGGGACGATGGGGATTGAAAAATATGGATTTTGTGAAGGTTAGAAGATGAAACCCGTAACTGCAGATTTCCGCAGACCTGCTTGATCGATCGATCGAGCCCAGACCTTCGATCGATCGAGCCCCAGACCTCGATCGATCGACCCCTCCTGGCAGACTTAAGTTTCCCCTTTTAAAATTGTTGAATTGATTCGAAATGAAGAAAACTCCTTAGACATCCTTGTTAAGATAATTTGGGAGATAATGATGACCAATAAGATTCATTAATGAATAAGAGACCTTTAATGTAAGGCGAAATCTATATTTTTGGGATCTTTTGCATAAGGGACAATGTAAGTATATATTAAAGGGGAGAGACATGAAAGAGAGAGTTACGTTAGAACATAAATGAATATCTACTGAATTGTACCTTTGGAAGGATAGAGTCCACGAGGGCTACGTAGTAAGTTGGAGAAACCCTTCGAATTAAAGTGATAAACGAACCATTATACGTGATGACTAATAATGGGAAAATAAGGATAAATGTTGTGAATATGGGTTATGAGATAAACCTAAATTGATATAATAAAAGTGGTATATTTATATGATTGTGTATGCAGATATAATATACTTGTGAAAATCATGCCCGCTCTACTTGCTATCCCTGAGGTTACCGCGCTGGGACGATCTTATCCTGTGTTGCCTTATGGGGGATATTGACTCGTACCCTAGAAGATAGAAATCCTAGGTACGGGCTATCGGATCGATAGTCGGACGGTCCTAAGAGGCGTGAGGGTATGTACTGACCTCTTGGACTTGGAATCTATGCTTCCCCTCAATATTGTTTGTGTATGTATTTGTACAGTTCGAGAGTGATTCCGAACTTGTAATCGCTTTAGTGTGATTGATACGGGGATTGGATAGCAGAGTATGCCAACACCATAGTTTTATGTGGGGTGTCGTTATGATATATATATTATACGAGTAGTTAATATATATATGAAATTCTAAAATCTGGAACTGTCTACTGTGATTTGATATGTAGGACATGGTTGATGACTCAAATTATAAATACTTGTTTTGAGAAAGTATAATATGACACTGGAAAACTTTATTGATTAATAAAGTAAAAAGGAGAACTTTGGTTACAAATTGAAATCTTACGTTTTAAATACTTGTGTTGTTCAGTTGTAAATCCTGCGAATAACCTAAGATAAGTTAAATCATTGGGGAAAGATAGTGTGGTATATGACGAGATAGGCCATTGGGGAAGTTAGTGAGATAGATGTTCACATTAGAAGAGAGGTGAGAATTTCTCAAGAGAGTGTCGCACTAATATGTTGTTGCATTGGCCTGTAATCAATTTAAATACTTGCTAAACGAATTTTTAAATCATATACACTATCGGGCTCTGACCCGTTTCCTTTTCTCTTTCTCTCTTGTATATATATATATATATATGTATATATTACAGGTGCCCAGCCACAGGGGCATCTTGCATAGGGTCCTTTGGAAGGAACGAGCTGCAGCTTAGGTGGGAGTTGCAGGCCTGTTGTTTAGACGACTTCATCCATTTTATTCTACTCTTAATTTAGTTTTATCCAGCAGGGGCATGTGTCGGCCTCTTTCTATTAATTAGTTGGTATTGTCAGATATTGTAATTCTTTTAATTTCAGTATCTTTATTTCGGGATTATAAATGTCAGGATGTTTTCCTTAGTATTTTAATGTTGGGATTTACTATTGTTGGGTAAACTCTTGAATGTTCATTTTATTCTTCTACTTATTGTATGATTCTTTAGACGTTAATGGTTTAAGATTTTATAACCGGATTTAATAAAATGAGAATAAGGTTTTAAATGGTTTTGACACTTAGCTTAATTATTTAGGGTGTTTAAATTGGAAAAGTATTTTAACGACAGTGATGCTGAGAATGAACCAACTGTTCACCTTGAATTAATTTAATAAAGGAGTGATCCCCCGGTATTTAATTAGGTGTGGTGTCACAGGTGGTATCAGAGCATCAGGTTCTAGAGTCCTTAGGATCTGTACGGCTTATTATGCTTTCAGCGTTGCTTTGTTTGATATAGAGCCCTATGTTTAGGATTGTCGATTTCTTTGACGAGATTTCGTTCTCCTGTTATATGTGTATACATTAGTGAATTCTAATTTCGTTCGGATGTGTACGTGTGCCGATCGATGACGGATGTCAGAAGAGGACTGTTAAGCGGACATCAGGAGGCAGGGCTCAGTTGAGATTATAAAATATATCCTAGGATGATGACCGTAGTCGAGGTCGCTTCCATTATGGCACGAGAATCCAAGACTAGAAAGGCGACTAAGGCGCAACAATGATTTCCAAATGCTGTTATAGTCAAATGAGGTGCGAGGGTAAACTAACCCAACATATTACAAAAACGTGTAGAGACTGTCAGTGGGAAATTCAAAAAAATGCGGAAATTTTTTGTGTTTACCAATGGAGGTATAGTATCCAAAGGTTTAGATATAGGACGGAGTGTGGCAAACTGAAAGTGAAAATTTAGAGAAAATTTTCTTTGCTTTCGGGACGAAGTTATAATGGTTGGGGTCAACCACCAATTTTAGAAGTGGAATGCTATGCCTATAGGAGAACCTTAGGTACAGTGTTGACCGTATGTTCCTTCCTCAACTGTTCAGGGTGAGAAGCAAACGTGGTTCTGAACTCATCGCAGGAGGGCATGACAGAAGTCCAATTGTGAATATGAATCCAAATCGTTAGCGAATTTTGTATCGGAAGATGTAGATACGAGTGGAGGAAACGACTCCAAGTGGGAGACCAACTCGTAATAATAATTTATAATACTCGAGGAGGAAATTATGATGGATGGTTGATTCAGAGGTTGACAATGTTGCATTTTGTCAATAAAGATGATAATGCTCCTTGTGTGGGAAGCTTAACGGAATCGAAGAAGTTAATCGAGAATAAGACCTAATACGAGGGTGGTAGTGTAGCACCACAAAGGGATGTGGATACACATCAGGGGACCCATTTTAATGATTCGGATAATGGAATTCTTACCAAGTGATGATAAATTCAGTAAGTACTATTATAGATAGTAAGAGGATTTTTATGGCCTAGAAAGCTAAGGGAACAACCGGGATGGTTAACAGTAATCGAGTTTACTGAAGTCCGAGAGAAGGACAATCCTAACCTGGTTAGTAGGACATGTGGTAAGTGGATTATGTACTGAGGTAATTTGTGCGGAGTGAGATCGCTCGCGATAATATGTTCCAAAGTGAGTATAAGGATAAGAATACGGTGCCTAGTAAAAGGCAACGATTAAAGTAGTTTTGTTTGGTTTTCGTAGACGTGTTACGTCCGGAAACCATTTGCACAGTCAAGACGATTGACAAGGTAGAAGTGTAAGTTGTATCCTCAGAGGATGAGGCGTGTTTATGTGACACGAGCGAGTCACTATATTTTGTTCCTTGCTAGATTAGCATGTGAGACGAGCTTAATGCATATCATTTTAAACGTTATTATTATTATGTGAATATTTTTCCCTAGTGTAGCGGGATTTTTCTTTGGTGCTATTCGCGGAGGATGAATGTGTATATTAACAGTGTTACGTATTTTATTGAGGTTACTCGTTGTAGTGATGCGATACACGAGTATGATATTATCTTTGTTAAAACATTATAGAAATTGTTAGTACGATAGTGGGCATTTATTGCAAGACTATCGGAGTGGTTGCATTAGCGCAACATGTTTTACGTTTTATTTTGGCGAGGCTTTACCTGTAAGAAGGTTGGACTCGCACTTATGTTATCTATCCTAGAGACTTCGGAGGAGATAGTGGGCTCGAGATATTCGATGCCAAAGTATGTATAGACTTTGTCAGTATAATTCCCTAGGCATCGGGATTTACTGTTGAGCGAAAAAATTTGACTCAGTATTATGTTTAGCACTCCGAACTTAGTGATAAGAAAAGTGCATTGTTATATTTATCCTTTAGAGAAGTGGGAGTTAATATTAATACCCCTATTATTATTGAAAGGAATTTTGAGAATTCCGATTGTATGTATTCGAGGTTTATGGAATGCTATTACCACCAACCTATACTGAACAATAGTGCAATTAGTGAAACGTTCTTTGTTAAGCATAATTACTGGAGAAATTGTAAATTTTTTGTCAAGAGACGGAATAAAGGGGTATATACTGTGGACGAAGGACCTAACGGATCTCGATAACCGACAATACTAGGCAGTAGTGTATCGGGAGGGTTCCTTGTTTGGATTTAGCTTTGCGAGACATCCCACGCATGAAACTTAGTGTAAGGTTGGAAATAGGGAGATGTTTGGTCACTATTCCATGAGTTCGGTACCCTGGTCGAAATGGGATCAAGTAATTATGTATGTAAGTTGGAAGTTGGAGCCGGTTGTGTGGTAAGAAATCATTGAAAGTTACCCCACGAGTTGAGGGGTGGAACGATGATAAGGAAGATTTAAAATCTTGATTTTTAGGGTGATTAAAGTGTTGTAATCACGCTGCAAGCACCAGGGAAAACAAAGAATTTGTTTATTAGTATGGAGCGTATGTGATGCTTACGCTAGTATGCCCGGTTTATAGGGTGTGTAGACATCCTGGTTAACTGATGTTAAAACTCGTCCGAGATGAAGGGGCGTGGCAATGGACGTGTGGAAAATGTGTTTGTGGGGCTAACAGAACGAAGTGGAAGTGATATAGTGGATTAAACGTCACATGAGGGGCGATAATCCATACATAGGTGTGTAATTAGAATAACACACCCAAATTTGAATTGGAAGACTGTGGGAAGTCATTTAAGAAGAGTATTCCTTGAATGGACCAGAATTAAATGATTATGAAGAACACTCGGAGCGGGGTTGTTAGTAGACAAGTATGAGAGAGACTTGCACATACAAAGGGTGATGATGTTGGTATGGTATAAGAGTTCTAGAAGTGTGCTTCGTGGAGAGAAGAGCACGGGTGGAACTTTCGGCATACTACACGAAAGGAAGGGGAGTATTACGTGTCACTTAATGTGAGACATTTCAAGGGAAAAATCGATGTTTAGCGGGACGTAGTGAGTAGTCTCTACATGCACCGCCCTTTGGTAAGGTTGGGTTGAAAGGGGAGAATCAACCAAAGAATTTTGTGTTTAACTACAATTCCTGAAATTGGAAGAGGTAGGTAAAGTCGGTACAGTTCTTGGATGGGTTGCCATCCTCAAAACAAGATCAAAGGTTCATCCCGAACATGTGAATAAAGTCGCCGAGAAGGAGGTGATTGATACTCCTTTAAGCTCACTTATAATATTAACTATTATGCCCCAGACTTCCTTTGAAAGGAAGGATCGGGCCAGTGCATGATCCGGCGCAGTATAAATTTCTAAATCAGGATGAGATTGGTGAATCCCACCTTTGATATGGGATTTCAGAAACCAGCGGAGATAAGGTTTCGTTTCAAGTAGGATTTATCACCCGTAGCCAGGGAATGGGCGCACGGTGATTAAAGAATTGTGGAGCCACGTGAAGGAGATTTTGGAATCTTGATACGATGATTTCAGGAATGCTCTGTAGAAGCACTCGTACCTGTTTTTCGCGTTGAAGGTACTTATTAAGGTTTTGTTATGGAAGAACCTCGACTATTCTCCTTCCGTATGTTTAGAGGAGAGTAGATAATCAGAATTTTTGGATCGGTCGAGAGAACATCCGATAAATGTGGTAGAATTCCACGACTATTTTAGACGAGCAAGAGTGATCAAATGTTCATAATATTTTCTCAGAATGGGAGTTTTGTATATGAATAAATCCGAGTATTTGTCATGTAGAGAGGTACGGCCTCCGAATGATAGTGAGATAATGAAATGTATAACGTATAGGCGTGACCTATGCGAATGTTGTCGGTTGAGAACACAATGTGAAGTGTCTCCAATGAGAATGTAAAACAAAGTTGCTATGAGGAAAAAGCTATAATGATTGAGCGCCGTACTATGTAGATAGTTTGTGTACGGAAAAGGATATCCAGAATGGTGCTACCTGATAGGCCTTATTTTCCGAATTTCGGGACGAAATTCCGTTATTAGGGGGGAAGTATGTAATACCCCGTATTTTTATAGCTTTTAAATTATGGGATTTATTAAATTTAATTAAGATAAATTAATTTAATTTTAATCCGGAATGTTGTTTTAAATATTTACTAGCGTGACGAGAGTTAGTAATTATTGGAAATTTGGTATTTGTTGAATGTTATTGGATGAGTATGGTAATATATGAGATTCATTTTTATAATATTGTCACCTGTAAATAAAATGACAATTATTGAAATTTAAGTCGGGACGCGCCTATGTCGTGTCGGGACTAAATGTTGATTAATAAAAGTGAATATTTTATAAGTTGTCCGTATGGTCGTTTTTAGTGCGCCAAAATGTCCAGAAGGGTCGAGATAGGTAGAAAAGTGTACCCGGGGGTTTAGTTTGAGTCTCGGGGCTATTTTAGGCTTAATTAGTACCCCAGGAGGTCATTTTAGTAATTTTGTATTTTTGGGTAATTAAACCCACGAAAATTAAAAGGGTTATATAAGATATCTAGGTTGTCTTCTAGGGTTAGAACAACCAAAGACAAGTGACGACCATAGGAGAGGGAAGGAGAGAGCTTCCAAAGCAATCCAAGGCCCGAAATCCATCCGTTTGCATCGCCTCCACCACCAACGCGTAGATCACGAGACGGGGAACGTGACCACACCAATTTTGACACCAAACCAGACTTCTGAAAATCCCAGGCAAGTGTTTATCTTGCTTATTTTCGTTTATGCATCACTCATGTTAGTCTAGGGATGATTAGGGTGAGATTTATGGAAGAAAAACCCAATTTGAGATAGGAAATTGCATGTAGTGATGACTTAAATGATATTCTGGAAACCCTTTGTCATGTAGAGGAGTAAACCAAAAAATTTATGATGTTTTATGAGAAGGAAATTCTGGAAAAGATTTGTTAGAACCATGTTTAAGAGAAATCTAGGGTTCTTGATATTTATAATAATTTTGGGCTGTTAATCCATGTTTAGTGATAGAAATCTACATGCTTTATGTTAGAAATATTTGGTATGATGATATAATGTTGGTAGTATAAATTTTGGGATGATGGGGATTGAAAAATATGGATTTGGTGAAGGTTAGAAGATGAAACCCGTAACTGCAGATTTCAGCAGACCTGCTTGATCGATCGATCGAACCCAGACCTTCGATCGATCGAGCCCCAGACATCGATCGATCGACCCCTCCTGGCAGACTTAAGTTTCCCATTTTAAAATTGTTGAATTGATTCGAAATGAAGAAAACTCCTTAGACATCCTTGTTAAGATAATTTGGGAGATAATGATGACCAGTAAGATTCATTAATGAATAAGAGACCTTTAATGTAAGGCGAAATCTATATTTTTGGGATATTTTGGATAAGGGACAATGTAAGTATATATTAAAGGGGAGAGACACGTAAGAGAGAGTTATATTGGAACATAAATGGATATCTATTGAATTGTACCTTTGGAAGGATAGAGTCCATGATGGCTTCGTAGTAAGTTGGAGAAACCCTTCAAATTAAAGTGATAAACGAACCATTATACGTGATAACTAATAATGGGAAAATAAGGATAAATGTTGTGAATATGGGTTATGAGATAAACCTAAATTGATATAATAAAAGTGGTATATTTATATGATTGTGTATGCATATATTATATACTTGTGAAAATCATGCGCGCGCTACTTGTTATCCCTGAGGTTACCGCGCTGGGACGATCTTATCCTGTGTTGACTTATGGGGGATATTGACTCGTACCCTAGAAGATAGAAATTGTAGGTACGGGCTATCGGATCGATAGTCGGATGGTCCTAAGAGACGTGAGGGTATGTAATGACCTCTTGGACTTGGAATCTATGCTTCGCCTCAATATTGTTTATGTATTTATTTGTACAGTTCGAGAGTGATTCTCAACTTGTATTCCCTTTAGTGTGATTGATACGGGGATTGGATAGCAGAGTATCCCCGCACCATAGTTTTTATGTGGGGTGCCGTTATGATATATATTATACGAGTAGTTAATATATATATGAAATTCTGAAATCTGGAACTGCCTACTGTGATTTGATATGTAGGACATGGTTGATGACTCAAATTATAAATACTTGTTTTGAGAAAGTATAATATGACACTGGAAAACTTTATTGATTAATAAAGTAAAAAGGAGAACTTTGGTTACAAATTGAAATCTTACGTTTTAAATACTTGTGTTGTTCAGTTGTAAATCCTGCGAATAACCTAAGATAAGTTAAATCATTGGGGAAAGATAGTGTGGTATATGACGAGATAGACCATTGGGGAAGTTAGTGCGATAGGTGTGCACATTAGAAGAGATGTGAGAATTTCTCAAGAGAGTGTCGCACTAATATGTTAGTGCATTGGCCTGTAATCAATTTAAATACTTGCTAAACGAATTTTTAAATCATATACACTATCGGGCTCTGACCCGTTTCCTCTTTCTCTTTCTCTCTTGTATATATATATATATATATATATATGTATATATTACAGGCGCCCAGCCACAGGGGCGTCTTGCATTGTGTCCTTTGGCAGGAACGAGCTGCAGCTTAGGTGGGAGTTGCAGGCCTGTTGTTTAGATGACTTCATCCATTTTATTCTACTCCTAGTTCAGTTTTATCTAGCAGAGGCATGTGTCGGCCTCTTTCTATTAATTAGTTGGTATTGTCAGAGATTGTAATTCTTTTAATTTCAGTATCTTTATTTCGGGATTATAAATGTCAGGATGTTTTCCTTAGTATTTTAATGTTGGGATTTACTATTGTTGGGTAAACTCTTGAATGTTCATTTTATTCTTCTACTTATTGTATGATTCTTTAGACGTTAATGGTTTAAGGTTTTATAACCGGATTTAATAAAATGAGAATAAGGTTTTAAATGGTTTTGACAATTAGCTTAATTATTTATGGTGTTTAAATTGGAAAAGTATTTTAACAACAGTGATGCTGAGAATGAACCAACTGGTCACCTTGAATTAATTTAATAAAGGAGTGATCGCCCGGTATTTAATTAGGCGGGGTGTCACAGGTGGTATCAGAGCATCAGGTTCTAGAGTCCTTAGGATCTGTACGGCTTATTATGCTTTCCGCGTTGCTTTGTTGGATATAGAGCCCTATGTTTTGGATTGTCGATTTCTTTGATGAGATTTCGTTCTCCTGTAATATGTGTATACATTAGTGAATTCTAATTTCGTTCAGATGTGTGCGTGTGCCGAGCGATGACGGATGTCAGAAGAGAACTGTTAAGCGGGCATCAGCAGGCAGGGCTCAGTTGAGATTATAAAATATATCTGAGGATGATGACCGTAGTCGGGGTCGCCTCCATTATGGCACGAGAAGCCAAGACTGGAAAGGCGACTAAGGCGCAGCAATGATTTCCAAATACTGTTATAGTCAAATGAGGTGCGAGGGTAAACTAACCCAACATATTACAAAAACGTGTAGAGACTGTCAGTGGGAAATTCAAAAAAATGCAGAAATTTTTTGTGTTTACCAATGGAGGTATAGTATCCAAAGGTTTAGATATAGGACGGAGTGTGGAAAACTGAAAGTGAAAATTTAGAGAAAATTTTCTTAGCTTTCGGGACGAAGTTATAATGGTTGGGGTCAACCACCAATTTTAGAAGTGGAATGCTATGCCTATAGGAGAGCCTTAGGTACAGTGTTGACCGAATGTTCCTTCCTTAACTGTTCAGGGTGAGAAGCAAACGTGGTTCTGAACTCATCGCAGGAGGGCATGACAGAAGTCCAATTGTGAATATGAATCCAAATCGTTAGCGAATTTTGTATCGAAAGATGTAGATACGAGTGGAGGAAACGACTCCAAGTGGGAGACCAACTCGTAATAATAATTGATAATACTCGAGGAGGAAATTATGATGGATGGTTGATTCAGAGGTTGACAATGTTGCATTTTGTCAATAAAGATGATAATGATCCTTGTGTGGGAAGCTTAAAGGAATCGAAGAAGTTAGTCGAGAATAAGACTGAATTCGAGGGTGGTAGTGTAGCACCACAAAGGGATGTGGATACACATCAGGGGACCCATTTAAATGATTCGGATAATGGAATTCTTACCAAGTGATGATAAATTCAGTAAGTACTATTATAGATAGTAACAGGATCTTTATGGCCTAGAAAGCTAAGGGAACAATCGGGATGGTTAACAGTAATCGAGTTTACTGAAGTCCGAGAGAAGGACAATCCTAACCTGGTTAGTAGGATGTAACACCCCGCCCGCCCGGGGAGAGCGAACGGATCGCTAATGCGATAAAATAAATTCAAATCCACAAGTGAGAAGGTATAGAGCATCTAAATAAACCCACAATAATATAAATCCACTAATCTCAATCTCTTCAATTACAACAAGTATCTCGAATTAAAACTATAACTATCTAACTCGAAAAATAAATACAAATCTCCAAAGCTCTATACATCAAAATAATACAAATCTTCCAAAAATATTCTTCCTAAAATAATCCACGCTAAAATCATCTCAATTGGCCCATAGCGCCCAAATCCACGCTAACCTGCCACTAAAAGAAAATATGGGGAAGTACAAAATACGACAGGAAAGATGCTCAACAAATATATGTTAGCGATGAATAAAGCGTAACAACACGAGTACGGATATTCAAATCAAAATGCAAATCTCAAAGTATTTATCAATATAATTTCTCAACAACACATCAATGGGTAACCAGGCCTCACCTCATTCGCATATGCTTTATCAAGCCATAGCCCGAGAATAGGTATTTTGGCGGGTACTCAACATCCGTGCCATATTAAAATTTCATGACAACGTGCTCAACAACAATATAATTCCACATGAATCAAAATAATTCCAACAATTATTTTTTCAGATTTCCAAGAATTTATCAATTCAAATATGAGTTCAATTAAATAAGAATTCAAAGATAATGACACTCGCGAGATTTAAGGAGCATATTGTGTAAAACCACATACCTCAAACCATGATGAGAAACCAATGATCACATCCTCAAGATCAACTCAAAATATCTACAAAAGCACCTCCAACAAAAATAGTCCCAAGAACACCTCTAATCTAAGGTTGGAACTCACAAATCTCAAGGGCCAAAGTATAATTAAAAAGAAAAGGAATATAAAATATATTTGCTGCCAAAAAAGTTGTGCCAAAAGTAGGTTAAAAAGGTTGCCCACGACTTCCTTTTATAATGCAAAGAAATGAAGAGTTGGAATCCAAAAGACTCCTTTAAATAAGGAAAAGAAATGAAGAGTTGGAAGTCAAAACAACTCCAAGAGTTAAAAAGATTTAAAAATCATTTTAAAATCCGTTTTAACTCCATTTTCGTAACCGTTTGAAATTCTCGCCTTTAAAAATAATAACCTACATATTTGAGCAATAAAAATAATGTTATCAAAAACCTTATTTTCCTCCATTTCCAGAAATTAATTAAAATAGCCCAAAATTACGCGGGTTGTTATATTGGACAGGTGGTAAGTGGATTATGTACTGAGGTATTTTGTGCGGAGTGAGATCGCTCGCGATAATATGTTCCAAAGTGAGTATAAGGACAAGAATACGGTGCCTAGTAAAAGGCAACGATTAAAGTAATTTTGTTTGGTTTGCGTAGACGTGTTACGTCCGGAAACCATTTGCACAGTCAAGACGATTGACAAGGTAGAAGTGTAAGTTGTATCCTCAGAGGATGAGGCGTGTTTATGTGACACGAGTGAGTCACTATATTTTGTTCCTTGCTAGATTAGTATGTGAGACGAGCTTAATGCATATCATTTTAAACGTTATTATTATGTGAATATTTTCCCTAGTGTAGCGGGATTTTTCTTTGGTGCTATCCGCGGAGGATGAATGTGTATATTAACAGTGTTACGTATTTTATTGAGGTTACTCGTTGTAGTGATGCGATACACGAGTATGATATTATCTTTGTTAAAACATTATAGAAATGGTTAGTACGATAGTGGGCATTTATTGCAAGACTATCGGAGTGGTTGCATTAGCGCAACATGTTTTACGTTTTATTTTGGCGAGGCTTTACCTGTAAGAAGGTTGGACTCGCACTTATGTTATCTATCCTAGAGACTTCGGAGGAGATAGTGGGCTCGAGATATTCGATGCCAAAGTATGTATAGACTTTGTCAGTATAATTCCCTAGGTATCGGGATTTACCGTTGAGCAAAAATATTTGACTCAGTATTATGATTAGCACTCCGGACTTAGTGATAAGAAAAGTGCATTGTTATATTTATCCTTTAGAGAAGTGGGAGTTAATATTTATACCCCTATTATTAGGGAAATGAATTTCGAGAATTCCGATTGTATGTATTCGAGGTTTATGGAATGCTATTACCACCAACCTATACTGAACAATAGTGCAATTAGTGAAACGTTCTTTGTTAAGCATAATTACGGGAGAAATTGTAACTTTTCTGTCAAGAGACGGAATAAAGGGGTATATTCTATGGACGGAGGACCTAACGGATCTCGATAACCGATAATACTAGGCAGTAGTGTATCGGGAGGGTTCCTTGTTTGGATTTAGCTTTGCGAGACATCCCATGCATGAAACTTAGTGTAAGGATGGAAATAGGGAGACGTTTGGTCACTATTCCATGAGTTCGGTACCCTGGTCGAAATGGGATCAAGTAATTATGTATGTAAGTTGGAAGTTGAATTTTGATTTAGAGCCATTGGAGCCGGTTGTGTGGTAAGAAAGCATTGAAAGTTACCCCACGAGTTGAGGGGTGGAACGATGATAAGGAAGATTTAAAATCTTGATCTTTAGGGTGATTAAAGTGTTGTAATCACGCTGCAAGCACCAGGGAAAACAAAGAATTTGTTTATTAGTATGGAGCGTATGTGATGCTTACGATAGTATGTCCGGTTTATAGGGTGTGTAGACATCCTGGTTAACTGATGTTAAAACTCGTCCGAGATGAAGGGGCGTGGCAATGGCCGTGTGGAAAATGTGTTTGTGGGGCTAACAGAACGAAGTGGAAGTGATATAGTGGATTAAACGTCACATGAGGGGCGATAATCCATACATAGGTGTGTAATTAGAATAACACACCCAAATTTGAATTGGAAGACTGTGGGAAGTCATTTAAGAAGAGTATTCCTTGAATGGAGCAGAATTAAATGATTATGAAGAACACTCGGAGCGGGGTTGTTAGTAATCAAGTATGAGAGCGACTTGCACATACAAAGGGTGATGATGTTGGTATGGTATAAGAGTTCCAGAAGTACGCTTCGTGGAGAGAAGAGCACGGGTGGAACTTTCGACATACTACACGGAAGGAAGGGGAGTATTACGTGTCACTTAATGTGAGACATTTCAAGGGAAAAATCGATGTTTAGCGGGACGTAGTGAGTAGTCTCTACATGCACCGCCCTTTGGTAAGGTTGGGTTGAAAGGGGAGAATCAACCAAAGAATTTTGTGTTTAGCTACAATTCTTGAAATTGGAAGAGGTCGGTAAAGTCGGTACAGTTCTTGGATGGGTTGCCATCCTCAAAACAAGATCAAAGGTTCATCCCAAACATGTGAATAAAGTCGCCGAGAAGGAGGTGATTGATACTCCTTTAAGCTGACTTACATTATTAACTATTATGCCCCAGATTTCCTTTGAAAGGAAGGATCGCGCCAGTGCATGATCCGGCGCAGTATAAATTTCTAAATCGGGATGAGATTGGTGAATCCCACCTTTGATATGGGATTTCAGAAACCAGCGGAGATAAGATTTCGTTTCAAGTAGGATGTATCACCCGTAGCCAGGGAATGGGCGCACAGTGATTAAAGAATTGTGGAGCCACATGAAGGAGATTTTGGAATCTTGATACGATGATTTCAGGAATGCTCTGTAAAAGCACTCGTACCTGTTTGTCGCGTACAAGGTACTTATTAAGGTTTTGTTATGGAAGAACCTCGACTATTCTCCTTTCGTATGTTTAGAGGAGAGTAGATAATCAGAATTTTTGGATCGGTCGAGAGAACATCCGATAAATGTGGTAGAATTCCACGACTGTTTTAGACGAGCAAGAGTGATCAAATGTTCGTAATATTTTCTCAGAATGGGAGTTTTGTATATGAATAAATTCGTGTATTTGTCATGTAGTGAGGTACGACCTCCGAATGATAGTGAGATAATGAAATGTATAACGTATGGGCGTGGCCTATGCGAATGTTATCGGTTGAGAACACAATGTGAAGTGTCTCCAATGAGAATGTAAAACAAAGTTGCTATGAGGAAAAAGCTATAATGATTGAGCGCCGTACTATGTAGATAGTTTGTGTACGGAAAAGGATATCCAAAATTGTGCTACCTGATAGGCCTTATTTTCCGAATTTCGGGACGAAATTCCGTTATTAGGGGGGAAGTATGTAATACCCCGTATTTTTATAGCTTTTAAATTATGGGATTTATTAAATTTAATTGAGATAAATTAATTTAATTTTAATCCGGAATGTTGTTTTAAATATTTACTAGCGTGACGAGAGTTAGTAATTATTGGAAATTTGGTATTTGTTGAATGTTACTGGATGAGTATGGTAATATATGGGATTCATTTTTATAATATTGTCACGTGTGAATAAAATGACAATTATGAAAATTTAAGTCGGGACGCGCCTGTGTCGTGTCGGGACTAAATGTTGATTAATAAAAGTGAATATTTTTAAGTTGTTCGTATGGTCGTTTTGAGTGCCCCAACGTGTCCGGAAGGGTCGAGATAGGTAGAAAAGTGTACCCGGGGGTTTAGTTTGAGTCTCGGGGCTATTTTAGGCTTAATTAGTACCCCGGGAGGGCATTTTAGTAATTTTGTATTTTTGGGTAATTAAACCCACGAAAATTAAAAGGGTTATATAAGATATCTAGGTTGTCTTCTAGGGTTAGAACAACCAAAGACAAGTGACGACCATAGGAGAGGGAAGGAGAGAGCTTCCAAAGCAATCCAAGGCCCGAAATCCATCCGTTTGCATCGCCTCCACCACCAACGCGTAGATCACGAGACGGGGAACGCGACCACACCAATTTCGACACCAAACCAGACTTCTGAAAATCCCAGGCAAGTGTTTATCTTGCTTATTTTCGTTTATGCATCACTCATGTTAGTCTAGGGATGATTAGGGTGAGATTTATGGAAGAAAAACCCAATTTGAGATAGGAAATTGCATGTAGTGATGACTTAAATGATATTCTGGAAACCCTTTGTCATGTAGAGGAGTAAACCAAAAAATTATGATGTTTTATGAGAAGTAAATTCTGGAAAAGATTTGTTAGAACCATGTTTAAGAGAAATCTAGGGTTCTTGATATTTATAATAATTTTGGGCTGTTAATCCATGTTTAGTGATAGAAATCTACATGCTTTATGTTAGAAATATCTGGTATGATGATATAATGTTGGTAGTATAAATTTTGGGATGATGGGGATTGAAAAATATGGATTTGGTGAAGGTTAGAAGATGAAACCCGTAACTGCAGATTTCAGCAGACCTGCTTGATCGATCGATCGAACCCAGACCTTCGATCGATCGAGCCCCAGACATCGATCGATCGACCCCTCCTGGCAGACTTAAGTTTCCCATTTTAAAATTGTTGAATTGATTCGAAATGAAGAAAACTCCTTAGACATCCTTGTTAAGATAATTTGGGAGATAATGATGACCAGTAAGATTCATTAATGAATAAGAGACCTTTAATGTAAGGCGAAATCTATATTTTTGGGATATTTTGGATAAGGGACAATGTAAGTATATATTAAAGGGGAGAGACACGTAAGAGAGAGTTATGTTGGAACATAAATGGATATCTACTGAATTGTACCTTTGGAAGGATAGAGTCCATGATGGCTACGTAGTAAGTTGGAGAAACCCTTCGAATTAAAGTGATAAACGAACCATTATACGTGATAACTAATAATGGGAAAATAAGGATAAATGTTGTGAATATGGGTTATGAGATAAACCTAAATTGATATAATAAAAGTGGTATATTTATATGATTGTGTATGCATATATTATATACTTGTGAAAATCATGCCCGCGCTACTTGTTATCCCTGAGGTTACCGCGCTGGGACGATCTTATCCTGTGTTGCCTTATGGGGGATATTGACTCGTACCCTAGAAGATAGAAATCCTAGGTACGGGCTATCGGATCGATAGTCGGACGGTCCTAAGAGACGTGAGGGTATGTACTGACCTCTTGGACTTGGAATCTATGCTTCGCCTCAATATTGTTTGTGTATTTATTTGTACAGTTCGAGAGTGATTCTGAACTTGTATTCCCTTTAGTGTGATTGATACGGGGATTGGATAGCAGAGTATCCCCGCACCATAGTTTTTATGTGGGGTGCCGTTATGATATATATTATACGAGTAGTTAATATATATATGAAATTCTGAAATCTGGAACTGCCTACTGTGATTTGATATGTAGGACATGGTTGATGACTCAAATTATAAATACTTGTTTTGAGAAAGTATAATATGACACTGGAAAACTTTATTGATTAATAAAGTAAAAAGGAGAACTTTGGTTACAAATTGAAATCTTACGTTTTAAATACTTGTGTTGTTCAGTTGTAAATCCTGCGAATAACCTAAGATAAGTTAAATCATTGGGGAAAGATAGTGTGGTATATGACGAGATAGACCATTGGGGAAGTTAGTGCGATAGGTGTGCACATTAGAAGAGATGTGAGAATTTCTCAAGAGAGTGTCGCACTAATATGTTAGTGCATTGGCCTGTAATCAATTTAAATACTTGCTAAACGAATTTTTAAATCATATACACTATCGGGCTCTGACCCATTTCCTTTTTCTCTTTCTCTCTTGTATATATATATATATATATATGTATATATTACAGGCGCCCAGCCACAGGGGCGTCTTGCATTGTGTCCTTTGGCAGGAACGAGCTGCAGCTTAGGTGGGAGTTGCAGGCCTGTTGTTTAGATGACTTCATCCATTTTATTCTACTCCTAGTTCAGTTTTATCTAGCAGAGGCATGTGTCGGCCTCTTTCTATTAATTAGTTGGTATTGTCAGAGATTGTAATTCTTTTAATTTCAGTATCTTTATTTCGGGATTATAAATGTCAGGATGTTTTCCTTAGTATTTTAATGTTGGGATTTACTATTGTTGGGTAAACTCTTGAATGTTCATTTTATTCTTCTACTTATTGTATGATTCTTTAGACGTTAATGGTTTAGGGTTTTATAACCGGATTTAATAAAATGAGAATAAGGTTTTAAATGGTTTTGACAATTAGCTTAATTATTTATGGTGTTTAAATTGGAAAAGTATTTTAACAACAGTGATGCTGAGAATGAACCAACTGGTCAACTTGAATTAATTTAATAAAGGAGTGATCGCCCGGTATTTAATTAGGCGGGGTGTCACAGGTGGTATCAGAGCATCAGGTTCTAGAGTCCTTAGGATCTGTACGGCTTATTATGCTTTCCGCGTTGCTTTGTTGGATATAGAGCCCTATGTTTTGGATTGTCGATTTCTTTGACGAGATTTCGTTCTCCTGTAATATGTGTATACATTAGTGAATTCTAATTTCGTTCAGATGTGTGCGTGTGCCGAGCGATGACGGATGTCAGAAGAGAACTGTTAAGCGGGCATCAGCAGGCAGGGCTCAGTTGAGATTATAAAATATATCTGAGGATGATGACCGTAGTCGGGGTCGCCTCCATTATGGCACGAGAAGCCAAGACTGGAAAGGCGACTAAGGCGCAGCAATGATTTCCAAATACTGTTATAGTCAAATGAGGTGCGAGGGTAAACTAACCCAACATATTACAAAAACGTGTAGAGACTGTCAGTGGGAAAT
Source organism: Sambucus nigra (assembly GCA_949130495.1). NCBI lineage: Eukaryota > Viridiplantae > Streptophyta > Magnoliopsida > Dipsacales > Adoxaceae > Sambucus > Sambucus nigra. The sequence goes on along the minus strand of OX422207.1, from coordinate 333,859,273 downwards.
TCAAAAAAATGCAGAAATTTTTTGTGTTTACCAATGGAGGTATAGTATCCAAAGGTTTAGATATAGGACGGAGTGTGGAAAACTGAAAGTGAAAATTTAGAGAAAATTTTCTTAGCTTTCGGGACGAAGTTATAATGGTTGGGGTCAACCACCAATTTTAGAAGTGGAATGCTATGCCTATAGGAGAGCCTTAGGTACAGTGTTGACCGAATGTTCCTTCCTTAACTGTTCAGGGTGAGAAGCAAACGTGGTTCTGAACTCATCGCAGGAGGGCATGACAGAAGTCCAATTGTGAATATGAATCCAAATCGTTAGCGAATTTTGTATCGAAAGATGTAGATACGAGTGGAGGAAACGACTCCAAGTGGGAGACCAACTCGTAATAATAATTGATAATACTCGAGGAGGAAATTATGATGGATGGTTGATTCAGAGGTTGACAATGTTGCATTTTGTCAATAAAGATGATAATGATCCTTGTGTGGGAAGCTTAAAGGAATCGAAGAAGTTAGTCGAGAATAAGACTGAATTCGAGGGTGGTAGTGTAGCACCACAAAGGGATGTGGATACACATCAGGGGACCCATTTAAATGATTCGGATAATGGAATTCTTACCAAGTGATGATAAATTCAGTAAGTACTATTATAGATAGTAACAGGATCTTTATGGCCTAGAAAGCTAAGGGAACAATCGGGATGGTTAACAGTAATCGAGTTTACTGAAGTCCGAGAGAAGGACAATCCTAACCTGGTTAGTAGGATGTAACACCCCGCCCGCCCGGGGAGAGCGAACGGATCGCTAATGCGATAAAATAAATTCAAATCCACAAGTGAGAAGGTATAGAGTATCTAAATAAACCCACAATAATATAAATCCACTAATCTCAATCTCTTCAATTACAACAAGTATCTCGAATTAAAACTATAACTATCTAACTCGAAAAATAAATACAAATCTCCAAAGCTCTATACATCAAAATAATACAAATCTTCCAAAAATATTCTTCCTAAAATAATCCACGCTAAAATCATCTCAATTGGCCCATAGCGCCCAAATCCACGCTAACCTGCCACTAAAAGAAAATATGGGGAAGTACAAAATACGACAGGAAAGATGCTCAACAAATATATGTTAGCGATGAATAAAGCGTAACAACACGAGTACGGATATTCAAATCAAAATGCAAATCTCAAAGTATTTATCAATATAATTTCTCAACAACACATCAATGGGTAACCAGGCCTCACCTCATTCGCATATGCTTTATCAAGCCATAGCCCGAGAATAGGTATTTTGGCGGGTACTCAACATCCGTGCCATATTAAAATTTCATGACAACGTGCTCAACAACAATATAATTCCACATGAATCAAAATAATTCCAACAATTATTTTTTCAGATTTCCAAGAATTTATCAATTCAAATATGAGTTCAATTAAATAAGAATTCAAAGATAATGACACTCGCGAGATTTAAGGAGCATATTGTGTAAAACCACATACCTCAAACCATGATGAGAAACCAATGATCACATCCTCAAGATCAACTCAAAATATCTACAAAAGCACCTCCAACAAAAATAGTCCCAAGAACACCTCTAATCTAAGGTTGGAACTCACAAATCTCAAGGGCCAAAGTATAATTAAAAAGAAAAGGAATATAAAATATATTTGCTGCCAAAAAAGTTGTGCCAAAAGTAGGTTAAAAAGGTTGCCCACGACTTCCTTTTATAATGCAAAGAAATGAAGAGTTGGAATCCAAAAGACTCCTTTAAATAAGGAAAAGAAATGAAGAGTTGGAAGTCAAAACAACTCCAAGAGTTAAAAAGATTTAAAAATCATTTTAAAATCCGTTTTAACTCCATTTTCGTAACCGTTTGAAATTCTCGCCTTTAAAAATAATAACCTACATATTTGAGCAATAAAAATAATGTTATCAAAAACCTTATTTTCCTCCATTTCCAGAAATTAATTAAAATAGCCCAAAATTACGCGGGTTGTTATATTGGACAGGTGGTAAGTGGATTATGTACTGAGGTATTTTGTGCGGAGTGAGATCGCTCGCGATAATATGTTCCAAAGTGAGTATAAGGACAAGAATACGGTGCCTAGTAAAAGGCAACGATTAAAGTAATTTTGTTTGGTTTGCGTAGACGTGTTACGTCCGGAAACCATTTGCACAGTCAAGACGATTGACAAGGTAGAAGTGTAAGTTGTATCCTCAGAGGATGAGGCGTGTTTATGTGACACGAGTGAGTCACTATATTTTGTTCCTTGCTAGATTAGTATGTGAGACGAGCTTAATGCATATCATTTTAAACGTTATTATTATGTGAATATTTTCCCTAGTGTAGCGGGATTTTTCTTTGGTGCTATCCGCGGAGGATGAATGTGTATATTAACAGTGTTACGTATTTTATTGAGGTTACTCGTTGTAGTGATGCGATACACGAGTATGATATTATCTTTGTTAAAACATTATAGAAATGGTTAGTACGATAGTGGGCATTTATTGCAAGACTATCGGAGTGGTTGCATTAGCGCAACATGTTTTACGTTTTATTTTGGCGAGGCTTTACCTGTAAGAAGGTTGGACTCGCACTTATGTTATCTATCCTAGAGACTTCGGAGGAGATAGTGGGCTCGAGATATTCGATGCCAAAGTATGTATAGACTTTGTCAGTATAATTCCCTAGGTATCGGGATTTACCGTTGAGCAAAAATATTTGACTCAGTATTATGATTAGCACTCCGGACTTAGTGATAAGAAAAGTGCATTGTTATATTTATCCTTTAGAGAAGTGGGAGTTAATATTTATACCCCTATTATTAGGGAAATGAATTTCGAGAATTCCGATTGTATGTATTCGAGGTTTATGGAATGCTATTACCACCAACCTATACTGAACAATAGTGCAATTAGTGAAACGTTCTTTGTTAAGCATAATTACGGGAGAAATTGTAACTTTTCTGTCAAGAGACGGAATAAAGGGGTATATTCTATGGACGGAGGACCTAACGGATCTCGATAACCGATAATACTAGGCAGTAGTGTATCGGGAGGGTTCCTTGTTTGGATTTAGCTTTGCGAGACATCCCATGCATGAAACTTAGTGTAAGGATGGAAATAGGGAGACGTTTGGTCACTATTCCATGAGTTCGGTACCCTGGTCGAAATGGGATCAAGTAATTATGTATGTAAGTTGGAAGTTGAATTTTGATTTAGAGCCATTGGAGCCGGTTGTGTGGTAAGAAAGCATTGAAAGTTACCCCACGAGTTGAGGGGTGGAACGATGATAAGGAAGATTTAAAATCTTGATCTTTAGGGTGATTAAAGTGTTGTAATCACGCTGCAAGCACCAGGGAAAACAAAGAATTTGTTTATTAGTATGGAGCGTATGTGATGCTTACGATAGTATGTCCGGTTTATAGGGTGTGTAGACATCCTGGTTAACTGATGTTAAAACTCGTCCGAGATGAAGGGGCGTGGCAATGGCCGTGTGGAAAATGTGTTTGTGGGGCTAACAGAACGAAGTGGAAGTGATATAGTGGATTAAACGTCACATGAGGGGCGATAATCCATACATAGGTGTGTAATTAGAATAACACACCCAAATTTGAATTGGAAGACTGTGGGAAGTCATTTAAGAAGAGTATTCCTTGAATGGAGCAGAATTAAATGATTATGAAGAACACTCGGAGCGGGGTTGTTAGTAATCAAGTATGAGAGAGACTTGCACATACAAAGGGTGATGATGTTGGTATGGTATAAGAGTTCCAGAAGTACGCTTCGTGGAGAGAAGAGCACGGGTGGAACTTTCGACATACTACACGGAAGGAAGGGGAGTATTACGTGTCACTTAATGTGAGACATTTCAAGGGAAAAATTGATGTTTAGCGGGACGTAGTGAGTAGTCTGTACATGCACCGCCCTTTGGTAAGGTTGGGTTGAAAGGGGAGAATCAACCAAAGAATTTTGTGTTTAGCTACAATTCTTGAAATTGGAAGAGGTCGGTAAAGTCGGTACAGTTCTTAGATGGGTTGCCATCCTCAAAACAAGATCAAAGGTTCATCCCAAACATGTGAATAAAGTCGCCGAGAAGGAGGTGATTGATACTCCTTTAAGCTGACTTACATTATTAACTATTATGCCCCAGATTTCCTTTGAAAGGAAGGATCGCGCCAGTGCATGATCCGGCGCAGTATAAATTTCTAAATCGGGATGAGATTGGTGAATCCCACCTTTGATATGGGATTTCAGAAACCAGCGGAGATAAGATTTCGTTTCAAGTAGGATGTATCACCCGTAGCCAGGGAATGGGCGCACCGTGATTAAAGAATTGTGGAGCCACATGAAGGAGATTTTGGAATCTTGATACGATGATTTCAGGAATGCTCTGTAAAAGCACTCATACCTGTTTGTCGCGTACAAGGTACTTATTAAGGTTTTGTTATGGAAGAACCTCGACTATTCTCCTTTCGTATGTTTAGAGGAGAGTAGATAATCAGAATTTTTGGATCGGTCGAGAGAACATCCGATAAATGTGGTAGAATTCCACGACTGTTTTAGACGAGCAAGAGTGATCAAATGTTCGTAATATTTTCTCAGAATGGGAGTTTTGTATATGAATAAATTCGTGTATTTGTCATGTAGTGAGGTACGACCTCCGAATGATAGTGTGATAATGAAATGTATAACGTATAGGCGTGGCCTATGCGAATGTTATCGGTTGAGAACACAATGTGAAGTGTCTCCAATGAGAATGTAAAACAAAGTTTCTATGAGGAAAAAGCTATAATGATTGAGCGCCGTACTATGTAGATAGTTTCTGTACGGAAAAGGATATCCAAAATTGTGCTACCTGATAGGCCTTATTTTCCGAATTTCGGGACGAAATTCCGTTATTAGGGGGAAAGTATGTAATACCCCGTATTTTTATAGCTTTTAAATTATGGGATTTATTAAATTTAATTGAGATAAATTAATTTAATTTTAATCCGGAATGTTGTTTTAAATATTTACTAGCGTGACGAGAGTTAGTAATTATTGGAAATTTGGTATTTGTTGAATGTTACTGGATGAGTATGGTAATATATGGGATTCATTTTTATAATATTGTCACGTGTGAATAAAATGACAATTATGAAAATTTAAGTCGGGACGCGCCTGTGTCGTGTCGGGACTAAATGTTGATTAATAAAAGTGAATATTTTTAAGTTGTTTGTATGGTCGTTTTGAGTGCCCCAACGTGTCCGGAAGGGTCGAGATGGGCAGAAAAGTGTACCCGGTGGTTTAGTTTGAGTCTCAGGGCTATTTTAGGCTTAATTAGTACCCCGGGAGGGCATTTTAGTCATTTTGTATTTTTGGGTAATTAAACCCACGAAAATTAAAAGGGTTATATAAGATATCTAGGTTGTCTTCTAGGGTTAGAACAACCAAAGACAAGTGACGGCCATAGGAGAGGGAAGGAGAGAGCTTCCAAAGCAATCCAAGGCCCGAAATCCATCCGTTTGCATCGCCTCCACCACCAACGCGTAGATCACGAGACGGGGAACGCAACCACACCAATTTCGGCACCAAACCAGACTTCTGAAAATCCCAGGCAAGTGTTTATCTTGCTTATTTTCGTTTATGCATCACTCATGTTAGTCTAGGGATGATTAGGGTGAGATTTATGGAAGAAAAACCCAATTTGAGATAGGAAATTGTATGTAGTGATGACTTAAATGATATTCAGGAAACCCTTTGTCATGTAGAGGAGTAAACCACAAAATTATGATGTTTTATGAGAAGGAAATTCTGGAAAAGATTTGTTAGAACCATGTTTAAGAGAAATCTAGGGTTCTTGATATTTATAATAATTTTGGGCTGTTAATCCATGTTTAGTGATAGAAATCTACATGCTTTATGTTAGAAATATCTGGTATGATGATATAATGTTGGTAGTATAAATTTTGGGATGATGGGGATTGAAAAATATCGATTTGGTGAAGGTTAGAAGATGAAACCCGTAACTGCAGATTTCCGCAGACCTGCTTGATCGATCGATCGAGCCCAGACCTTTGATCGATCGAAGGTTCGATCGATCGAGCCCCAGACCTCGATCGATCGACCCCTCCTAACAGACTTAAGTTTCCCCTTTTAAAATTGTTGAATTGATTCGAAATGAAGAAAAATCCTTAGACATCCTTGTTAAGATAATTTGGGAGATAATGATGACCAGTAAGATTCATTAATGAATAAGAGACCTTTAATGTAAGGCGAAATCTATATTTTTGGGATATTTTGGATAAGGGACAATGTAAGTATATATTAAAGGGGAGAGACACGTAAGAGAGAGTTACGTTGGAACATAAATGGATATCTACTGAATTGTACCTTTGGAAGGATAGAGTCCATGAGGTCTACGTTGTAAGTTGGAGAAACCCTTCGAATTAAAGTGATAAACGAACCATTATACGTGATAACTAATAATGGGAAAATAAGGATAAATGTTGTGAATATGGGTTATGAGATAAACCTAAATTGATATAATAAAAGTGGTATATTTATATGATTGTGTATGCATATATTATATACTTGTGAAAATCATGCCCGCGCTACTTGTTATCCCTGAGGTTACCGCGCTGGGACGATCTTATCCTGTGTTGCCTTATGGGGGATATTGACTCGTACCCTAGAAGATAGAAATCCTAGGTACGGGCTATCGGATCGATAGTCGGACGGTCCTAAGAGACGTGAGGGTATGTACTGACCTCTTGGACTTGGAATCTATGCTTCGCCTCAATATTGTTTGTGTATTTATTTGTACAGTTCGAGAGTGATTACCAACTTGTATTCCCTTTAGTGTGATTGATACGGGGATTGGATAGCAGAGTATGCCCGAACCATAGTTTTTATGTGGGGTGCCGTTATGATATATATATTATACGAGTAGTTAATATATATATGAAATTCTGAAATCTGGAACTGCCTACTGTGATTTGATATGTAGGACATGGTTGATGACTCAAATTACAAATACTTGTTTTGAGAAAGTATAATATGACAGTGGAAAACTTTATTGATTAATAAAGTAAAAAGGAAAACTTTGGTTACAAATTGAAATCTTACGTTTTAAATACTTGTGTTGTTCAGTTGTAAATCCTGCGAATAACCTAAGATAAGTTAAATCATTGGGGAAAGATAGTGTGGTATATGACGAGATAGACCATTGGGGAAGTTAGTGCGATAGGTGTTCACATTAGAAGAGAGGTGAGAATTTTTCAAGAGAGTGTCGCACTAATATGTTGTTGCATTGGCCTGTAATCAATTTTAATACTTGCTAAACGAATTTTTAAATCATATTCACTATCGGGCTCTGATCCGTTTCCTTTTCTCTTTCTCTCTTGTATATATATATATATATATATATATATATATATATATATATATATATATGTATATGTATATATTACAGGTGCCCAGCCATAGGGGTGTCTTGCATAGGGTCCTTTGGCATGAACGAGCTGCAGCTTAGGTGGGAGTTGCAGGCCTGTTGTTTAGACGACTTCATCCATTTTATTCTACTCCTAGTTCAGTTTTATCCAGCAGGGGCATGTGTCGGCCTCTTTCTATTAATTAGTTGGTATTGTCAGAGATTGTAATTCTTTTAATTTTAGTATCTTTATTTCGGGATTATAAATGTCAGGATGTTTTCCTTAGTATTTTAATGTTGGGATTTACTATTGTTGGGTAAACTCTTGAATGTTCATTTTATTCTTCTACTTATTGTATGACTCTTTAGACATTAATGGTTTAAGGTTTTATAACAGGATTTAATAAAACGAGAATAAGGTTTTAAATGGTTTTGACACTTAGCTTAATTATTTAGGGTGTTTAAATTGGAAAAGTATTTTAACGACAGTGATGCTGAGAATGAACCAACTGTTCACCTTGAATTAATTTAATAAATGAGTGATCGCCCGGTATTTAATTAGGCGGGGTGTCACAGTTTCTTCAATTCAAGGGTCAGAAATTTGTCTTTAGAGGGAACCATGTGTGTCTCCCTCGGAGGTAGCTCCTCGAATCGAGAAACCCAATTCACATCTCTCGCATCCTCGTCCGATGCTCTCTCATCAAGTAAATCTCTCAACTCTTCAACTTCCCTATAGAATCTGGTGTACGTTCCCTCACTCTTGCATCTCGATACTAAATAGGATCCTGGGGCATCTCCACAATAGTTGTTCTCAAAATATTCCTCTACGATCTCATCTATTAAGCTCACCGCGTGAAGATCATCTTCTTCCCCCGTCTGTTGGGCTATGTGGAAGATGTTAGTCTCTAAAGTCATGTTCCCAAAGGTGAGTTGCATTTTCCCATTTCAAGTATTGATGATTACATTAGCTGTAGCTAAGAATGGGCACCCAAGAATGATGGGAACATGATTGCTCGAGGTGAAGGAGGGTTCCGTGTCCCAAATGACAAAGTCTATCGGGAAGTAGAAATTGTCAACTTGGACGATCACGTCCTCAACTATGCTTCTTTAGATCTTAACGGTTCGATCCTCTAACTCTAAAGTGACCCTTGTGGGCATGAGATCTCTTAGATGAAGTTGCCTATAGATGATGTAAGGGAGGATATTGACACTTGCTCCCAAATCAAGTAAGACTTTTTTAATTTTATTTTCTCGAATGATACAGGAAATGGTGGGTGCACCGGGATCTTGGAACTTGGGCGGGTGAACATTGAGTAGGATGGAGCTCACGTTCTGTGCTAGAAAGAAATTTTTCTTTACCTTCATCTTCCTCTTTACTGTTAACAAGTCCTTGAGGACTTTCGCATAAACTAGAATTTTCTTAATGGCATCTAGGAAAGGTAAATTTAACTTTACTTGCTTAAGCATGTCTAACACTTCATCACGGGGGTTTCCTTTGTGAGAAGCAACCAACCTTTGAGGAAATGGTGCCGCGGTGGGTGGTTTCACAACTACCTCGGGCTCACTAGTGTCTTCTTTATCACTCTCATTCAAGGGGACATCTTCGGCCTCTTTTGTGTCGGGCGAAATCTCCTTGTCTTTGGCCACGTCGTGTGGGGGAGGTGATAAATCAATGACTCTCCCACTACGAAGAGTGGTCACAGCTTGACATTCCTCCTGGTGTTCTGTCGAGGTGGAGCTAACACTAGTGTTGATACCAAAATTAATATGCTGATATGGATGAATGATATAAAGACACGTGTCAATCTACTTGGCACAATAGCAACGAGGAAGTTCGTTTTCCCTGACCAACTCATGAACTCCCGAGCAACGAGGACACACCGAGGAACTTCAGCACTCCGAGGTACTCTAGCGCTCCGAGGAACTCCTGAGCAACGAGCAACTAAGGCGGTCCGATCTGCATCTCGGCCGTAAAATTAATTGCCAGATAATCAACAGTTCAATTATTCATTGAATGTTTATCATCTTGACGCACACGCTGCATTAAATGTATTACCATTTAATGTATCAACCCTTTCATGTACAGCCTAAGGGCTATAAATACCTTGTATCACCCTCATTCAAAGGGACCGGAATTTCTTGAGAAAACATATAATCGAGAATTCCCAAAATACTCAGCAATAACATAACAGTGGACGTAGGCCATTCTTATAAGGCCGAACCACTTTAAATATTTGTCTCATTTTATTTATCTGTGATTGAATAATTAGAGCTATCTAATTTTTTACATCAACTGATAGGCGCCGTCTGTGGGAAACGATTGTTACTATCGTTTTTCACGAAAAATCGTCCATCATCAATGGCGGATAATCCAGAATCTTGCAATCGAAACGCTGGAAATACTGGAAATCATCAGAATCCCTCTGCACCTCCAGATCTAGCCGGGATTATGACGAATCTGGCTCAAGGACAAACCGCCATGCAAGAAACAATGAAGCAACTCATACAAACCCTTTATGGTGGTGCACCTGCACGTTCAGGACAACAAAGTGGTCAGAGGCAAACTTATTTACTTTCTTCACGATCCAGACGTACTGAGTCACGTCGTAATGAGGAGTCTGATGATTTCTCTTATCAATCTGGGCGAACTTCGTCAATAAGGGCTACAGATACTGATCAACATATCACCCTCTCTCCAGAAAGACCCAGTGCTTTAGAAAGACTGAGTAGGGTGTCTCCTTTCAGTCGATTAGGCCCTAGGAGGAATAGGAGTCCACCTAAGACCATGTCTCGAGGAGTTTTCGACAACCATCAGATCTAAGAGAAGGATTAGCACAATCATGACTGGCTGCTCGTCAAGATAGATCTCAAGAAGCTACCTCAGAACGATCAATTGCTCGAACCAATAGGCCCGAGGAAGGAAATGAAGCGTGGAAAGGATCTCTCCAACGGTTGGAGGATAAATTGGGAGAAATGGCCAAAGCAAAGAACCCCCTACAACGAACTTTTGTTCGAGGAACACCTTTTGTACAGGCCATTGTGAATTTTCCTACACCGTCAAAGTTCAAAGCACCTGTAGTGACCCCCAAATATGATGGAAAGACAGATCCTGTTCTTCACATAGAGCAATATCAAGCTGCTGCCGACATCTATGTCGTCCCCAACGAGATGAGATGCAGAACGTTCTCAGGAACTCTTATTGGAGCTGCTCAGATATGGTACAACAATCTTCCTAGGGGTAAGATTTCAACTTTCTTTCAGTTAGCCGAGTTGTTTATTGGCAATTTCTGTTTTGGAGCAAAGCCATTAAAACGAGTAGCACACTTGTTAAGTGTTAGACAAAAATATGGTGAGAGTACAAGAGATTACATAACTCGTTTCAATAACGAGAAGCTGGAAGTCATAGATTACGAATAAAAGACAGCAATCACCGCCTTGATGAGTGGGTTGTTGCCTAATAAATTGTATTACACCTTGGCGAAAGATCCACCTAAAACAATGTCAGAGTTGATGGCAAAAGTGGACAAAATCATGAATGCCGAGGAAGCTATGTCTGCAAAGAAGAATATGGATAAAGACACCAAGCTGGACATCGACAAGTCTAAAAATAAAGAGCATAAGGGCAATGGCGATGACAAATGTTCCAGAAATAATAAATCATCATGGGAAGTCCTGAAGAAATACGATAATTATACTCCTTTGAAAATGGGTATTCATCATGTCTTGGAAGGAATCAAGAACAACGAGGAGGTAAAATGGCCAAAGAAACTGAGGTCAGACCCTGATTCGAGGAGTAAGGATAAATATTGTGAGTTTCATAAAGATCATGGTCACATGACCAAAAATTACATAGCTCTTCAGAACGAGATTGAAACACTCATCCGAAGAGGAAAGCTAGCAAAATATGTTGATCGGGGAGGTGAAAGAAAAAATAACGACCGAGCTAGAGAGAGGTCTAGATCTCCTCGTCGAGCAGAGGAGAAAAAGAAGAGAAACCATGAAGATGATCCAGGTGATGACCCCGACCTTCCCAAGAATCCAAGACAGCCAGAACGAAAGGTATTTTCTATACGTTTTGGGTCATTTGATTGTAATGTCATTACAGGAGGAGATGCAGGAGGAGTAGACCTTACTGCAGAAAGAAAGGCTTACCTTGGAGAGGCTCAAGCTTGTTCATATATTCAGCGAATAAATCTGGCCAAGGACGATCGTCCGAGGAAGATAAACAAAGAGAAGCTGGTTATTGGCTTTTCAAAAAACGACCTAGCAGGTGTTCTTTATCCTCACGACGATCCTCTGGTGATTAAAATGAGGATGAAGGAAGTAGTGATTTCAAGGGTGTTGGTAGACAATGGAAGTTCGGCAGACATCATGTACTATTCATGCTTTGATAGTTTGAATCTGAAATTATCTCAATTGGAACCGTATCACAGACCCCTCCTAGGTTTTGCTGGCGAGAAAGTTTTTCCACTTGGGACGATCAAGTTGGACATATTCATTGGAACTTGGCCTGCTTATCGAACAGAGAGAATACACTTCTTTGTGATGGATAAGAATGTGCAGTCAGCCTACAACATCATCATGGGAAGAGTTGGTTTGAAGAAGTTCGAAGCAGTTCTATCTACAGTGCATCAGTGCTTAAAATTCCCAACAAATTTTGGAGTAGGAGTTGTGAAAGGTGATCAGAAAGTAGCTCGGGAATGCTATTATTCGTCTGCCGAGCAAGAGGAACTTGAAGATTCAAGAAAAAAGACTACTACCTACCAGGTAGATGAAGGCACATAAATTGAAACACTGGATCCTCGAGATGAATCCCAACTTGTAAAAGGACAGGTGGTAGAATCTACAGAAAATATTATTCTGGACGACGAGCACCCTGAACGGGTAACCCATATAGGTTCTACGTTGGATGCTTCAATAAAACAGGAGTTGATAACTTTCTTGAGAAACAGGAAGAAAACTTTTGCGTGGAGTCATGAAGACATGCCAGGAATAGATCCAAACTTCTTATGTCATGAGCTCAATGTGAATAAGGAGATCAAGCCTGTAAAGCAGAGAAGAAGGGTATTTAGCCCCGAGAAGAATCAGGCTATACAAGAGGACGTCGAAAAGCTCCAGAAAGCCCAATTCATTGAAGACGTAAAGTATCCAGACTGGTTGGCAAACGTGGTGATGGTAAAAAAGAAAAACAATAAATGGAGAATGTGTGTTGATTTCACCGATCTTAACAAGGCATGCCCAAAGGATCATTTTCCATTGCCCAGAATTGATCAACTAGTGGATGCTACCTCGGGACATGAGCTGCTCAGCTTCATGGATGCTTACTCTGGCTACAACCAGATCAAAATGAAACCTGAAGACAGGGAAAGTACTTCTTTTATTACCCCTAGGGGAACTTATTGCTATAATGTTATGCCTTTTGGTTTGAAAAATGCAGGAGCGACATACCAGCGGCTGATGAACAAGGTTTTCACCGAATAAATCAGTTGCAACATGGAAGTCTATGTCAATGATATGCTGACAAAAAGCAAGAAAGCTGCAGATCATCTAGTTGACTTGGCTCAGACATTTGATCAACTGGATAAATACCAGATGAAGCTCAACCCGACGAAGTGCACATTTGGAGTACGAGAAGGAATGTTTCTCGGGTACATTATCAACCAGCGAGGCATTGAAGCAAATCCAGATTAAATCAAAGATCTTTTAGGGTTGCGATCTCCAACAACAAAGAAAGAAGTGCAGAGTCTTACAGGATGAGTTGCAGCGCTCAACAGATTTGTGTCCTGAGTAACTGATAAATGCCTCCCAATCTTCAAAACACTTCGAAAAACTTTTGAGTGGACTGATGAATGTGAGAAGGCCTTTCAAGACTTGAAAAAGTATTTGGGAGCACCTCCATTGTTGTCCAGGTCAATAACAGGAGAGAAGTTGTATTTGTATCTGGCAGTATCAGAGAATGCAGTCAGTTCAGCATTGATCAAATTGGAGAATGGAGTCCAGAAACGAATCTATTACACAAGTAAGGCTTTTCGAGGTGCGAAAATCAGGTACCCAAAGCTGGAGAAATTGGCATTGGCATTAATTGAAGAAAGTAGAAGAATGAGGCCATATTTCCAGGCCCATACCATCGTCGTTTATACCGACATGCCATTGAGGCAAGCCCTTCATAAGCCAGAAAAGTCAGGGAGATTGATGTACTGGGCAATAGAGCTCGGTGAATATGATATTGTGTATGAGCCCAGATCATCACTGAAAGGGCAAGCTGTAGCAGATTTTATTGCAGAGTTTACATATCCTGATACCCCCGAGGAACAAAAATTGCTCGCTGACCAACCTGTGGATGTTACAGGATCAACAGACATAAATCCAGACCAACTTCGGTTGGTAAAAGGGCTTATGGATGAAGAAAGATCATCAACTTCGAGCTCAGACCTTCGGTTGGTAAAAGAGCGAGAAGAGATGGTCGACGAGGAGCGAAAAGTGTCAGGGGAGGATGAAAAGAAGTAACAAATATTTCACTGAGGAACTCTGTCAGATAAGAAATTTGAAGACGGGATGCCCATATGGAGATTATATGTAGATGGCTCATCTTGCACAGCAGGTTGCGGGGCAGGAATTATTTTGAACACCCCAGACGAGATTGACATGGAATATACTTTGCGATTCCAATTCAAAGCCTCCAATAATGAGGCTGAGTATGAGGCCATGATAGCAGGTCTTAATTTATCAAAGATTATGGAAGCGCAATAAGTGATGGTGTTCAGTGATTCTCAATTGATTGTGAATCAGATGATGGGAACATATGCGGTTAAAGGAGAACTAATGGTCAAGTATCATGCAAAGGTGATGGAATTGTTGGCAGAATTTGATTCCATTCAGTTGATCAGAATACCCAGAATAGAAAATGCACAAGCAGACGCAGTGGCCCGACTAGCATCAACTACTCGTACCAAGCTGCGAAGAACGATACAATTGAAGTACTGGAAAGTCGGAGCATAGATGAAAACCTGACGATGAATGTTATTACCCTTGATTTAGGACCATCTTGGATGGATCCCATCAGGGTATATATTGAAGAGGGAGAATTGCCAGAGGATAAGCTCGCTGCCAAGAAATTGAAGTATAAAGCTGCTCGGTATATATTAACTAATAATATTTTATATAGACGAGGAATTATGGCAGGTTTGCAGAGATGTGTACATCCCTCCGAGGTAAAAGAATTGATTGAAGAAATCCATGCAGGGTCTTGTGGAGCTCATGTAGCAGGTCGAACACTTTTACAAAGGGTAATGACTCAAGGATACTACTGGCCAACGATGAGGGCTGATTGTATAGCCTATGCCAAGATATGTGACAAGTGCCAACGTTTTTCCTCCATCCGACGAACTCCACAAGCATTGTTGACACCAATAACTTCCCCTTGGCCATTTGCCATATGGGGAATTGATTTGGTTGGACCACTGCCGATCACCCGAGGAAGATTCAAGTACCTCGTCGTTGCAGTGGACTATTTTACTAAGTGGGTAGAAGCTGAGCCACTTATTGGTATGACATACGAGAAGGTATACCAGTTCGTTTGGAAGAACATCATCTATCGATATGGTCTCCCTCATGCCTTCATCACAGACCATGGAACCCAATTTGATAACGAGGAATTTGCTGCCTATTGTTATCAGTCAAACATTTTGAAGGTTCATTCGGCACCAGGCCATCCTCAAAGCAATGGACAGACTGAAGTGACGAACAGAACACTGCTGAATGGTTTGAAGAAAAGGCTAAGTGAAGCTAAAGCTAACTGGATTAATGAGCTTCAATCAGTATTGTGGGCTTACCGAACAACTCCCCGAGCAGCGATTGGAGAATCACCATATATGCTGGCATTTGAAAGTGAGGCTATAATACCTGCCGAGTTGGGTCTTCCAACACATAGAGTACTGAATTTCAATTCTCCTGTCAGTGACTTGATGAGAAGACTGGATTTGGATATGCTCGAGGAGGTCAGAGAAGAGGCAGCCATTAGGAATGCTGCTTATCAACAACGAACAGCTCTGTTCTACAACAAAAGGGTGAGGAAATGAGATTTAAAAGAAGGAGATTATGTGCTAAAGAAGGTCATTCAGAAGCACAATAAATTGGAGGCAAACTGGCATGGACCTTACCGAGTTACATAAGTTATTCGACCAGGAACTTACCGAATAGCAAATCTAGAAGGAGAGGAATTCAAGAATGCTTGGAATGCCGAACGCCTTCGCAAGTATTATCAATGATGTAAAATTTACAACGGTTCCATCAATATGAATAAAACGATGATGTTTTCACCATTTTTCTCTCCTTTGTTTGAAAGTTTTTCGGGGAATACTAGTGTTGTACACTACGCTGCTCGACTGCAAAAAGAAGACGATAGTTCAGACCCACGACCAACTCCGATTGGTAAAAGGGAGAGAACAAATTATATACTCCTTTGGTTAGGAGGCGTACACTTGCGTGATCAACTTCGGTTGGTAAAAGAGCTTGTGGACAAGATAGTTCGAAAGAACCTGATAGTTCGAGCGTGATCAACTTCGGTTGGTAAAATAGCGAGAATAAATTATACTCCTTTGGTTAGCAGGCGTACACTTGCGTGATCAACTTCGGTTGGTAAAAGAGCTTGTGGACAAGATAGTTCGAAAGAACCTGATAGTTCGAGCGTGATCAACTTCGGTTGGTAAAATAGCGAGAACAAATTATACTCCTTTGGTTAGGAGGCTTACACTTGCGTGATCAACTTCGGTTGGTAAAAGAGCTTGTGGACAAGATAGTTCTAAAGAACCTGATAGTTCGAGCGTGATCAACTTCGGTTGGTAAAATAGCGAGAACAAATTATACTCCTTTGGTTAGGAGGCGTACACTTGCGTGATCAACTTCGGTTGGTAAAAGAGCTTGTGGACAAGATAGTTCGAAAGAACCCAATAGTTCAAACTCATGACCTACTCCGGTTGGTAAGAGGGCAAGAACAACATTCTTAAAAATGCCAATTTTGGCTGGTTAAGAAACAAAATATGCCAATTTATGTTGGTCGGAAGGTAAAATCATTCCAGAAAATACAAGAATTCCAAACTGAACCAAGTATAGTTGGTCGGTGATCAAAACTGTAATTGGTCGACGAGGATAAATTATCAACTTTGGTTGGTCGGACACATTTTATGAAAATTTTTTACCAAGTATGGCTGATTGGAGATAAAAACCTATCAACTGTAATTGGTCGACAAACACAATTTAACAACCTTGGTTGGTTGGAAACATTTTAAACATTTTATACTCATTACTTTATTATTAAGTGATTGAGCAACATTGATACTTGTAACTGTTTATTACTAAGTTGGTTGATGAACAGCACAAAATTGTTATCTTTTTAACAGATACATATGCACAAATGTAAAAATGTTTGATAAACAAAAAACAATAGCAATACAGATTTGCAAACAGAAAATGAAAGTCTTTCATTAAAATCAAAATAAATTACAAGCTACATATATGTGCTAATTGTTACATTGAAAAACCTATTCTATTGGTTTCTTTCCTTTAGCTTTTGAAACAGGCTCATCGCCAGCAGGAGGATCCTCTAGGCAAAGATGAGAATTAATGAAATTAACATCTCTGAGCATTCTGACGTTCATCACAGAAGGTGTATCCAAGAGATGCTCGGGATGAGATAATTCAATCTGAGAATGAAGACTATAGTCACCAAGGTATATTGAAATTAAGCTACGAGGAATGGCACGAGCTGGGATCCATTTCATGTCTAGTTTATAAGGCGGTACAGGCAAGTCTAGTAGCCCAGGAGCATGATAATCCCATAAAAAATGGCCCTGCTCTAGCTTTAACACACCCAGGGCGTTCAACCATCATTGTTTATAACCTTCGTTATGGGCATTTTCAAGATGAGCATCCAAGTGACAAAGGGCTTCATTGTATCCTGCCATCCAAAACTCCCGAGGTTGTTTGTGGTATTGGAAAGTTATTCTCTCTAGTTGCTCGTGAAGGCTCCTGGTAAAAACATCTTTATCATTCAAAGCAGACTTCATCGCAGTAAGTTGATCTTCCAAAGATAGGTTTTTCTTGGACATTTCAGACAAAGCCCGATCTTTGGCGTTCAGTTGGTACGCTTGGGTTTCCAATGTTGACAGAGTACGAGATTCTTCAACATTACGGATGATAACTCTTGATCGACTCCGAGCAGGTGGAGAATTTTGCTCCTCGACAACATTTTGAACAGCTCTTCCTCGCCCACGAGACCCTCTTCCTCGTCCCCGAGCAGTAGTAGAGATACCAGACCTTCTCAGAGTATCCAATTCTTGCCTTAATTTGGCGTTTTCAACCTCTAAGAATGATAATCCTTCATCAGTGACCGGTACCAAGGAAGTAGAGGATGAAGCTGCAGACTCATATTGTGCCAACTTCTTCTGCAAATTGTTGTTCTCATGTTCCAGCAGCTCGACGATTTGTCTGCAGGCCTCAACTTCACCTTTTAGGGTTTTCTCCCTAACATCGTACCCAACGATGATCTTTTTGTTACATGTCTCAGAGGAAAGCTGTTGATACCTACTCTCAAATTCCTTGTGCAACAAGGCGGTTGATTCATTGTGCTGACCCTGAAGATCTTCTAATGTACAATGAAGCTCCTCGATCAATTCATAGTAGGCCACATTATTGGCTACAGCTCGGTCGAGTAAAGCTTTCAAGTACCGATAAGCCTCAATTGCCTGATCTGAAGCAGCATGGCCAAGGATGTCTGCAATTTCTGATATACTTAGCTCTGTGTGACCAGCCTTATAGTATTCGTGACATTGCTGCATCAGTTTTGTATCATTGGCAGATAGCAATTCCATCCTGGCCATAAACTAATGAAGAGGAGACAACAGTCAACAAAAAAAAATCATCAACAACAGAGAAGAACAAAGATGTATTTTATTAGATCATAAAAAGATTACATTGTTTAATTACAAATGATAACGAAAAGATAGAAATGATACCGAACAACTTCACACCTTTTCCTTGTCTCCCAAGACTTTCTCGGGAGGCTGGGACGAGGAGCTTGGTTGCTCGGTGGTAACAGCAGCTTGATCAACAGGAGTTGAAATTTTCTCAGGAGGAGGAGGCATCGAAGAAATGTCCTCGTTGGCAGAAGGTAGAGAGGCAGGGACTTGATCACCCATGGCCATGGAAGATTCATCAGAGATAGCTTCATCTTCTTCTTCTTCTTATTCTACAATTGGTGGGGGAGGACCAGGGAGGTGTAGCTGAAATAGCTCAGAGTCGTCTTTGATCTTCAATTCCTGCAGGGCAGCTACCCAGCCATCTCGAAAGTATTTCAACTTCCCGTATTGTACTTGGGATGTCATCGCAGCAATCCCTTTGTCCCATCCTTTTTCCCAGCCAGCGCTGAAGGATTTTTTAACTGCGAGCTTTCTTTTCAGTTTCTCCGAGGAGAGCTTCTCGGATTGAAGATCCTCGGCAGTCTTTAACTTCACATCTATTTCTTCTTTTTGGCGCTTGACATCTCGCAGGACGGACAACTCTTCCTCTGCCTTTTTCAGCTTATCTTCAAGCTCTACAAAGTTCTTGAGCTTGTCATCATATTTTTTATGCTCAACCTATAAACTTTTCACCTTATTCTCCAAACTCTTGGAGATCTCAGCCAACTTCACCTTCTCAGCTTCAACTATAGACAACTTTTTCTCCGAGACAGCTTTGTCCTCACTATAATGCTGACGAGAATCCTTCAAGGATTGGGTCAAACCCAGCAGAGCATCCTCTACACCCGACGAGGAGCTGGAAGCTTTAATTGCTTCATCTTTCTTCACGATGTTGTTAAAACAATTCACCAGCTAAACAAAGGAAAAAGTGACAGGTCAGTACAAAAATACAAGTATTCAAAGAAAGAAAGGAAATTCAGAGTGTGAGAAATTTACTGAAGCAAGGTGACGGGTAGCTAGGGATGTCAGCATATCCCTAGAAATCTTTTCATCAATTCCTTGGACCTCGGGTATGATCCAAGTTTTTACCGAGCTCATGGCAGAGCTCGGAGGAAGGATGGTTGGAACACCAACACCACCAGATGGTAGAGAAGAGATGGTTTCAGTCAGATTGGCAGTTTCAGCCAAATTGACTGAGGACGATTTCCTCAATCTCCTCAAAGGAACTTCAGCAATTTCAACCAAGGAAGAGGTCTTGGTCGGAGAGATAGCAGTCATCTCTACAGGAGAAACCTTCTTGCTCGGAGCCACTGGGGGCTTCTCGGTAGCTTTGGAAGGCACAACATCCACCTTCTTAGTCCCCTCTGGGACATCAATTTTGCTTTTCTTGGCTTCAACAGCAGAAGTAGTGTCATCAAATAGAGCAAGGGGAGCTCTTTTCCTGCCCATTCTTTGACTTAAAGGGATGTGAGAATCTGAAGAAGAATCCTCTGGAGTTGAGGCTGGCTCAACAGATCTAATCACAGGACGAGCAGTATAAGAAGTCGTGTAACTCCTATACTGCAGAAAATATGATGCAGACCTGATATGCTCGTCTGCAACGTTCTTATGCAAACCCCAGATAAGTTTCAGATGCTTAATATTAACCTCTGATTCTTTTGGAGTTTTTCTTTTACTATCAACTACAAACAAATACATAATGAAATATCAGTCATACATTTTGTCAAATATGATAAAAGCATAATTTCATAAGTAAAGGAAAATGAAAATAAAACTATCCCATTGCCATAGGGGGGCATTTAGGACCCTGGTATACTGCATCTCCAACCAAGGGGGCATATTGCCAATTTTTAATAACCACCCCATGTTCAAAATAATCTCTATTTGCATCAGGGAGGTTAACTACAAGAGCCCTATTTAAAAACCTAGTTTTTAAGTAATAAACATTATCTAAAATAGACCATCTATAACAATACATAATTTCAGGAATCCCTATGCGAGTTCCATGAGTTAGATTTAATTTATACACCCCATTAATTATTCTCCATGAATTG
The DNA here is from genome assembly GCA_949130495.1 of Sambucus nigra. NCBI lineage: Eukaryota > Viridiplantae > Streptophyta > Magnoliopsida > Dipsacales > Adoxaceae > Sambucus > Sambucus nigra. The sequence goes on along the minus strand of OX422207.1, from coordinate 333,838,846 downwards.
GGGCTATTTTTGCAGGAACAACGTCAAAGTACTGACAGAACTCAAAGCATAAGGGGTTTGGCGGAAAAGAAAATCCACATTCAGCAATGAATAGACTGGGGAACCAATGTCCCTTAGCCAATCGAAAATAATCTAAAGGCTCAGAAAGAACCTCCAGAGTTACCCAGGAAGGAATGGAAAAATCGGAACGAAATTTCTCAAGATATTCCACAAGATAAACCATAGTGAATAAAAGAAATACAGAAGAAAAGAAGAGAATCTTACAGGAAAAAGGAAGAGCTGACAACTAGCGAAGGAAAAGATGAACACACAAGGGAGAGAGAGAACAGAAAGCTTGAATGCAGAAAATTGGAAAAGGTAGAAGACGGTATAGTTACCTAAGAAGTTTAAATACTTTACCTTGGGAAGCTGCGAAGGAAATGATTACACAAAAGAAACTAATACGCCACCGGCGGCTAAAAGGACAAAAATGCACGAAGATCGAAGCATTCATAAAAATTCGAAAAAGGCGGATTCTATGAATTTGAAAGAAATTCAAATATGAAGAAAAGGCTCCTAAAACCCAGGAAAGTCATTTAATATCGCCATATACCGAGAAAGAATGTTCCATACTCCTCAAAGTTCGAAATATGAAACATTGGGGGCTTCTGTTGATACCAAAATTAATATGCTGATATGGACGAATGATATGAAGACACGTGTCAATCTACTTGGCACAATAGCAACGAGGAAGTTCATTTTCCCCGACCAACTCATGAACTCCCGAGCAACGAGGACACACCGAGGAACTTCAGCACTCCGAGGTACTCTAGCGCTCCGAGGAACTCCTGAGCAACGTGAAACTAAGGCGATCCGATCTGCATCTCGGCCGTAACATTAATTGCCAGATAATCAACAGTTCAATTATTCATTGAATGTTTATCATCTTGATGCACACGCTGCATTAAATGTATTACCATTTAATGTATCAACCCTTTCATGTACAGCCTAAGGGCTATAAATACCTTGTATCACCCTCATTCAAAGGGACCGGAATTTCTTGAGAAAACATATAATCGAGAATTCCCAAAATACTCAACAATAACATAACAGTGGACGTAGGCTATTCTTATAAGGCTGAACCACTTTAAAATCTTTGTCTCATTTTATTTATCTGTGATTGAATAATTAGAGCTATCTAATTTTTTACATCAACAACTAGTTTGACATTGGCGCAGTCTTTGGCCGTGGGCAGAAAACTTGCCCTTCTCTTGGATACTCCACGATGATTGTACTTTTGAAATATTTGCATTTATGTCACTGATCAGACGTTCATATATAGAATTGGCTGCACTCTGGGAATTGATAAATAGTTTATCGTATCCTTAAGACTTATTCGCGGTGGAGGGATATATGCTCCTTGAGGTGGTGGTTCTTGCACATGTACTTGCATGTGTGGAGCTTGTTAAAAGTGTTGTGGTGGAGGAGGGGCAGCATGTGAATTAGGATTCATCACAGCTTGTTATTGCCCATAGCTAAAACAGAATGGTTTTTCCATGAAGGGTTATAATAATTCCCGTACGGTGCACTGATATTACCCTTAAATCCTCCTATACCACTGACTTGCTCTCGAAGCATCACTTTGTAGGTGGGTATAGTCGGGCATTCCTCAGTTGAATGACCCGCCTCACAAATCGCACACACCTTATCTATGGGGTTTGGGATGAATCCAGTTGGTCCTCTTTCATATACCTCACGTAGGTCTTGCAGTCCCTTCTCAAGTACATCGAGTCAACTGTCCATCATATAATTCTTTTTTACATGAAATAGGCCGAACGTCGATGGAACGGTGGCCACTTGACGATTTTGATTTTGAGCATTAGGGTCAGTCGTATCCCCGGATTGGGTAGTCTCGGTGACATACCTCAGGTGAAGCTCAGCATCGTGGGCGTCTAATTCGACAAACGTACCACTACCCATGGTTTCAATGAGTTGCTTGGAATTAATGTTCAGCCCATTATGGATAAAGGAAATGATTTGCGTTTTATCAAAACCATGATGAGGACACGAAGTAATTAACTCATTGAAACGCTCGAAGCATCGATCGAATGACTCATTTTCTAATTGTCGGAACGTTTGAGTTTGAGCCTTGATGGAGTTCGTTCGATGTGGAGGATAGAATTTCTTGAGAATTTTAGATTGTAATTTGTTCCATGCTGAAATCAAAGTTGGAGGTAAAGACCATAGCCAGGTCTTAGCCTTATCCTTTAGCGAGAATGGGAAGAGTTTAGGGCGGAGCGCATCTTTTGTGCAAGTTTGATCGCTAAGAGTCTCTCACGCCTCCTCAAATTCCATGATGTGGGCATATGGCTTTTCTGAATCCATTCCATGGTAACTTGGAAGTATCTGGATCATCCTATTCCTAAAGCGAAATTGCCCTGCATTATATGGGAATAAAATGCATCCTTAAGTGACAGTGCTGTCAGGATATAAGGTGTCTCTCAAAGGGCGATATGGGGCCTCTCCCTTACTGGCGGCTACACTACCGTGTTGTAATATGTCTCTCTCTCCCAAAGACTCGGTATCCTCACTTGGTATACTCGGAACGTGCTCTAAAGTGTGTCCTAAGAGGGAAAACGACGTGTTATTTGAGATTGAGTGTGACGGTGTGGGAGGTGGAATCCAGAATTATGGGGCGTTAGGAGTGTGAGGGCTATCAGGATCGTACTAAACTATTGGATTTTTGTGAATGTGGATTGGAGTATTATAGGGAGTTAGGGTGAGTTCAGAATTTTGCATTAACTGGCTTATGAGAGATGATGATGAATATTTTTGTGCTTTTTTTCAAATTGTTATATGTTTTGGATTTTATTAAAATTTTTGGTCAAAGTTTGAGATTGACTAAATCTAATCCTAAGGCTACCTAAGTCCCCGGCAACGCACCAAAAACTTGACGCGACTAAGAATGTGTCTCAAAAGTGCGTACTCTCTAGGCTCAAGTGCAAGCCTGTCGCTCAAGTAATAATCCGATAAGTCGGGTATCGATCCTCAGAGAAATAGGACAATGGAATTGTAACGACGTTGGATAGATGAAGAAATCCTAACTCTGACACTAAAAAGAAAGAAAAAGATGATTTGTTTCGAGAATTGGCTATAACTAAATGCGAATTTGGAAATGGTTTACTGATGAAATAAAATATGAATGGAATGCAATTATTCTAAATTACTAATGATGATTGATTTGAACTTTAAACTATATGATGAATAAAATAGGATGGGAATACAATCCCTCAACCCTAGTGTATTGCAGATATAAAACTAATCGTAAATTTAAGTGATTAATTAGACCCGAAATTTAGTACTCTCAAGCATTACATATATGAGGTTCAAGCCCGCACCATACTTAATCAGAGGACGAGTAAATCGATATTGCTATAGTTATACTCGAATTGCATTCTGAAGCATCCCGATTACCCTGAAGCAAACGAGATCCAAAGATCTACAATTGTCGTGTTTCTATGCAATGCGGTCATAATCAAATCATTAAATTTAGAGGATTAATTTTATACACATGCAACTACCACATCAGGTTGAGTTCATGAATCCCGACCTTTTAAATCTAGCCGGACATGTGAAAACTTGAAAACAACACGTTTAGAATGGAAGAAATCATTTTTATTAATGAATGAAGATGAAGAAAGATGAAATTAGTAATGAACAAGCAACTAGAACAAAGATTGAAACAGAAATCAGAATGATTTTACTTAAACTGCAACTTGAAAGTAACTAGGGTTTTTTATTCTTCTCCTCCTAAATGAATTACAAAGCTCCATTCTTGAATTATAAGCCTCCCCTTTACGTTTGGGAGGAAGTACAATTTATAAATTACGAAATTCAAGAGTTTGAAACAAATAGGATTATATTTTTACAAGTGGATAAATCTGAAAAATTGAGAACAAAATCGATCCGGATAAATGGTTCGGTCCGGTTCCATATTTTGTAGCCTTTACAAAAAGTTCTTCGAGCATGAGATCGGTTCATTATTTGTCAGCTTCGGTTCAGTTCCATCTTCTCATCTCTTCACAGGAAGTTTTCCCAAGGTGGATTTGGTTCGTTTTTGCATTACTTCGGTTCGGTTCCCTTTTGCCATCCTTTACAAAAACTTTGCCTATGAGGGATTCAGTTCATTTTTAGCTCCTTGGGTTCGGTTCTGTCTTTGCTAGTTTTTTATAGAATCCTTTTCGTCTTGTATTTCTTTGAATCTTTTGATACGGAACTCGGATTAGAACACAGAACACCTGCAAAATAGATGATGAACACACGAAACTCGACGTACTCATTAGAAACTTCCCATTATTGAAGATATGATATAAATCCACTTGAATTACATTACGCGGAGCGATAAAAACATCTAAATTAAGGGGATTAATGGGAAGAATTTATGCCTAATCAGTTCGTTCTGACACGGGGCCGTTTGGGGGGTGTTTCAGGGTTTCCCCCTCTAACGACATGTTTTCAAGATTAAGTGTAGATATTTTGAAGATTGGTGCGTGCTCTCGGACTGGGGTTCCCTTGACCACGTCGTGGGTTCCTATGAGTTAAATTTGTCCGGGCGAGGTGTTGGTGCCGCTCATGGGGTCGTTTGGGGGGTGTTTCGGGGTTCCGCCCTCTAATGTCATGTTTTCAAGCGTAAGTGTAGATATTCTGAAGATTGTCCCATGCTCTCGGACAGGGGGTCCCATTACCATGCGGTCGGTTCCTACGAGTTACATTGGTCCCGTGCGAGGTGTTGGCACCGTTCACGGGGATGTTTGTGGAGTATTTTGGGGTTTCTTCCTCTAAAGACATGTTTTCAAGCCTAAGGGAGGATATTCTATAGATTGATCCATGCTCTTGGATCGGTGGTCCTGCAACCATGCGGTCTATTCCTATGATTTACATTGGTTTCGTGCGAGGTGTTGGTGCTGCTTATAAGGCCGTTTGGAGTGTGTTTCAGGGTTCCTCCCCCCAACGGCATATTTTCAAGCCTAAGTGTAGATATTCTCAGATTATCACCGTGCTCCTGGACTGGGGGTCTTGTGACCATGCAATCGACTTTTACGAGTTTTATTGGTCCCGTATATGGTGTTGGCATCACTCATGGGGCCATTTGGGGTGGTTTCAGGGTTTCACCCTTAAACGCTATGTTTTCCATCCTAAGTGTAGATATTCTGAAGATTGGTCTGTTCTCTCTAACCGGGGGTCCCATGACCACGTGGTCGGTTCCTACGAGTGACATTGGTCCTGTGCGAGGCGTTGGTGATGTTTAGGAGGCTTCTTGGGGGGTGTTTCAGGGTTTCTCCCTCTAACAGAATGTTTTCAAGCCTAAGTGTAGATATTCTCAATTTATCATAGTGCTATTTGACCGAGGGACTTGTGAGCAACCGATAGGTTCCTACGAGTTATATTGGTCCCATGCAAAGTGTTGGTACCTCTCACGGGGCGACCATTTGGGGTGTGTTTCTGGTTTACCCTCTAACGCCATGTTTTTAAGCCTAAGTGTAGATATTCTGAAGATTGGTCTGTGCTCTCAAAACGTTGGTCTCGTAACCCCACAATCGGTTCCAAAGAGTTACATTGGTCCTATGCGAGGTGTTGGTGCCTCTCTTAGGGACATTTAATTTTTTTTGAGGGGGGGGGGGGGGGGAGTATATCAAGGTTTCGCCTCTAATGACATGTTTTCAAGCCTGAGTGTAGATATTATCAAATTATCATCGTGCTCTCGGATCGGGGGTCGTGACCATGCAGTCTGTTATTATAAGTTACAATGGGCCCGTGCAAGGTCTTGGCACCCCTCACAGGGCTGTTTGGGGGCATTTTGGGGTTTCACCCTCTAACGACATGTTTTCAAGCCTAAGTGTTGATATTATGAGGATTTGTCCATGCTCTCGGATCGGGAATCCCGTGACCGCGCGGTCATTTCCTAGGAGTTATATTAGTCCCGTACGAGGTGTTGTCGCCGCTCATGGGGCCGTTTGGGGTGTGTTTCAAGGTTTCGCCCTCTAATGCCTTATTTTCAAGCCTAAGTGTAGATATTCTGAAGATTGGTCTGTGCTCTTGAATCGGGGGTCTCGTGACCACGCGGTCGGTTGTTACGAGTTACATTGGTCCCGTGTAAGGTATTGGGGCCTCTCACAAGGAAGTTTGGGGCAGGGTGGGGGGGTGGGGGGAGGGGAGTTAGGGGTTTCTCCGTCTAACGACATGTTTTCAAGCCTAAGTGTAGATATTCTAAAATTATCATCGTGCTTTCAGATCGAGGGTCACATGACCATGCGATCGAATTCTATAACTTATATTGGTCCCATACTATTGGTACCACTCACGGGGACATTTGGGGGTGTTTCGAGTTTCACCTTATGACGGCATATTTTCAAGCCTAAGGTTGATATTCTGAAGATTGGTGTGTCCTATCAGACTGAGGGTCTTGTGACCACGCGGTCGGTTCCTACGAGTTACATTGGTCCCGTGCGAGGTGGTGTCACAGCTCACGGGGCCGTTTGGGGGGTGCTTCGGGGTTTTGTCCTCTTGCGACATGTTTTCAAGCCTAAGTTTATATATTCTGAAGATTGGTCCATGCTATCAGATCGAGGTCCCGTGAGCACGTGGTTGATTCCTACGAGTAACATTTGTTCCATGTCAGGTGTTGGTGCTGCCCACGGGGCCGTTTGCGCAGTGTTTTGGGGTTGCATCCTCTGACTACATGTTTTCAAGCTTACGTGTAGAAATTCTGAAGATTTGTCCGTTCTCTTGGGCTGGGGATCCCGTGACCACACGGTCGATTCCTACGAGTTAAATTGATCCCGGACGAGGTGTTGGTGATCGTTTGGGGGGTGTTTAGGGTTTCGCCCTCTGACGGCATGCTTTCAAGCCTAAATATAGATATTCTGAAGATTGGTTTGTGCTCTCGGACTGGGGGTTGCATGACCACACGATCGGTTCTCATGAGTTAAATTTGTCCCGTGCGAGGTGTTATTATTGCTCATGGGGGTGTTTAAGGATTTCTCCCTCTAACGGAATATTTTCAAGCCTAAGTGTAGATATTCTAAAATTATCTTCGTGCTCTTGGACCGAGGGTTCCGGGACCATGCGATCGGTTCCTATGAGTTACATTGGCTCCATGTGAGATGTTGGTGCTGCCCAAGGGGTCGTTTGGGGGGTGTTTCACCCTCTAACGACATGTTTTCATGCGTAAGTGTAGATATTCTGGAGATTGGTCCGCGCTCTCGGACCGGGGGTCCCGTGGCCACACTTTTAGTTCTTATGAGTTAAACTGGTCCTGGGCGAGGTGTTGAAGCCGCTCACGAGGTCGTTTTGGGGGTGTTTCGAGGTTTCCCCCTCTAACGACATGTTTTCAAGCCTAAGTGTTGATATTCTGAGTATTGGTCCGTGCTCTCGGGTCGGGGGTCCCGTGACCATGCGGTCGATTTACACGAGTTAAATTGGTCCCGTACGAGGTGTTGGGGCCCGCTCACTGGGCCGTTTGGGGGGTGTTTTAGGGTATCTCCCTCTAACGGCAAATTTTCAAGCCTAAGTGTAGATATTCTCAAATCATCAGCGTGCTCTCGGCCTAGGGGTCTAGTGATCATACGAGTGATTCCTACAGTTACATTGGTCCCGTATGAGGTGTTGGCACTGCTTACGAGGCCGTTTGGGGGGTGTTTCAGTGTTTCGCCCTCTAACGGCATGTTTTCAAGCCTAAGGGAAGATATTAAGAAAATTGGTCTGTGCTCTCGGATTGGCGGTTTCCTAACCATGCAGTCAGTTCCTTCGAGTTATATTGGTCCCATGCAAGGTGTTGGTGCCGCTTACGAGTCTGTTTGGGGTGTGTTTTAGGGTTTCGCCCTTTAACGTCATATTTTTAAGCCTAAGTGTTGATATTCGAAAGATTGATTCGTTCTCTCAGATCGAGAGACCCGTGACAAGGTGGTCGATGCCTACAACTAACATTGGTTCCGTGTGAGGTGTTGGTGCCGCTCATGGGGTCGTTTGGGGGGTGTTTCGAGGTTTTTCCCTCTAAAGGCATTTTTCAAGCCTAAGTGTTGATATTCTAAAGATTGGTCTGTGCTCTCGGATCGGGAGTCTCGTGACCATGCGGTTGGTTCCCACGAGTTAAATTGGTCCCGTATAAGGTATTGGTGTCAGTCACGGGGCCGTTTGGGGGGTCTTTTAGGGTTTTGGCCTCTAACGGCATGTTTTCAAGCCTAAGTGTAGATATTCTCAAATTATCATCATGCTCTCAGACCAGGGGTCGAGTGACCATGCGTTTAATTCCTACGAGTTACATCAGTCCCGTGTGAGGTGTTGGCACCACTTAATGGGACGTTTGTGGGGTGTTTTGAAGTTTTTCCCTCTAATGGCATGTTTTCAAGCCTAAGGGAGGATATTCAGAAGATTGTCCCGTGCTCTTAGATTGGGGGTCCCGTGACAAATGCAGTTAGTTCCTCCGAGTTATATTGGTCCCGTGCGAGGTGTTGGTGCTGCTTATGAGGCCGTTTGGGGTGTGTTGTAGGGTTTCCTCCTCTAACGACATGTTTAGAGATGATATGATCTTGTAATTGTAGGCTATCCTGGTTTAGCATTATGCCAAGAAAATTAATATCTGTTTTTTCAACATCAATTTTCTTAGGTGATAAAATGATTCCATGTTTTTGGAATTTTTCACAAATAATTTTTAGATGATATCTATGGTCTTCTATGGTTTTGGAAAAAATAAGGATGTCATCTATATAGACAACACAAAAATCTTTAAGGCTTAAGTGTAGTTATTCTCAAATTATCACCGTAATCTTAGACCGGGGGTCCCGTGACCACGCGGTCTGTTCCTACGAGTTATATTGGTCCCGTGCAAGGTATTAACACCGCTAAAAGCAAAATCCACTAAAATAGAGTAACAAATTACAAACTTTATAATAAGCCAAACACACAAGCAGACCTAATCTATGTCCAGAATGTTTACCAACTCCTTTGGATTATTTTGACTCCTCTGAAGGTTCTGATGCTAAGGTTGTTCGCCCATCTTTGTAATCGCTTATCCTTTTAACTTTACGTTGACTCTAAAGGCAAGAATCTCTCTACCAACACTTCTTTAGTGTTTTAGTGTGATAAGTGTAAGTGGTGAAGTGCCTAATCACATGCATGCAACCCCCACACACTTATACAAACAATATTCCTAACAAATTACAAATATCGTTCTAAGATGCAATAAGGATTTCTAAATCAAGGTTTGTTTGATAGTCTCAGACTACTGATCTTTATTTTTATCCACATATCAAGAGGTAATATTGCTATAAAAATATCCAGGATCCTAAACACTTTCTTTATTTGCTATACATAGTTATTTCACAAAAATGTGAAATATTCGCGAAAGTGTAAATCCCCAATCAAGATCTTAACTAGATCTAAATCTGTTTTTTTTCTCAAAAACTATAAACAAAAATGGATTTGATGGTTTTGATTTTGAAAAAAACATGTATGAGTAACAACTACCAACAAATGAAGATTTCTTGAAAAAATAAATCAAACTAAGCAAGTTATACATGAGATGTATCACACAGTTTCAGATCTCAACTTTCTATGAAGAGAAAATGAGATCTGAACTTCGTGAGTTGGTTGGACAAAAGATTAAAGACTAGAGATGATGAATCTTAACAAAAATGAACTCACTCAAGCTCACAAAGTTTTTGCTGAAGAAAAATTGGCCAGAGTTTGATTAAGCTTTTCTTTCTCTCTCTGTCTTTTCTCTTTCGCTCAACCTTTCTCTTTCTCTTCTCTTTTTACTCTCAATTATCAAATGAGCAAAAGTCTCTAAATGTTCCCCACTTGGTCTCTATTTATATTACACATAGAAGGATTTGGAAGGGTTGAACGATTTCAATGGTTGAGACTAAATCTGACACAAACGATGTAAATCTAATAGCTTAGGATAGATCGCCATTAAATGCATTTTGATTGGTTCTCTCAACTAACACAAGGATTATTGTGATGACATGCAGACCATCGATAATAAATGATCCAAAGGACAGTATGAAGTCTTAAGGTTAAGAGAGGAAACAAACAAAAATCCAATCACGCACTGGACAACACGTGTAAAGCAGGACAGAGCCTTCAAACGTGTGTTTTGAAGTTTTAAACAATCTCATTTTCGACCAAAAAAGTCTCTGCCTGTTTCGGATCCTACGCAAGCAAGGTTTAAGGAAGAATAGGAAATTATAAATCAACCCACAACATTTTTAAAACCAACTTTTAAATGTTTAAAAATGTTTTATAAATGCCTAAAGATTATTTAACATATCACAAAAATTATTAAAAAATTATTTTTAAGGGAATTAACACCCCCCCCTAAATTATGGTGAATGCAATCCTAGGTGCAATGTTGGTATTCTACCTTTAAGACTGTTTGAGAAATTTATATGTAGTGTATGAGGCTCTTTGGTAGACTAGGATATGACTAAATTTTATCACCATTTCCAAACTAGACAAGCTCCTATATAATATAAACTTTAGTGAGTCAAAGATATAGGGTGCTTCAATATCCCTCTTTGGAAATATGAGATAAAATATCCTTTGAGTCATCAAGGACTCGTAGGGATACAAAAATATAAGAAAATCCTATTCTTATACAAAATTCTATCTACCCCATATCATAGAAAAGAAAGTTACATTAATCAACTAAATACAAACCAATATCCTAACAACATTTTGATAACACGAGGTACTGATATACTAAAAATAAGATAACTAAGATCAAGCACTTTAGTGTAAGTAATTAAAATAATGTCCAAGTGGACTCAAAGCTTCTCCCCCATTTTGTCTCAAATGGACAAAGGTTCAACACACAGATAAGAGAGAGAAATATCAAAGCATAAACATCAACGATGCATTACAGTTCTGCCATAACCATCCCAATTGATTTACATAAGGATTCAAATCGTACATTGTCCAAGGGTTTGGTGAATAAATCAACTAATTGCAATTCGGTTGGTAGGTAGTTAATTTCCAATTCCTTTGATTCGACCAACTCGCATATAAAATGATGTCGTACTTTAATACGTTTAGTATGAGAGTGTGAACAAGATTTTTGGAAATATTAATCTCTCTTTGATTGTCGTAATAGAGATGTAATTGGTCTTCAATAACACCATAGTCTCTTAACATTTGGTTTAGCCAAAGTAATTGAGCACAACAACTACCTGCATCTATATATTTAGATTCGGCTGTGGACAATGAAGTGCAATTTTATTTCTTACTATTCCACCCTGCCAAATTATTCCCTATGTAATAACACTCTCTTAACGTACTCTTACTATCATTAGAACACGCAACCGAACCTACGTCGGTGTAGCCAATTATCGTGCTAGATGTGTCATTTGTGTTCCACAGTCCTAAGTTGAGAGTTCCTTTGACATATTTTATAATTCTTTTAACGCAAAGTAAATGACTCTTTTTAGGGTTATTTTGATAGCGGGCACACACACAAACATCATACATAATGTTAGGATGGGAGGAAGTAAGTTATAGAAGATTTCCTATCATACTACGGTATAAGGTTGAGTCGATGGATTTGCCATGTTCATCTTTTGATAGCTTAAGCAAAGTACTCATGGGAGTCTTAGCATCTTTGGCCGTTTCTAGACCGAACTTTTTCACAATTTTTAAAGCGTATTTAGATTGCGATACAAATAAACCATCTGAATTTTGCTTAACTTGAAGACCTAAGAAGAATTGTAACTCCCCCATAAGTGACATATGGAGTTCTCTATGCGGAATGTCAAAAATGTTTTAATGTTAGTTGGGGAGGTAGATCCAAAAATGATATCGTTTACGTATACTTGGGCTATAGTAATATTTTTGTCAAAGTGTTTGACAAAAAGAGTTTGGTCATTCCGTCCTCGCTTAAAACCATTGCTTAGAAGGAAGGTAGATAGACGTTTATACGAAGCTCTAAGAGCTTGTTTTAACTCATAAAGAGCTTTCTTAAGATGGTAGACGTGATTTGGATGATGAGGGTTAATGAACCCTTTAGGTAATTCTACGTAGGTCTCTTTAGTTAAGATACCATTAAGGAAATCAAATTTAACATCCATTTAATAAAGTATGAAATACAAATAATAAGCTATTGCAAAGAGTAAGAGAACAGACTCAAGGCGAGTGACCAATGCAAAAGTGTCCCCGAAATCTATTCCTTCGATCTGAGAGTATCCCTGGGCAACTAATCTAGCTTTATTTTGAATAATCATCACACATTCATCGATTTTATTTTTAAAAAGCCAACATGTGCCAATAATCCTTTTATTTTCTGGTCGGGGTACAAAATACCATACATCATGAATGAAAAATTGAATAAGTTCCTCCTATAGAGCACTTATCAATAATGGGTCATTCAGTGATTCATTAATATTCTTTGGTTCTATAGGAGAAACAAAGCAAGAAAAATGAGAAAGAGTATGTAGTTGGGATCTTGTATGAACTGGATCAGTAGGGTTACCAACTATATTATCTAAATAATGATCTTTGGAAACCCAATTAAGCACTTTAGGGGTCTCAGTTGTTAAAGAATCATCTATCTCTCGAGAATAGTAAGTTAGAGTGTTTTCAAATTCATCCACTATAATTGGTCTTTTGATCTTACTCTCTACATTAGTGTCACTTATAAAGTTTTGGTACAAAGATTGTAGACACGGTAGGCTCTACTATTTGGAGAATACCCTAAGAAAATAGCTTTATCTCCTCTAGTTTAGAATTTAGATAGATGTTCTCTATCCTTCCATACATAACAAGTACTGCCAAAGGTTCTAAAGTATTTTAAGCTAGGTTTCTTCTGATACCAAAGTTCATAGGATGTTTGTTTGTGAAGGAGTGCGCTTGTGTTCAAATAAAGAAATTATTTAATTAAACTCAGTTTTTATCAATTAAGTCCTAAATATGCATCTAGGTGTGATTAAAGATGATAAAATCAAGCAAGAACATTAAAACACATACATGTGAGGAAAAATCCCCCAAAGGGGCAAAACCTTTTATTTTCACGATAATTTTGTAACATACGGTTACACGGATTACAGTAAAAATACAGTGTGACACAGAAATACCCGCAGGCATCGGTTCTAATGTCGTCGACTGGAATCTCCCTCAGGAACTCCAGGTGAGCAGCAATTAAGAAGAAAGACGACTTCTCCACAAAGGTTAGACAAACACAAGGTTTTGTTCTTGGGTTACAAAAAGATTCACAAAGGTTTGGCAAGGATGTGTGAATCAAAGCATGAGTCCTGGGGCTCAAAACTATGAAGACTAGAGTAATTAGAACTCTCAAAATCGTCTCTCAAAGTCTTATGAAATAACTCCCCCGAAGTTGGCTTTTATAGGACACCAAAAAGAGTTTCATGATTTCAAAACACTTGACAGCGTCAGGTACCTCGAACCGGTTCACCCCCTGAACCGGTTTGGCCTTCGGTTTACAAAAATTCGCTGGAACCTGTGGCTTAAACACATAGCATTTTTCCAAGGTTTTTTCTCGGGTTTTTCTCCATTTTCAAAGAGCCATAACTTCTTCACCGTAGCTCGAATTGAGGTTCCGTGTCTTCTAATATCTTCCTTACGGTGAGCTCTTCAACTTTCTAGTTGACCGGACCTCCGGACGATGGCTGTAAAATTACTAAAATGCCCTTGAACTTCCATATCTTGCCTTCTTTCACTGTTTTGACTTCTCTTGCATACCACTTGCATAAAGTCCCTAAAATTATGGAATGTGAAGTCGTTGAGGCAGATGTGGGACTCATGATGGAGTTGTTGAATGCTTGATTCTCGAAATTCGGATAGAGGCCATCGTGTGAGATCGTGTAGAGACATGCCAAATGTAGCGGCATACGACATACATGAATGTAATATTTCGGACATGACAAAAATGTCCTTACAAATCTCCCCCTATATCTATGCCGGTACATACATAAAAATCTGAATTATCAAATAACAAATTGCCTATACAAATCTACCCTCCCATGAACCCAAAACTGGAAAGGTACAAATGAATAAGTCTTCATCGTTTGTTCTTCAAATCTTCATAACTTTTCTCATCAGGGTGTGCAACATATTCCCATCAATGAAGTACCTACACACATGAGATAAAGCAAATACCAAGTGACGTATCGAGTTTGAAATAAGATAAACATAGATTCCAGCTTAAAACAAATCTCAACATCTCAAAACTCATAATATGATAATTCTTCTCGCCCTTTTTATTATGTCCCCAAATAGACAGATATGAGAAGCAAAAATAAATGAAAATGGAGAATGTCACAAGGTACAAAACTTTTATTTTTGAATTTTTCAAAATTTTTCATACAAAATATACAAGCAAAGAATCACACCATATAAACAAGACAACCAAGTCGATGATAGCGTAAATAGATGGATGTGATAAAATTCGATAGGAAAATCAATGCATACAAACTTTACATATGTGCACGATGAATATCGAATACTCCTAACGAATGAACTCAAAATCTTACTTTAGAGTAAAAAATGAAAATATGAAACATTGACTTAATCAAATCAACAAATCAAATCTCAAAGAGATTTCTACACTAATAACGTCCAAAACGATTTGATGCTTTTTCAAGACTTTTAAGGAAGTGAAAACCCGTTTAAATTCTCCAACCAAACTCCCTCAATTTTATATTTTGAATAGAGGTAATCTAAATTCTCAAACGTTGGAGAATTTATGGTGAAACCTAATGGCCCATATTTGGCATGAATTATTTTTATTGCCTTTAAATTTTTTCGGGCTCTTTTAACCTCTTTGGACCCCGGATAATAAAATTCCTCCATTTTTAGGTCCTTTTTATCGGTGGCTTACTATTCGCAAAGGCTAAATGAACCTTTCGCAACCCTTCCCCATTTTCAGATAAACACACTGTCTTACCAAATGATGTTAACATGCATTCTAATCTTGTCAAGTTTGATCACAAATTGTATGTTGTATAGACATAATTGAGATGGAAACACTCAAACCAATATGTGATAGACAAGTACAATAATCAAATACAGCCGTGCATGTGTGCAATAAAGGATATAGGAGTCAAACATGTAGAAAGATATCACTAACCACATCTCAAAGACTCCAAACGATGTAAAGCACATAGATGAAATGATGTAGCATCTCAAATCACTATCAAACAGTCACATGGATAAATGGAATGAAATTTGTGACTCGGCTATCTTAAATGCTCATCCATAAAAGGTGAAAATAAAATACAAAAATATTTTTGTGCTTTTCTAAAATTTTTATAAAAAGAAAATCTTTTTGAATTTAAAAAAAATATATAAAAAGCAAAACTAATAATACACATGATACAAACTAGCAATGGGAAGCATATGATATGAACATGAAAAAGCATCATATCCTAGATACGGACCAACCCCTCAGTCAATTGTGAAAATCCCCAAAGATTTACTAAGACTCTCAAATCTAAGGGCATCTAAAGGTTTCATGAAAATATCGGCTAACTGACGGTCGTTGGGAATGAAACTCAGGGATACGACTTTCTCCTCAACTAATTGACGTATAAAGTGCTCGGGTATCCTGATGTGCTTTATGCCCGAATGCTGGACTGGATTATAGGATATGTGAACCATGCTCGTGTTATCACAGGAAATGGTCATGTTATCCTATGAAATCCCATAATCCTTCAGCATCTGCTTCATCCACAAGAGTTGCATGCAACAAATCCCGGCGACGATGTACTCAACCTCTGCAGTGGATAAAGAGATGGAATTTTGCTTCTTGCTCAGCCAGGAAATAAGAGCCAAACCAAAATAGAAACACCCACTTGAAGTGCTCCTGTAACCATCTATATCCCCGACCCAATCGGCATCCGAATAGGCGGTCAAACAGTCATTGGTATCAAAGGAATACCAAATACTATATGAGATAGTTCCACTCACGTATTTGATAATACGTTTTAGAATGAGTAAGTGTGACTCTTTTGGGGATGCCTGATATCGTGCACAGACACCAACACTAAAGGCTATGTTGAGACGACTGGCAATCAAGTAGAGAAGACTACCTATCATACTCCAATACAAGGTTTGCTCTACGTCCTTTCCTGAAGTGTCCTTACTACGCTTTATAGAAATACTCTTAGGTGTACGTGCATGCTTAGCGGAGTATAAATCAAATTTCTTCACTGGGTCTCTAGCATACTTGGATTGGGAGATGAACATCCCATCCTCTAGCTGATGAACTTGGAGACCAAGGAAGAATATAATCTCACCTACTATGCTCATCTCAAACTCATTTTTCATCTCCTCCTCAAAGTGGTGAGCATGCTGGGTGAACGTGGATCCAAAGATTATGTCATCCACATAGACCTGGGCAACCAAAATTGCACCGTAATCTCTCCTGACGAACAACGTCATATCAACTCCCCCTATCTTGAAGCCACGGGCTAAGTGATAGGAAGTAATCCTCTCGTACCAAGCTTGGGGTGCTTGCTTCAAACCATACAGGGCTTTCCTCAGATAGTAAACGTGTTCCGAGAGCTTAGGGTCTAACTTGAAGCGCATATGAGATGCGATGGCGAGTAGTAAGAGGACGGACTCAAGCCTCACAATAAGAGCAAATGTCTCCCCAAAGTCTACACCCTCTATCTGAGTGTAGCCTTAAGCGACCAACCTAGATTTGTTTCTGATTATGGTACCATTTTCATCTCCATTCTCATACTCACTATCGCTTAGGGTAGTAGGCATATCAACTTCCTTGCCCTTTCTCCTAAGTCTAGTGGGATACTCAAATGCCTTGTGCCCTTCCCCTTACGCTCAAAACATATTATCTTCTCAAGTTTTTCTTTTCTCCCCTTTTTATTCTCACACCAACTCTCTCTCTCTCTAAACAGTCTCTCTCTCTCTAAACAGACTCTCTCTCAACACAGGCAAACTCTCTCTCTCTCTCTCTCTCTCTCTCTCTCTCTCTCTCTCTCTCTCTCTCTCTCTCTCTCTCAGGGTAGTGCAGGTGGAGGACTCTCTCTCTCCAGCCTTTCCTAAATCTCCCCCTAACGCGGTGATCCTAAGAACTAACTCTTTGTTACGCTTTTTGGTTTTATATAACTCATTATATAACCCAGCGTAGGTGCGTTGAAGATTACTCTCTCTCTCACTTGCATCATCCTCTCCCTCACTCACATCGCTCTCACTGTCGAGGTGTCCCTGTGAAATAACATCCTTATCGTCGAGAGGAGTACCAGAAATGCTCACATGACTAGCCATGAATGCGGTGAAGTTACACTCATGCGATGACTCGTCTCCAGAGTCCACCGACTCGACCTCATTATTGTCACTAAGGGTAGCATTAAGGACAACTTTGACCTTTTCTCTGTTCAGCCTAGTAGCACACTCAAAAGATCTATGACCCTTACCGTCGCACTCATAGCATCTTTCACTGTCTTTCTTAGAAGGGTCTTAAAAATCATTTTCATTTTTCTTTTCAAACTTATTTTTCCGAAAATTCTTTTTATCTTTAAAATTTCCATTTTTCTTAAATTTGAGAATTTTCTTGAAAATTTTAGCAAATAGAGCCAAATCATCTAAATCAAAGTCACATTTAAAATCAGACGTTTCCATCTCTCTCTTTCTAGATGACTCTCCCCTCTTTCTTGCCGACCCCTCACTCTTTCACTCCTGGGCATTAAGTGCAATTCCCTTATCCTTAGGCTTGATAGATTTAGGAAACAAATCAATTTCATACGTTTGCAAGTCTCCTACAAGTTCCTCCAATTTTAGCGTATTTAAATTACCTATAGAATTTAGCACAGTGACTTTAGGGATAAAACGCTTAGGCAGTGATCTAAGAATCTTTTTAACAATGCTAACATTAGGAATGCACCAAGATTAAAGTTAGTGTTTACAATATCAGACAGTCTAGCATAAAAGTCATTAAAACATTCAGTTTCAATCATGGTGATGGTTTCAAATTGAGTTGTCAAATTTTGCAGTTTAGACTCTTTCACAGCATTAGTTCCTTCATGGGTAAGTTGTAAAATATCTCATGCCTCTTTTGACGTGGTGCACATAATTATGTGTTTGAACTCATCAGGTGTGATAGATCCAGAAATAGCACTTAAACCCTTAAAATTAAAAGATGACCATTTAAATTCCTCTTCAGTCCAAGTAGTGTCAGGTTTTAAACTAGTCACATTATTAACAGTAACAGAGGGAGGTGTCCACCCTCTATCAACCAAAATCTAGGCACATTCATCAATGGATTTTAAAGCAGATTTCATGCGGGCTTTCCAGTATGCATAGTTTGTATCGTCAAAAGTTGGCATTTTATTATATAACTTCTCCATTATGAACACGTTCTTTTTCAAAAATCAATTTTTCAAAAATTTGATATCTTAGAAGAATTTTGCCGAAAATTACATGGTATAATTGTGTAATTCGCTCTGATACCAATTTGAAGGAGTGTGCTTGTGTTCAAATAAAAAAATTATTTAATTAAACTCATTTTTTATCAATTAAGTCCTAAACATCCATCTAGGTGTGATTAAAGATGATAAAATCAAGCAAGAACATTCAAACACACACATGTGAGGAAAAATTCCCCAAAGGGGCAAAACCTTTTATTTTCACTATAATTTTGTAACATACGGTTACACGGATTACAGTAAAAATACAGTGTGACCCAAAAATACCCGTAGGCATCGATTATGATGTCATCGGCTGGAATATCCCTCAGGAACTCTAGGTGAGCAGCAATGAAGAAGAAAGACATCTTCACCACAAAGTTTGGACAAACACAAGGTTGTGTTCTTGGGTTACAAAAAGATTCACAAAGGTTTGGCAAGGATGTGTGAATCAAAACATGAGTCTTGGGGCTCAAAAATATGAAAACTAGAGTAATTAGAACTCTCAAAATCATCTCTCAAAGTCTTATGAAATAACTCCACCGAAGTTGGCTTTTATAGGAAACCAAAACGAGTTTCATGATTTTAAAACACTTGCCAGCATCAGGTACCTTGAACCGATTCAGGTGTACCGCGAACCGATTCACCCCCCAAATCGGTTTGGACTTCGGTTTGTAAAAATTCGCTGGAACTTGGGGCTTAAACACGTAGCATTTTTCCAAGGTTTTTTCTCGGAATTTTCTCCATTTTCAAAAAGCCATAACATCTTCACCGTAGCTCGGATTGAGGTACCGTTTCTTCCAGTATCTTTGTTACGGCGAGGTCTTCAATTTTCTAGTTGATCGGACCTCTGGACGGTGGCTATAAAATTACCAAAATGCCCTTGAACTTCCATATCTTGCATTCTTTCACTGTTTTGACTTCTCTTGCGTACCACTTTCATAAAGTCCCTAAAATTATGGAACGTGAAGTCGTTGAGGTAGATGTTCAATACTTGATTCCTGAAATTTGAATAAAGGTCGTCGTGTGAGATCGTGTAGAGACGTACCAAATATAGTGACGTACGACATACATGAATGTAATATATCAGACATGACAAAAATGTCCTTATAGTTTGGTGTTTTTCCATAGGTATACTCAATTGATTATGTGACAAGGTGTACGGATGGATTCTACCCAAAAATATTTAGGTAAGTTCTTCGCATGAATGATAACGCGAGCCATTTCCTGAAGGGTACAGTTTTTACGCTCAACAATTCCATTTTCTTAAGGTGTCTTAGGGTCACTAAATTCAAGTTAATAACCGTTATAGACACAATATTCAATGCCACCTGAATCTATAAATTCACCTCCTCTATCCCTACGAATTCTATCTACTTGGGAGTACTTTTCATTTTTAATACAAACTAAAATTTTAAAAAAACTTTTGGAATGTTTCTGATTTGTGTTTTAAAAAGGCAACCTATGTAAATCGAGTGAAGTCATCAACCATAACTAGATTATAACTATTGCCAAAAAGACTAACAGTACAAGCAGGACCCATTAGGTCCATATGGATGAGTTCTATAGGTTTGGTGGATAAAACTTCTTTAACTTTCTTGTGGGGAGCCTTAACAATCTTTCGTTCTTGACAGGGACCACATATGATGTTTGAAATTGGTTTGATCTTAGGAAGACCTCTAACTATCTCTCGAGAACACAATTTACCAAGGCTGTCATAATTAATGTGACCCAACCTATTATGCCATACCACATTGTCATCCAATCTGTCAATGTTACACACCTCTGTACTTGGATTGAGAGTATAACAGTTATCTGGAGTACATAGTCCTATAATAATGCAATCACCTTTTTCATTTAAAATTTTGCAATTGTTCTTTGAAAAGGTGATAGTATGGCTAGAGTCACAAAATTGCGATATACTTTGTAAATTAGCTTTAAGACCCTTTACTAAAAGAACATCCTCAAGAATAGGTAATCCTTCTTCATGGAGTGTTCCGTTACCAATGATCTGGGCTGATACACCATCTCCAAATAAGACTTTACCTCTAGAGAAGTTAGTTTTATTTGACGGTTGTTATCGTGCCCGATCATATGTTAAGAACATCCAGACTCTAAATACCATCCAAACGCTGTGTGTTCAGCTTTGAAAGCACTTTTCACAATGTTGCATTTCATTTGGGGTAATAACTCATCTTTTCTAACCCAAATTTCTCTATTTTTCAATTTGCGCTTATTTTCTCGTATTTGATAAAAGTTGCGAGCTTCCGCCTTTTTTCTAAAAGATTTTTGTGCAGGCTTTTGAGGATGATAAAAGGTTTAAGCATTTGGTTTAGAAAAGAATCTAGGATTCCTTCTTATTGATGATCTATTTATATTTGATCTTCTCTTCCTATTACGATAGTTAAAATTCTTGTCCATTTGTCTAGGTAGGACATAATTGTTTCGACTTCTCCCAGAATAATTGAAGTTATGTTAAGCTGGTGAATAATAGATTGATTCATATAGACGTTTGTAAAATCAACCATCAAGGGAATGTCTAAAGACATCATAATAATAGCAGTAAAGATGGCTCGTAGAAGGCTTATCCTTAGGAACATTGTTAAACAAAGATTTGTCTGAGTTTTGATCTCTTATCTTATTCCTAGGTGGCATAGGATGAAATGACGAATCACTTTTTCTAATGGGAGGGTAGACGTATTTAGCCTTATGTTCAACATTACGCTTATATTTACTTGATTCACCCATGTCTAACTTTTGTTATTGATGGGTCAAATCATTTTTCAAGGCTTGAAAATCTTGACAAGTTTCAACAGGTCTTTTTCCACTAGACAAAAACTGGATACGTTCAAAAGTTTTAGTTTTCTTGGTATTGTTGGGGCAAAAACCTATTCCAGTTCTGTCATCAGAATTGGTATTACTTTCAACAACACAGTCTTCAAAACATTTTGAGTTATTTTTAAATTTAGCAAACATTTTAAAGACTGTTAATGTCTTTTCTTTTGTTTGTTCCAATTCTAACAACGTCCCTTTGTATTCTTTTCTATAATTTGATTTGATTCAGACAACTCTTTCAGTTTTTCTTCAAAAATTTTAGTCTCATTCTCATGACTTAAACATTGAGAAATGTACTCTTCATCATTCTGTTTGATCATATGACTTAGGGTTTCAATCTTTTGTGTAAGGTCTTTGATGTTTTTTTCAAGTTTAGTACTTTTCCTGAGAGTTTTTTAGTACAATATATGAATGTCTGGGAGATCCTTATTGTCAGAGTCACTAAGTGTGCAGTGTGAAATGTCCCCTAGTGATTCATTTTTAGGATTCACACACTCATTAGCATCAACAATAAATCGTTCCCTTTGACTCACACATATAGCGTTTGAAGAATTATCAGCATTCTCAACTAATAAGGCAGAAAAATAAGTAGGGATATCATCATTCAACATAGAATGCTTAGATTCCTTATCATCAGTGTATATGATTTTGGCAAAGAAATACATATAGGGGTCATAAGTATTGAATCACTCAGGTTCATTAGATTCTGATTCACTTGAGTCATCCCAAGTCTTGGACAAGTTAGCCCTAGTGTTCTTATTTTTATTCAGATCGACTCTACAGTCACTAGTTATGTGTACTAAATTCCCACATCTATAGCATTAAGTATTCTTATGGTCTTTAATGTGTTTGTCAAGTCTTTTCTCATGAGGTCTATTATTAGAGTGGTTTGAATAGGTTGGTTTTCCTTATCTATTTGTAATTTTATTTCTAAATTTCACAATTTTCTTGAAATGTTTAGACATTAAGGCAATTTAATTAACCAAACTCTCTAAATTATATTCCTCATCAGAATCTAAGTGAATTTCAGGTAAATGACATTCACGTTTAGTCAACTTAGAAGTGAAGACTAAATTAGAGGTATATTGTTTCTTATGGGTCTGTATTAATTGCTTCTTAAACTCCAATTCCGTTTCCAAAGTTCTTATCTTGCTACTGAGGAGTTCGGGGGGTAAGGTTTCGATCATCCATCTCCTCAATTGCATAACGCTTATTGTCAAATTTTTTTGGAAGTGACCTTAGAACTTTAGAGATAATTTCCTTCCTATCATAAATTATACCTTTAGCATGCATCTTAGTCAGCATATTTATCAACCTAATACAGAAGTAATCAAATGACTCAGTCTCAGTCATGACTAAATTTATACTGCTGGATTAACATTTGGGTTTTAGCAGCTTTAACACGTGTGTATCCTTCATGTGCAGTCACTAGAGTGTCCCATGCCTCCTTATATGTAGTACATAAAGATATCCTCTTAATTTTGTGTTCATTGATAGATATGAATATGGCATTTTTGTCTTCTTTGGTGAATTCACTTAGCAGCTTCCTAATCCCCACAGTACTTCCTTCAACGACTGGTTTAGTAGGAAAAGTGTAACCATTTTCAATAGCATCCCAGACATCATCTCCTAAAGTCCCTTAGATGAAATCAACCATTGTCACTTTACAGTAAGTTAAGTTGGTTCCATCAAAGAGAAGGGGGCCTGGTCATATTACCTAATCTCTCACATTTCTCCTCCACAATTTGTTTTGAGAAAACAATTTCAAAAACTCAAGATCTAAAAAAATTAGTAAAACCAAAGCTCTGATACCTATTGAAAAATCACCATTTAATTCGTTTAATTAAATATTAAACAATTTAAATGGTTCTGAATAGTTTTTTGAAGAAACTATCTAATCAAAACAAATAGCTCATACAAGATGTGTATAAAAGATTATATGAATGAGTTATTTAAGGTATACATGTACTAGTTTTGAAAAACAAAACTTATATAGGTTCTAAATCAGCACATCCTCAAGA
Organism: Sambucus nigra; assembly: GCA_949130495.1. Lineage (NCBI taxonomy): Eukaryota > Viridiplantae > Streptophyta > Magnoliopsida > Dipsacales > Adoxaceae > Sambucus > Sambucus nigra. The sequence goes on along the minus strand of OX422207.1, from coordinate 333,815,580 downwards.
AGGTGATGAGAGGAAGAGTAAGTATGCAATAACACAAGATTTTAATGTGGTAAAACCCCACCCAATTAGGAAAACATCCACGGAGGTCTCTATACCTCAAAAGCAAAATCCACTAAAATAGAGTAACAAATTACAAACTATATAACAAACCAAACAAACAAGCAGACCGAATTTAATTCCAGAAGGTTTACCAACTCGTTTCGATTATTCTTACTCCTCTAAAGATTCTGATGTTGAGGTTGTTCTCCCCGCTTGATAACCGCTTATCCTTTGAGCTTTATGTCGACTCTAAAGTCCAGAATCTCTCTACCAACACTTCTTTAGTGTGGTAGTGTAATAAGTGTAAGTGGTGAAGCGCCTAATCACATGCATGGAATCCAAATGCACTTATACATACAATATTCCTAACAAATTTCAAATATCGTTCTAAGATGCAGTAAAGATTTCTGAATCACAGTTCGTTTGATTGTCTCAAACTACTGATCTTTATTTTTATCCACAGATCAAGAGGGAAGCGGGCTATAAAAAAGATCCAGGATCCTAAACACTTTCTTTATTTGATATACACTGTTATTTCACAAAATGTGAAATATTCACGAAAGTGTAAATCCCCAATCAAGATCTTAACTATATCTAAGAATGATTTTTCTCATAAACTGTAAAAATAAATGGATTTGTTGGTTTTGATTTTGAAAACAACATCTAAGAGTAAAAACAACCAACAAATAAAGATTTCTTGAAAAAAGAAATCAAACTAAGCAAGTTATACGTGATATGTGTTACACAGTTTCAGATCTCAACTTTCTATGAAGAGAAATGTGATCTAAACTTTGTGACTTGGTTGGACAAGAGATTAAATACTAGAGAGGACGAATCTTTACAAAAAATAACTTACTCAAACACACAAATGTTTTTCTGAAGAAAATTTGGCTAGATTTTGATTAGGGTTTTCTTTCTTTCTTTCTTTCTCTCTCTCTCTCTCTCTCTCTCTCTCTCTCTCTCTCTCTATCTCTCTCTCTCTCTTCTCTTTTTACTCTCAATTCTCAAATGACCAAAAGTCTCTAAACGTTCCCCACTTGGTCTCTATTTATATTACACATAGAATGATCTGGAAGGGTTGAACGATTTCAATGGTTGAGATTAAATATAACACAAACGATGTAAATCTAATGGTTAGGATGCATCTCCATTAAATGGATTCAGGTTGGCTCTCTCAACTAACACAAGGATTATTGTAAAGGCAAGCTGACCATCGATAACAAATGATCCAAGGGACATGATTGAGTCTTAAGGTTGAGTGAGGAAATAAACACAAATCCAATCGCTCACTGGCTAACATGTGTAAGGCAGGGATGATCCTTCAAACGCGTGTTTTGAAGTTTTAAACAACATCATTTTACACCACAGAAGTCTTTGTCGCTTTCGAATCCTACCCAATCAAGGTTTAAGGAAGAATATGAAATTATAAATCAACCCACAACATTTTTAAAAGAAAATTTTAAATTTTTAACAATGGTTTATAAATTCTTAAATATTATTTAGCATGTCCCAAAAATTATTAAAAAATCATTTTTAAGGGAATTAACACCCCTCCCCCCCAAATTATGGTGAATGCAATCCTAGGTGGAGTGTTGGTATTGTACCTTTGAGAATATTAGAGAAATTGATATGTACTGTCTAAGGCTCTTTGGTAGACTAGGATATGACTCAATTTTGTCACTATTTCTAAACTAGACAAGCTCCTATATATTGTAGACTCAAGTAAGTCAAATATATAGGGTGCTTTAAGATTTTTAAGCTTAAATGTAGATATTCTGAAGATTGGTTCATGCTTTCGGATTGGGGTCTCATGACCATGCGGTCATTTCCTATGAGTTACACTACTCCCGGACGAGGTGTTGGTACCGCTCACGAGGCTGTTTGGGGGTGTTTTGGGGTTTCACCCGCTAACGACAGGTTTTCAAGCCTAAGTATAGATATTATGAAGATTGGTACGTGATCTCGAATTTGGGGTCTCGTGACCACGTGATCGTTTCCTACGAATTACGTTGGTCCCTTACGAGGTGTTGGCACCGATCACGGGGCCATTTGAGGGGTGTTTTAGGTGTTTGCCCACTAATGGCATATTTTCAATCCTAAGTGTAGATGTTTTAAACATTTGTCCGTGCTCTCAGACTGGGGGTCCCATGACCATGCGATCGGTTCCTATGAGTTACGTTGGTCTCGTCCGAGATGTTGGTTTCGTTCATGGGGTTGTTTTGGGGTTTCACCCTCTAACGGGATGTTTTCAAGCTTAAGTGTAGATATTCTAAAATTATCATCATGCTCTTGGATCAGGGATACCATGACCATGCGATCAGTTTTTATGAGTTACATCAGTCCCTTACGAGGTTCTGGTGCTGCTCACGGGACCATTTGGGGTGTGTTTCGATATTTCTCGCCCTAACGGCATGTTTTTAAGCCTAAGTGAAGATATTCTAAACACTAGTCCGTGCGCTCAAACTAAGGGTCCCGTGACTACATGATCAGTTCCTACGAGTTACATTGATCTCGGGCGAGGTGTTGGCACTGCTCACGGGGACATTTGGGGGTGTTTCGGGGTTTCGCCCTCTAGAGGCATGTTTTCAAGCTTAAGCGTAGATATTGTGAGGATTGGTTCGTGCTATGGGATCGGGGGTCCCATTACCATGGGATCGGTTCCAACGAGTAACGTTGGTCTGAATATTGGTTCGAGCTCTCGAACTGAAGGTCTTGTGACTACACGATCAACTCCTACAAGTTACATTGCTATCGAGCGAGGTCACGGGGCCGTTTGGGGGTGTTTTGGGGTTTTCACCCTCTAATGCCATGTTTTCAAGCCTAAGTGTAGATATTCTGAAGATTGGTCCATGCTCTCAGACCAGGGGTCCTGTGACCACACGGTCGGTTCTTATAAGTTACTTTGGTCCCGTGCGAGGTGTTGGTGTCGCTCATGGAGTCGTTAGGGGGTGTTTAAGGGTTTCACCCTCTAACGAAATATTTTAAGGACAAAGTGTAGATATTCTCAAATTATCATCGTGCTCTCAAATTCGGGGTCTGTGACTACGCGATCGGTTCTAAAGAGTTACATTGGTCCCGTACGAGGTGTTAAAGTCGCTCATTGGGTCATTTGTGGGTTATTTTGGGGTTTCACCCTCTAACGGAATGTTTTCAATCCTTAGTGTAGATATTCTCAAGATTGATCCATACACTCGGACCGGGGTTCCTGTGACCACGCGACCGATTCTTATGAGTTACATTAGTTCCTGGCGAGGTATTAGCATCGCTCACGGGGCCGTTTGGGGGGTGTTTTGTGTTTTCCTACTCTAACCGCATGTTTTCAAGCCTAAGTGTAGATATTCTGAAGATTGGTCCGTGCTCTCTAATCGAGGGACCCATGACCACGCGATCGGTTCCTACGAGTTACATTGGTCTTGTGCAAGGTGTTGAAGCAGCGTACGAGGTCGTTTTAGGGGTGTTTCTAGGTTTTGCCGTAAAATGACATGTTTTCAAGCCTATGTGCAGATATTCTGAAGATTGGTTCGGGCTTCCGGACCGAAGGTGATTGGGCATAAATATTGTATATTTATTCCCCTAATTTCGATGTATTTGTGGACCCGAGTGATGTAACTAATATGGATTTGACGCACATTTATGATACTAACATTCGTTGGCAAGTATTTCGTGTTTCGTGCTTCTTTTAATTGTTTTACAGGTTAATTATGCAAGCAGTGCAAAAGAGAAAGCGAGACGATGAAAGAAAAGCTAAGAAGGAAAGTTAATGGGCATTCTGGTTATTCTACATCCAGATCCAGAAGGAGGAGTCAACTGGAAAGTTGAAATGCTCGGAATAACGAGAACACTGAAAGAAATGGCACCCAAATCCGAGCTACTGTTGATGAGTTATGACCAGTTGAAGTTGAAGAAAAATTCAAGGAAGAAAGGAAATAAAACAAGAAAAATTCTAAGTGTTGAGTGAAAGAAAAAGCACCCCAAGCCAGCAAAGATTCTCGAACCCAGACGCGAACCGGTTTGGGGGGCGAACCGGTTCGGGTAATATGCGAACCGGTTCGGGGGTCCTGAAACGCGAATTTTTTTCCTTCATTCTGATTGGTTCAAAGAATTCCATTAGGTTAAAACTCTCAAAAGACAGTTTGGGACGTGGGTGGTGACCTAGGAACAACAGTTCTGGATAGTTTTTTTAAGTTTTTGGTAGAGAAAAAAAAGAGAAGAACATCTAGGAACATAACTTCAATTAATTGTTGCAAGATAAATACAATCCCGGGTTTGTTTTCAAGTTGTAATCCAAGTTTTATTTTTATGATTATTATTCTTGCATGGTAATTTTTCTGCGTGATTTGAATGAATTTCTGCGTTTATAATACTTAGCCACGTATTTCGATCTAGTGTTATCATGAGGTCGCTTGCATGCAATGTTACTATTTCATGCATCCTTCAGTTTAATATGTCCGTCTAGGTTTAAAAAGTCGGGATGTATGAACCCAGCCTGATGTGTTAGTGCGTGTGTATAAAATTAATCCGCTAAATTTAATGATTGACTATGATCGTATTGCGTAGTTACACAAAAATTGTAGATATTTATATCTCGTTTGCCTCTAGGTACTCGTGATGATTTAGAGTGCAATTTGAGTGCTACTATCGCGATACTGATTTACTCATCCTCAGATTAGGTATGACGCGGGCTTGAACCTCGTATACATAATGCTTGGGAGTACTAAATTCCGGGTCAAATCAATCAGATAAATTTAAGATTAATATTATATCCGCACTACACTAGGGTTGGGGGATTGTATTCCCGTCCTATTTTTCTCATCATTTAAACAAAAAGTTTCAGACTATTTTTTCATTCATAATTTAGGTAGATTAGCGTAGTTGCATTTCTTCATAATTTCATAATCGCATTTAGCTGTAACCAATCTCAAAAACCAAATCAATTTTCCTTTTCTTTTTAGAGTCAAGGTTAAGATTCCTCCGTCTTTTTCCGTCGTCACAACTCTGTTGTCCTTCTTCCCTGAGGATCGATACCCGACTTACTGGGATTATTACTTGAGCGACAGGCTTACACTTGATCCTAGAGTGAACGCACTTCTGAGACACATTTTCAGTCGCGTCAGAAGGTCTCGTGATCACGCGGTCGATTCCTACGAGTTACATTAGTTCCGAACAAGGTGTTAACGCTCCTCATGGGGACGTTTGGGGGGTTTTGCACTCTAACAGCACGTTTTCAAGCCTAAGTGTTTATATTCTAAAGATTGGTTCGTGATCTCGGATCGACGGTCCCGTGACCATGAGTTTGGTTCATATGAGTGACATTAGTCCCATGAGAGGTGTTGGTGTTGCTCATGGGGACATTTGGGGGATATTTCTGGATTTCACCCTCTAACGGCATGTTTTCAAGCCTCAGTGTAAATATTCCCAAATTATCACCGTACACTCAGATCGGGAGTCCTGTGACCACGCGGTCGATTCCTACGACTTACATTGATCCCTTGCGAGGTGTCGGCATGACTGACGGGGCCGTTTGGGGTGTGTTTTTGGATTTCTCGCTCTAACGCCATATTTTCAAGCCTAAGTGTAAATATTCTGAAGACTGGTTTGTGATCTCAGATCGGGGGTGTCATGACCACGAGATCGATCCCTACGAGTAACGATTATCCTGTGCGTGGTGTTTATGCCGCTCAAGAGGCCGTTTGAGGGGTGTATCGGGGTTTCTCCCTTTAACGGCATGCCTTTAAGCCTAAGTGTAGATATTAATTATCGTCATTGTCTAGAACCAGTGGTCCTATGACCATGCGGTCGGTTCCTACGAGTAACATTGGCCTCATGCGAGGTGTTGGCACCACTCACGGGATAATTTGGTTAGTGTTTCTGGGTTTCTCCCTCAACGACATGTTTTCAAGCCTAAATGTAGATTTTTTGAAGATTGGTTCGTGCACTTGGATCGGAGGACCAGTGACCACACAGTCAGTTCTTACGAGTTACATTTGTCTCGTGCGAGGTGTTGTTGCACTCATGGGACCGTTTGGGGAGTATTTTGGGGTTTCACCCTCTAAAGGCATGTTTTCAAGCCTAAGTGTAGATATTTTTAAATTATCGCCATGCTCTCGGATCGGGGTCCCATGACCATACGATTGGTTCTTACGAGTTACATCATTGCCATGCACCATTGGTGGGGTGTTTTGGGTTACGACCACTAACGGCATGTATTCAAGCCAAGGTGTAGATATTCTGAAGATTGATCCGTGATCTAGGACTGAGGGTCCCGTGACCATGCTATCGATTCCTAAGAGTTATATTGGTCCCGAACAAGGTGTTGGCATCGCTCACGGTGCCGTTTGGGGGGGGGGGGGGGGGTCGGGGTTTCGCCCTCTATCGGCATGTTTTCAAACCTAAGTGTAGATATTATAAAAATTGGCCCGTGCTCTAAGAGTGGGAGGATTTGTGACCATGTGGTCGGTTCCTACGAGTTACATTAGTCCCATGATAGGTTTTAGTTCCTCTCAAGGGGACATTTGGGGGGTGTTGCAGGGTTTCCCACTCTAACAACATGTTTTCAAGGCCAGGTGTAGATATTCTCAAATTATCATCGTGCTCTCGGATCGAGGGTCTAGTGACCACGCATTTGGTTCCTACGAGTTACATTCATCCCATGCGAGGTGTTGGCACAGTTCACGGGGCCGATTGGGGGGTGTTTCAGGGTTTTTCCATCTAACCGTATATTTTCAATCCTTAGTGCAAATATTCTGAAGATTGGCTCGTGATCTCGGACCGGGGGTCCCGGGCTATGCAGTCGGTTCCAACGATTTACATTGGTCCCGTGCAAGGTGTTAGCGCTGTTCGTGGGGACGTTTGGGTGGTGTTTTGGAGTTTCACCCTGTAACGACATGTTTTTAATCCTTAGTGTAGATATTCTAAAGATTGGTCTGTGCTCTCGGATCGGGGGCCCTGTGGCCATATAGTCGTTTCCTATAAGTTACATTGGTCCCCTACATATGTTGGTGCCTCTCATGGAGCCGTTTGGGGGTATTTTGGGGTTTCGTCCCCTAACGGCATATTTTTAAGGCCTAAGTGTAGATATTCTCAAATTATCATCGTGCACCCAGACTGAGGGTCTTGTGACTACGCAGTTGATTCCTATGAGTTACATTGGTCCCACGAGAGGTGTTGGAGTGCTCCCAGGGCAGTTTGGGGGGTGTTTCGGGCTTTCGCCCTCTAAGGGAATGGTTTCAATACTTAGTGTAGATATTCTCAAGATTGGTCTGTGATCTCAAATTAGGGGTACCGTGATCATGCGGCCTATTCCTAGGAGTTACGTTGGTTCTAGACGAGGTGTTAGCATCGCTCATGAGGCCATTGGGGGGTGATTTGGGGTTTCCCACTATAAAGGCATTTTTTCAAGCCTAAGTGTAGATTTTTAGAAGATTAGTCCATACTCTCGAATCGGGGGACCCGCGACTATGCGGTCAGTTCTTACGAGTTACATTGGTCTCGTGAGAGGTGTTGACGCCGCTCATGGGGCCGTTTGGGGGGTGTTTCAGGATTTCACCCTCTAACGGCATGTTTTCAAGCCTAAGTGTTGATATTATGAATATTGGTCCGTGCTCCCATACCGAGGGTCCCGTGACCATGAATTGGTTCCTACGAGTAACATTAGGCCCATGCAAGGTGTTGTTTCCGCTAAAGAGGCCGTTTGGGGGGGTTTGTCGGGGTTTCTCCCTCTAACGGCAAGTTTTTAAGACTAAGTGTATATATTCTCAAATTAATGTCATGCTCTCAGATCGGGGTCCCGTGACCACGCGGTTTGTTCCTACGAGTAATATTGGCCCCGTGTGAGGTGTTGGCATTGCTCGCGGGATCGTTTTGTGGGTATTTCTGGGTTTTTCCCTCTAACGACATGTTTTCAAGCCTAAGTGTAGATATTATGAAGATTGGTCTGTGCTCTCGAACCGGGGGGCTAGTGACCACACGGCTAGTGACCTACGAGTTACATTGGTCCCGTACGAGATGTTGGTGCCGCTCATGGGGCTATTTGGGGGGTGTTTTGGGGTTTTACCCTCTAAAGGCATGTTTTGAAGCCAAAGTGTAGATATTTTCAAATTATTTCCATGTCTCGGATCAGGGGTCCCGTGACCATGCGATCAGTTCCTACGAGTTACATCGGTCCAGTGCGAGGTGTTGGCACATCGCACAGGGCAGTTTAGGGGGTATTTTGGGGTTTCGACCTCTAACGAAATTTATTAAAGCCTTGGTGTAGATATTCTTAAGATTGGTCTGTGCTCTAGGAACGAGCATCCCGTGACCAAGTTGTTGGTTCCTACAAGTTACATTGGTCCCGAGTGAGGTGTTGGCACCATTCATGGGTCCGTTTGGGGGGGGTTTCGGGGTTTCTCCCTGTAACGACATGCTTTCAAGCCTAAGTGTAGATATTATGAAGATTGGTTCGTGCTCTCAGACCAGGGGTCCCATGACCATGTAGTCGGTTCCTACGAGTTACGTTGGACCCATGCAAAGTTTTGATGCCACTCAAGGGGCCGTTTGGGGGGGGGGGTGTTTAGGGGTTTCTCCCTTTAAAGGCATGTTTTCAAAGCCAGGTGCAGATATTCTCAAATTATTATTGTGCACTCGGACGGAGGGTCCCGTGACCACGCGATTGCTTTCTACGAGTTACATTGGTCCCATGAAAGGTGTTGTCTTTTGAAGATTTGTTCGTGCTCTCAGACTGGGGGTCTCGTGACTATGCTATCGGTTCTTACGAGTTACATTGGTCCCGTGCGAGGTGTTGGCGCTGCTCGCGGGGCCATTTATGGGGTGTTTTGGGATTTCACCCTCTAACGGCATATTTTTAATCCTTAATGAAGATATTCTTAAAATTGGTTCGGCCTCTCGGACCGAGGGTACCGTGATCACGCGATCGGTTCCTACGTTACATTGGTCCCGTGCGAGGTGTTAGTACCGCTCATGGATCCATTTGGGGTGTGTTTGGGGGTTTCACTCTCTAACGGCATATTTTTATTCCTTAGTGTTGATATTCTCAAGATTTGTCCATGCTCTCAGACCAGGGGTTCCGTGACCACACAACCGGTTCCTACGAGTTACATTGGTTCTGAGCGAGGTTTTAGCATCGCTCACGGGGCTGTTTGGGCGGTATTTTAGGGTTTCCCACTCTAAGGTCATGCTTTCATGCCTCAGTATAGATATTATAAAGATTGGTTCATGCTCTCCGATCGGAGGTCCCATGACCACGTGGTCGGTTCCTACGAGTTACATTGGTTTCGAGCTTGGTGCTCACGCTGCTCACGGGGCCGTTTGGGATGTGTTTTGGGGGTTTGCAGTATAACAACATGTTTTCAAGCCTAAGTGTTTATATTCTAAAGATTAATTTGTGCTCTCGAATCAGGGGTCCCGTGACTACGCGATCGTTCCTACGAGTTACATTGGTCCCGTCCGATGTGTTGGCACCACTCACAGGGCTGTTTGGGGTGTGTTTTTGGATTTCTCCCCCTAATGGAATTTTTTCAAGCCTAAGTGTATATATTCTTAAGATTGGTGCGTGCTCTGAGACCGGGGGTCCCGTGATCACGCAATTTGTTCCAACTAGTTACATTAGTTTCGAGCGAGGTGTTACTGCTGCTCACGGGGACGTTTGGGGGGTGTTTCTGGATTTTTCCCTCTAACGAAATATTTTCAAGCCTAAGTGTAGATATTATGAAGATAGGTTTATGTTCTCGGATCGGGGGTTCTGTGACCATGCAATCGGTTCCTACGAGTTACATTGGTCCCGTGCAAAGTTTTAGTGCCGCTCAAGGGACCGTTTGGGGGTGTTTCGAGGTTTCTTTCACTAAAGGCATGTTTTCAAGGCCAGGTGTAGATATTTTCAAGTTATCATCATGCACTCAAACCGAGGGTTGCGTGACCACGTGATCGATTCCTACGAGTTACATTAGTCCCGTGCGAGGTTTTGGAGTCACTGGCGGGGTCGTTTGGGGGTGTTTCGGGGTTTCACCCTCTAATGGCATGTTTTCAATCCTTAATGAAGATATTCTCAAAATTTATCTGAGCTCTCGTACCGGGGGTACCGTGACCACGTGGTTGGTTCCTACGTTACAATGGTCCCTTGCGAGGAGTTGGTGCCGCTCGTGGAGCCGTTTTTGGGGTGTTTCGGGGTTTCACCCTCTAACGGAATATTTTCCAGCCTTAGTGTAAATATTCTCAAGATTGGTCTGTGCCGTCAGATCGGGGTCCCGTGAACAATCGGTCGGTTCCTGCGAGTTACATTGGTTCTAGACGAGGTTTTAGGATCGCTTACGGGGCCGTTAGGGGGGTGTTTTGGGGTTTACCACTCTAAGGGCATGCTTTTAAGCCCACGTGTGGATATTTTGAAGATTGGTATGTGAATTCCAACCGGAGGCCCCGTGATCACATGGTCGGTTCCTACGAGTTACATTGGTTTCGAGCGAGGTGTTCATGCCGCTCACAGGGCCGTTTGGGGTTTGCAGTCTAACGAAATGTTTTAATGCCTAACTATTTATATTCTATAAATTAGTTCATTCTCTTAGATCGAGGGTCCCATGACCTTGCAGTCGATTCCTAGGAGTTACATTGGTCTCGTGAAAAGTGTTGGCATCACTCACAGGGCTGTTTGGGGGGTGTTTCAGAGTTTCTCCCTCTAACAGCATATTTTCAAGCCTAAGTGTAGATATTCTAAAGATTGGTCCATGCTCTCGGATCGAGGTTCCTCTGACCATGCGATCGAATCCTATGAGTTACATTAGTCTCGTACGAGGTGTTCGGGCCTCTGAGGGGGTGTTTCAGGATTTTGCCCTCTAACCACTTGTTTTCAAGCCTAAGTGTCGATATTCTCAAATTATTTCCTTACACTCGGAATAGGGGTCCCTTGACCACGCGATTGGTTCCTACGAGTTACATCGGTCCCCTGCGGGGTGTTAACACCGCTCATAAGGCCGTTTGGGGTGTGTTTTTGGACTTCTCCGTGTAACAGCATGTTTTCAAGCCTAACTGTAGATATTCTGAAGATTGGTGTGTTCTCTCAAACCGGGTGTCCCGTGACCAACCGGTTGGTTCCAACTAGTTACATTTGTTCTGAGCGAGGTGTTAGCGCTGCTCACGGGGACGTGTGGGGGGTGTTTTGGGGTTTCGCACTCTAACGACATATTTTCAAGACAAAGTGTAGATATTCTGAAGTTGGTTCGTGCTCTCGAATTATGGGTTCTATGACAATGCGATCGGTTCCTAGGAGTTAAATTGGTCCCCTGCGAGGTGTTGGCGCTGCTCACGGGTTTATTTGGGTGGTGTTTCAGGATTTTGACCTCAAACGTCATATTTTGAAGCCTAAGTGTAGGTATTAAGAAGATTGGTTCGTACTCTCAGATCGGGGGACCATTGACCACACAGTCGGTTCTTACGAGTTACATTGGTCTCGTGCGAGGTGTTGGCGCCGCTCGCGAGGCCGTTTGGGTGGTGTTTCTAGATTTCTCCCTCTACCAGAAAGTTTTCAATCCTTAGTGAAGATATTCTCAATATTGGTCCGTGCTATCGGACCGGGGGTCCTGTGGCCATGTGGTCGGTTGCTATGTTACATTGGTCCTGTGTGAGGTGTTGGTGCCGCTCATGGAGCTGTTTGGGGGGTGTTTTGGGGTTTCTCCCTCTAACAGCATATTGTAAGGCATAAGTGTAGATATTCTCAAATTATTTTTGTGGTCTCGGATTGTGGGTCCCGTGACTACGCTGCCGGGTCCTACAAGTTATATTGGTACCGTGCGCGGTGTTGGCATCCCTCAGGGGGACGTTTGGGGGGTGTTTCGAGGTTTCACCCTATAACGACTTGTTTTCAATCCTTAGTGTAGATATTCTCAAGATTGGTTCGTGCTCTTAGACCGGGGGTCCCCTAACCACGTTGCCGGTTCCTACGAGTTACATTGGTTCCATACGAGTGTTTAGCATCGCTCACGGGGCCGTTTGGGGGGTATTTTGGGGTTTCCCACTCCAAGGGTGTTTTTCAAGCCTAGGTGTAGATATTTTGAAGTTTGGTTTGTGCTCTCAGACTGGGGGACCTATGACCAGACGGTCAGTTCCTATGAGTTACATTGGTCCCGTGTGAGGTGTTGGTTCCGCACACGGGGCTGTTCGTGGGGTGTTTCCAGTTTTGCCCTCTAATGACATGTTTTCAAACCTAAGTGTAGATATTCTAAAGATTGGTCCGTGATGTCGTACCGGAGGTCTCGCAATCACGCGGTCGGTTCTTACGAGTTACATTGGTTCTGAGAGAGGTGTTCGGGTAGCTCACGGGGCTGTTTGGGGAATGTTTTTGGGTTTTGCAGTCTAACGACATCTTTTCAAGCCTAAGTGTTTATATTCTAAAGATTAGTTCATTCTCTCAGATCGAGGGTCCCGTGACCATGCGATCGATTCCTAAGAGTTACATTGGTCTCATACGATGTGTTGGCATCGCTCACGGGGCCGTTTGGGGGGTGTTTTAGAGTTTCGCCCTCTAACGACATGTTTTTAAGCCTAAGTGTAGATATTCCTAAGATTATTACATGCTCTCGGACCGAGAGTCCCGTGACCACGCAGTCGAATCCTATTATTTACATTAGTCTCGTGCGACGTGTTGGGGCCGCTCATGGGGCCATTTGGGGGGTGTTTCAGGATTTCTCCCTCTAACGACATGTTTTCTAGCCTATGTGTGTCAAATTATCGCCTGACACTCGATCAGGGGTCCCGTGACCATGGGGTCGATTCCTACGAGTTACATCGGTCCCGTGTGAGGTGTTGAGACCTCTCACGTGGGCATTTGGGGTGTGCTTATAGATTTCTCCCTCTAACGACATGTTTTCAAGCCTAAGTGTATGTATTAAGAAGATTGGTCCGTGCTCTTGTATCGGGGGAGCTGTGACTACGCTTTCGGTCCTTACAAGTTGAAATGATCCCATGCGAGGTATTGATGCTACTCATGGGGCCATTTGGGTATGTTTCGGGGTTTCATCTTGTAAAGGCATGTTTTCAAGCCTAAGCGTGGATATTTTCAAATTATCGTTGTGCTCTCGGATAGGGAGTCTCTTGACCACCCGGTCGGTTCCTACGAGTTATATCGATCCTGTGCAAGGTATTTGCGGTGCTTATGTGGCCATTTGGTTGGTGTTTCAGGGTTTCTCCCTCTAACAGCCTATTTTCAAGCTTAAGTGTATATACTAAGAAGAATAGTTCGTGCTCTTGGATCGGGGGTCCAGCGACCAAGAGGTCGGTTCCTACGAGTTACATTGGTCCCGTTCAATGTTTTGGTGCCATTCAAGGGGTCATTTGGGCGGTGTTTCGGGGTTTCTCATCTAACAGCATGTTTTCAAGTCTAAGTGTAGATATTCTCAAATTATCATCGTGCTCTTGGATCGAGGGTCCCGTGCGAGGTGTTGGCACCGCTCAAGGGGACATTTGGGGGGTGTTTAAATGTTTTGGCCTCTAACTGAATGTTTTTAATCCTTAGTGTAGGTATTTTAAAGACTGTTTCGTGCTCTCGGACCGGGGGTCCTGTGACTACGCGGTCAGTTCCTATGATTTATGTTGTTCCCGTGTGAGGTGTTGGCTCCACTCACGGGGCCGTTAAGGGGGTGTTTCGAGGTTTCTCACTCTGACGGAAAGTTTCAAGCCTCAGTGTAGATATTCTGAAGATTAGTCCATGCCCTCAGATCGGGGCTCCCATGACCACGTGGTCGATTCCTATAAGTTACATTATTCCCGTTCGAGGTGTTGGTGCTGCTTATGGAGCCGTTTGGGGGGTGTTTCGGGGTTTCACCCTCTAACGGCATATTTTCAAGCCTAAGTGTAAGTATTCTCAAATTATCACTGTGCTCTCGGATCGAGGGTCCTGTGAGCATGTGGTCAGTTCTTACGAGTTATATTGGTCCCGTGCGAGGTATTGGCTTCGCTCACGGGGTTATTTTGGGGGAGTTTCGGGGTTTTGCCCTCTAACGGCATGTTTTCAAGCCTAAGTGCAGAAATTCTAAAAATTGGTTCGTGCTCTCGGACCGGATGCTCCATGACCATGCGATTGGTTCCTACGAGTTACATTGATCCTGTGTGAGGTGTAAGTGCCACTCAAGGGGCCGTTTGGGGGGTGTTTTGGGGTTTTCTCCCTCTGACTGTTTGTTTTCAAGCCTAAGTGTAGATATTCATAAAGTATCGCCATGCTCTCGGACCGGGGGTCCCGTGACCATATGGTTGGTTCCTACGAGTTACATTGGTCCTCAATGAGGTGTTGTCACTACACACGGTGTCGTTTGGGGGTATTTTGGGGTTTCACCCTGTAACGACATGTTTTCATACCTAAGTGAAGGTATTCTGTAGATTGGTTCGTGCTCTAGGATCGGGGGTCCTAGGGCTACGCAATCGGCTCCTACGAATTATATTGATCCCGTGCAAGGTGTTGGCGCTACTCACGAGGCTGTTTGGGGGATATTTCGGCGTTTTCCCCTCTATCGGCATGTTTTCATGCTTAATTGTTGATATTATGAAAATTGGTCCACGCTATCGGATCGAATGTCTCATTACCATGCGATCGGTTCTTATGAGTTACATTGGTCCTGATCGAGATGTCAATGCCACTCATGGGGACGTTTGGGCGGTGTTTCAGGGTTTCGGCCTCTAACGGCATGTTTTCAAGTCCATGTGAAGATATTCTCAAATTATCATTGTGGTCTTTGATCGGGGGTCTTGTGACCACGTGGTAAGGTCATACGAGTTACATCGATCCCATTCGAGGTGTTGGTGCCACCCACGGGGCCATTTGGGGGGTGTTTTAAGATTTCTCCCTGTAACACCATGTCTTCAAACTTAAGTGTAAATATTCTAAATATTGACCTGTGCTCTCGGACTGTGGATCCCGTGACCATGCGGTCGGTTCCTACGAGTTACCTAGGTCTCGTGGGGTTGTTAGCGCCGCTCATGGGGCCGTTTGAGGGATGTTTCAGGGTTTCGCCCTCTAACGACATGTTTTCAAGAGTAAGTGTAGATATTCTGAAAAGTGGTCCGTGCTCTCAGACCTGGGGTCCAATGACCATGCGATCGATTCCTACAAGTTATATTGGTCCCGTTCGAGGTGTTGGCGCCGCTCATGGGGCCATTTATGGGTATTTCAGGGTTTCTTCCTCTAACAACACGTTTTCAAGGAAAAGTGTAGATATGCTCAAATTATTACCATGCTCTCGGATCGGGGGTGTCATGACCACGTGGTCAGTTCCTACGAGTTACATTGGTCCCGTGCGAGGTGTTGGTGCTACTCACGGGGCTGTTTGGGGGGTGTTTCTGGGCTTTTGCCTCTAACGCCTTATTTTCAAGCCTAAGTGTAGATATTCTAAAGACTAGTTCGTGCTCTCGGGCTAGGGAGCCATGACCACGCACTCGATTCCTACGAGTTACAATGGTCCCGTGTGAGGTGTTGGCATCGCTCACGAGGCCGTTTGGGGGGTGTTTCGGGATTTCGCCCTCTAACGACATGTTTTCAAGCCTAAGTCTATATATTCATAAGATTGGTTCATGCTCCTAGACCGGGGATCCCATGACCACGCGATCGGTTCCTAGGAGTTACATTGGTCCCGTGTGAGGTGTTGGTTCCACTCATTGGGCCGTTTGGGGGGTGTTTCGGGGTTTCTCCCTCTAACAATATATTTTCAAGCCTCAACGTAGATATTCTCAAATTAATGCCATGCTCTTAGATCGGGATCCCACGACCATGCGATCGATTCCTACGAGTTACATTGGTCCCGTGGGAGGTGTTGGCGCCGCTTATAGGGCCGTTTGAGGGGTGTTTTGGGGTTTCACCCTTTGACGGCATGTTTTCAAGCTTAAGTGTAGATATACTGAAGATTGGTTCATGCTCTTGGATCGGGGTCCCATGACCACACGATCGGTTCCTACGAGTTACACTGATCCCGAGCGAGGTGTTGGCACTAGTCACGGGTCCGTTTGGGGGGGTGTTTCATGGTTTTTCCCTCTAACTACATATTTTCAAGACTAAGTGTAAATATTCTGAAGATTGGTCCGTGCTCTCAGACCCGGGGTCCTGTGACCACGCGGTCGGTTCGTACGAGTTAAATTGGTCCCGTGCAAGGTGTTGGTGCCACTCATGTGGCCGTTTGGGGACATTTGGGGGTATTTCGCCCTCTAAATACATGTTTTCAAGGGGAAGCGTAGATATTCTAAAATTATTTCCGTGCTCTCAGATATGGGGTCCCTTGACCACATTGTCGGTTCATACGAGTTACATGGGTCCCGTGAGAGGTATTGGTGCCGTTTATGGGTCCGTTTGGGGGCTTTTTTGGGATTTCTCCCTCTAACGGATTGTTTTAAAGCCTTAGTGTAGATATTTGGAAGATATATTCGTGATGTCAGACCAGGGGTCTCATGACCACGAGCTCAGTTCCTACGAGTTACATTAGTGTCATTTGAGGTGTTAGGGCTTCTCATGGGGACATTTGGGAGGTGTTTCGAGGTTTCTCCCTCTAACATCATTTTTTCAAGCATAGGTGTATTTATTTCGAAGATTGGACTGTGTTTTCGGACCGGGGGTCTTGTGACCATGTGGTCGGTTCTTCAGAGTTACATTGATCCCAGACGAAGTGTTGGCACCGCTCATGGGGCCATTTGGGGGGGGGGGGTGTTTTGGAGTTTCGCCGTTTAACGACATGTTTTCAAGCCTATGTGTAGATATTCTGAAGATTGGTCTATTCTCTCAGACCGAGAGTCCCATCATCGTGCGATCGGTTGCTATGAGTTACATTGGTCTCGTACGAGGTGTTGGTTCCACTCAAGGGTCCGTTTTGGGGGGTGTTTCGGGATTTCTCCCTCTAACGGCATGTTTTGAAACCTAAGTGTATATATTCTCAAACTATCGCCGTGATCTCGAATTGGGGGTCCCTTGATTACACGCTTGGTTCCTTCGAGTTACGTTGGTCCCGTGCGAGGTGTTGGCGCTGCTCACGGGGTTATTTGGGAGGGTGTTTCAAGGTTTCGCCCTCTAAATGCATGTTTTAAAGCCTAATTGCAGATATTCTGAAGTTTGGTTCGTGTTCTCAGACCGGGGGTCCCGTGTCTATGAGATCGGTTCCTACGAGTTACATTGTTCCCATGCGAAGAGTTAGCGCTGCTCACGGGGCCGTTAGGGGGGTGTTTCGAGATTTTTCCCTCTAACGTCATGTTTTCAAGTCCAAGTGTAGATATTCTGAAGATTGGTCTGTGCTCTCTAATCGGGAGTCCCGTGACCACGCGATCGGTTCCAACGAGTTATATTGGTCCCGTGCAAGGTTTTGGCATCGCTCATAGGGCAGTTTTTTTTTTGGAGGGGGGGGGGGGGTGTCGAGGTTTCGCCTTGTAACGACATGTTAATAAACCTAAGTGTAGAAATTCCCATATTATCGTCGTACTCTCGGACCAGGGGTCCCGTGACCTCACGTTTGATTCCTACGAGTTACATTGGTCCCATACGAGATGTTGGTGCTGCTCACGGGGCCATTTAGGGGGTGTTTCAAGGTTTCACCCTCTAACGGCATATTTTCAAGCCTTAGTGTACATATTCTAAAATTAGGTTGTGCTCTCGAATCGGGGGTTCCGTGACCACACGGTCGGTTCCTACGAGTTACATTGGTGCCGTGAGAGGTATTAGCGTCGTTCAAGCCTAAATCGAGAGGTGTACTAAGCATCGTCGGCAGTTGATTTGTACTCCACCTCATAGTCGGGATTAGCTATCATAAGTATGGCGTTGGAAACTTGGGAAAGTGTAAAAGCTACTGGAGAGTTTGTCTAGAGTATACTGGTGTGTGTGTGAAATACAACAAAATTCTAAAATATCCACACTTGGTATTGAAAACGTACCGCGGGGGTGTGGGCACCCCCAGCGGCACCCAAACAGCACCGCGAGTGGCACGAACACCTCGTGCGCAACTATTTCGAGCTCAAGAGTTTTGCAACTTTTTAGAGCTCAGGAGTTTTGCGAACATGACATTAATTGGAGAGAGATGACTAGAGAACTTGGGAATACTATGTGCTATGACAACTAATAATTATCCAACATATTATCTAATGATCAGACATTGGTCTCGTGCGAGGTGTTGGCACCTTTCATGGGGCCGTTTGCAGGGTGTGTTTTTTTCGCCCTCTAACGACATGTTTTTTTTTATCTTAAGACTAGGTATTTCAAATTATTATCATATTCTCAAACGAGGGGTCTAGTGACCACGCGGTCAGTTCATGCGAGTTACATTGGTCCCGTGCAAGGTTCGCTCCTCCCACGGGGCTGTTTAGGGGGTGTTTCGATTTTTTGCCCTCTCACGACATGTTTTTAAGCTCAAGTCAAGATATTTTTAAATTATTGTCTTATTCTCAAATCGGGGGTCCTGTGAGCAATCGGTCAGTTCCTCCGAGTTACTTTGGTCCCGTGCGAGGTGTTCGCGCATCTTACGGGGCCGTTTGGGGGTGCTTTGGTTTTTTTCTCGCTAACAACATGTTTTTAAGCCTAATTATATATATTTTCAAATTATCGTCATATTCTCAAATAGGGGGTCCCGTGACCACACGGTCAGTTCTTGTCAGTTATATTGGTACCGTGCGAGGTGTTTGTGCCTTTCACGGGGCCATTTGGGGGTGCTTTGGGTTTTCTCCCTCTAAATGCAGATCTGTCTTTTCTGGCCTTACCAAATGCAATGTGTTATAAAGCTCATTGAAATTTTTCTGGAAAGGAGTCTCGAATAATATGATGCATTTTTCCGTTTGGAGTTTAATAGAGTATTCCAAATACTACTACTCTCATTACGGGGAGTGTGGCCTTCAATAATATCCACCAATCCAGGACACTCCTGTAGTATTTTCCCCCATTCTTGTTGTTTCTCATTTACAACACTCCTTTTCCCTTTCTTTGTGTGTTCCTTCGCCGTGATTTTCTTACCGGAAGCTTCTCATACAAATTATAGCTTACTGCCAGTACGCTTTGGTCTTTCTGCCACGAATCCACCTTCGTCATGCATACAACTTATTTACTCGCACATCTTTTCTCTTGGAGAAGCTTAAGATCTACATTTTCATTTCCAGATTTCTCAGGATTGTTGAGCTTATGAATCGGGTAGTTCCAGATTTCCACTTTTAAACATAAAAATTAGAAGTTTTAAAAAAAATGTTTTATTCAAAGTGTGTTTTTAATTGTCTATGTTATAAAAAAATGTCTTATACTTATTTTCCTTTTTAAACATAAAAAAATATTTTTTTTAAATGTTGTTTAAACTGTTTTTAACGGTTTTGGTTTTAGAAAAATATTTTATACTTATTTCCCTTTTTAATGTAGAAACTATTTCTTTGTAAAATTATTTTGTTAATTCTTATTTTTTTTTCTTTAAAAAAATGATTTTTATACATTTTCCCCCTTTGTAACACAAAAGCTACTACTAAAAACTTTTTTCTTGAAACTGTTTTAAATAATTTGTTAAAAATATTTTATATTTATTTAATTTTTTAAACATAGTAATTATTTTTATATATTAAAAAATTTATTTTGTTTAACATTTTTAACAGTTTTGTAAAACAAAAAATTTTTAAAAATAATTTTTTTATTTATAATTTAATTAAAACACACACACACACACACACACACACACACACACACACACACACATCGTGTCTGTGGTGGTGGTGGGGGGGGGGGGGGGGGGTCTTTGGAATTTTTTATTAGTTTTGTTTTTTTCTCCATTTTTTGGGTATTTTGTGGTTTGTCCATCACTAATTTATAGAGTTAATGATTTGACCCCCATTAATAAAGAGTAAATTGCAAATATTTTCCAGTAGTAATGATCTCTTTTTCAATTTTATTAGAACACAATACAAATTTTTATTCCCCCTTTCGAAGGATTTCCTTATCACACAATTTTTTAAATATAATTGGAATTATATTTTCGACGGTCTGATCGGTTAGGTTTCGAGTTGACCTTTAATTATTCATTGCCTTTTATTATTATTATTATTATTATTATTATTATTATTATTATTATTGTTGTTGTTGTTGTTGTTGTTGTTGTTATTGTTGTTGTTGTTGTTGTTGTTGTTGTTGTTGTTGTTGTTGTTATTGTTATTATTATATTAGAAGAAAGTTTAGATATTACAACCAACAAATGTACAACATGAAGAAAAAGACAAAGAAAATTCAAAATGCGAATTCTTTAAAAAAATATGAATTCGCTGTTGATAATAAACGTTAACTCCTTGAATTCGTTGTTACCAACCACAAATTCAATTTGATTAATGACTGAGCTGACCAATTAATGATCCAACTAATTAATGATGAATTCATTGTTGGTAACAACGAATTTAAGGGGAAAACGTTGTTACCAACAACAAATTCACAAGGTGAGTATGTTTTATAAATATATTGAGAAGTGAATTATTATTGTAAATATAATTTTAAAGTGCATTTTTTAATTAAAAAAACTCTAATACATAAATATTATTGTTGTTGTTGTTGTTGTTGTTGTTGTTGTTGTTGTTGTTGTTGTTGTTGTTGTTGTTGTTATTATTTTTATTATTATTATTATTATCATCATTATTGTTGTAGTTATTATTATTATTATTATTATTATTATTATTATTATTATTATTATTATTATTATTATTATTATTATTATTATTATTATTTTTGTTGTTGTTGTTGTTGTTGTTTTTGTTGTTGTTATTGTTGTTATTATCATCTTCATTATTATTATATGTACGATCAATTGTTTCGTGTTCCCAAAAAGATACGGACCATTAATAATCTCGTTAGAGTCCATGGCAATCAATACCCTTCAATGAGGAATAAAAAATATGAGGAGTGGTGTTGAATGGTATTTGGAACTACACATTTGAACAAGAAAACGATTGCATATTTACTGCATACAGTGCCAAACTATTGATGCAAAAAAATCACAATAATAATGAGTAAATAATAAAGAAATCGTTTAACAAGAACAAGATATTTTTATGTGGTCCGATTGCCAATAACCTATGTTCATGGTGGAAGTTTTTAACACTCTTCACTGTAGTGTCTTTGAATATTTACAATGGAGCTCTCGTGAGGGGAGAGATTGTGGCTCTTTTACAATGATTAATTGCCTTTATATAGTTCATCACCACATTATAGGGAATGATTCCTACAACTGTGAGGTGGTATCCTCTATATAAATAATTGATGGGTGAGACAAACAAACTCATGTATGCGTATCGTAAGGTTGATAACGAGTTTATAAAATTAGCAAAGAGGTATCGCAGTAGTGAAGGGTTTGTGGTCCTTACACACGTTATATAAATGGTAAATTGTTTGAGTGAAAAATAGTTGAATTACATTTTCTTAAATGGGGTATGCAAGTGGGTATTTCATAGGAAATGCGTTGCTCCTATGTCTTCGAACAGCCTATAGATCAACTATCAAGTAGGATAACACTAGAATTATAAAAGGATATATCGTTATTTGTTAGATGATCTAATTGGAGAATCTTATGGAGTTTATGTGTTTGCAAGATATTGAGGACTTTGATATTCCTTATGACATGGAAGATAATTAATCTAGTGGTTGAGGTTGTAGTGCTCATGACGGTGTTTAGATAAATCTTGATAATAACTACCTAATTTTGAAAGTGAAATCGACCCAACCATTGTAACCTAACTACGACAAATATCACACAACTTTGAATGTCATGGATGGTTTGCATAGTTTGAAGAGCCATTTTGGTTTGTTTGAAAATAGTGTGATAGAAATTCTGAAGTGTGTGAATGATTTTCTCCCCAAATAGAACACATACTAAATAACTATCTGAGTATGAAAAACAATTTGAAAGGTTTTCCAATGAAGTATAAATTCATTTAAGCTTGAAAGTATGATTGGATACTATACCGGGAGGGATACAAAAATCATGATCATTGTCTGGTATGCGGGGAACCTAGATATGTTCCAGATCATAGTTTGAATGATAAGAGACATGTAGTTTCAAAAGTGCCTCAATTAGTATTAAATTATTTCCCCTTTGGTCCTAGATGAAGATATTTGGATGCAACTATGGACAATGTAGGCAAGGACTTATCACACTAGAGCAAAAGTGGGGGATAATCTCATGCGCCATCATATTGACTCAACCATTTGGGAAGGCATATATTTTAATTACCCAGATTTCTCCAATGATCAACGTAATATTCAGTTGATAATAGCAAAAAATAGGTTCAATCCATTCTATAATCTAAAAACCAATCAAAGTGTATGGTCGGTGATCTTAGCTCCCCTCAATTTCCCTCCTTCGTTGTGCATAAGACCATAATTTTTTATATTGCCTTTGTTGATATTTGGGCAGGCATCAAGTGATGACATTGATGTCTACTTGGCACCATTGGTAGAAGAACTTAATGAGTTATGGGTAGTGGGCATGAAAGCCTCCGACTCCAGCTAACGAGAAGAATTCATTTTGAAAGCTATGTTAATATGGGAAATGTATGATTTCCCCAGTTATGGGACTTTATCGGGATGTAATGTTCACGATTACTGGGGGTGTCCAATTTTTGGATAGGAAACTAGATCTCAACATATCAATGACAGTACTAAGATTATTTATTATTCTCATTGGACATTCTTATCTACCGATCACAGGTTCAGATTTGATTAAAAATTTCACATTTTTCTGGTGGGGTTGAACATAGGATACTTCCAAGAAAGCTTTCAGTTTCATAAATTTAAAGTAGGTCTTCCAAATGTAGAGCTAATGTGTTAAGGAATAATCATGTATTCAATAATGTCAAGCATAAAAGAGCCCTAGTGAGAATCAATCCCAGGAAAGGAAGGCATGATCTGGGAGGTCAATATTATTTGTCTTGCAGTGATGGAAGGGTAACCCTATGCACCACGTATTATATATCATGCATGACGAGAAGAATATCATCAAACATCTTACTTGAACATGACAAAGTGGAAGTAATTCAAAGGATAGAGAAACGGAGTTATATGATCTTAAACTAAAATTAAGCCAAAGTTATGGTTAAAAGAAGATAGTAGCAGGAGGAATATAATTCCCCCTCGCCATATACCTAGACGAGTGAAGAAAGAAAGGTGCTTTAAGGCACACTGTATAATATGAAAGTTTCCTCTAATTTGTCATCAAATTTGTAGAGGATTGTCAGTTATACCACACATGATCTACAAAAGTAAAAGTATCACAATTATCATATGATCATGAAATTGGTTCTTTATTTTTTAAGCTTTGTTTCTCCAAGGATTAGGATTTGTGAAGGGCCATTATGCATATTAGCTTTTGCTTCACACTATTATATGCAAAAGTTGTCCACCGAAAGCACATCATGGCTTCAAAAGACACTCTAGTTGAAGCAACTTGTCTATTAGATCAGAATTACTTTCCTCATACATCATTTGACATTGGTATTCACTTATTGGTTCAATTATGTGATGAAATGCTTCTTTACGGACAAGTAAGATATCAATAGTTGTACCCATTGGAACTAATTTCTAATATAAGTGGATGGAAGTTTAATTTACTTTAATTACTTTAATATGTGGGTTTCTTAGTTTTAATAACCTTAATCTATAGGTTGATGAAAGTTTTTAAAGATTATGTTAAGAATACGGGGTACATTGAAGGATCCATCACGGAGGAATACATTACCATAGTGTAATACCCCGCCCCGATAAATTTATTTAATTATATATGGAATTTATATGAAGAGGAACAATGTATACTTATAGGATATTGTAGGTACCAAATCAGATTGAACCAAGAATATTAATTGATTATGGATTTTTTATATGGAAATATCGATTATAAAGTAATTAAGTTACGTAGGTCTCTTCTTAGAAGTTGGAAACCAATGGGGAAAATCTGCAAAAATTTATGTTTGTTCGTTTGAATGACCATGGGTGTCATTCGAATGAGGAGAAGATCTCGTTTCAATGATAAGTAGATTCGTTGAAACGAGGCAGTAAATATTAGACTGGCACCTTGTTGTCAAGCTCTCACTTGTAGACTAAAAATCAATGTCAGCTCTTAGAACTGACTATGTGGAAAAGAATGTTGGGTATGTGTATAAGACCCGTTAGAGAGAGATGTGAACAAATCAATTAACATGCCTGCTTCTATTTATTTCACTATCTCAAAGGGCACCGTTAGATCTCATGAGTTGTCGATCAGTAGGAGACTCAATACTTGGTATGGAAACATTTTGGAATAAGGATATTTCCTCTTAAGCCATAAAGGCTGATAGTTTAGTTATAAGATAAAAGAGAGAACCGTGTGTGTCACACACACTGCATTGTTGCAAGACTTATCTCTTTCTCTCTAGCTTTGGCTCCATGCGGAAAGCCCTATCAGCATCCAAACTTTAGCACATTTAGCCACCATCAAACACCACCTACAAACCCATTAGAGGAGCTCAAACTATCCCTTATCACAATACTGGAACACCAGACAGATTTGGAGAATGAGAAAAAAACTTTTGGAAGCTTTATAAGGAGCATTCTTGGAATGAGAATAGAGACAAGCTTAGGAGGGATTTTAAAGACCCCCTTAAGGCCACCTTTGGAGGTGGGGGGGGGGGGGGGGGTCCTACATCTTCTTCACCATTCTTATAACTCATTTGATGTGGGAAAGACTAACTTTGATATAAGCTAATGAGTAGTATATTTCAGCATGTTATTTACATATATTAGGTTAAAATATATGTGTGTAGTTTATAGGCCTTCATCCTAGTGTTGATTATATAACCATGTTAGCATTTGTATAGAATGGTATCATAAAGATGATAAAATAGGTCTTGAAAATATAATAAATTTCAGAATATAATAATAAATATTTTATTGAATAAAAACGTAAGAAAATGTCATTTGGTGTGTTTCTAGTAAAAAAAAAAATAATACACATTTTTATGGAATAAAAATGTGTGGCAATATTATTTTAGTGTGTTAATGTAAAAGTAACGATGGACATTTTTATGGAATAAAAATCTAAGGAATTATCATTCTTATTAAATATAAAAGGAGAGTACATGTTTTAATGTCTCATGTAAGATGGACATTTGCGGAGTTAAAAAAAATGAAAATGCTCTTATGACTTAAAATGCATGTTTGTTGCAAATGGTGCAAATTTCTAGAAGGAATGTATGTTTAGACCATCAAATAGGATTTTAGGAATTTAAAGCCCACTTCTCCCATGCATATAAGCTTGTAGTATTTTGATAATAAATATGTGAACAAGTTTAAGGAATGTTTTGTTGGGTCTAAATAAGAAAGAAGACAAATGGGAATTTTGGTCTTTAAAGAATGGGTGGAAAATGGAAGCCTATTATGTAAAGGTATGATTTTATATATTCTAAGGGTAAAAGTGTCAAGTGTGAGAATTGAATAATAGTGTGGTATTAGACAAGTGTTAAAATGGCTAAAGGTGTTTAAATATTATGTTGAAAACTTAATAACCATTTTGAAAAAAAAAATGATACTTGTTAAAGGACTAAATTGCAAGTTTGGTAAATAAAGCGTAAATTGGTAATTTACTTTAAGTGGAACATTTTTATGGAATAAAAATGTCAAAGAATGTCTTTCCACTAGTATGGGTGAAATTGAATCAAGTCTTAAAGAATGAATAATTTTAGTATAAATCACGTTTTCGTGAATATGGGACTTAAAGAAGAAAATAAATTTTTTTCCAAGTGTTAATGAAAAAACAGATGGTTAAGTCTTGGTTATTGGCTTCGGTCGGGTAAATGTAAGTAGTGGAATAATGTGGACATGTGTAAGTGTGAAACACATTAATAAGGACTCATATGCAACCAAGAAGAAAGTAAGAAGGGCCCGAAGCCCTTGGGTGAAGAGCCCTAAGTCAATGGCCAGAGCATATGGTGCACATAGTCGTCGGTGTGGAGCCCGCGTAAGTATGCGGTAAAAGAAGATTTTGAGATAATATATAATGAATAAGAAATGTGTGAATAAATGGGTTGTGTGGTAAAATGTGTTAATACAACCTAACTTGAATGAATGAAATACATATTTTGGTAAAGGTAAAATGGACAAGTAAATGTGTAAATCTATTAATGTCCATAAGTTAAGGTAAAATGGGTGAAGTAAAGTGGACAAATGGGTGGTTAAGTAACCTATGTTGTTAAACCCGTAATTTGCACAGTATGTATTAAAAGGTTTTAAAATGACAAACAAGTATTTTTTAACACGACGAATGTGTGTGTTGAATGGTATTTTTCCATAAAAATACTAAGGTATATTTTAATTAATAAAAGGGGTGATTCTGGTAAAGGAATGAGTTGGAATAAATCAAGTGTAGTGGTGTTATGGTAGAACCGAGTGTGTTAACTAAAGTGAGAATACAAAGTATTAATATAAAAAGCCTTTAATAAGATTAAGGTAAATTAATCTAGATAAGCAATGTTTCGAAAGTAAAATGATTAATGCATTTGAATATGAATTTTTCAATGGTATATCTATATATACGTAGATACATATATATTTTTACGTGCTTGTGATTATAGCATGTGAGTACTCTTTTCTGCCATTCGTTTCTATACTGCTTTGTATATTCCCACTGAGCATATGCTCACACCCTCGATTTGTTACGATAGGTTGGTTGTGGATTTGAATTTTGAGTGCGTTGTATAGGTAAGTGTACTTTATTTGTTTCACATTAGTAGCTCAGTTTACTCAGACTTGGGGTGGTCCCTATGGGTCCTACACGTAATTTATCTTGAAACTGGAATTGCATGCTAAACAAGTGAAATGTTAATTAAAAATAATACTGGACTAGAAATATTTTATAAGTTGTTTCATTGCACCTCACACATAATGCTCGGGCTGAATTGGGTTGACTAAGGGTAACCCATAAATCAGAGTAGGGGTGTTACATGTAGAGGCATCCATGTTCGCTAGGGAATATATGCTTGACCCTAACATTGGAATATCTAAGTCAAACATAAAGTTTTTTGTTGATGATAGAGATAAGTTGGCCGATGAGAGGGGCTCCCAAGTCATGTGAAAATGAGTTGAACTGATAAGTTTACAGTATGAGCAAGTGGCTCACTATTTGTTTGAAACCCATGAAGATTTCGACAAATGGAAAGAGTAAGTCCTTGATGTAATTTTAATTCATGGTTTAATCTAATATACTTTATCACCGTCTTGATAAAGTTTTCAATTCAATGTATAAAGTATAATGCATTCGGTCATAATAAAACAATGAAAGGCGGTTTCACATTTAGATGGTGAATTTAGACTTTGGGTGTTACAAGAGGTAATTATTACATCTAACGTACCTTAATAAATGATTAATGATTGCGAGTTTTTAAGATATCTACTTAACTTATGTAATCCATAATTTTAGTTGTTGAAGATGGTTGATGCTATATCAAGGCTTGTTCTTCTCACTAATGGACCCAATTTCATAGAAAATGAGTTTGAAAATTATCGATTGAATGGTTATGTATTCTTGTCGAGGTTGTATGAGAAACATACCCTAGTACAAAGCAGTGGAATTTTAGATAAGGCTCTTACATATTTCAGGCAAGTGACGAAGACAAAAATCTCATTGAAGTATAAATGACGTACTATGGTGTAATTAAAAAAAATTATAATTAGACTATGTGAATTTCAAAGTGGCTCTGTTTTTCTATGATTAGGTAGGATTTTAGGACAAGAATGATTGTAATGTCGATTCTACTACCAATATGATAATGATAGACGCGCCCAAGATAAAGAGAAAGAAGCATATGAATGACGATCCCTTTACTTGTGCATTTAAAAAGCTCAAGTTCTTATTTTACTCAGAGTATATCAACGACAAACTGTGTTCAGTTTTCTTACAAGCACCAAAACGCCTCATCGGTAGTGTGGATGACTTGAAATCTCTTACCAACTCTCAATCCATTTTAGGTAACAACCGAACTTAAAGAAATTTCTAAATTATGTAAATGAGTACATTTATCTGGGTGGTTAAATGTAATTTGGATTTAGTTTGATAATTTTAGTTGGGTGAATAATGAGGATTCCAAAATGTAAATTGTAGTTTTTGGTTTTTTAAATGTAACGGGGATTACAATTTGTAAATTTATAGTTTATTAAATGTAATGTGGGTTGTTTTATTCAAATGTTGAATATTCCAAGGTTTAAGGAGAGAAAACGTAATTTATCATAAAACTTCCCAAAAAGTGGCACGATCATGTCACACATAACAAAATTAACTTTTAGAAACAATCCATACAGTCATGTGACACATAGGGTGAGAATATGGTGAAAAGTTCAAAAATCTACAATTTAAGCTTGAAAAGTGCATTAGGGGATGAAAACATAATTTAATAATAAAACTGCCCAAAAAGAGGCACAATCACATCACACAAGACTAAACTAACGTATAGAAATAACCTGTGCGGTCGTGTGACTCGCGGGGTGAGAATCGGGTCAAAAATTCAAAAATCTAAGGCATACATTTGAAAAATGGGCGTTAGGGGGTGAAAACACAATTTAACAATAAAACTTCCTGAAAACAGGCATGATCACATCATAGGGGATTAAATTGACTCATCGAAACAACTTGTGAAGTCGTGTGACTCATGGAATGAGAATTGGATCAAAATTAAATAAATTAAGACTTAATTTTGAAAAAAGGGCATCAGGGGTGAAAACGTAATTTAACAACAATTACCTTTTATCCTATTCGAATTTTATGAAGAGGCATAATCTATGGTAGTTATAACTAGTAGGGAATATTAATGCTTCTCATGCTTTGGCTACCAATACACACATTCTGTGTTAAATCTAATAAGGTAAGGTTAGAGTATTCTTTCTTGGCGGCTATTCTTGTTAAGGGAATATAGGTGGCTCTAGCCCCTTATATCTTAGGTTCCTTTATTGAAGTTGTTTTGTGCTTTAAGACAATCTCTTTAACTCCAATGAAGGTGCAAGTTTCAGCTTTCTAAACGCATTATATCACACCAAACCTGACAAGAAGATATCCGAATATCTTATTAGCATGTTTAAGGATATGAAATCTAATTGTTCGTGGTTCCTCCTTTATCCTTTGTTGGAGGTTACTCAGGTCCTATTTTGGTTTATTTTAATTTTTGATAACACCTCCTCCATTGAAGTGAAAGAAAGTTGTTGCGAAAGATTTTTTTATTCCCAGAGACCAGTTTTGTGTCATTTATCCTCCTAAAGCCTCTAACACTAAATCTTGTGGGGAATTTTACTTACCTTGCCAATTTTCAAGACAATATCGCTTGTATCAAGTCAGTCCTATTCCTAGAATGAGTGGTGCCAATCCTTTTTATTTCTTAAATCCTTTTATGTTCCCTAGGTAGCTGTTCCGAAAAGGTTTGTATGTTGTTCTGAGATTTGAAGAACCTTTTAAATATTCGGCATTGAGTTCAATGCTAGAGTGACTGAGATCTTTGAAAAGTGGTGGTCACTTCATGCTGAGCATCACTTAAACCCAAAACATCTTGCCAAAGACTCTTCAATACCTTCTTCCTCTGTTGAGGCTCCTTTTAATTTTCATGATTAGTTTTTCACTTTTGTCCTTTGCTTAGTCATTTTGTGTTATAGGTTACCCAAATATTTTTTATTATATTTCATCTCAAAAGAGGAAGCTTGTTCTAGAAGAATAAGAAGAAGATGAAGATGTGGAACTTCTTCTTCGATGATCAAAGAGAGTGTTTTCTTTTAGGTCTCTAATGCTACTTCTTTAATTATTCCCGAGCCAACTTAACCACCTCTAATAGTCATGTTCAAGGTTCCTAAGAAGAGAAGGACGAGATCCATAACTAAGGAACCTCTTAACAAGTTCATGATATAAGGTATTACTAATGTCTCTATATTTGATAAGGTTCTTCATGATTTTTGATAATATACCAATATTGATGACTTAAAATTGTATTTTCTTCTTCAAGATATAATTGAAACTTCTGTTGGGGTGAGGGATTCTTTTCCAATTGATTATCCTAAATCTCCCCCACCTCCAACCCCAAGTCCCATTTCAGCTGGTATGACTAGTCAAGAGTTTTCTTTGAACTCAATTCCTATAATGTATTTAACTCCAGTCATCATTGATTCTCTAGAGTACACCCATGCTCTAGTAGAAAAAGTTATTGACACTTTAACTTTTATGAAAGAGGATTTGAATATAGAGGATAACCCTTTTTAAACCATAACTGAATCATTTACCATCCATTATTCTACCGAGGTTTCTCTAGAACCAAATGCTTCACCTTTGAAGGAGACTCCTCAACCAACTGAGTTCGTTCCACAAACTTTGGGTATTCCTGAATTCATGTCTCATGGGGAAGTTGACTATTTTTAATAAGAACGTAAGAAAATTATGTCTCAAGCCACTATTCGAACACCAGATGTGTCTTCTTCTAGTGTGAACCTACACTCACAATATTTTCTCTAAATTCAACCAATCCCCTCCTATTGGAGCCTAAAGGCTTCTCAAGCTTTGAAGCTTCTTCGAAGCTTTGCTAGAGTATTATTTGAGGCTTTAACTAATTTCTCCTTCTCTATTATACTAAAAACTTTCTATTTTTTTTCTTTTCCAACTTAGTGTTCTTGAATCATATGTTCTATAAGAGCTTACAACTGCTGTCTCTTATCTCTTAATATTTCTTGGGATAACATCCCAAGTGGATACAGAGAGAAAAGGATTTATCTACTGACAAAGACTAACATTATCAATAAAAGATTGAGACATCAATTGTCCTATAAGAGTTTAGGACTGTTCAAGCTAGGAGTGTTGCTCTTTTTACAGAGAGAGAAGATCTAGATAAGAGATTGGTTTAAATCAATGCTGAGTTAGAAATGACTGTCATAGAGGAGGTGGACTTATAATTAAAGTTAAACCAGTTGGTAGGGGAAATTCAGGTATCTGGTATCCATGCAACATTATTTTAGGAAAAACTATCCAAAATAAAACTAAGAGTGATGATGCTGGAAATAGCACCACCAGATAAGGTATTAACAAGCTCAAGCAAGTGAAAATAATGGCAACACAAGAGTATATATATATGTATAGTAGGAGATGAGGAGAAGGGGATGAACACAACAATATAAGTGGTTCGACAAACGCCTACGTCCACTGTGCAGGTGAGTGTAAATATCAAACGAGGCTCTAATGGCATTAGTAATACAATCACTCCACTTTCTCTCTTTATTGTTAATGCAACAGAGTTTTGGATAGGGTTTATATTTTTGGATCATTTTCATGGTAGGAGAAGACATGTATATAGAGTGTTTAGGAGGTGTAATGTACCCCCCAAGCATGCAATGAGCATGTGTGTGATGATCTAGCCAATATAATGAACACATCTGTCATTGTCACATGTAGAGAATGAAGATGATATATTCCCTCACGTGGAGGGAATGATTTGGTTATAATATATTTGGCCACGAGTTCCAAACCATTCATGCACTTGTAAATGCTCGTCCCTCTTTTATTGGCGCAACCTCGGCCCGGAAGAGTTCGAGGATGGTGAAGTTCGATTGTTGCTCTATTCCGAGGTTGTTAATGAAGACCTTGGCTAGCGAGGCTGGCCGAGGTTAGGTATGTTTTAAAGTTCGAGGCCATCAAACTAAGATGTTATCCCCATAAATTTTTCACCAAATTAATGATGTTTAAGGTCTGAGGTCATCCAAGTATGATGTTCACCTCTGACCTTGTCACCAAATTATAATAATTTAAGGTCAGATGTCATCAAACTAAGACGTTATCCCCATAAATTTTTTACCAACTTAATGATGTTTAGGGTCTGCGGTCATCCAAGTATGATGTTATCCTCAGACCTTGGCACAAACTATGATGTTTTAAGGTCTGAAGTCATCAAACTAAGATGTTACCCTCTTAAATTTTTCACCAAATTAATGATGTTAAAGGTCTGAGGTCATCCAAGTATGATGTTCACCTAAGACCTTGTCACCAAATTATGATATTTTAAGGTCTGAGGTCATCAAACTCAGATGTTACCGTCATAAATTTTTCACCAAATTAATAATGTTCAAGTTATGAGGTTATCTAACTATGATGTTCACCTCAGACCTTATCATAAAATTATGATGTTTTAAGGTCAGAGGTCATCCAAGTATGATGTTCACCTCAGACCTTATCACCAAATTATGATGTTTTAAGGTCTGAGGTCATCAAACTAACACGTTACCCCCATATATTTTTCACCAAATTAATGATCTTTATGGTGTAAGGTTATCCAAGTATGATGTTCACCTCAGACCTTGTCACCAAATTATAATGTTTTAAGGTCCGAGGTCATCAAACTAAGATGTTACCCTCATAAATTTTTCACCAAATTAATGATTTTTAAGGTTTGAGGTCATCCAAGTATGATGTTCACCTCAGACCTTGTCACCAAATTATGATGTTTTATAGTCTGAGATCATCAAACTAAGATGTTACCCTTATAAATTTTTCACCAAATTAATGATGTTTATGGTCTGAGGTCATCCAAGTATGATGTTCACCTCAGACCTTGTCACTAAATTATGATGTTTTAAGGTCTGAGGTCATCCAAGTATAATGTTCACCTCAGACCTTATCGCCAAATTATGATGTTTTAAGGTCCGAAGACATCAAACTAAGATGTTATCACTATAAATTTTTTACCAAATTAGTGATGTTCATGGTCTAAGGTCATCCAAGAATGATGTTCTCCTCAGACCTTGCCACCAAATTATGATGTTTTAAGGTCCGAGGTCATCATACTAAGATGTTATCCCCAGAAAATTTTCACCAAATTAATGATGTTTAAGGTCTGAGGTCATGCAAGTATGATGTTCACCTCAAACCTTGTCACCGAATTATGAAGTTTTAAGGTCCGAGGTCATCAAACTAAGACGTTATCCCCATAAATTTTTTACCAAATTAATGATGTTTAAGGTCTGAGGTCATCTAAGTATGATGTTCACCTTAGACCTTGTCACCAAATTATGATGTTTTAAGGTCTGAGGTAATCAAACTAAGATGTTACACTCATAAATTTTTTACCAAATTAATGATGTGTAAGGTCTGAGGTCATCCAAGTATGATGTTCAACTCAGGCCTTGCCACCAAATTATGAGGTTTTAATCCCTGAGGTCATCAAACTAAGATATTACCCACATAAATTTTTCACCAAATTAATAATGTTTTAAGGTCTGAGGTCATCAAACTAAGATGTAACCCTCATTAATTTTTCACCAAATTAATGATTTTTAAGGTTTGTGGTCATCCAAGTATGATGTTCACCTCAGACCTTGCCACCAAATTATGATGTTTTAAGGTTTGTGATCATCAAACTAAGATGTTACCCTAATAAATTTTTCACCAATTAAATGATGTTTATGGTCTGAGGCCAAGTACGATGTTCACCGCAGAGCTTGTCACCAAATTATGATGTTTTAAGGTTTGAGGTGATCCAAGTATGATGTTCACCTCAGACCTTGTCACCAAATTATGACGTTTTAAGGTCCGAGGTCATCAAACTAAGATGTTATCCCCTTAAATTTTTTACCAAATTAATGATGTTCAGGTCTAAGGTCATCCAAGAATGATGTTCACCTCAGACCTTGTCACCAAATTATGATGTTTTAAGGTCCGAGGTCATCAAACTAAGATGTCATCCCCATAAAATTTTTACAAAATTAATGATGTTTAAGGTCAGAGGTCATCCAAGTATGAAGTTCACCTCAGACCTTGTCACGATATTATGATGTTTTAAGGTCTGAGGTCATCAAACTAAGACGTTATCCACATAACTTTTGCACCAAATTAATGATGTTTAAGGTCTGAGTTCATCCAAGTATGATGTTCAACTCAGACACCAAATTAAGATGTTTTATGGCCCGAGGTAATCAAACTAAGATGTTACCCTCATAAATTTTTCACCAAATTAATAATGTTTAAGGTCTGAGGTCATCCAAGTATGATGTTAACCTCAGACCTTGTCACCAAATTATGATGTTTTATGGTCTGAGGTCATCATACTAAGATGTTACCCACATAATTTTTTCACAAAATTAATGATGTTTAAGGTCTGAGGTCATCCAAGTATGATGTTCACTTTAGACCTTGTCTCCAAATTATGATGTTTTAAGGTCCGCGATCTTCAAACTAAGATGTTATACCCATAAATGTTTTACCAAGTTAATGACGTTCATAGTCAAAGGTCATCCAAGAATGATGTTCACGTCAGACCTTTTCACCAAACTATAATGTTTTAAGGTTCGAGGTCATCAAAATAAGATGTTATCCCCACAAAATTTTCACCAAATTATTGATTTTTAAGGTCCGAGGTCATCCAAGTATGATGTTAACCTCAGACCTTGTCACAAATTTATGATGTTTTAAGGTCTGAGATCATGAAACTAAGACGTTGTCCCCATAAATTTTCCACCAAATTAATAATTTTTAAGGTCTGAGGTCATCCAAGTATGATGTTAACCTCAGACCTTGTCACCAAATTATGATGTTTTAAG
Source organism: Sambucus nigra (assembly GCA_949130495.1). NCBI lineage: Eukaryota > Viridiplantae > Streptophyta > Magnoliopsida > Dipsacales > Adoxaceae > Sambucus > Sambucus nigra. Next base: position 333,781,013 of record OX422207.1, on the reverse strand, counting down.
GTCTGAGGTCATCTAAGTATATTGTTCACCTTAGACCTTGTCACCAAATTATGATTTTTTAAAGTCTGAGGTCATCAAACTAAGATGTTTCCCTCATAAATTTTTAACCAAATTAATAATGTTTTAAGGCCTGAGGTCATCAAACTAAGATATTACCCTCATAAATTTTTCACCATTTTAATATTGTTATAAGGTCCGAGGTTATCAAACTAAGATGTTACCCTCATTAATTTTTCACCAAATTAATGATTTTTAAGGTTTGAGGTCATCCAAGTATGATGTTCACCTCAGACCTTGTCACCAAATTCTGATGTTTTAATGTCCGAGGTCATCAAACTAAGACATTACCCCCATAAATTTTTCACCAAATTAATGATGTTTAAGGTCTAAGGTCATCCAAGTATGATGTTCACCTAAGACCTTGTCACCAAATTATGATGTTTTAAGGTCCGAGGTCATCAAACTAAGATGTTACCCTCATAAATTCTTCACCAAATTAATGATTTTTAACATTTAAGGTCATCCAAGTATGATGTTCACCTCAGACCTTGTCACCAAATTACAATATTTTAAGGTCTGAGATCATCAAACTAAGATTTTACCCCCTTAACTTTTTCTCCAAATTAATGATGTTTAAGGTCTGAGGTCATCCAAGTATGATGTTCACCTCAGACCTTGTCACCATATTATGATGTTTTCAGGTCTGAGGTCATCAAACTAACACGTTACCCCAATATATTTTTCACCAAATTAATGATGTTTAAGGTCTAAGGTCATCCAAGTATGATGTTCACCTCAGACCTTGTCACCAAATTATAATGTTTTAAGGTTCGAGGTCATCAAACTAAGATGTTACCCTCATAAATTTTTCACCAAATTAATGATTTTTAAGATTTGAGGTCATCCAAGTATGATGTTCACCTTAGACCTTGTCAACAAATTATGATGTTTTATGGTCTGAGATCATCAAACTAAGATGTTACCCTTATAAATTTTTCACCAAAATAATGATGTTTATGGTCTAAGGTCATCCAAGTATGATGTTCACCTCAGACCTTGTCACCAAATTATGATGTTTTAAAGTCTGAGGTCATCCAAGTATGATGTTCACCTCAGACCTTGTCACCAAATTATGATGTTTTTAGGTCCAAAGACATCAAACTATGATGTTATCACCATAATTTTTTACCATATTTGTGATGTTCAAGGTCTAAGGTCATCAAAGAATGATGTTCACCTCAGACCTTGTCACCAAATTATGATGTTTTAAGGTCCGAGGTCATCATACTAAGTTGTTATCCCAATAAAATTTTCACCAAATTAATGATGTTAAAGGTCTGAGGTCATCCAAGTATGATGTTCACCTCAGTCCTTGTCACCAAATTATAAGGTTTTAAGGTCTGAGGTCATCAAACTATGACATTATCCCCATAAATTTTTCACCAATTTAATGATGTTTAAGGTCTAAGGTCATCTAAGTATTATGTTCACCTCAAACCTTGTCACAAAAATATGATGTTTTAAGGTCTGAGGTCATCAAAACTAAGATGTTACCCTCATAAATTTTTCACCAAATTAATGATGTTTAAGGTCTGAGGTCATTCAAGTATGATGTTCAACTCAGACTTTGCAACCAAATTATGATGTTTTAAGGCCTGAGGTCATCAAACTAAGATATTACCCTCATAAATTTTTCACCAAATTAATAATGTTTTAAGGTCCGAGGTAATCAAACTAAGATGTTACCCTCATTAATTTTTCACCAAATTAATGATTTTAAGGTTTGAGGTCATCCAAGTATGATGTTCACCTCAGACCTTATCACCAAATTATGATGTTTTAAGGTCTGAGGTCATCCAACTATGATGTTCACCTCAGACCTTGTCACCAAATTATGATGTTTTAAGGTTCGAGGTCATCAAACTAAGGCATTAACCCCATATATTTTTCACCAAATTAATGATGTTTAATGTCTAAGGTCATCCAAGTATGATGTTCGCCTCAGACCTTGTCACCAAATTATGATGTTTTAAGGTCCGAGGTCATCAAACTAAGATGTTACCCTCATAAATTGTTCTCCAAATTAATGATTTTTAACGTTTGAGGTCGTCCAAGTATGATGTTCACCTCAGAACTTGTAACCAAATTACGATATTTTAAGGTCTGAGATCATCAAACTAACATGTTACCACCATAACTTTTTCACCAAATTAATGAAGTTTAAGGTCTGAGGTCATCTAAGTATGATGTTCACCTCAGACATTGTCACCAAATTATGATATTTTAAGGTCTGAGCTCATCAAACTAAGAAGTTAACCTCATAAGTTTATTACCAAATTATTGATGTTTAAGGCCTGAGGTCATCCAAGTATGATGTTCACCTCAGACCTGGTCACCAAATTATGATATTTTAAGGTCTGAGGTCATCCTAGTATGATGTTCACCTCAGACCTTTTAACCAAATTATGATGTTTTAAGGTCTGAGGTCATCCAAGTATGATGTTCACCTCAGACCTTGTAAAAAAGTTTTGATGTTTTGAGGTCTGAGGTCATCAAAATAAGATGTTACCCCCATAAATTTTTCACCAAATTAATGATGTTTATGGTCTGAGGTCATCCAAGTATGATGTTCACCTCAGACCTTGTCACCAAAATATGATTTTATAAGGTCTGAGGTCATCAAACTAAGATGTTATCCCAATAAATTTTTCACCAAATTAATGATTTTTACGGTGTGAGGTCATCTAATTATGATGGCCACCTTAGACCTTATCACAAATTTATGATGTCTTAAAGTCTGAGATCATCAAACTAAGACGTTATCTCCATAAATTTTCCACCAAATTAGTCATCTAAGTATGATGTTCACCTCAGACCTTGTCACAAAATTATGATGTTTTTAGGTATGAGGTCATCCAAGTACGATGTTCACCTCAGATATTGTCCCCAAATGATGATGTTTTAAGGTCTGAGGTCATCAAACTAAAATGTTACACTCATAAATTATTCACCAAATTAATAATCTTTAAGTTCTGAGGTCATCCAACTTTGATGTTTACCTCAGACCTGCTCACCAAAGAATGATGTTTTAAGGTCTGAGATCATCCAAGTATGATGTTCACCTCAGACTTTATCACCAAATTATAATGTTTTTAGGTCTGAGGTCATCAAACTAACATGTTACCCCCATATATTTTTCACCAAATTAATGTTGTTTAAGGTCTAAGGTCATCCAAGTATGATGTTCGCCTCAGACCTTTTCACCAAATTACCATGTTTTAAGGTCCGAGGTCATCAAATTAAGATGTTACCCTCATAAATTTTTCACCAAATTAATGATTTTTAAGGTTTGAGGTCATCCAAGTATGATGTTCACCTCAGACCTTGTCACCAAATTATGATGTTTTAAAGTCTGAGATCATCAAACAAAGATGTTACCCTTATAAATTTTCACCAAATTAATGATGTTAATGGGCTGAGGTCATCCAAGTATGATGTTCACCTCAGACCTTGCCACAAAATTATGATGTTTTAAGGTCCGAGGTCATCAAACTAAGATGTTATCCCCTTAAATTTTTGACCAAATTAATGATGTTTAAGGTCTAAGGTCATCCAATAATGATGTTCACCTCAGACCTTGTCACCAAATTATGATGTTTTAAGGTACGAGGTCATCAAACTAAGATGTTATCCCCATAAATTTTTCACCAAATTAATGATGTTTAAAGTCTGAGGTCATCCAAGTATGATGTTCACCTCAGACCTTGTCACCAAATTATAATATTTTATGGTCTGAGGTCATCAAACTAAGATGTTATCCCCATAAAATTTTCACCAAATTAATGATTTTTAAGGTCTGAGTTCATCCAAGTATGATGTTCACCTCATAACTTATCACGAATTTATGATGTTTAAGGTCTGAGATAATGAAACTAAGACGTTATCCCCATAAATTTTCCACCAAATTAATGATGTTTAAGGTTTGAGGTCATCCAAGTATGATGTTCACATCAGACCTTGTCACCAAATTATCATGTTTTAAGGTCTGAGGTCATCAAATTAAGTTATTACCCTCATAAAATTTTCACCAAATTAGTAATGTTTAAGTTCTGAGGTCATCCAACTATGATCTTCACCTCACACCTTGTCACCAAATTATGATGTTTTAAGGTCTCAGGTCATCCAAGAATGATGTTCACCTCATACCTTGTCTCCAAATTATGATGTTTTAAGGTCTGAGGTCATCAAACTAAGACGTTACCCCCATAAATTTTTCACCAAATTAAGGATGTTTAAGGTCTAAGGTCATCCAAGTATGATGTTCACCTCAGACCTTGTCACCAAATTACGATGTTTTAGGGTTCGACGTCATCAAACTAAGATGTTACCCTTATAAATTTTTCACCAAATTAATGATTTTTAAGGTTTGAGGTCATCCAAGTATGACGTTCACCTCAGACCTTGTCACCAAATAATGATATTTTAAGGTCTGAGATCGTCAAAATAAGATGTTACCCCCATAAATTTTTCACCAAATAAATGATGTTGAATGTCTGAGGTCATCCAAGTATGATTTTCACCTCAGACCTTGTCACCAAATTATGATATTTTAAGGTCTGAGGTCATCAAACTAAGATGTTACCATCATAACTTTTTCCCCAAATTAATGATGTTTAAGGTCTGAGGTTATCCAAGTATGATGTTCACCTCAGACTTGGTCACCAAATTATGTTTTTTAAGGTCTGAGGTCATCCAAGTATGATGTTCACCTCAGACCTTGTAACCAAATTATGATGTTTTATGGTCTAAGGTCATAAAACTAAGATGTTACCCCCATTAATTTTTCACCAAATTAATGATGTTTAAGGTCTGAGGTCATCCAAGTTTGATGTTCACCTCAGACCTGGTCAGAAAATTATGATGTTTTAAGCTCCGAGGTAATCAAACTAAGATGTTATCCCCATAAATTTTTTACCAAATTAATGATGTTTAAGGTCTGAGGTTATCCAAGTATGATGTTCACCTCAGACCGTGTCACAAAATTATGATGTTTTAAGGTCTGAGGTCATCCAACTATGATGTTCACCTCAGACCTTATCACCAAATTATGATGTTTTAAGTTCCGAAGACATCAAACTAAGATGTTATCACTATAAATTTTTTACCAAATTAGTGATGTTCATGGTCTAAGGTCATCCAAAAATGATGTTCTCCTCAGACCTTGCCACCAAATTATGATGTTTTAAGGTCCTAGGTCATCATACTAAGATGTTATCCCCATAAAATTTTCACCAAATTATTGATGTTTAAGGTCTGAGGTTATCCAAGTATGATGTTCACCTCAGACCTTGTCACAAAATTATGATGTTTTAAGGTCTGAGGTCATCCAACTATGATGTTCACCTCAGACCTTGTCACCAAATTATGATGTTTTAAGGTCCGAGGTCATCAAACTAAGGCGTCACCCCCATAAATTTTTCACCAAATTAATGATGTTTCAAGTTTAAGGTCATCCAACTATGATGTTCAGTTCAGACCTTATCACCAAATTATGATATTTTAAGGTCTAAGGTAATCCAAGTATGATGTTAACCTCAGACCTTATCACCAAATTAAGATGTTTTAAGGTCCGAAGTTATCAAACTAAGACGTTCCCCCCATAAATTTTTTACCAAATTAAAAATGTTTAATTTCTGAGGTCATCCAAGTATGATGTGCACCTCAGACCTTGTCACCAAATTTTGATGTTTTAAGGTCTGAGGTCATTAAACTAAGATGTTACGCTCATAAAATTTTCACCAAATTAATGATGTTTAAGATCTAATGTCATCCAAGTATCAAGTTCACTTGAGACCTTCTCACCAAATTGTGATGTTTTAAGTTCTGAGGTCATCAAACTAAGATGTTACCGTCATAAATTTTTCACCAAATTAATAATGTTTAAGTTATGAGGTCATCCAACTCAGATGTTCACCTCAGACCTTGTCACCAAATTATGATGATTTAAGGTATGAGGTCATCCAAGTATGATGCTCACCCAAGACCTTGTCACCAAATTATGATGTTTTAAGGTCTGAGGTCATCAAACTAAGACGTTACCCCCATATATTTTTCACCAAATTAATGATGTTTAAGATCTAAGGTCATCCAAGTATGATGTTCACCTCAGAACTTATCACCAGATTATGATGTTTTAAGGTCCGAGGTCATCAAATTAAGATGTTACCCTCATAAATTTTTCACCAAATTAATGATTTTTAAGGTTTGAGGTCATCCAAGTATGATGTTCACCTCAGACCTTGTCACCAAATTATGATGTTTTAAGGTCTGGGATCATCAAACAAATATGTTGCCCTTATAAATTTTCACCAAATTAATGATGTTTATGGTCTGAGGTCATCCAAGTATGATGTTCACCTCAGACCTTGTCAACAAATTATGATGTTTTAAGGTCTGAGGTCATCAAACTAAGATGTTGTCCCCATAAATTTTTCACCAAATTAATGATGTTTATGGTCTAAGGTCATCCAAGAATGATGTTCACCTCAGACCTTGTCACCAAATTATGATGTTTTAATGTACGAGGTCATCAAAGTAAGATGTTATCCCCATAAAATTTTCACCAAATTAATAATGTTTAAGGTCTGAGGTCATCCAAGTATGATGTTCACCTCAGACCTTGTCACCAAATTATAATGTTTTATGGTTTGAGGTCATCAAACTAATATGTTATTCCCATAAAATTTTCACCAAATTAATGATTTTTAAGGTCTTAGGTCATCCAAGTATGATGTTCATCTCATACCTTATCATATATTTATGATGTTTTAAGGTATGAGATCATGAAACTAAGACGTTATCCCCATAAATTTTCCACCAAATTAATGATGTTTAAGGTCTGAGGTCATCCAAGCATGATGTTCACCTCAGACCTTGTCACCAAATTATGATGTTCTAATGTCTGAGGTCATCAAATTAAGTTATTACCCTTATAAATGTTTCACCAAATTAGTAATGTTTAAGTTCTGAGGTCATCCAACTATGATCTTCACCTCAGACCTTGTCACCAAATTATGATGTTTTAAGGTCTGAGGTCATCCAAGAATGATGTTCCCCTCAGAACTTGTCATCCAATTATGATGTTTTAAGGTCTGAGGTCATCAAACTAAGACGTTGCCCTCACAAATTGTTCACCAAGTTAAGGATGTTTAAGGTCTAAGGTCATCCAAGTATGATGTTCAACTCAGACCTTGTCATCAAATTCCGATGTTTTAAGGTTCGAGGTCATCAAACTAAGATGTTAGCCTCATAAAATTTTCACCAAATTAATGATTTTTAAGGTTTGAGGTCATCCAAGTATGATGTTCACCTCAGACCTCGTCACCAAATTATGATATTTTAAGGTCTGAGATCATCAAACTAAGATGTTAACCCCATAAATTTTTCACCAAATTAATGATGTTTAAGGTCTGAGGTCATCCAAGTATGATTTTTACCTCAGACCTTGTCACCAAATTATGATGTTTTAAGGTCTGAGGACATCAAACTAAGATGTTACCCTCATAAATTTTTCCCCAAATGAATGATGTTTAAGGTCTGAGGTTATCCAAGTATGATGTTCACCTCAGACTTGGTCACCAAATTATGTTTTTTAAGGTCTGAGGTCATCCAAGTATGATGTTCACCTCAGACCTTGTCACCAAATTATGATGTTTTAAAGTTTGAGATCATCAAACAAAGATGTTACCCTTATAAATTTTTACCAAATTAATGATGTTAATGGGCTGAGGTCATCCAAGTATGATGTTCACCTTAGACCTTGTCACAAAATTATGATGTTTTAAGGTCCGAGGTCATCAAACTAAGATGTTATCCCCATAAATTTTTCACCAAATTAATGATGTTTAAGGTCTAAGGTCATCCAATAATGATGTTCACCTCAGACCTTGTCACCAAATTTTGATGTTTTAAGGTACGAGGTCATCAAACTAAGATGTTATCCCCATAAATTTTTCACCAAATTAATGATGTTTAAGGTCTGAGGTCATCCAAGTATGATGTTCACCTCAGAACTTGTCACCAAATTATAATGTTTTATGGTCTGAGGTCATCAAACTAAGATGTTATCCCCATAAAATTTTCACCAATTTAATGATTTTTAAGGTCTGAGTTCATCCAAGTATGATGTTCACCTCATACCTTATCACGAATTTATGATGTTTAAGGTCTGAGATCATGAAACTAAGACGTTATCCCCATAAATTATCCACAAAATTAATAATGTTTAAGGTTTGAGGTCATCCAAGTATGATGTTCACCTCAGACCTTGTCACCAAATTATGATGTTTTAAGGTCTGAGGTCATCAAATTAAGTTATTACCCTCATAAATTTTTCACCAAATTAGTAATGCTTAAGTTCTGAGGTCATCCAACTATGATCTTCACCTCAGACCTTGTCACCAAATTATGATGTTTTAAGTTCTGAGGTCATCCAAGAATGATGTTCACCTCATACCTTGTCTCCAAATTATGTTGTTTTAAGGTCTGAGGTCATCAAACTAAGACGTTACCCGCATAAATTTTTCACCAAATTAAGGATGTTTAAGGTCTAAGGTCATCCAAGTATGATGTTCACCTCAGACCTTGTCACAAAATTACGATGTTTTAGGGTTCGACGTCATCAAACTAAGATGTTACCCTCATAAATTTTTCACCAAATTAATGATTTTTAAGGTTTGAGGTCATCCAAGTATGACGTTCACCTCAGACCTTGTCACCAAATTATGATATTTTAAGGTCTGAGATCATCAAAATAAGATGTTACCCCCATAAATTTTTCACCAAATTAATGATGTTTAATGTCTGAGGTCATCCAAGTATGATTTTCACCTCAGACCTTGTCACCAAATTATGATGTTTTAAGGTCTGAGGTCATCAAACTAAGATGTTACCCTCAAAAATTTTTCCCCAAATTAATGATGTTTAAGGTCTGAGGTTATCCAAGTATGATGTTCACCTCAGACTTGGTCACCAAATTATGTTTTTTAAGGTCTGAGGTCATCCAAGTATGATGTTCACCTCAGACCTTGTAACCGAATTATGATGTTTTATGGTCTGAGGTCATAAAACTAAGATGTTAACCCCATCAATTTTTCACCAAATTAGTGATGTTTAAGGTCTGAGGTCATCCAAGTTTGATGTTCACCTGAGACCTGGTCAGAAAATTATGATGTTTTAAGCTCCGAGGTCATCTAACTAAGATGTTATCCCCATAAATTTTTCACCAAATTAATGATGTTTAAGGTCTGAGGTTATCCAAGTATGATGTTCACCTCAGACCGTGTCACAAAATTATGATGTTTTACGGTCTGAGGTCATCCAACTATGATGTTCACCTCAGACCTTATCACCAAATTATGATGTTTTAAATTCCGAAGACATCAAACTAAGATGTTATCACTATAATTTTTTTACCAAATTAGTGATGTTCATGGTCTAAGGTCATCCAAGAATGATGTTCTCCTCAAACCTTGCCACCAAATTATGATGTTTTAAGGTCCGTGGTAATCATACTAAGATGTTATCCCCATAAAATTTTCACCAAATTAATGATGTTTAAGGTCTGAGGATATCCAAGTATGATGTTCACCTCAGACCTTGTCACAAAATTATGATGTTTTGAGGTCTGAGGTCATCCAACTATGATGTTCACCTCAGACCTTGTCACCAAATTATGATGTTTTAATGTCTGAGGTCATCAAACTAAGGTGTTACCCCCATAAATTTTTCACCAAATTAATGATGTTTCAAGTTTAAGGTCATCCAACTATGATGTTCACTTCAGACCTTGTCACCAAATTATGATATTTTAAGGTCTGAGGTAATCCAAGTATGATGTTCACCTCAGACCTTGTCACCAAATTAAGATGTTTTAAGGTCCGAAGTTATCAAACTAAGACGTTCCCCCCATAAATTTTTTACCAAATTAATAATGTTTAATTTTTGAGGTCATCCTAGTATGATGTGCACCTCAGACCTTGTCACCAAATTTTGAAGTTTTAAGGTCTGAGGTCATTAAACTAAGATGTTACCCTCATAAAATTTTCACCAAATTAGTGATGTTTAAGATCTGAGGTCATCCAAGTATCATATTCACTTGAGACCTTCTCACCAAATTGTGATGTTTTAAGTTCTGAGGTCATCAAACTACGATGTTACCCTCATAAATTTTTCACCAAATTAATAATGTTTAAGTTCTGAGGTCATCCAACTCTGATGTTCACCTCAGACCTTATCACCAAATTATGATGTTTTAAGGTATGAGGTCATCCAAGTATGATGCTCACTTCAGACCTTGTCACCAAATTATGATATTTTAAGGTCTGAGATCATCAAACTAAAACGTTACCCCCATAAATTTTTCACCAAATTAATGATGTTTAAGATCTAATGTCATCCAAGTATGATGTTCACCTCAGAACTTATCACCAGATTATGATGTTTTAATGTCCGAGGTCATCAAATTAAGATGTTACCCTCATAAATTTTTCACCAAATTAATGATTTTTTTAGGTTTGAGGACGTCCAAGTATGATGTTCACCTCAGACCTTGTCACCAAATTATGATGTTTTAAGGTCTGAGTTCATCAAACAAAGATGTTACCCTTATAAATTTTCACCAAATTAATGATGTTTATGATCTGAGGTCATCCAAGTATGATGTTCACCTCAGACCTTGTCAACAAATTATGATGCTTTAAGGTCTGAGGTCATCAAACTAAGATGTTGTCCCCATAAATTTGTCACCAAATTAATGATGTTTAAGGTCTAAGGTCATCCAACAATGATGTTGACCTCAGACCTTGTCAACAAATTATGATGTTTTAAGGTACGAGGTCATCAAACTAAGATGTTATCCCCATAAAATTTTCACCAAATTAATAATGTTTAAGGTCTGAGGTCATCCAAGTATGATGTTCACCTCAGACCTTGTCACCAAATTATAATGTTTTATGGTTTGAGGTCATCAAACTAAGATGTTATTCCCATAAAATTTTCACCAAATTAATGATTTTTAAGGTCTAAGGTCATCCAAGTATGATGTTCATCTCATACCTTATCAGATATTTATGATGTTTTAAGGTCTGAGATCATGAAACTGAGACGTTATCCCCGTAAATTTTCCACCCAATTAATGATGTTTAAGGTCTGAGGTCATCCAAGTATGATGTTCACCTCAGACCTTGTCACAAAATTATGATGTTCTAAGGTCTGAGGTCATCAAATTAAGTTATTACCCTCATAAATGTTTCACCAAATTAGTAATGTTTAAGTTCTGAGTTCATCCAACTATGATCTTCACCTCAGACCTTGTCACCAAATTATGATGTTTTAAGGTCTGAGGTCATCCAAGAATGATGTTCCCCTCAGACCTTGTCATCAAATTATGATGTTTTAAGGTCTGAGGTCATCAAAATAGGACGTTACCCTCACAAATTTTTCACCAAATTAAGGATGTTTAAGGTCTAAGGTCATCCAAGTATGATATTCAACTTAGACCTTGCCATCAAATTATGATGTTTTAAGGTTCGAGGTCATCAAACTAAGATGTTACCCTCATAAAATTTTCACCAAATTAATGATTTTTAAGGTTTGAGGTCATCCAAGAATGATGTTCACCTCAGACCTCGTCACCAAATTATGATATTTTAAGGTCTGAGATCATCAAACTAAGATGTTAACCCCATAAATTTTTCACCAAATTAATGATGTTTAAGGTCTGAGGTCATTCAAGTATGATTTTCACCTCAGACCTTGTCACCAAATTATGATGTTTTAAGGTCTGAGGACATCAAACTAAGATGTTACCCTCATAAAATTTTCCCCAAATTAATGATGTTTAAGGTCTGAGGTCATCCAAGTATGATGTTCACCTCAAACCTGGTCACCAAATTATGTTTTTTTAAGGTCTGATGTCATCCATGTATGATGTTCACCACATACCTTGTAACCAAATTATGATGTTTTATGGTCTGAGGTCATAAAACTAAGATGTTGCCCCCTTCAATTTTTCACCAAATTAATGATGTTTAAGGTCTGAGGTCATCCAGGTATGATGTTCACCTCAGACCTGGTCAGAAAATTATGATGTTTTAATGTCCGAGGTCATCAAACTAAGATGTTATCCCCATAAATTTTTTACCAAATTAATGATGTTTAAGGTCTGAGGTTATCCAAGTATGATGTTCACCTCAGACCTTTTCACAAAATTATGATGTTTTATGGTCTGAGGTCATCCAACTATGATGTTCACCTCAGACCTTGTCACCAAATTAAGATGATTTAAGGTCCGAGGTTATCAAACTAAGACGTTACCCCCATAAATTTTTTACCAAATTAATAATGTTTAATTTCCGAGGTCATCCAAGTATGATGTGCACCTCAGACCTTCTCACCAAATTTTGATGTTTTAAGGTCTGAGGTCATTAAACTAAGATGTTACCCTCATAAATTCTTTACCAAAGTAATGATTTTTAACGTTTAAGGTCATCCAAGTATGATGTTCACCTCAGACCTTGTCACCAAATTACGATATTTTAATGTATGAGATCATCAAACTAAGATGTTACCCCCATAACTTTTTCTCAAAATTAATGATGTTTAAGTTCTGAGGTCATCCAACTATGATGTTAACCTCAGACCTTGTCACCAAATTATGATGTTTTAAGGTATGAGGTCATCCAAGTATGATGTTCACCTCAGACCTTGTCACCAAATTATGATGTTTTAAGGTCTGAGGACCTCAAACTAAGACGTTACCACCATAAATTTTTCATCAAACTAATGATGTTTAAGGTCTAAGGTCGTCCAAGTATGATGTTCACCTCAGACCTTGTCATAAAATTATGATGTTTTAAAGTCTGAGGTCATCAAACTAAGATGTTACCCTCATAAAGTATTCACCAAATTAATGATTTCTAAGGTTTGAGGTCATCCAAGTATGATTTTCACCTCAGACCTTGTCACCAAATTGAGATTTTTTAAGGTCTGAGATCATCAAACTAAGATGTTATCCCCATAAATTTTTCACCAAATTAATTATGTTTAAGGTCTGAGGTCATCCAAGTATGATGTTCACCTCAGACCTTGTAACCAAATTATGATATTTTATGGTCTGAGGTCATCAAACTAAGATGTTACCCTCATAAATGTTTTACCAAACTAATGATGTTTAAGGTCTGAGGTCATCCAAGAATGATGTTCACCTCAGACATTTTCACCAAATTATGATGTTTTAAGTTCTAAGGTCATCCAAGTATGATGTTTACCTCATACATTGTCACCAAATTATGATGTTTTAAGGTCTGAGGTCATCAAACTAAGACGTTACCCCCATAATTTTTTCGCCAACTTAAAGAAGTTTATTGTCTGAGGTCATCCAAGTATGATGTTATATTCAGACTTTGTCACCAAATTATAATGTTTTAAGGTCTGAGGTCATCAAACTAAGATGTCACCCTCTTAAAATTTTCACCAAATTAATGACGTTTAAGGTTTGAGGTCATCCAAGTATGATGCTCACCTCAGACCTTGTCACCAAATCATGATCTTTCAAGGTCTGAGGTTATCAAGCTGAGATGTTACCCCCATAAATATTTCACAAAATTAATGATGTTCAAGGTCTGAGGTCATTCAAGTATGATGTTCACCTCTGACCTTGTCACCAAATTATGATGTTTTAAGGTCTGAGGTTATCAAACTAAGATGTTAGCATTATAAATTTTTCACCAAATTAATGATGTTTAAGGTCTGAGGTCATCCAACTATAATGTAAACCTCAGACCTTGTCAACAAATTATGATGTTTTAAGTCTGATGTCATCCAAGTACGATGTTCACCTCAGACCTTGTCTCCAAATTATGATGTTTTAAGGTCTGAGGTCATCCAAGAATGATGTTCACCTCAGACCTTGTCACCAAATTATGATATTTTAAGGTCTGAGGTCATCAAACTAAGACGTTACCCCCATAAATTTTTCACCAAATTAAGGATGTTTAAGGTCTAAGGTCATCCAAGTCTGATGTTCACCTCAGTCCTTGTCACCAAATTACGATGTTTTAAGGCTCGAGGTCATCAAACTAAGATGTTACCCTCATAAATTTTTCACCAAATTAATGATTTTTAAGGTTTGAGGTCTTCCAAGTATGATGTTCACCTCAGACCTTGTCACCAAATTATGATATTTTAAGGTCTGAGATCATCAAACTAAGATGTTACCCCCCATAAATTTTTCACCAAATTAATGATGTTTAAGGTCTGAGGTCATCCAAGTATGATTTTCACCTCAGACCTTGTGACAAAATTATGATGTTTTAAGGTCTGAGGTCATCAAACTAAAATGTTACCCTCATAAATTTTTCCCCGAATTAATTATGTTTAAGGTCTGAGGTCATCCAAGTATGTTGTTCACCTCAGACCTGGTCACCAAATTATGTTTTTTTAAGGTCTGAGGTCATCCAATTATGATGTTCACCTCAGACCTTGTAACCAAATTATGATGTTGTATGGTCTGAGGTCATAAAACTAAGATGTTACCCCCATAAATTTTTCACCAAATTAATGATGTTTAAGGTCTGAGGTCATCCAAGTATGATGTTCACCGCAGACCTGGTCAGAAAATTATGATGTTTTAAGGTCCGAGGTCATCAAACTAGGATGTTATCCCCATAAATTTTTCACCAAATTAATGACATTTAAGGTCTGAGGTTATCCAAGTATGATGTTCACCTCAGACCTTGTCACAAAATTATGATGTTTTAAGGTCTGAGGTCATCCAACTATGATGTTCACCTCAGATATTGTCACCAAATTATGCTGTTTTAAGGTCTGAGGTCATCAAATTAAGGCATTACCCCCATAAATTTTTCACAAAATTAATGATGCTTAAGGTTTAAGGTCATCCAACTATGATGTTCACTTCAGACCTTGTCACCAAATTATGATGTTTTAAGGTCTGAGGTCATCCAAGTATGATGTTCACCTCAGACCTTGTCACCAAATTAAGATGTTTTAAGGTCTGAGGTCATTAAAGTAAGATGTTACCCTCCTACATTTTTCACCAAATTAATGTTGTTTAAGGTCTGAGGTCATCCAAGTATCATGTTCACCTGAGACCTTGTCATAAAATTATGATGTTTTAAGTTCTGAGGCTATCAAACTAAGATGTTACCCTCATAAATTTTTCACCAAATTAATAATGTTTAAGTTCTGAGGTCATCCAACTATGATGTTCACCTCAGACCTTGTCACCATATTATGATGTTTTAAGGTATGAGGTCATCCAAGTATGATGTTCACCTCAGACCTTGTCACCAAATTATGATGTTTTAAGGTCTGAGGTCATCAAACTAAGACGTTATCCCCATAAATTTTTCACCAAATTAATGATTTTTAAAGTCTAAGGTCATCCAAGTATGATGTTTACCTCAGACCTTGTGATAAAATTATGATGTTTTAAGGTCTGAGGTCATCAAACTGAGATGTTACCCTCATTAAGTTTTCACCAAATTAATGATTTTTAAGGTTTGAAGTCGTCCAAGTATGATGTTCACCTCAGACCTTGTCACCAAATGATGATTTTTTAAGGTCTGAGATCATCAAACTAAGATGTTATCCCAATAAATTTTTCCCCAAATTAATGATGTTTAAGGTCTGAGGTCATCCAAGTATGATGTTCACCTCAGACCTTGTAACCAAATTATGATGTTTTATGGTCTAAGGTCATCAAACTAAGATGTTACCCTCATAAATTTTTCACCAAACTAATGATGCTTAAGGTCTGAGGTCATCCAAGAATGATGTTCACCCCAGACATTATCACCAAATTATGATGTTTTAAGGTCTGAGGTCATCCAAGTATGATGTTCACCTCAGACATTGTCACCAAATTATGATGTTTTAAGGTATGAGGTCATCAAACTAAGACGTTACCCCCATAATTTTTTCACCAACTTAATGAAGTTTAAGGTCTGAGGTCATCCAAGTATGATGTTCACCTCAGACTTTGTCACCAAATTATAATGTTTTAAGATCTGAGGTCATGAAACTAAGATGTCACCCTCTTAAAATTTTCACCAAATTAATGCTGTTTAAGGTTTGAGGTCATCCAAGTATGATGTTCACCTCAGAACTTGTCACCAAATTATGATCTTTTAAGGTCTGAGGTTATCAAACTAAGATGTTACCCCCATAAATTTTTCACAAAATTAATGATGTTTAAGGTTTGAGGTCATTCAAGTATGATGTTCAACTCAAACCTTGTCACTAAATTATGATGTTTTAAGGTCTGAGGTTATCAAACTAAGATGTTACCCTCATAAATTTTTCACCAAATTAATGATGTTTAAGGTCTGAGGTCATCCAAGTATAATGTAAACCTCAGACCTTATCACCAAATTATGATGTTTTAAGTCTGATGTCATCCAAGTATGATGTTCACCTCAGTCCTTTTCACCACATTATGATGTTTTAAGGTTTGAGGTTATCAACTAAGATGTTACCCCCATAAATTTTGCCATTAAAGCATAATGAACCAAGACTTGACACAGGAACTGATCTTTTCATTATTAGTCTCTTCATAAGGTGATACATTTTCATAGAAACCATTGCAACATCATATGTAATATTTTTTCAGATGATCAGCATTCTATGGATTGGAGAAAGGTTCCCCTTCAAGGTTTTCTAGCCTGTAGGTCCCGCATAAAACCTCCTCCATCACTTTATAAGGGACGTGCCAATTTGGGTGAAGCTTGTTTGCCTTTTGTAACGTCTTCTTCATCACTAGGTCTCCTACAGCTATGGGTCTTGATTTCACCCTTTGATTGTAAAACTTTGTTGTTCTCTACTGGTGGGCTGCCTGTCTGATCTCGGCGTCTTCCTTTCTTTCCTCAATTTAATCTAGGTCAAGTCTTCTCTCTTCTCCATTCTTCTCGGGGTCGTAGATCTAAACCCTGTGAGTTGGGAGTCCTACCTCTGTTGGTATGACGGCTTCTGAGCCATGTGATAACATAAATGCGGTTTCCCCCATTGGTGTTCTAGTCGTTGTTATGTAAGCCCATAACACAACATAAACCTTTTCAGTCCATCTCACCTTAGCTTCTTTTAACCTCTTCTTGATCCCGTTGAGGATTGTTCTATTTGTGACTTCGGTATGACAGTTTGCCTGAGGTCAGCCAGGAGAAGAGAAAAATTGCTTGATCCTAACTCTCTCGTAATACTTCTCCAAGGAATAATTATTGAACTGGGTTACGTTGTTCGAGATGAGGGATTTAGGGAGTCCATGTCTTCATATGATACTCTTCCAGATAAGTTGGAAGGTCTTCTTCTCTGTAATCGTGATCATCGGCTCAGCCTTCACCCACTTAGAGAAATAGTCAATCGCTACTATCAAAAAGCAGACATTGTTCGCATCCCTTGGCAAGGGGCCCACCAAGTCAATCCCCCATACTGCGAATGGACAAGAGGAACTTGTTGATGTCATAGGATGATGAGGTTAATGGGGAGTATTGGAGAATCTCTGGCATTTATCGAACCTCTTTACGTAGGCTGCAGCATCCTTGGTCAAGGTCGGCCACCAATATCCCTGCGTGATAATCCTCTTAGCCAAAGGTCTTCCTCCTATGTCACTGGAGCAATAACCCTCGTGTACTTCTTATAGGACGTGAGGAACCTCTATGGGATGAACATATCAAAGGAGAGGTAATAGAAATCCTTTCTTATATAGGACATCTCCTATTATTGAGAACTTTGCATCTCTGTACCTCAGTTTCCTCCTCTCTAACATTGATTTCGACAGCTCTCCCTCTCTGATATACTTGACAAGGGGGTCCATCCAAGAGTACCCTAGGTTCAAGTTGAGGCAAAGGCTGTCAACCTCTTCTTCCTCAATGGTCAGTTTTAGAAGGATCTCGACTGGAACCGTCCTTCTGATGTCTGTCCTTATTGCTAAAGCCAACCTTACTAGTGTATCTGCGTGGCTATTATTTTGTCGAGGTACTCTCTTAATCTTTAACTCTTCGAAACCTTCTAGCATCATTCTTACCCTCTTCAGGTATTTGGCCATCCCTTTATCCTTGGCCTCATAAAATCCAAACACTTGGTTAACAACTAACCTTGAGTCGCTATGAAGTAGGAGTCATCCCACCCTAAGGGTATTTGCCAAGGAGAGTCCTGCTATCATGGCCTCATATTTCGACTCGTTGTTTGATGCCTTGAAGTTAAAACTTAATGGATATTCGATATTGGTACCGTTCGGAGATGAGAGTATCAGCCCTGCACCGCTTCCACTTTCGCAAGAAGACCCGTCAACAAAGAGGTTCCAGATATCTTTATCTGAAGAGAAGCTCCCCTCTAATAGGGTTCCTTGCTTGAAGAGGTACCTGTCTTCCTCATTCTCGGTTATTCCATTTTTGACTCTGTTGGACATAACCTCTTCCGGGTCTCGAAAAATGTTACTATTTGATCCCTTTGTGATCAGTGGATTATTCTCAAACTCGGCCTCCTCCCATGTGAATTCAGTAACAAAATCTACAAGTGCCTACCCTTTAATGTCCACCCTAGGTTGATAAGCAAGGTCATACTCTCCCAACTCAATGGACCATGTCATCAATCTACCTGACTTCTCAGGTTTGTGGAGGACCTGCCTTAGTGGGGAGTCAATTGAGGATGACCATAGAGTGGGCTTAGAAGTAGGGCTTCATCTTCCTGGAAGCATGTATCAAAGCGTAGGCCAACTTCTCCATCCGGGGATAGTTCTGTTCAGACCCTTGAAGGGCCTCACTATTTAAGTATACAGGCCTTTGGACCCCAATGTCTTCCCGTACTATGGCTGCACTTATGGCTGACTCAGAAACTGCTAGATAAACATACAACTTCTCTCCCACTATCGATCGAGATAAGAGCAATGGATATTCGAGGTAGGACTTGAGCTGACTAAAAGCCTCCTCACACTCTTTTTCCTATTCGAAGGCCTTTCTATGAACCACAAAAAATGGAAGACACTTGTCCTCCGCTCTGGAAATAAATCTGTTGAGTGCAACTACTCTTCCTGTGAGACTTTGAATGTCTTTGATACTTCTTGGTGTCTTCATGTCAAGCAAAGCCTTGATCTTCTTAGGGTTCGCCTTTATTCCCTTCTGATTGACAATGAATCCAAGAAATTTCCCAAATCCTACCCCGAAGACACACTTCACGGGATTGAGTTCCATTATGTACAAGTTCATGGTTTCAAAGGTCTTTTTTAGGTCTGTCATGTGAGTACAGGACTTCAAGCTCTTCGTCAACATATCATCTACATAAGCCTCCATAGTCTTGCCAATTTGATTTTTAAACATCTTATTCACAAGGCGTTGATATGTGGCGCCTGCATTTTTCAAGCCAAAGGGCATAACCTTACAGCAATATGTCCCCTTGTTGGTGATGAAAGTTGTCTTCTCTGAGGCTTCAACATCCATGAAGATCTAGTTATAGCATGAATATGCGTCCATGAAGTTCATGAGCTCATGCCCTACAATGGGGTCTACCATTTGATCGATTCGAGGTAAGGGGTAACTGTCTTTAGGGTAATATTTTTTCAGGTCGGTGGAATCTACACATATCCTCTATTTTCCATTGGCTTTGGGCACAATGACGGCGTTTGATAACCACTCTGGGTATATAACCTCCTTGATAAATTCTTCCTCTTCCAATTTCCTGACCTCTTCTCTGATGACGTCATACTTCTCCCTAAAGTAAACTCTTCGTCTTTGTTTGATTGGCTTAGCACCTTCTGCCACGTTGAGTTTATAGCACATAACCTATGGGTCGATGCCAGGCATGTCTCCATAACTTCAAGAGAAGACACTCTGCCTCCTCTACAAGAATTTTATCAACTATTCTTTGATCTTTGGTTTTAAAGCCTTACTGACTTGGACATTTTTTTTCGGTTCGTCCTCATTGAGAACGATGGATTCTACCTCTTCCGCGGCCTCTCGTTTCTTCAACTTCATTTTATCTCTAGGATCGAGTGTATCAATGTTATACATGGTGTTTGCTCTCTTATGGGCCTCTCACTCTTCGTCCAAGTTGAAGTAGCATTCTCGTGATATGGTTTGGTCACCCTGCACTTCCCCTACCCCATAGGGGGTCAGGAATTTTAGCATCTGGTGGACCGTTGATGGCACGACGTCAAACTCTTTAAGGGTTACTCTTCCTATAATGAGGTTATAAGCCGAGAAGACGTTTTCATCCATAATAAAAAAAAATTGATCTTTCGGGTCAACCTCTTTGGCCACTCATCACCCATTCGCACGTCCATCTCATACATGCCCAACGGATGGACCTTTTCACCGCTAAATGCCTTTAACGGATGAGGATAGGGTACTAGCCTACCTCTGCTAAGGCCTAGGTTTTTGAAGCAGGGCCAAAACATCACATCTGCTGAACTTCCTCCATATACGAGAATTTTATGTACCTCTGATCCATGCACTCTTGTTGTAATTACCAAAGGGTCATCATGTGGAGCTAGGATACCTTTGAAGTCGAGTCGGGAGAACCCAACTATAAGAGTGTCCATATCCACCTTATTTCTCTTTCGCTTTGCCTCTGAAGATGCTAAATTCACGACCTCTACTTTGGCCATGGACTTGGCCTCTGCCATATGAGATTTTCGGTCAGCTACTTCAGAGCCACCTCCTATGAGTCCTCCATATATGGTTCCGACACCAAAGGCGATCATACCAACCCTCTTCATAGGGGCGTTGTCGTCTTTTGGTGGGAGGTCTGGATCGTCCTCATCATCACCATCTGAGTCATCATCTCTTCTTATTGGAGTGTCATCTCGACATCTGTCGCCCCTCTTCTTTTTAGAGTCATCTCTTCCCCTCTTAGGGGAATTACCATCTACATACTTCCTCAACTTTCCGAATTCAACATCTTCTCAATCTCATCCTTTAAGGCAAAGCACTTGTCTGTAACATGGCTATGGTCTTGGTGGAACTCGCACCATAAGTTCTTGTTCCTTTTATGCGGAGGAGCCTTCAGCTTTTCTGGCCATTTCAGATACTGATCATTCTTGATCTCGTTGAGGATGTGTTCACAGCTCACAGTTAGAGGGGTATAGCCTGCAAACTTGTCGTCAGCTGACCTTTTCTTTCCGTCCTTCTTTCTTTGGAACTTCCCGCTTCCACCGCCATTCTCATCCTCATACTTTGCGACCATAACCTCTTCGGTGTTCATGACCTTCCCCGCAGTTGCCAATAGCTCTGCCATGGACTTGGGAGGGTCTTATGCAAGTTTCCCTAACAACTTCCCTTTCTCGAGACCTCCTATGAGGGCGGTCATAGCTATATTCTCCTCGTAATCTTCAACCTCCAGTTTTTTTGTTAAATCTTGCGATGTAGTCTCTTAGGCTCTCATTCTTGCCTTGTTTGACATATAGCAGATGAGTGGTTTTCTTTTAAGGTCTTACCCCAAAACAGAAGTTGTGAATGAATCATTCAGCCAATCCCTTAAAGTTTTCAATCGAGTTCTTCAAAAGAGAGGTAAACCAGATGTGTGCAGCTCATGTTAAAGACTCGGAGAAGGCCTGGAACTTCATCTCATCAGGGATTGAATAAATGTCCACCACAGACTGATACATCTCAATGTGGTGCATAGGGTTGGTACTACCGTCATATTTGGGAGACACCGTTGGCACCTTGAACTTGGCAGGGGTTGGGAAGCTCACTATCTTAGCCATAAATGGAGAACCCTCTGAGAACCCTTGTTGCAATCGGTCTTGGCTTTTGATGAGGTCTCCTATTTTCTCCTCAAGACGTTGGATTGAGTCATTCCATGGCCTTGCAACGTCGCCCTGGCTGAGGTTATCCCCAGCCACCTCCAAGGGGTGGACTGAAGGTTCCCCAGCCGCAGCACAACATCATTTGTTAACCTCCTCTTGTTTCCTATCTCGGCCTTGATGAGTTAGGCCATGAGGCTGAAGTTCCACATCTCTCCTTTGAGATCCAGTGGCACTTCGTGACCTGGA
Organism: Sambucus nigra; assembly: GCA_949130495.1. Taxonomy (NCBI): domain Eukaryota; kingdom Viridiplantae; phylum Streptophyta; class Magnoliopsida; order Dipsacales; family Adoxaceae; genus Sambucus; species Sambucus nigra. The sequence continues at coordinate 333,758,950 of OX422207.1, read as the reverse complement.
TAACCTCTGCCTTAGGTCATTCACTGGGCCGAGCCTTTCAAAAGCCTCTACTCAATCGATCAAAATCTGATCCTCTTTGTTGGGATCCTTCACCTCTTCTGCCTTCATAACCTCGCCTCTATTGGATGGGACGCACTATGTTATTTGAAACCTCATACGGCTCCTAACAATCTTCTGGATCTTCTCTTGCCTCCATATCATCATACCTATCCTCAGGGCGAGGGTATCCTTGCCTCCCCAGACGCAAATGCATAGGGTCAGCAACGTCCCTCCTCCGTTGAGGTGTAGGTTAGCCTTTTCGCGGTGCATTAGGTGGTCCCCTGGCCTCAGGGTGGGGCTGGACAGTCGCCGGAGTAATCATCTCCGGTGAGACCCCAGTTGGCCTCATTATATTTTGACTGAGTTTTGCAAATTGCTCCTTCATTGCTTGTTACGTTGCAGCCAAAGACCTCAAGGCTACTGCCACCTCAGCCATTTCGAACTGGGGTGGTGCCTAGCCCGAACTAGGTCCTCCCGCACCAGGTGGTGGAAGAGGTGGTGGCAACTCCGTGCCATACGTTAAAACTAAAAATCTTATGAAGTAGAAGAGCTTAATACCTTAATGGACCTCTTTCAATGGTGAAACATCTCCACGCAAGGGGTGAGGACTGGTTCACCACCAGAGTCTCCGGTGAGGTTAAGCAAAAAACGAGGAAGAGATAGCTTCTCGTTCCCATAGACGGTGCCAAAATGATGATGCTGGAAATAGCACCACCCTTCAAGGTGTTTGTAAGCTTAAATCAATGTTAACAATGGCAGCATAAGAGCATATTAAATATAAGAGATAGAGATGAGGAGAAGAGGATGAGCACCAATATATAAGTGGTTCAGCCAATTTAGCCTACGTCCACTATGCAGGTGAGTGAGTAAAGTCACTAGAACAAGGCACTAATGGCCATGGATACAATCTCTAAAGCTTTCTCTCTCTAATGTGTAATTTGACAAAGTTTTAGCTAAGGTTGTAATTTTTGGACCCCTTTACAAGGTTGAGGATGGCCTCTATATATAGTGCTTGGGGGGATGTAGTGTACCCCCCAAGCATACAACGAGCATGTGCATGAGCATCGAGCCAGTATGAGAGTGTCACATGGCTGATCTCGACTAAGTAATGATGACTTCAATATTCCGTCACATGGAGGGAATAATTCGATTATAATAGATTTGTCCATGTGTTCCAAGCTATACGTATGCGTGTAAATGCTTGGCTATCTTCGATTGGTACCAACCTCGGCCTGGAAGAGTATGAGGTTAGTGAAGTCTGGCTGCTGCTCAATCCGAGGTCATTCACGATGATCTCGGCTCGGTAGGAAAGCTGAGGTAAGGCAGGTGGAGTTATAACGTCGGCCTGGGATGAGGTTATGTTGGAGTAGCTGGAATGTCGGTTGATTCCCAATCGAGGTTGATCACGATGGTGGTGGTCCTTATTACCTCGGTTTATTCCCTGCCGAGGTTATTGAGCGAGGTAGATGTGATCTCTGATGCTTCCCGACAATGAGGTGACTAGTGATGTCGGCCATAGTCGACCTTATATAGGATGAGACTGCTGGTTGTCAGTCAGGAGCCTTTGTTACCTCAGCCCTCTCATACGCCGAGGTTGGTGTCTCTGAGTTGTCAGGTACATTTAGGGCATATCAGCAACTAACCTTGAGTCACTATGGACTAGGAGTCGGCCAACACTAAGGGCTTTTGCCAAGGAGAGACCTGTTATCAATGCCTCATACTCTGAGTCATTATTCAAAGCCTTGAAGTTGAACCTCAGTGCATATACAATATCGGTGTCATTCGGTGCCGACACTATCAGGCCTCCTCCACTTCCACCTTCACAAGAGGACCCATCAATGAAGAGGTTCCAAATATCTTCATTTAAAGAGAAGTTCCCTTCTGACAGGGTCCCTTTCCTGAAGAGGTATCTGCCTTCCTAATTTTCCACTAAGCTTTTCTTGGATTTCCTTAACTCAAGCTCATCTGGACTTTAGAAGGTGTTACTCTCTGGTACGATTGCAACCTCTTGACTAATCTCAATCTCAGCCTCTTATCTGGTAAATTCAGCTACAAAAGTCTGTAAATGTCTGCCCTTTGATGGTAACCCTGGGTTGATAAACAATGTCATACTCTCCCAACTCGATGGCCCAGATCATCAAACTGCCTGACTTCTCAGGCTTATGGAGGACCTGTCTTAGTGGGGAATCAGTGAGGATAACCATAGAGTGGGCTTGGAAGTATGGATTCATCTTCCTAGAAGCGTGTATCAAAGCATAAGGTAATGTTTCCATTCGAGGGTAATTCTGCTCAGACCCTTGAAGATCTTTACTATTGAAGTATACTGGCCTCTGCACTCCATCATCTTCTCTTACTACGGCTACACTAATGGCTGATTTTGAAACAACTAGATATATGTACAACCTTTCCCCCATAATAGGTAAAGACAAAAGTAGAGGGGATCAAAGGTAGGACTTGAGATCCTTAAAAGCCTTATCACATTCCTCATCCTATTTGAAGGCCTTTCTAAGCATTTTGAAAAAAGGAACACACTTGTCTGTAGCTCTTGAGACAAACCTATTTAACGTAAAACCTCTTTCGGTTAACCTCTAAACGTCTATGATAGTTCTAGGAGTCTTCATTTCCCGTAGGGCCTTGATCTTCTCATGGTTAGACTCTATCCCCCTCTGATTGACGATGAATCCTAGAAAATTTCCTGCTCTTACCCCGAAGACACATTTGGCTGGGTTGAGCTTCATCTTGTATTTGTCCATTGTGTTGAAAGTTTTTTCAAAGTCGCCCATGTGAGTGTTGGCCTTCAGGCTCTTTGTCAGCATGTCGTCCACATATACTTCCACGAACTTGCCTATTTGATCCTCAAACATCTTATTTACAAGACGTTGGTAAGTAGCCCATCCATTCTTCATCCCAAAGGGCATGACCTTGTAATATTAGGTCCCCTTGTCTGTGATGAATGTTGTCTTTTCTGAGTTTTCTGGGTTCTTGAATGTCATTATACCCGGAATAGGCATCCATGAAGCTCATAAGCTCATTTTTAGCTATGGCATCCACCATCTGATCAATACGAGGTAGGGGAAACTGTCTTTTGGACAAGAACTATTCAAATCAGTGAAGTCTATGCACATCCTTCATTTCCCATTTGCCTTTGGCACTATGACTGTGTTGGACAACCACTCAGGGTATATAACCCCTTGATGAACTTGGCTTCTTCAATCCTTTTGACCTCTTCTCTGATAACGTCATATTTCTCTCTTGAGTTTGTGGCCCATGACCTTAGGATCAATACCTGGCATGTCTGCGTGGCTCCAGGAAACAATTCTTCGTCTCTTCCTCAAAAACTTTACCAGCTCTTCCTTGGTCTCAGGTCTTAGGGCTTTGCCAATTTGGATAGTTTTCTCTAGCTCATCCTTATGGAGGATGATGGATTCTACCTCTTCCACAGCCTCTCCCTTCTTGAGCTTTGTCTCATCTCTAAGATCAAAGGTGTCAATGTTGTAAGTGGTTATTGCCTTCTTATGAGCCTCTCTCTCTTCTGCGAAGTTGAAGTAGCATTCACGTGTCGATGATTGGTCACCTTGAACTTCCCCTACCCCATAGGGAGTCAATAATTTTAGCATTTGGTGGACCGTTGAAGCCATGACCTCAAATTATTTGAGGGCTACTCTTTCTATGATGAGGTTGTAAGAAATTGATTTTTCTGGTCAACCTCTTAGGCCGTTCATCTCCCATTCTTACATCCATCTCAAGCATGCCCAACGGATTAACCTTTTCTCCGCTGAAGCTAATCAAAGGATGATGATAAAGGACAAGCCTAGCTCTGGTGAGGCCTAGGCTCTTGAAGGTGGGCTAGAACATTAAGTCTGCTGAACTTCCTCCATCAATGAGGATTCTCTACACCTCACATCCATTCACCCTTATAGTGATTACCAGAGGGTTATCGTGCGGAACTAAGATACCTTTGAAATCAAGTTGGGAGAATCCAACTATGAGAGTATCCATATCTACCTTCTTTCTCTTCTCGTGTTTTCCCTCTGAGGATGCCAAATTCATAACCTCTACTTTGGTCACAGACTTAGCCTCTGCCATGTGAGCTTTGCGGTCGATTTCCTATGAGCCACCCCCTGCTAGTCCTCCACAGATGGTGTTGACACCAAAGAATATCATACCAACCCTCTTCACTGGGATGTTGTCATTTTTTGGTGGGAGGTCAGGGTCATCATCATCATCATCATCTGAGTCCTTATCTTTTCTGTTTGGGGCATCTTCTCGACACCTTTCATTTCTTTTCTTTTTAGGGTCGTCTCTTACCCCCTTAGAAGCTCTACCATCCACATACCTCCTGAGCTTTCTAGATTTCAACATATTCTCAATCTCATCCTTCAAGGTAAAGCATGTGTCACTGAGATGACCGTGGTCTTGGTAGAACTCTCACCACAGATTCTTGTTCCTCTTATACGGAGGAACCGTCAGCTTCTTCAGCCATCTCAGGGACCTATCGTTATTTATTTCATTAAGGATGTGCTCATAGCTCACAGTTAGAGGAGTGTAGTGTGAAAACTTGTTGTCTATATCCCTCTTGTTTCCATTATTCTTCCTTTGAAATTTTCCACTGCTGCTTCCATTCTCATCCTCATACTTTATGGCCATTACTTCTTCAGTGTTCATGACCCTACCAGCTATTTCTAATAGCTCAGCCATGGATTTTGGAGGGTCTTCATCAAGCTTCCAAAGAAACTTCCCCTTCTGCAATCCTCCTATAAGCGTTATCATGGTTATATTCTCTTCGTAATCTTCAACCTCTAACTTTTCCTTGTTGAATCTTGCAATGTAGTCTCTGAGACTCTCATTCTTGCCTTGTTTTATGTAGAGTAGATGGGTTGTCTTCTTCTGAGGTCTTACCCCAAAACAGAAGTTTAGTATGAATCGCTCAGCCAAACCTTTAAAGTTCTCCACAAAATTTTTAGGAAGGGAAGTGAACCAAATATGCGCAGCTCCCATAAAAGTGCTTGAAAAAGCTCGGCACCTCATCTCATCAGGGATTGAATAGATGTCTGTTGCATACTGATACATCTCAATATGATGTATCGGGTTGGTACTTTAATTATACTTGGGAGACACCATTGGTGGTTTGAATTTGGTAGGGGTTGGGAAGTTCACAATTCTTTCCACAAATGGGGAGCCCCTTGAGAACCCCCTTTGTAGTGCGTCTCGACTTTTTATGATGTTCCCTATATTTTCTTTTAGCCATGGAATGGATTCATTCCATGGTTTAGTAACGTCGTACTGAACGAGGTTATCCCCAGCCACCTCCATGGGGTGAACTGAGGGTTCCCCAGCTACTGCACAATGTCGGCTATTGACCTCTTGGCCACAGTCTCGACCAAATAGGGGTCGGCCATGACGAGGCCGATGTTCACCATCTTCCCTCTAAGAGACAACTGCACTTATCGACCTGGATAACCTCTGCCTCTGATCATTGACTAGGTCGAGCCTTTCAAAGGCTGACCCTCTACTCAAGCGATCAAAAGTTGATCCTCTTGGCTGGGCATCAACAGCCTCGACCCTTCTTACTGCGTAACCTCATCTCTACTGTATCGAATGTACTGTGTTGTCTGAAACCTTATATGGCTCCCAGCAGTCTGCTGGAGCATCCTCTGCTTCAATATCATCGAACCTATCCTCGGGGTAAGGGTTTCCTTACCTCCCCAGATGCAAACGCCCAGGGTCAACAACGTCCCTCCTCCTCTGAGGTGTAGGTTGGTCCTTTCGCGGTGCTTGGGGTGGTCCCCTGGCCTCTAGATGTGGTTTAATAGCCACCGAAGTAATCATTTTCGGTGAGACCCCAGGTGGCCTCATCATATTTTGGCCTAGCTGGGCAAACTTCTCCTTCATTGCTTGCTGCATTGCAGCTAATGACCTCAAGGCTGCTGCCACTGAAGCCTTCTCGGACTGGGGTGGTGCTTGGCTGGAATGGGTCCTCCAACACCAGATTATGGAGGAGGTAGTGGTAGCTCCGGTGCCATATGTTAGGGCTAAATAGCTTGCGATGAAAATATTAGAGAGCTTAAATACCTTAAAGGACCTCTTTCAATGGTGAAACAGCTTTACATGAAGGGTGAGGCCTAGTTCACCACCAGACTTTTCGATGAGGTTATGCTACGAAAAGGAATAGATGAATCTTCTTGTTCCCACATACGGTGCCAAGATGATTATACTGGAAACAGTACCACCAGATAAGGTGTTATAACAAGCTCAAGCAAGTGATAATAATGGCAACACAAGAGTATATATATGTATAGTAGGAGATGAGGAGAAGGGGATGAACACAACAATATAAGTGGTTCGGAAAATGCCTACGTCCACTGTGCAGGTGAGTGTAAATATCACTATCAAACGAGGCTCTAATGACCTTAGTAATATAATCACTCCACTTTCTCTCTTTGCTGTCAATGCAACAGAATTTTGGCTAGGGTTTATATTTCTCGATCCTTTTCATGGTAGGAGAATACATGTATATTTAGTGTTTGGGAGGTGTAATGTACCCCCAAGCATGAAATGAGTATGTGTGTGATGATCTAGCTAATCTAATAAAGACATCTGTCACGGTCACATGTAGAGAATGATGATGAAATATTCCCTCATGTGGAGGGAATGATTTGGTTATAACAAATTTGGCCACGAGTTCCAAACCATTCATGCTCTTGTAAATGCTCGGCCCTCTTTTATTGGCGCAACTTCGGCCTGGAAGAGTACGAGGTTAGTGAAGTACGATTGTTACTTTGTTTTGAGGTTATTCATGATGACCTGGGCAACGAGGCTGGCCGAGGTTAGGTATGTGTAGTTGTAACATCGGCTTGGGCCGATGATGACGTTGCCAGATGATTGATCCCATGTAATATTACTATTCTCGGCTGATAATTACAATGTCGACTGGGGACGATGATTGTCTTGAAAGGTGGTTGAACCCATGAGTCCTTGTTGATCTCGTCTTGATGCAAAGCTGAGGTCGATGTATGAGGTAGGTGCAATGTCGGTTGGGGCCGACCTTCTGAGTGATGTCCTTGCTGATGGTTGTCATAGGCTTCTGGTCACCTCGGCTGTGAGATTAGCCGAGGTTAGTTGCTCTGAGTAAGAGTGTGCACTTTGGGCATATCAAAGAGAGTTATGTATCAAAGTTACTAGACCAATTTAAGGTCCTTTGTATTTAAATATTTTAGAAGCACATAAATGCCAATATATTTCATTATGCTTTTGTGCTTTTGTTCTCTTTCTTCCCATATCGTTGGATAATATGCCTTTAAAAATATATCATATGTTTTCCTAATTTGTATATGACCATTCATATCCCCCAAATGGTATGATCCGCCTTTGAATGCTCTATATATTTGGAAAGGTCCTTCCCATATTGGGGACCATTTTTCACTTGTGGGATTGTTTACTCCTGAAGGTAGAATGGTCTTCTAAACTAAATCTCCTTAATTAAAGGACCTCTTTTTCACCTTCTTCTTATAGATGTGAGTTTTTTTCTTCTTTTAGACTAATATTTTGTTATAAGACTCTATCTTTATCCTCATTTATGTTTTCTAATTCAATGTGATTTTCTTGATCATAACCTTTTACTGTCACCTTATTTTAGGCTATAACTCTTAGTGAATTTTGAGTGATTTAAATTGGTAGGATGGTATAGAGACCATAAGTCAAAGCATATGGAGTTACTCTAGTACCTAATCTTTTAGATGTTCTATAAGCCCAATATACTTTTGGAAGAAAGTTATGCCAATCTCTTGGATTCTTTTCGATCACTTTGCTCAAGTTGTTTTTAATCTCCTTATTTTTAGACTATGTTCTACCATTTGATTGAGCATAATAGGGTTCTACCTTAGTCAAAGTTATTCCTAACCTCGAAGTAAATTCCACCACCATTTTTGACTCAAAGATGCTTGCAATGTCTGAGGTTGTAGTTTCTTGAATTCCAAACATGTACACAAAGTCTAGCAAGAAGTCTACTAATTTATTTTAGGTAAATCGCTTCAAAGCTTTATCTTCTACCCACTTGGTAAAATAATTTTTTTCCATAAGTACAAAATTATGCAACTTAGAATGTGGAGGATAGATTTTACCAATGACATCAATTCTATATCATCTAAATGGCAAAGGTTTCACTATATATTGCAAATCATTAGCAGGAACATGCTATAAAGGATTATGTTTTTGGCATTTTTGACAACCTTTAGTGAAGTCCATGCAATCCTTTAATGTGGAGGACCAAAAGAAACCATGTCTTATTGGTAACTATCTCATTTTTGGATCATCTTGATGAGACCCACATATGCCTTCATGAACTTGAGAAGTGGTTGTTAAGCCTTCCTTCTTACATAGGCACTGTAGGATCATACCATTAGCACCTATTTTCAATATTTTTCATCACAAATAATATAATTAGTTTCTCTCAGATGAAAAGCCCTACCCATCTTAATATTTGGGTCAGCTAAATATTCAATGAATGCTTTTCTACAATCTTCTTGACTGTTTATGTTTTTAATCTCAACCAAAGTCCACAAGTTTTGGAGTAATTAAAACATTGCATTGATGGAACTAAATTTTAACTTAGCTTTGAAATGATCATCAATCTTAAATATTGAGGCTTTTTAGTAATTTCATTAGCCTCTTTGTTTGTAAATCTGGGGATATAATTTATTGCAACGTTATAAAATTTTGACAGTAAGTTCAAAGACGCATAATTTTGTAGGGTTAAACTGCCATTGATACATCTATATTCACCAATTACCTATCTTATGACCAAATAACATTCCCCATAGATTTTAATTATAGAAGCATTACAACTTCGAATGATCTTTAGACCGATTATGACAACTTCATATTCCACTTGATTATTGAAACATGAGTTCTCTTCCAATCTATATCTATGTTTGGTTTTGATATGGCTAGGGGACTCAATAATCACCCTTAATCATGAACTTTTCTCAATCATTGGACCATCAAGACATAACTTCCATGGGCTTAAGCATACATATCATATCTCTTATTCAACTTCTGGCACAACTTCATATGGATGATATGATAAGAAGTTAGCAAGTGATTGACCTTTCGTAGCTCTTTCGGGATAATAATGTATGAAAAGCTGAGAGAGTGCTAACACAAATTTACCAATCCCGTTATGTAACATAGGCCATGTCATCATGTATTTAAATCAAATAAAACTTTGAAATGAAATACACCTCTCTAGACAATAAGTAATATCTTAATTTTATTACTGTAAAATATAATGTTAAACATAATTTTTCCATTATAGTGTATCTATGCTCATTGCCATTTTGAGATATACCTAGATAGTATACATCATGCTCCTTATGCTTCTCACAGTCTTGTGCCTACATAACTCCAATTGAGGTATTCATGGCACAAACGTACTAGTTTAGTGGCTTATCATCCTCTGGAGGTGCAAAAATGGATGGCTTAGCCAAGTATCACTTGTGCATCTAGAAAGCTAGAACATTCTCTTCCTACCAATTCATCTTTTCATGATCTTTTAGCCTCAAGAAAGGAGGAAATACTTTCGTTTTCTCTACCACATTAGATATAAATCTATGAAAGAAATTAACTTATCCTAAAACCTTTGTAATTTTTTTATTAGGGGTTGTGCTTTTAATTATGGCCCTAGACTTGTTTATATTTACTTGAATTTACTTTGTAGTACTAGCTACCCCAGGTTATCCGCTGCTAAAATCCCAAAGGAACATTTTAAGTTGATAAAGTCTCATTATTTCGAAGGACTTTTGCAAGTGTGTTATATGATTAGTCATTGTTTTTTATTTGATAATTATATCATCATTATAACACTCTAAAAAGGTGCCAACCATATCATAGAAAATGGTAAACATTCCTCTTTGGTAAGTGGCTCTTGAATTAATTAATCCAAATGAATTTTGAACCTATTTGAAGGTCCCCAAATTATGAAGTCACCTAAAAGCAGTTATATGCACATCTTCTTAATATGCATATTTGTTTTTATCTTGAGTAGCCATCCATCATAGACATGATAGCGTGACCAACGAATCTACCAAATAATAGGTTTACCACTGACATTGGATATTTATCATTTGTAATGGATATATTTAAGTTTCTGAAGTCAATGCATACTCTTAATTTTCCATTTTTGTTAATCCTTGGCACTATTTTAGGTAGCTATTAAACATACTTGGCGGTTCTAATGAACCCTGCATTCAACAACCTTTCAATTGTCTCTTTCATTTTTGTTGTTACTTCCAGAGTCATCTAACGTGACAGTTGTTTAACAGGCTTACATCCTTCTTTGATTTGCACTCAATGCCCCATCAATTTACTATCTAAATTGGGTAATTCATCATACTCCTAAGTGAAATAATCCTTATACTAATCTAAAAGGTCTATAATCAACTGCTGGTCTTCATTTCTTATCTTTTCACGGATGTATGTCACGTCGCACTTTTGTTTTGTTTTGTTCCTAACGTTACTTCCAATAAAAGATCCGGTTGGTTTACCATGAGTTCTTCGTATTCAATTGATAAACTTGTTAGATCACCATTGTCTTGAGGTTTTTCATCCTAACTATTTTGTTCGAATACACAGTTGACCCAATTGATGGTTATTCAACATAATGGCCAAATTTCCATTGGTCTTTTATAAAACAATAGGTTTGTTATCCATTAATAAATTATTTTGTCTTTTTATTTGGTCCCATCATACCAAAGGCTAGTTTTTCCTAAGACACATTTAAAACTTCTTCTCCTAATAACTTGGGTATCAATGTGTCCATTAAAACCAAATATTATGATTTAAGTCTGAACTAATTTAGCAATTTGCTTATTTAACCCAGAAAGAATGGAGTAGGGAATAATGTTAGTGATAACGCCGTTATCTGTTAATATTTTATGGATTAAAACTCAATTCATCCAAGCCTTTATAAACATAGGCTTAATGTGATTGGTCTTATTTTTAGTAGGATCTTCGAACCCATATATTAGATCTAAAGTGGACACCAATAGATTAAGGTTGTCTACGTCTAATTTTTCATCTTCATTTGTCTATATCTTTGGGACTTCTTGCCCCTATCCAGATCTAAACCTTTACGGGAGGATCGTTGCCTTGTTGATTGAAACTTGTTGTGGAAGAGATTGAAATTGGATGAATTATTATCGAGTAGTACCTTGAGGAAAGCTACGAGGAAAGGGAAAATAAGGTTAAGTGTTATAATTGTATCCAATTTGGACATTATGCCTTAGAATGTTCAAAAGAAAGAAGGAGGGACCAAGTCAACCTTGCAAAAGAATATAAAAATAAGACTACTGATTATAATATTTTGTTAGTACACAATGAAATGCGCGGTTGAGATGAAGCTTAGTACCTTGACTCTGGTTCAAGTAACCATACAAGTGGAAGAAGGTAGTTCTTTACTAAACTCAACGAAGGAGTTCGTGGGCATATAAGCCTTGAAAATTCTTCAAACCTATCTATTGAAGGAAAGGGATGAATAAAAGTCTTTCAAAAAATGAGAAAGAATAATACATCTCTAATGTTTACTATATTCCAACCATGAATAGAAATATTCTTAGCATTGGACTATTACTTTAAAAGGGGTATGCTGTTGTAGGTACCCAGGATTGAGAACCATGGGCCTGGACGAGTAGCCCAGTTCTGACGGCCCAAAATCCAGGACCTCTATCTTTTATATTGACCCGATCTCTCCCCACAATCCCATGAAGAGAAGTTATAGGGGAGCACAATCCTGTGAAGGTAAGGGATAGGGAAGATGGCTAATATGAAGGAACCCATCATCTCCACTAACTACCATACACATGTATAAATTAAACCTTAGGTCCGGGGCAAAGGACAAGTTGTATTCTCGATACTTATTCTTCAGAATATAGAGAAATAATACTGACTACACCATCGTGGACGTAGGCACATCTTTGCTGAACCACGTACACCCGTTGTTGTGTGACTGGCATTTTATTTATTCCTTCTTGATCATTACCTCTCTCACATTTATTTGTGTTGCATAATAATTGTCACCACAATTGGCGTCGTCTGTGGGAAACGTTCATCTTTCCCTGAGAAGAGCCCACGCTAAGAAAAAATCTAAGATGTCTGGTCACAGCAGCAACGCTCCTCAAGCATGAGACATTCAAGAGCCACCTGCTCCTCGCAGGATTAGGTCTTAAGTCCGACGTTCAGATCGAGGGGCTCGCTTAGAAAGGCCAGCCTCAGAAGAAAGTCAAGGACCAACAAGGTCCACGCAGATATCCAGATTGATCGATGCATACGAGGCAAGGCTCCACGAGCAGAGGGAGTCTTCTCGCAGATATGAGGCTGAGAATGCTCACTTGAAAAGAGGACTGGAAAGACTGGAGAAGGAACTACGTCCTGATACCAGGAGACACCCCTATCGTACTCCTAGCCCTCAGGCGAGCAAATCTCGCAGCCGAGGAAGGATCCCTAGGCGGCCAATATCCAGGGGACGAAGGTGGCGACTCAGACGATGACCTCCGCGAACAACTAAGAAAAGCTCGCCGCTTCTAGAGCCCTGCTCGCAGCGACGACAACATACGGAACCTGGTCCGCAGAGAAATGGACCAACATCCAGCTCACCGCGGCACCAGGTCGACCAGAGAACTCTCCAGGAGAGCCCTCAAGACCCAGATGAAGTCACCCTTCACGAGGGAAATTAAAGAGGAAGAGGCTCCCAAGAAGTTTGCCATTCCAAGGTTCAAGATTTACGATGGGAAGACTGATCCCATTGATCATGTCAGGCAATACCAGCAGGCCATGACCCTCTGGAATCACCGGGATGCACTGATGTGCCGTATTTTCCCCTCGAGCCTCCATGACGTGGCCCAAAAATGGTTCGAGAAACTCCCTCACTGATCCATCAGAAATTTCAAATCCCTGGCCGAGCTCTTTACGGACCGGTTCATCACCAGCAGCTCCCATCCTAAAAGGATGGATGATCTATTAACAATGAAGAAAACGCCTCAGGAGACACTCCGAGACTACACGAAGAGATACTGGGAGTTATTCAACGAGGTCGAGGACTGCGCAGAAGAGGTGGCAGTAGCTTCATTCAAAATTGGGCTACCTAGCTCTTCCCTCCTTTACCAGTCCTTGACAAAGAAGGAAGCTACGACCATTGACGACCTGATGGCCCGGATTGAGAAATACGCAAAGGTAGACGATGTCACCCGCCTTAATGTAGGAGAAAACGGTCGAGCCAAGCTCACTACCAAGGGAAGTGAGAAAGTTGAGAACCATAAAAAAGGAGGAAAAAGTGGGGGCAAGAATGGCTCCAAAAACGGAGGAAACCCTGACGTTACAAAATTGTTCCAGGCGGTCAACACCGTCTTCAAAGAGCCAATTTACAAAATTCTCGCGAAGATCAAGGATGAGCCATTCATCAAATGGCCCCGAAAAATGGGAGGAGACCCCTCGAAAAGAAATAATGCATTAAGATGCACTTTCCACAACGAGGGAGGGCATAAGACCGAGCACTGCAAGGCTCTTAAGTCCCACCTCGAGGAGTTGGCCCAGTCCGGACATTTGAATGACTTTATGGAAAAGAAGGTAGAGAAAGTGGCTGCCCACAAAGAGACGAAACCCGACAACGTATTGGAAGATGACGCCGGACACGAATTCGCAGTAATCCACGGAGTATCTGACGTCAAGCAAATCTAAGGTGACTCACCTCGAATGGAGGTAAAAAAGCTGACAGCGGTAATGCAAGATTTTCAGATTGACCCAGCAAAATCACAGTCAGGAAAACATCGGCGAGCAGAGGATATCAACTACAACAAGCATATTATTTTCACGGATGAAGATCTTGTGGGAGTAAGGACCCCACATCATGATGCCTTAGTCATTACACTTAGGATAGCCAACTTTGACATCGACAGGCTGCTCATCGATCAAGGAAGCTCATCCGAAGTAATGTACATCGACCTGTTCTGGAAATTGAAGTTGAACATCGCCGACCTAAAGGGAACCACTGTCCCTCTGGTCGGCTTCGCTGGGAAGATGACCATGCCTTTGGGCAAAATAGTACTGCCAGTTCGCGCTGGAAATGTTTCCAAGATGATCGAATTCTTGGTGGTCGACATTGATTCACCATATCAATCCATCCTCGGCAGGGGATAGCTTCATGCAATGAAGGCAGTCTCCTCGACCTACCACCAGAAACTCAAATATGTCACCGAGCGGGGAGTAATGGAGATACATGGCGACCAGGCGATGGCAAGGAAATGCTTCATAGCGGCCATCCGACCAAAGCCAGAGAGAAAAGCCGTTCAAACCAGCGAGAAAGTGGAGGAAGGTGCAATTCCTTCCAAATAGCAATTAAAATATGGAAGGCCTGGAGTGGAAGAGACCAGGATCCTCCCCTCCGAGCGTGTCGTCGAGGACCTGGTAGAAGTGACGGCTAAAGAAGGCGACATCAGCAGAGTCTTCCTGATTGGAGCGTCACTCACTGACCAAGAGCAAAAGGATTTGTCAACCTTACTCAAAAGCAACATAGATGTTTTCTCTTGGGAACCCTATGAGCTGTCAGGAATCGACCCCAATATGGTCTGCCATCAGCTGCACGTCAATCCCACATTCAAGCCGATAGCGCAGAAGGCTCGACGAACTGCTCCTAAAAAGGCCAGAGCAATAGAAAAAGAAGTCGAAAAACTGTTGGATGCAGGGTCTATATGGGAAGTGCAATTCCCCAAATGGTTATCCAACCCAGTGGTAGTCCCGAAAAGCAACGGGAAGTGGAGAGTTTGCATAGACTTCATTGACCTCAACAAAGCCTGCCCCAAGGATAGCTTCCCCCTTCCGAAAATAGACCAACTAGTAGACGCCACCGAAGCTCACGAAAGAATGAGTTTCCTGGACGCGTACTCAGGATATCACCAGATTCCCCAGTATGCCCCAGATCAGGACAAAACGGCGTTTATCACGACGGTTGGTTTATACTGTTACAAGGTCATGCCTTTAGGGCTCAAAAATGCAAGGGCAACCTATCAGCAGCTAGTAACTAAAATGTTCAGGAATCAGATGGGCGACACAATGGAGGTCTACATCGACGACATGCTCGTCAAAAGCAAGGAGAAGGAAAATCACCTCTCGGAACTGTCAAGTACCTTCGAAATCCTCAGGAAGTACCGAATGAAACTCAACGCGAGCAAGTGTTCCTTCGGTGTCCAGTCAGGAAAGTTTCTTGGGTATTTGGTCAGTAAGCGAGGCATAGAGGCTAATCCGGACCACATTGATGCAATCAACAGAGTGCAACCTCCTCGCACTGTCCGAGATGTACAAAAGCCCACTGGAATGCTCGCTGCTCTAAATCGTTTCATTTTTAAATCCTCCGAGAGATGCAAGCCTTTCTTCCAACTCTTAAAAGGCAGCAAAACAGTAGAATGGACCCCAGACTGCTCGCGAGCATTAGACGAGCTCAAGTCCTACCTAAGCTCTCCACCATTGCTTGTCATACCACAGCAAGTGGACTCTTTGTACCTCTACCTCTCTGTATCCAGTCATACTGTCAGCTCAGCACTAATGTGTGAAGTTACAGGAATCCAACATCCAGTCTATTACGCGAGCAAAACCTTATTAGATGCCGATCAGCGCTACCTACCATTGGAAAAGCTCGCATTCGCCCTAGTAATGGCCTCGAGGAAACTGAAGCATTACTTCAAAGCTCATACGATCATAGTCCTTACATCACACCCCCTCAAGGCTGTCCTAAGGAAGGCGGATTTGTCGGGCAGACTGTCTAAATGGTCAGTCGAGCTCGGTCGATTTGACATCCAATTTCAACCAAGGACAGCTATCAAGGGTCAAATCCTTGCTGATTTCATAGATGAATTCACAGGCGAAGAACCCTTTGACCAGCCTAAGCCAACAGAACAAAACAACCAGCCTACAGTGGAAAGATGGAAACTATTCATTGATGGAGCCTCCAACTCAAAGGGGGCAGGGGTAGGAATTGTTCTCATCACTCCAGAAAATACAGTCCTTGAGCAAGGAATCAGGCGGGGATTTGCAGCCTCCAACAACGAAGCAGAATACGAAGCCTTAATAGCAGGTCTCCAAAAGGCACAAACTCTGGGAGCAAAGCATTTGCAGTTATTCGGTGATTCGCAACTAGTTTCCAATCAGATAAGTGGAGACTATAACGCGAAGGATGAGAGAATGGCAGCCTACCTCTCCTTGGTAAAAAACTTAATGACGAGCTTTGAAGAGATCAACATCCAACAATTTCCCAGGGGGCAAAACAGCCACGCTGATGCCTTAGCAGCCCTGAGCTCGGCAGTTGATTCTAACCTTAAAAGGATCATCCCTATCGATTTCCTCGGTTGCCCAAGCATTTACCCCAACTGCGAGCTGACAACAGCAAAACCAATACTCTAATTGGAATCAGCCCCCAGTTGGATGGATCCCTTGAAAGACTATTTAAAGAATGGAATGCTCCCAGAGGACAAGAGAACTGCCCACCAGATAATAGTCAAAGTTGCTCACTTTCACTTATCCACAGGAGGCAACTTGTATAAAAGATCTTTCTCCGGCCCCTACCTTAGATGCGTCCACCCAGGCGATGTCAAGGAAGTGCTTCACGAGATTCACGAAGGAATTTGTGGAAGTCATGTCAGAGGAAGGTCTCTAGCCTTCCGAGTAATGAAGGAAGGTTATTGGTGGCCATACATGCAAAAGGACTCCGCAGTATATGTCCGCAAATGCCTAAAATGCCAACTTCACGCTCCCATGTTCCACCAGCCCGCCAGCGAATTAAAATCCCTGACCAGTCCCTGGCCCTTCGCCCAGTGGGGGATGGACATCGTGGGACCACTGCCCACCGCTGCCGGCAATCGCAAATACCTGTTGGTTGCAACTAATTACTTTACCAAGTGGATCGAGGCAGAACCACTGGCGAACATCCGAGATGCTGACATGATAAGGTTCGTATGGAGAAATATAATCACTCGATTCGAAATCCCCAGAACCATCATCACTGACAACGGAACACAGTTCGAGAGTGGCCCTTTTCAGGACTTCTGCAACAAACACAGGATCAGGCACCACTTCAGCTCGGTGGCCTACCCTCAAAGCAACGGACAAGCAGAAGCCTCCAACAAAACAGTGATCGCTGGATTGAAGAAGCGGTTAGAGAAATCCAAAGGGGCATGGACAACCGAGCTACCGCATATCCTATGGACATACAGAACGACTCCTAGGCGAGCAACAGGAGAAAAGCCATTCTCACTAGCATATGGTATGGAAGCGGTCATCCCACTAGAAGCAGGATTGCCTACAATGAAATCCGACCTTGTCGAGCAAGGCCAAAATGATCAGGCTTTGCTCGCAGAACTTGACCTGGCTGACGAGCGCAGGGAACTTACCCTAGTAAAACTAGCAAGCTATCAGCAACAGCTCGCGAAGCACTACAGCAAAAGGGTCAATCCGAGGAAATTCAAAGTTGGGGACTATGTTCTAAGAAAGGTCCTGGGCAACACAGTGAAGCCATCAGACGGTAAACTGGGCCCAAACTGGTAAGGACCTTATAAGATAATTAGAGACGACCTGCGAGGTGCCTATCATTTGGAAACGATGGAGGGCAGAGAGATACCACGAGCATGGAACGCAGTTAATCTCAAGAAATTCTATTTTTAGGAGTTCTATTATTAAATCTTTTATTGTATTCATTATGTGAAAGGACAGTTCATTTCTCAATTCGCTAATGAAAATCTCTCAGTTGATCACTCTCTAATTAGTAACAGTTATATCTTATTACACATCCCTTCCAAATCACTGGCATAACGGTTGACATAGCAGGGGAACACCCCTCCTCAGGTCATCGTCATGAAGCACGACATACCTCTTAGCATTGCCCCTGGAAATATATGAAGCCCTACAGAGTATTCTTAGGCATCAAACCTACTTTGGTTAAACGAAATCCTAACCGGATGAAGACATCCAATACCAGGTGTGTCCTCGCCAACTACCCTACTTAGGCCTAAGGGAGTGTGACGACACAACCTAAAAGGTAAAGTGAGGGCACAATGGTATTCTTATACTGGACTGGGCGGACACTCACATGACAAAATAAAAAGTATTGCGAAGCAGCAAAAATATAAAAGGATTAGATGAACACGTTTAGTTTGTAAAATTGCCCAAAACTCGAACTTTTCATTAATCTTTTATATTTACAAACAATGATAATACATGTTTAGTCGGCGAAGCTCACCCCAAGCATTTACAATTATCAAAAAGAAAAAGAGTAACAAAATCTCAAGGAGGAGGAAGCCTCCTAGCAAGATAATCAGCAACTTTAGCTCTCCTTCCATCATCAGGAGCAGGGGCGAGCTCCTCCACGACCTCATTTGCGTCCAATTCCAATAGTTGTCGGGGAATAGCATCAATGGGTATCCATCGATCATCCCGCCTGAATGGATTGGGCATCAGAGTAGAGGAGGACATCTCGTGTCGATACCACAACGTCGAGTTCCTTGGAATCTGCAGCTCTTTAAGGGCACTCAACCACCCCCTGATGAAGGAGAGCTCCTCGAACTATGATAGTCTCGTCAGAGCTTCCAGCCAGCCTTGATCATAGCCATCAGACCACACTTGTTGAGGACCGTTCTTGAACAGATGCCGAAGTCGGGTGACGTCCCTCTGGAGCCCAGCAGCAGTCACATAAGCTCACCGAACATCGCCGCGCAGCTCCTCCATTTCCCTCTCACTCTGTTCCTCGACTTCCCTATTCCTACCCCTGGCACTCCTACCAGCACGTGGGAGTGAAGGCCGAGCAGCTCGCGACGAAGAAGAGCCTTGTAGGACTGTCGAAACGATGCTCGGCGAATCCTCCTTAAGCCTAAGGACTTCCCTCCTCAAATCTTCATTCTCCTGCTGCAGGAACTCCCCGACCTGGTTAATCTCGGTGGCCTCCAGCAACCTTGCTCTCAGTGCACTGACTTCTTCTTGCACTGAAGCACCGATTTCTTCCATCTCCTGGAGCCTGTCCTTCAGCTTGGCCATTAGCTCGGACTGATCCTTATATTTTTGGTTCCTTGACTTAGCAAACCTGCAAAGCCTAGCAAAGGCCTGACAAACTGCAGGGCTTGCATTAGGACCAAGAGTCCTACCTAGTTGGGAGGTAACAGGAATATAGTCATCCACATCAACCAACTACAGATAAAAGAAAGATAGAAAAGAGAAAGGGATCAGTGTAAACAAAAGGAGAATCTTATCATTCATTAATAAAGACCGAGTACATCGAGCAGAAAAAACTTGGGAAATTACAAGGAAAAAAAAGGTACAGAAGAAAACCCTAAGAACAAATCAACTAGCAACCTCAGGCTGCCCAGCAGTGTTTGGCCGCTTCTCCTTATCAGCCGCAGCAAAAGTACCCCCCCCCCAGCAGGAACTGTATCCAAGGGAAGATCAGCACCCCCGATGGTTGGAGCAGGAGATTCTTCGTCTACAGTTGGCTTAGGACCCGGGTCGTGCTCGTCAAACAAGGGAGACTCATCATCCACACCAGCAGCTAGAAGAGCTTTGTTCCAGCCCTTCTTGAAATTCAGACGACTGATGTAGCCAATCTGAACTTCAGCATCATCATAAGCAGCAGCCCACCCGGAGTTGTATGAGTCCTCCTTAATGGTGGCTGCCTGGGCCTTCTCCGCCTCCATTTGCTCGGCCAGAACTCTGCTCTTCTCTGCAAGGTCCAGCTTGCTCGCACATACCAGATCATAAGCCTTCCTCAGCTCGCCCAGCTCCCGGACAGAATCATCCCTCTCGCGAGCGGAGGTGGCAAGGGCCAAATCAGACGAGATCCGAGCAGCATCGACAGCCTTGAAACTGGCCTCGAGCTCTTTACCCTTCAGCTTCAGGGCAGAGTTTTCTTGCTCCAGTTCACTATTTTTCTTCACCGGCTCGTCGCGTGAGCGATACAGCACATCGAAGTCGATAACGAACTACAAAAAAGAAAAAGATATAAGAAGAGGAAAGAAAAAGAAGTCAGAAAAACACGAGAAGAAAATAAACCATACCAGAGCAAGCCTATGACTAGCCTGAAGGTCCAGATGCTCCGAACCCATTGCCCTTTGGAAATCAGCCGGGAGGACAGCTCTCTCGAGCAGGGCTGGAGCTAGCTGAGGGGAGGTCGCCACGGAAGCTCCCTCAGGCAGAGCAGACACTGGAACTAAGGCCTGGCTGGTCTTCATCCTTGCCTCAGCTCTCCTCTTCTCCTCCTTCTCGCTCTCTCTCTTCCTTCTCTCCTCGACCCTTTTCCTTTCTTCCAACTTCTTCTGCTCCTCCTTCTTTCTCTCCCTCTCCTTCACCTGCTCTTCTTCTCTCTTCTTCCTCTCTTGCTCCTGAGAGGAAGGCCGAGAAGATGTAACCACAACCCCAGATGCAGTCTTCTATTTCTTCGGCTTTTGTGCAAGGAGCACATGGTAGTCATCGTCATCATCTCTGATCAGGTTCTTCCTTGGAGGCATCTTTCTGCCTGAACTGCTAGTAGTGCTCGACGAGTCTTGAGCTTCGGAATCCTCTTCAGAAGAACTGCTACTGTCAGCACTCCCAACACCCAAATCACTCACAGCGCCTGCAGGCTCACTCTCCGAGCTTCTCTCCTCTTCGTCCAACTGGATGGGCTCAGCCGTAATATCTCCGAAAGAGTCAAACTCTAGAACGCTATCCACAGGTCGTGCTATGAAGCTGGAGCCTGTGTTCTTGTACTCGAGCAAAAAAGCAGCAGACCTGGGATGCTCGCCGTCACCCAGAGGCTCCTTAATATTCCAAGCTTTCACAAGTTCCGAGATACGAACCTCGCTGAGAGTAGGCTCCAAATTCTTTGTCCTCACTGTGAAAGAAAAAGCAAAGAGTGGTTAGAAAAATCATAAGTCAGCAAAGGTTAAAACAATAATATAACATCTACCTATATATTCTTCCCTATAAAAGGGAACAGTGGACCTCTCAGACCTCGACCCTTCAGATTGGGGGGAGAACTGCCAATTCCTAACAAGAAAACCTTCTTGTCAGTAGTCCTTATGGGAATCAGGTAAATTTACTACCAATACCCTATCAGGGCTCCTAGACTTAAGGTACAGGACACCTGAACTCGTTCGAGAGAAGGAGTAACAAAAGCAGACCTCGGCAAGCCCTAACCTTGTGCCGTACAATTGATTTATCCTATGCACGCCGTTCACTATTTTCCATACGTTGGGAGAACATTGTGCAGGTACAATACTAAAATAGCTAAAGAAATGCAGAAACAGATCATTAGGGGGAAAGGTAAGTCCCCCCTGGGAGAGCAACAAAACATGAATCCAATGTGCATCCTCTATATCCCTAACGTTCCAAGGAGGCGAGGCACAACACTCAATCTCTACCCACTCAGGAATGTTGTAGAATTTCCTAAACTCCGCGACCGACCTATTTCCAATCTTCGCCATTGGAAAATACAAGAAAAACTACAAACCAAAGAGAAAATGCAAAGAGCACGAGAGACTTACAAGACAGAAGATCAGGTCAAATGGCGAAGAAGCAACGAGAGTAGAGATCGAAAGCAAAAAGTACAAAGCGTAAGAGTTCTCAGAAGATAGAAGATTGCTGGAAAAGCTGAAGCGACGAAAAGAAATGTGCCTTATTCCAACGAGCCTTCAAATCTAATCATAACGCACGGATAGCGAAGCGGGTGCCGCCAAAGTAACTTCACAGTTTTCAAAGAATCACAAATCAGCCGTAATGGCTGATCATTTAAATTCATTGGACCCATAAACATGGCCCAACGAATTTAGGGGCAATTGTAGGTACCCAGGATTGAGAACCATGGGCCTGGACGAGTAGCCCAGTTCTGACGGCCCAAAATCCAGGCCCTCTATCTTTCATATTGACCCGGTCTCTCCCCACGATCCCATGAAGAGAAGTTATAGGGGAGCACAATCCCGTGAAGGGAAGGTATAGGGAAGATGGCTAATATGAAGGAACCCATCATCTCCACTAACTACCATACACATGTATAAATTAAACCCTAGGTCCGGGGCAAAGGACAAGTTGTATTCTCGGTACTTATTCTTCAGAATATAGAGAAATAATACTGACTGCACCATCGTGGACGTAGACACATCTTTGCTGAACCACGTACACCCGTTGTTGTGTGACTGGCATTTTATTTATTCCTTCTTGATCATTACCTCTCTCACATTTATTTGTGTTGCATAATAATTGTCACCACAGCTGTTCTTATGGAGAATGATACTCACTTCCTCAAAGATACAAGTGGTAGACTAATTTCAATGGTTCTATTGAAGAATAATTACATATTCCCGTTAAACCTTAATACCAATAAGGAAAAATACTTCCTTGGGCTAATGGAGAATGAGTCATGGAAGTGGAATTTCCTCTTTGGCCATCTTTATCTCAATGGATTAAATCTCTTGTTGATAGGATGAATGGTGAATGGCCTTCCAAAAATTGAGCCACCAAGTAATTTATATGAATGGTGTTGACTTGGAGAATAATTAAGAATTTATTTTCCCATTCGTAAGGCATGGAGAGCGAATGGAGCACTGAAATTGGTGCACACGAATATGTGTGGACCACTAGAGACTATATCATTTTAGAAGTAATAAGTACTTTATTACTTTTATAGATGATTATAGTAAAAAGTTTTGAGTATACTTTTTAAAAAAAATCTTCACCCTTTATTGTATTCATGAATTTTAAGGCCTATATTGAAGTAGAAAGTAAGTGCAAGTTGGTAACTATTGGATCTGATCGAGGGGGAGAGTACACTTCAAATTCATTTTAATAATTTTTCATAAAACATGGGATACTACACCAACTCACAACTACCTATACCCCATAGCAAAATGGGATAGATGAACAGAAGAATCGCACTATCCTTGAAATGACGAGATCCATGATTAATGAGAAAGGATTGCCAAAGCAATTCGAGGCAAAATTTGTTGCATGTTCAGTATATTTGGTAAATATATGTCCAATCAAGAGTGTTACGAACATGACACCTCATGTAATGACCACATTTTTATCTGCATATAGAGTTTACTTTTACAATTGCTTCTCACTTACTAATAATAATGTTTTATTATTACATATGTGATATTCTAGGTTCTTAATATGACAAAATCCATTTTTAAATATGAAGAATCAACTGCAAATGGGGCAAATCCAAGTCTTATGGCATATCCTAAGCTAAATGATAAGTTTCAGGGTAAAAATATAAATTTATGAAACTTTAGGGACTTGATTTTAATTAAGAAAGTTTTAGGGACCAAAATGAAAAATAAAAAGGTCCTTTTTGTAAATAAAATATTTTTAAGGACCTCTAAGAAATAATGAACATATATAGTGCCAAAATTCCCTTTATGTGTAAAATGACCTTATACCCTTAATAACTTTCCACCTAGTGCTTTATTTTGCCACCACCACCTTACACAAGTCATCCATATAGATAAAGCTTAAACATGTGTTGTCTTTAGAGAGAAAGCTAAAACATATGTCGTCGTTGGTAAAATTAGACTGCAAGAACCCTCATTACGCGACACCTCGACGATAACTCACCAAAATAAATGCTTAGTCTCCTAGACACGTCAACACCGTAATATATTTCGAAAACTATAAATAGGGCCTTTAGGATCCTTTTAACTCACACCAAATCTTTGAGAAATAATTAGAAAAAAGTTTGGAAAAGTTTAAGAAGAAGTTTCATCTTAATATTAACGAGTGATCCAAGACTTCATATATTTTGGGTGAGTACTCTATGAAATTCCTTCCGCATTTCAATTATATGATATTATGAAAACAATATATATTTTGTAAACTATTTTTATTCTGAAATTAATCTAATACCAATGATTGATTTATTATGATACGTTTGTATTTGTCCATATAGACATACCGATTAACATGAGTATTGAAAATGATATTGAATATTGAAAATTAGATTCAGCCTAAGGGACCTCTTTACTGACTGACCTTTCAGCAGGGTTATCGTTGGTGTGCCCTAAATAAGACATTGTGATAAACAAGTTTGATTTACTCTCAACTACTAGGGAATAATACTTTGAAAGAGTACGATATTAGAGTGTACTTAGCCACTAAAATGATATGATTGAAAGAAAAAGATATTGCATTTGATTTGTCACATCTATTCTATTCTAAGTTATTCATTTCTACATATTGTCATTCACATATAAATATATTACTACAAGTTCATATCCATATATGTATATGCTTATGTTCTTACTTGAATAGGTATCTATTTTATGAAAAACCTTGGAATATCTAGAGATTGAACCTCATTCGGCTTTTAGCTGATGTTGTGTAAATAACTATTTTCAGGAAATAATTAGGCTCACGGATGGAACATAAAAGGACTATGTTTAAGATTTAGCTTTTGGAGCTCTTTTTGTTATTTTAAGTAAAATGATTATTTTATAAGATAGAGCATGTTTGGATCTCGAGTAATAGGTTTTAAATTTTGTCACAAGATGTAACTCGTTAATACTTTTAAAATATATGAAGTTTTTTTTTTAAAAGTTCTGATGATATAATTCCTTCAGTAGTTTACGATTCATGATCATGTAAATGTATTTTGGGGGGATTTATTTTAACAAATATTTTAAAACCAAAATATTGAACGCCTTAGTGGCATGTCTAGACACTCGTTCCCTACTAATTTAAGGATGGGGTCGTGACAGAGGTGGTGGTAGAGCATAAATTACTAACTCGAAGACTACTGGACATAAGTTTCGAATGTTATAGATTTTAAGTTTCGATACATAGGATATAGGATTAAATATTCGACTTATGTGATAACCCTCCATATGTGTTACATTATATATAATTGTTCTTCGATTTTTCAATCTAGAGGTAGTATAATACATCTTACATTTTTCCATAACTATAGAAAATGACCAAGACAATATTAACTACGGGAACTAATGGATCAAGTGTGGAAGGATCAGAAGGTGCAGACAATGCGATTGAAAATTTAGCAAAGATTGTGGAGCGTCAGGTGAATAATGGAGCACCAAGTTATCCTGAATTAAGTAGATGTACTATTGAACAGTTCAAGAAGTTAAATCCTCCATCTTTTAAAGGTAATCCTAACCCCACTAAATCAGAAAGTTGGGTGATGCAAATGGAAAAGATATTTGATGTTCTTAAGTCTATAGATTAATAAAGGGTTTCATTTGGAAGGTTCAAGTTAGAATGTGAAGCTAAACATTGGTGGAGAATGACTAAGAGAATATATGAGGAAAGGAATAACACCATAGGTTGGAATGACTTCTTAGTGATCTTCTACAAGAAATACTTTCCTGAAATGGGGCACGATCGAAAAGCAGTTGACTTCATGAGCCTGGTTCAGGGAAATATGATGGTTAGTTAATACGAAGCCAAGTTTACTGAGTTATCCCGTTTTGCACCTCATGTTGTGGTAATTGATGTTTTAAAAGACAAGAAGTTTGAACGCGGCTTAAGGTTTGAATATTTGTAATCGAATTTCCATCCTAAAGCTGACATCATATATTGATGTGGTGACTAGGGCTACGATAGTTGAGAATGCCAATAAAGAATATAATCAGGTTAGAGAAGGGAAGAGGAAGTTTGGTTAGCAAAGACTAAGGACAACAAACCCTTTAGGACTATACCTAATATAGGGCAACCTTTTATAAATAAGCCATTTAATGTTGATAGATCCCAACAATTGTGTAATATTCATAAAAGGCAACCATGTTACCTCGAGATAGGAAGTTTCTTTGGGTGTGGACAAAAGGGACATAAAATGGGAGATTTCCGTAAAAAAGGGAAGGTGCCAATAAAGCCTTTTAACGACAATAAGGATCATGGAAGACAAGGCAAAAATTTTAATCTTTGTGATGCAAAGGCTTCTAATGTAGTAGTGTTCGATATACTTTCTACATGTGCACAACCTTTTCAAGTTTTAATAGATCCGAGTTTTAATCATTCATTTATGTATGTACATTTTGTTGATCTCTTCATAATATGCTTGTACCCTTGAATCGTAGCATATACATTTTTACTCCTTCGGGTGAGTTATTGATGGGAACATTTGTATTTAAGTCTTACCCTGTAGATGTCAGTAGTCATAAACAATTCACTGATTTGATATCTTTAAGCATAAGAGATTTTGAAGTCATTTTGGGGATGGATTGGCTAGCATCATATCATTCTAAGGTAGATTATTTTAAGAAAAGAGGTACTTTCCAAATTCCTAACCAACCAAAATTCAGTTTTGAAGGAACTGGCATCATATACCCCATATGTATTATCTCTGCAATGTAAGCCTATATCTTCTTAAGAAGGGATGTCAAGGATTTCTTGCAAGTGTTATTGATTTGCAAATGAAAGAGTCTAGTTTAGAATATATTCCTATAGCTAAACATTTTCCAGATAATTTACCCATTCTACCTCCTAGTAGAGAAATAAAGTTTACGATTGACCTTATTCCTGGGACTATACCAATCTCAAAACCACGTTATCGCATGGGACCTTTCGAATTAAAGGAAGTGAAAGTTCAATTACAAGATATGTTAGACAAGGGTTTTATTAGTCCAAGTATATCCCAATGGGGTGCTCCAATGTTATTTGTTAAAAAGAAGGATGGGACAATGAGGTTATGTATAGATTGTCGTGAACTTAATCGGTGTCCATAAGAATAAATACCCCCAATCTCGTATAGATGATTTGTTTGACCAACTTCAAGGTGCGCAAGTAATTTCTAAGATTGACCTTAGGTTGGGCTATCACCAACTGGAGATTAAGGAAGATGACATTTCGAAATGAGCTTTTTCGTACTAAATATGGTCACTATGAATTTCTTGTGGTGCCATTTGGACTTACTAATGCACTAGCCATTATTATGAATATGAGGAATAAGTGTATAGGAAATATTTAGATCAACTAGTGGTAATTTTCGTTGATGACATCCTAATTTATTCCAAGAGTATCGAAGAAAAGGAGAAGCATTTAGAGATAGTACTACAAATCCTTAGGAAGGAGAAATATATTCGAAATGAAAGAAGTATACTACACCAAATCAGGGCAATTGCAACGGTTTCTTCCCGTTACAAAATGTATTTGTAACGGATTTAATCCGTTAGAAAATTGGTGTTTTTTATTGATACTAATAGAAATTGTAGCGGATAAAATCCGTTAGAAATTTAATATTTGTAGAGGATAAAAATCCGTTAGAAATTCAATATTTGTAGCAGATTTTATCCGTCACAATTTATTTTGTAAAAGATTTAGGACTAGTACGCATCCCGTTTATTAGCAACGAATTTATTGAATTGTAATGGTTTTTACCCGTTACAAATTCTATATTTGTAACGGGTAAAAACTGTTACGAAATACATTGTAACGGATTTGGAACGATATAAGTCCGTTAGCAATATTAATATATTTTACAAAAATATTAATTTCTTATTAAACAAATAAATATAAATTCACACTTAACCAATTCCCACAAAGTTAACTCAAAACATAATTTCAAACACACGTGAAAAAATGAATGAGAATACATTTCGGTGATATTAAAATGATCCAAAACTATATTTTATTCATAACCATTAAAATTCCAAAAATAAAATGTAGTACAAGATAAACCATTTTTCTTTTAACAATAATAGTACTCAAAACAAAGTCTAAAAGCTTTAAGTTCTAGAAATATTATTCTCCCAAAAATAGTCTTCATGATATTCCTTACAAAAGTAAACTTCATTCTTCCAAATGTAATCTCCATATTTCCCAATAAGAACCTGTTGAACAAACTTAGTCTTAGTAAATGTGTACGCCTAAATGAGTAAATAACATAAAAGACTAGTACATTCAAGTACCATTGACACGCGTGCAATTTAATTTGGCCAACTAAGAGTCCAGTATTTATGCAGTTAGTTTAGTCAAGTTACTTTAGTAAGGTTTGATGTGTTTGTACCTATTAACGTCTATTTTTAACACAAAAAATAGGCATATACAAGTCAATTTGTCCAATCGAGGGTCCAATTAGGACGTGATTAGTTTAGACAAGTTATTTTGGTATCGCTTTAGATCTCAAACTCGCTAGTAGAGCCAGTAGTATGAGAATTATTTAATAACATAAAACAAGGATTAACATAAATTTAAAAGTATAAATACACACCTTACACCCTTACATCCCGCACTGTAATATACGAATCTTGTACGACTTCAAAAACTCCACGTTCGGCTGGACATATGGGTCCGAACAAAAGTATTTAAACATACCAAAATGCTAAAATCGTCAATTATCTAAACTTCAATAATATTACAACTCAAATTTGGGAAATTGAAGAAAAGTACTTGCATAAATAAATGAAAAACTAAATATATTTCTTTTAGCAAAGGAGTAAGTTAATATTAAAGCATTCCAATTTTTCCACTCATCCCCTATATTATAGTTAACTAGTTTCCACAAGTCATTTTACAACAAAATAATTAGCGATCGTACGATGGATCCCCTACAGTATATTTAGTAGGACAAAATGATTAAAGAAAGCTCATTCTATCCTCGAGCATCATCTCGAAGACATGCCCCTTCCCGCATAATCAATACCCTTTTAGTAAATAAGCTGCATAACAAAACGAAACCATCACAACAATATAAAATATAAATTTTCACCATAGATTACATGGTGTCTATGATTCAACCAAATGCCGCTACAAAAGAGATCAATGTCTCCAATAAGGTAGAAAGAAAGGCATAAAAAGTTGAAATTAAAATTAAAAAATTGACATGGAAAACAATGAAGAAAGAAAGAGTTGTCTACATATGGCTTAGACATCTTGCACACCAACCAAAAAATCAATTTCATATATAATAATTTTACAAACACAACATAGTACTAATAAAAAATGATATCTTCTTTCCATCCGTTAAAAATTATACCTTCTGGAGATGAAAATTAAAGCAGATACCAAATTATCGGAATGAGGAATTGCCAAGGATCTGTGTAATAAAGCGTGTGTTCAAAGTATGCATCAATTCTCCAAAACACAATATTGTTCTTTGAGACAGATGCCCCTACAAAAATTGTACAATTTTTTTCAACAAACCTGGTTTGCCAGCAATCCACATACTAATTAAGGCTCACATGTTAAATGCTTGTCTCGTTATGAGTATTCATGGTTTCTTGGAATCTAAGTTGGTAAATTCACAATTAAAATTTGGGCATATGAATTGACAGTTATGTGATTCAAAATTTTAACATGAATTAGAAGGCTTCATATTAGAATTAATCAATCCGATATTCCCACAAACCAGATATTCTAACCAAATGAGAACTAATGCTTGCTTTCATTCTTCCGCTTCTCAATGACAAATCAGGTTGGATAAGAAGTTTTTATAATTTTTGTATGTTTAGCACACTCTTCTTTCCATGTTGAGAAAAACAAACATATACGTTCTTTGAGCATTAGAAATTTTCAGGCTACTTTCAAATTTTGACAAAAAGAGAATTTAGAGCTCTTTTTTTAAGTATCATTCATAAAAAATAGTAGTAATAATAATTTGACGATCTAAGGAATGCATGTTCACAATATATACAATGCTTTTTGAATGAACTTGTTGTAGCAGCAATTTAAATAATTAAATGCAGAATTAAAAACAGGAACGAAATTACCCAATTTTTGGAGCTTATAAATCTGGGGCAGAAAAATATAAGAAAACCGGAACTGGACAGTCAAGAATACGGCTGAGTCGCGGACTAGGTCGCTCTCTTTAAGGTGTTTCGCGGCTCTGCCTCCAATTGTGCCGACAGTGTACAGCCCCGTCACCCCCAGGATAAAACAGTCTCCAATTAAATTACGGATTGATAGCACAAGAATTAATCCGGTCTGTATACACCCATCCTGTATTAATTGCTCGATTCTATAATTAATCTGTACACAAATGAGATTAATTATTCTGGAAAAAAGTATTCTGGGAGAAGAATTTTTTTTCAGAACTGTAGAGAAAATTTTTGTGTTGGAAGAAGGTAACTGTATGCCAAAACCGGAGGCAACCAGCTCTTTTATGGGGCAAAAAGAAAAGAGACGTTGGTAAACAACGTGGAGAAAAAACTGGAAAAAGTGGGCAACTCGGTTGAAGAAATCAACACGGAATAAACCACGTTTTAATTTTTCGGAATTAATTACCGTTAAAAAATAATTTTTAAAGCCCAAAAACGTTAATTTATTTACCCAAAAAATTAATTCTTAATGAGCCCAAGCCCAAGACCCAGGACCCGGACACGGGCACGGGCCGGGCCGAACGGACGGCGGCGGCGCGCGCGCGCGTGTGTGACTTGGCCCATTGGGTCTGCCCCATATGCCCACAAAAACTTGAATGCCCAAAGGGCTGAACCTTTGTTCCCAAAAAATTGTAAATATACACAACACAAATCAATCATCCCACCGATGTGGGACACAGCCTAAAGGCTGTTTCAAAGCTTTGCACTTCTAATAACAGCTTTGACAGCTGTATCCCAACAATCCCCCACTTGCAAAATTTGAAAATATTTTATCGAGCAATAATTCATAGAATTGTGCATAAGCAAAGGTGTCTTTCGACTTGAACCTTTACGTAGTAAAGATGATTCAGAATATACTAGAGTAACCGTAGTTTTGAACTCTATCTCTAACAACATCCCACACACAACCCTACTTGGGTGTAAGTCTAATAGCTAGCACGTTACGGCCATGTGCTTCTATCCCAGTATAGTGAACGCTTTAGGAATTTGCCCAAAATATCCATAGGAAGCGGCCACACTTCCACATTCACATAGGTGAGTCTATCAAGAATACTCCTGTAGCTAAGTACCCCACTTAAAATAAAGCTATAGATCTCATTAAGAGTTATAATAACTCATCCTCAACTCGCTTCAGGATATCATGCTCCATAGGGATGGACTCGGAGTAAAACCCCGTTCTATATTAATTAATAATCGCATGATTCAACCCATATCACTTGTGACTTGTTATTACCCTTTGAACATATTTCTTGGGATCTCCAGTCTATATGTTGGGTTACCATCACAAATGACTCATTTATCCAAGGGCTTTAGTCCCATCCCTTTCGTGGTGTTCCACACCTTCTCCCTAGCTAGTCCTTTCGTCAAAGGATCAGCTAAGTTCTGTTCAGACCGTATATGATCCACCCTCACAGCACCCGTAGAGATAAATTCTCTAACAGTACTGTGCTTACGACGTATTTGTCGTTTCTTACCGTTATAATAACGGTTCTCAACTTTTGCAATAGCCGCGGTACTATCACAATGAATCAAAACGGCTGGAATCGGTCTTTCCCATAATGGGATATCTGACAGGAGGTTTCTTAACCAACCTGCCTCTTCCCTAGCAGCAGCTAGCGCTATCATCTCAGACTCCATAGTGGATTGAGCCAAAATAGTTTGTTTCTTAGATTTCCAAGAAACTGCACCACCAGCGATGCTAAATATATATCCACTAGTAGCCTTAAAATCATCAGATAGGGTGTTCCAATCAGCATCACTAAATCCTTCAAGGACAGCGGGATGCTTATTATAGTATAATCCGAGGTTCATCGTCCTTTTAAGGTACCGCATGACCCTCTCAATAGCATGCCAATGCTCCATACTAGGTCTACTAGTAAATCTACATAGTACTCCCACAGCATAAGCTATGTCAGGTCTAGTGCAATCTGTAGCATAACGTAAGCTACCAATAATGCTTGCATAAGCATTTTGTTTTACACTGTCGCCAGTGTTCTTAAATAACTTTACACTAGGGTCAAATGGAGTACTAGCAGGTTTACAGTCAAAGTAATTATATTTCTTTAGAACTTTCTCAATGTAATGAGATTGATCCAAAGAAAGTCCATTTTCTGACCTAGTAATATTAATTCCTAATATTACACTAGCTTCACCCAAATCCTTCATATCAAAGTTAGCACATAATAATGATTTAACATTTTCTACGGCATGATTATTGGAACAAAAAATAAGCAAGTCATCAACATAAAGACATATGATAGTGCAAATGTTCTCAACATATTTATAATAAATGCATTTGTCACTTTCATTAATTTTAAACCCATTAGAGATGACTAGGCTATCAAATTTATCATGCCATTGTTTAGGTGCTTGTTTGAGTCCATAAAGAGATTTATCTAATTTACACACTTTATTTTCTTGACCGTGTACAATAAAACCTTCAGGTTGATCCATATAAATCTCTTCTTCTAATTCTCCATTTAAAAATGCAGTTTTAACATCCATTTGGTGTACAATTAAATCATTTAAGGCAGTTACAGCAAATAGTACACGTATAGACGTTATTCTAGTCACGGGTGAAAATGTGTCAAAAAAGTCTACATTTTCTCTTTGTCTAAAACCTTTAGCAACAAGACGTGCCTTATATTTTTCAACAGTGCCATCAGGTTTTAATTTCTTTTTAAGAATCCATTTACATCCAATAGTTTTACATCCAGGAGGAAGGTCCACTAAATGCCAAGTTTTATTTGTTTCCAAAGAATCCATTTCATCATTAATAGCCTCTTGCCATAAATCGGCATCTAAAGAAGATAAAGCTTTTTGAATAGTGTTAGGATCCTCCTCTAAAGTGTAAGCATAAAAGTCGGGACCAAAATCTTTTTCCACACGAGCCCTTTTACTTTTTCGAATTTCTAAAATGGATTCATTATTTTCTTTATTTTTATTTAAAGAAATATTAGTGGATGACTCGCCCCCACTATTCCTCAATTTAAAAGGAAATTTATCTTCATAAAAATCGGCGTCATTTGATTCAATAATTACTTGATTTTTCAAGTCATAAAACCGGTCTGCTTTGCTATTAATAGCATAGCCTATAAAAACGCACTCATATGCTCTACTTGCCAATTTAGACCTTTTAGGGTCGGGTATACGTATATAGGCTAAGCACCCCCACGTTCTAAAGTATGACACGTTAGGCTTAATATTTTTCCAAATTTCATAAGGAGATATTTTCATTTTAGTCTTAGGAATTCTATTAAGCACGTGACACACAGTCAAAATAATTTCACCCCACCAATGTGAGGCAGCCCCGGAATTTAATAAAATAGCCACAACTAATTCAGTTAATGTCCTATTTTTTCTTTCGGCTTTATCGTTCATTTCGGGCGAATAAGGGGCAGTTTTTTCGTGAATAATACCGTGGGTTTTATAAAATTCAATAAATGGTCCAGAATCATATTCGGTGCCTCTATCACTACGTAACCTTTTTATTTTCCGATTAAATTGATTTTCAATTTCATTTAGGAAAATTTTAAACATGTCAAACGCTTCACTTTTATTCTTCATTAAATACACAAATGAATAATCGGAACAATCATCAATAAAAGTTATAAAATAACGTTTGCCATTTCTAGTTGTGACACCATCCAATTCACAAATATCTGAATGAATTAAATCAAGTGGTTCAGATTCTCTAAAAACAGATTTATGTGGTGTTTTAGTGATTTTTGCTTGACTACACCATTCACATTTTTCAAAATCATTTAATGATAATTCGGGAATTAATCCTAAAGTGCTCATATTTTTAACAAGTCGTTTATTAACATGACAAAGCCTAACATGCCAAATATTAAATGAACAAGCAATATAAGCAGAAGGAGAAATTTTATTCATTGCATCAACATTCAATTTAAACATCCCATCAGTGGCATAACCCTTGCCTACAAAAATTCCATTTTTGGTCAAAGTAAATAAATCAGCACCAATAGTTTGAGTAAAGCGAGCTTTGTTGAGAAGATAACCCGAAACCAAATTTTTCCTTATCTCGGGAGTGTGAAGAACATCTTTGAGGATAACAGTCTTTCCCGAAGTGAACTTCAATTCCACATTTCCAGTACCAGCAACCTCAGTGGAGTGAGAATCACCCAACAACACATTCTTATCTGCAGTCTCAGAATAAGTCTTAAACAGACTACGGTCATAACAGATATGGCGGGAAGCGCCAGTATCCAACCACCACCCTTCGGCACCGCTAACCATGTTGATTTCTGAAATCATAGCACATAGGTCCTGTTCGGTCAAATTCGCTTGTGCTTGTGGCACATTGCGACATTTGCGAGCCATATGGCCAGGCTTGCCACACTTGAAACAAAGAAACTGTCCTGAGTTGCTAGACTGTCCATTTCCAGGGTTCTTATACTTATTCTGAGTCTGAGTCTGATTTTTAAAATTCTGGTTGTGGCTCTTTTTCTGATTTTTCATATTTTTTTCGTTTGCCTTTAAAACAACTGGAGTGTGGTTCTTTTTCTGATTTTTGTTGTTAGACACAACAAGAATTTCATCTTTATAGTCCTATTTTCGGGATTCCTCCTCAATTCTCAATTTAGTAATTAATGACTCTAGTGAGAATTCTTTAGACTTATGCCTCAAAATATTTTTAAACTCTTTGAACAGTGGAGGCAATTTATCAATAATTACAGCCACCTGAAATTGCTCATCTAAAGCCATGCCCTCGGAAATAATTTCATGGGCAATCATTTGCAAATCATGGGTTTGAGCAACAACAGATTTGTCATCCGTCATTTGAAATTTCAAATAACGGCTGACGGCATATTTTTTAGCACCCGCCTCCTCCGTGTCATATTTTTTAAAAAGTGCATCCTAAACATCTTTCGCAGTTTTATAATTGGCATAATAGTCATAAAGTTCGTTACTTAGAGCATTCAGAATATAGTTCTTGCACAAAAAATCATTTTCCTCCCAAGTTCTAATTGTTTTGCTTTCCTCAACAGTAGGTGGATTATTTACTACGGGTTTGTCAAATTGAACACATGATGCGACTTTTTTCGTAATTAAATAAAATAACAATTTTTTGCTCCAACGTTTAAAATGAGTGCCTTCATATTTGAAAGGATTATTTAGGTTACTTGAGTTGATTTCGTCCATGGCAGAATAAGAACACCTTAAAATTGTTGTAGCAGCAATTTAAATAATTAAATGCAGAATTAAAAACAGGAACGAAATTACCCAATTTTTGGAGCTTATAAATCTGGGGCAGAAAAATATAAGAAAACCGGAACTGGACAGTCAAGAACACGGCTGAGTCGCGGACTAGGTCGCTCTCTTTAAGGTGTTTCGCGGCTCTGCCTCCAATTGTGCCGACAGTGTACAGCCCCGTCACCCCAGGATAAAACAGCCTCCAATTAAATTACGGATTGATAGCACAAGAATTAATCCGGTCTGTATACACCCATCCTGTATTAATTGCTCGATTCTATAATTAATTTGTACACAAATGAGATTAAAGAAAAGAGACGTTGGTAAACAACGTGGAGAAAAAACTGGAAGAAGTGGGCAACTCGGTTGAAGAAATCAACACGGAATAAACCACGTTTTAATTTTTCGGAATTAATTACCGTTAAAAAATAATTTTTAAAACCCCAAAACGTTAATTTATTTGCCCAAAAAATTAATTCTTAATGAGCCCAAGCCCCGGACCCGGGCACCGGCCGGACGGACGGCTGCGGCGCGCGCGACTTGGCCCATTGGGTCTGCCCCACATACCCACAAAAACTTGAATGTCCAAATGGCTGAACCTTTGTTCCCAAAAAATTGTAAATATACACAACACATCCCACCGATGTGGGACACAGCCTAAAGGCTGTTTCAAAGCTTTGCATTTCTAATAACAGCTTTGACAGCTGTATCCCAACAGAACTTGTACACATACTCACCAATACTCTCCAGGTTGAATAGGCCCAGCTAAATATTTAGCCTTTTTAACCACACACTCTGCTATAAGTTGTCCATTAATAGAAACATTTTATCTTCCATCCTCCATGCTTTTACTTGACCTTGAGAAGTCTGTAATGCTCTTTTTCATGAAAGTTGTCAATAAGGATTGACTCCCCTTTATTGACCCAAGGTCGATCTTCTTTATTAGTCAGATACACGGAGTCCTGAGAGACGCCACTATTTAAGTACTCATTAGAATATAATTTAATTTTAGTTGCCACTGGTGTATCTTTTACAAAATTCTGTCCGAAGGTATTTTTTAACAACCACATATTCTTGATCGATGCGCTCACACCCATATCTGCCCACCACATTATCACTAGAAGACTTAGCCAGATGTTCATTGAGAAGTGGATCTAGAAGAGGTAAAGACACATTATCTTTTGAGTGAAAAGTGATAGAATTAGAAAAATCTCTTCAAACAATCACATTGTATGGACTTTGCTTGTCGAAAAAATTAGAAGAAGGAGAACGGGGTTCTTACCTATTTTTAGGTTCACTAAAATTTAACCTATTCTCTCCTAATAATGAATCAGTTTCAATAACTGCTAACTGAAAGTCGTCATCAGACTTATCAAAATCGTTAGAGGCACCAGAATTCAAATAGGTTTGAGAGCTTTGATGGATACTATTCAATGCCATCACCCACCTTAGTCAAAACCTGACTGACTTGTGAAAATGATGTTTTCTTCGCAAATGTTGCACTGTTCATAATAAGAGCTTTAACTAAAATTAGCCATGGTATCTGTGAAAACTAATGAGGGCATAAATTTGGACATCGGCGGATACAATTCAAACAAAACTACAAAAACTCTACGTAATTAAAGTGGTTCCAAGACTAAGTCATAAAGGTTTTTTAAATTGAGGTTGAGTTCATGACTTAGTTGAGTACAAAAGGTTTACGAGGCCAACATTATCTATTGGAAGACAACTCATGATAATACTATCTTTATGGTTTCATTGTATTTGACTTAGATTATACATTACAAAACCTACATTGAATCAAGTGGAAGAGGCAAATCTCGAGGTACAATAAAAGCACATAAATTCTTCATCCGTAAAATGAGTTGTCAACATTCCGAGCACTTTGACAATATTAATGGAGCTGTAGAAAGTGGTCCATAATTGAAATTAAAATGATTTAAAAAACTATAACAGAAAATGAATCATAAAGAACAAAAGAAATCTTTATAGATCCAGTGGTATAAAAACTCACAAACCATCAATCAAGAATCCTTGAATGACGTCATATAATCTTTGTAGATATAAACAACACTATCAGCAACTAAATATCCTAAGATCATAGAGCTCATTAACAAACTCGAAGAATAACTCACAAGTTATAAAAATAAATTCAACCCACATTATTTTAAATAAAATATAGAGTTCACGTTTCCTAACCTTTTTGAGTTTAATGCACCAATCTAATCCATATAGCAAATGTGAATCGCATGTGCAAACTTAAATACAATTATTATACCTTATTTGTTATTTCTACTATTTATAAATAACAATTGTACAGAATTATGAACAATTAAAATAATGACAGAATAGAAACAGAATAATAGAAATGAAATACTTACTAGAATTTGCAGAAATAATAATAATAATTAGAAAGAAATCCGAGCCCTGTTCAACAGTCTCCTTAAGACAAAATTATTCCTCCAACGTGCTTGAGTTTAATGAATAATTGCCTCCCAAGATAGAACGGATTTTCGGATTTAATCAAGCAGCACAGCAATGAATAATCCCAGTGAACACAATTTCTGTGTTTGTACTCAACAGAACCAAGAACATGCAATGCAGAAATGAAGAAAATAATTTTCTGGGCAGAGGAAATAATGCAGTAGCAATTTCAGAATTTTTCAGTAGTTAAAACTGAGGGGGTAACATTTTATTTATAGTAAATGTCTTGACTGTTGGGAACAGTCAAAACCGAAATTAACTGTCAAAGCAGTTAATTTGGTTAACTGCTGACTCTTGAAATTAACTGATTATCAGTTAATTAAAGATTAATTAATTCCGTAATTAATTAATTAAAGCCCAGAAAGTTAATTAGATTCGGCCCAAAAATTTAAGAATTTTTATAAGCCCAAGTCCGAGCCCGAGCCCGAGCCGAACCGAGCCGAGCCGAGCCGGCCGGACGGACGGACGGACGCGCGCGCGCGCACGTGTGGACTTTTGACCGAAAGTCAACCCGAGCATAGCTTAGGTCATCTCCCCTTCAAAGAGTTGGGATACCCCCAAGGCATCCAAGCCTTAGTCCATACTTGGGGTGTTATTAACTCATCAAAATTCCACTACTCTTCCAATGTGGGACAAGAGTTAAAACACACCCAATTCATTAACTTTCATTGCTTTGTGAGTCACTTTGGGGACATAATTATCATTCATAACTTATTGAAATTGGACATATGAATATACTACGTTAATCTCCTTGCGGAGGTGAACGCGTTCGTATATGGTCCCACAATTTCCGTAGTGTGGGTCCCACCTAAATTTGAGCTCAAAGTTGCTCAAAAATCTGTCCAGAAAAATCTGGACAGCTTTAAATACCCATTTATATTCCAATTTTCCAACAATCCCCCACATGAATGATATATCGCTATAAATAAAACAAAACAGATGCTGATGCAGATGCAGACACAGGTTGAGTAAAACTGAAGACTTATTGCATCGGGAGAAGTAGCCTAGTGGCCTTGAACTTTCCTTAGTGATATACTATCGGATTTACTTGGTTAATCAGTAGACTTCACGTCCTTGAACCGTCAACCGTTTTTGTAAACCTAGACAACAGTATTCACACAACAATTCTTCAACACAGTTGGTTCTCACGTTTGTGTTCATTTTGGCCGTGAACACCACTTGGTTCCGTAAGCATTTTAGAGAATATGCCTTTCATTATTCTCATAGAAGTGGCCCCCTTCTTACTTACGTAGGTGACTTCCATAAAGAGTATTCTGCAATACCCCACTTAGACGTACTAAGATATAGATGTCATTAAAAGCATAACTTATCCTAATTTCGCGGCAGATATGCACTGTCTCATCTTTGGAATGGATAGGATTAAATATCCTCCAGTGCTTACTGAATACAACGTAGTTCGGTTTGCCCATTGAACCTAGATCTTGGGATCTCCAGTCAGCTAGGTTGGGTTGCCACTATATTGATTCTTATTTATTTATAGGCTTTAGACCCATTCCTCTCGATGATCTTTCAACTTGCTCTCGGTTTAAACCTTTCGTTAGTGGATCCGATATATTATCTTTTGACTTTACATAGTCAATTGTGATAATTCCGTTTGAGAGAAGTTGTCTAACGGTATTGTGTCTACGACGAATATGTCGTGACTTTCCGTTATACATGTGATTTTGTTCTCTTCCAATCGCTGATTGGCTATCGCAATGTATACATATTGCGGGCACAGGTTTAGACCAATTTGGAACATCCTCTAAGAAATTTCGAAGCCATTCAGCTTCTTCTCCAGCTTTGTCTAGTGCAATGAATTCAGATTCCATTGTTGATCTAGCAATGCACGTTTGTTTTGAGGATTTCCAAGATACGGCTGCACCTCCGAGGGTAAACACATACCCACTCGTAGACTTAGAGTCTTTTGTATCAGATATCCAATTTGCATCGCAATGTCCTTCAAGAACAGCTGGATATTTTGAGTAATGCAATCCATAGTTTTGAGTATATTTTAAATAACCCAAAACTCTCAATATTGCTTTCAAGTGATCTCTTCCTGGATTACTCGTAAATCGACTTAGCTTACTTATTGAGTATGCTATGTCCGGTCGCGTACAGTTCATGACATACATTAAACTGCCGATAATATGAGAATATTCTAGTTGAGATATGCTTTCACCATTATTTCTTGCTAGATGTAAATTTACATCTACAGGTGTCTTGGTAGGACTAATATCATACTTCTTGAATTTTTCAAGAACTTTCTCAATGTAATGAGATTGAGATAATATAAGTCCATCCGATGTTCTAGAAATTTTAATTCCTAATATAACATCGGCGATTCCCATATCTTTCATGTCAAATCTACTACTCAACATTTGTTTTGTAGTTTTGACAATTTCCAAGTTACTACCCATGATAAGCATATCATCAACATAGAGGCATATAATGACATATCCATTATGAATGTATTTAAAGTAAACACATTTATCGCATTCATTAATTTTGAAACCATTTGATAACATTGCATTATCAAATTTTTCATGCCATTGTTTAGGTGCTTGTTTTAATCCATATAGTGATTTAACAAGCTTACATACTTTTCCTTCTTGTCCGGGAGCTTTGAACCCTTCAGGTTGCTCCATATAAATTTCCTCGTCTAGTTCACCGTTTAAGAATGCAGTTTTTACATCCATTTGATGTATTTCAAGTCCATTAATAGCAGCTATTGCTATTAACATCCGAATGGACGTTATTCTTGTTACCGGTGAATATGTGTCGAAGTAATCCAACCCTTCCTTTTGCCTATAGCCTTTAGCTACAAGTCTAGCTTTATATTTATCAATTGATCCATCGGCCTTCAATTTCTTTTTGAAGATCCATTTATAACCTAACGGTTTTGAACCTGGTGGAAGATCCACTAGTTCACATGTATGATTTTGTAATATGGATTCAATTTCACTATTAATTGCTTCTTTCCAATTGGAAGCATCGGGTAAGGATATAGCTTCTTTATACGATTGAGGTTCATTTTCTAACAAATATGTTAGAAAATCCGGACCAAAAGAAGTCGAGGTTTTTGCTCTTTTACTACGTCTTGGTTCATCCTCTATTGATTCAATAGGTTGATGAGTACCACTTGTAGTAGCTTGATATGTCCTTTTAGGAGGACCAGATTCTCGGGTCATGCTATACGGGAATTCATTTTCAAAAAATGAAGCATCCCTCGATTCAATAACCGTATTTACATGAATGTCCGAAATCTCAGATTTACAAACTAGAAATCGATATGCACTGCTATTAGTAGCATAACCGATGAATACACAATCCACGGTTTTTGGCCCTATTCTTACCTTTTTAGGTTTAGGAACCATCACTTTGGCTAAGCACCCCCACACTCGTAAATATTTATAGGAAGGTTTTCGACCTTTCCATAATTCATAAGGTGTCTTATGAGTCTTTTTGTGAGGTACTTTATTGAGAATGTAATTAGCAGAAAGTAAGGCTTCCCCCCACAAATTTTGTGGAGCTCCTGAACTTAATAACATTGAGTTCATCATTTCTTTCAAAGTACGGTTTTTGCGTTCAGCAACACCATTTGATTGAGGAGAATAAGGAGCGGTTGTTTGATGAATAATCCCATTTTCAGAACAAAATTCCTCAAATGGATATTCATATTCACCTCCTCTATCACTTCTAATAGCCTTTATCGTTTTGCTTAATTGATTCTCAACTTCATTTTTATATTGTTTAAATGCATTAATAGCCTCATCTTTACTATGTAACAAATATACATAGCAATATTTTGTGCAATCGTCAATAAAACTAATAAAATACTTTTTCCCACCTCTAGTTTGAACAAATTTTAAATCACAAATATCGGTGTGAATTAAATCTAAAGGTTCAGTTATCCTTTCAATAGAATGGAAAGGTAATCTAGCTAATTTAGATTCCACACAAATTTCACATTTATGATTTTTATCTATATTGAATTTTGGCAAAAAATCCAAGTTAATTAATCTACGCAATGTATCAAAATTAACATGTCCCAATCTAGCATGCCAAATATTAGATGACTCAATCAAATAAGAAGAACTAGCAACTTCATTCATAGAAACAGATGTTTTAGGGGTTACAGTAAGAACATTCAATTTAAAGAGCCCCTCATTTAGGTAGCCCTTTCCTACATACATGTCATTTTTAGACAACACAAAGCGATCCGACACAAACACAAGCTTGAAACCATTCTTAGTAAGGAGAGATCCCGAAATCAGATTCTTTCGGATATCAGGCACGTGAAGAACATTGTTGAGAGTAAGTTCCTTTTCAGAAGTCATTTTCAAAGCAATCTTTCCTTGTCCCACCACCTTAGAAGTGGAAGAATTTCCCATAAAAAGGTTCTCCTCATTTTCCAAAGGCTTATAGGTGGAGAACATCCATTTGTTTGCACAAATGTGTCGTGTGGCTCCAGTGTCCACCCACCATTCCTTGGTATTTCCAACCAAGTTACATTCAGAGACAACGGCAGAAAGATTCATATCCGCCAAATCATTGGTGATATGGTCACCCTCAGTCACATTTGCTTGAGAGTTATTTTTATTTTGCTTCTTAGGCTTACGACACTCACTTGAGCGGTGTCCCGGTTTACCACAATTGTAGCATTTGCCTTTGAACTTTTTCTTGTTATGTTTAGAAGTGCCTTCCCCATCATATTTTCGTTTGTTCTTTTTAGGACCTTCAACGACATGGACCTTTGTTTCCATCGGATTCTTCCCACTTTTCTTTTGAGATTCACGGTTGTCTTCTTCGATTCTTAGCCGGACCACCAACTCCTCCACATTCATCTCCTTACGCTTGTGCTTGAGATAGTTTTTGAACAAAGTCCAAGAAGGTGGCAACTTTTCAACAATTGCAGCAACTTGGAAAGTTTCACTGATTGACATTCCTTCAGCATGAATGTCGTGGAGGATCACTTGGAATTCTTGCACTTGCGAGATCACAGATTTAGAATCAACCATTTTGAAGTCCAGAAAACTCCCAACGATAAATTTCTTCATCCCAGCATCTTCAGTTTTATACTTCTTTTCCAAAGAATTCCATAATTCCTTGGAAGTTTTGATAGTGCAATAGACATGGTACAAAGTCTTGTCCAAGTAGGCCAAAATATAATTTCGACATAGGTAGTCCGAGTGCTTCCAAGCATCGACATCAGCAACCTTTTCAGCATCATCTCCCTCTTGAATAGAGGGGCAATCTTCATATACAAACCTGCCCAGTTGGCAGGTAGTGAGATAGAAGTACATTTGTCCTTGCCAACGTTTGAAGTCAGCCCCAATGAACTTTTCAGGTTTCTCCCCGTGTGGCATAGATACGGGTGCAGTCACACTTGTGTTGGTGACAATCAGTTTCGTAGGAGTAGTGTTCGTACTTTGCGATTCCATTTCTGTTACAAAAACAGAATTTTTATCAATGATAAAATTCATATATAATGAATTAATCAAAACAGAATACAAAATTCTGTGCAACAATTTCCTCCAAATATGATTCACAATAAATGAATTCCAAAAGAATTCAAATAATAATTCAGAATAAAAGTGAAATATAAACAGAATTCCGTACAAAACAGAATTAAATTATAAAATCTGTGTCACACTAATTTTTAATAATAAAAAGAATTCCGTACAAAACAGAATTATAATTTAAGATAAAAAAATTTAGATAAACAGATTTTAACAAGAGTACACAAATAAAA
The DNA here is from genome assembly GCA_949130495.1 of Sambucus nigra. Taxonomy (NCBI): domain Eukaryota; kingdom Viridiplantae; phylum Streptophyta; class Magnoliopsida; order Dipsacales; family Adoxaceae; genus Sambucus; species Sambucus nigra. The sequence continues at coordinate 333,715,630 of OX422207.1, read as the reverse complement.
TTTTATTTTCTAAAACAGAATATAAAAACAGTATAGAAACTAATTTCTATATTAAAACTGTTTTACTAATTTCTACAATAAAGCAGTAAATTAATTCATTTTTCTGTCAAAACAGATTTTATTTCAAACAAATAAATTTCTGTAATAAAAAAAATTCTGTACACAAAAAACAGTAGAACTAATTAATTTTGTCTTAAGATTGTTATTTCTACTATTTATAAATAACAATTGTACAGAATTATGAACAATTAAAATAATGACAGAATAGAAACAGAATAATAGAAATGAAATACTTACTAGAATTTGCAGAAATAATAATAATAATTAGAAAGAAATCCGAGCCCTGTTCAACAGTCTCCTTAAGACAAAATTATTCCTCCAACGTGCTTGAGTTTAATGAATAATTGCCTCCCAAGATAGAACGGATTTTCGGATTTAATCAAGCAGCACAGCAATGAATAATCCCAGCGAACACAATTTCTGTGTTTGTACTCAACAGAACCAAGAACATGCAATGCAGAAATGAAGAAAATAATTTTCTGGGCAGAGGAAATAATGCAGTAGCAATTTCGGAATTTTTCAGTAGTTAAAACTGAGGGGGTAACATTTTATTTATAGTAAATGTCTTGACTGTTGGGAACAGTCAAAACCGAAATTAACTGTCAAAGCAGTTAATTTGGTTAACTGCTGACTCTTGAAATTAACTGATTATCAGTTAATTAAAGATTAATTAATTCCGTAATTAATTAATTAAAGCCCAGAAAGTTAATTAGATTCGGCCCAAAAATTTAAGAATTTTTATAAGCCCAAGCCCGAGCCCGAGCCGAGCCGAGCCGGCCGGCCGGACGGACGCGCGCGCGCGCACGTGTGGACTTTTGACCGAAAGTCAACCCGAGCATAGCTTAGGTCATCTCCCCTTCAAAGAGTTGGGATACCCCCAAGGCATCCAAGCCTTAGTCCATACTTGAGGTGTTATTAACTCATCAAAATTCCACTACTCTTCCAATGTGGGACAAGAGTTAAAACACACCCAATTCATTAACTTTCATTGCTTTGTGAGTCACTTTGGGGACATAATTATCATTCATAACTTATTGAAATTGGACATATGAATATACTACGTTAATCTCCTTGCGGAGGTGAACGCGTTCGTATATGGTCCCACAATTTCCGTAGTGTGGGTCCCACCTAAATTTGAGCTCAAAGTTGCTCAAAAATCTGTCCAGAAAAATCTGGACAGCTTTAAATACCCATTTATATTCCAATTTTCCAACATTATTTTCAATACCAAAGAAAGAAAAAAATAAAAATTAAAGTAAATATTTTCCTTTGTTGAGTTTAATGACGCAAATTGGTACATGTTTTTGGTGAATGTTTTGAATATGACAACATTCCGATCTACTACCTACAATGTGGCAAACAAGACCATCCCGATATTGAATGCAAACTTAGAGATCTGCAACAAGCGCAAAGCAATAACAGTGGCCAAATTGCTCAGATAGAACCAAAAATCAAAGTAATGACAAAATCGAAAGAGAATGAATCAAATAGTACAAAACAATGGGTTAACAGAAACTTAAAAAATGTCTCCATAGTGGAACAGATAATGTCGAGTGATAAGGGAAGCAAAAAATGTGTTACATAAAAGGCTAGATTAGTACACGAAGGTCTTCTGGGCAACGAAAGCAGCGAACATCTAAATGATCACAAGTAGGATAAACAATGCAAGCCCACTATTTGTAAAAATGACTCAATCCAAGATAGTATCTGAAATTATACAAATGACTCTATTGTGGTAATCACTAGTAAAGATGCCAAAATTAACCAATCTCAGTAGCGGAAACATATGGAGGAGAGAGAAATAGAATTGGTGAATAATGACAAACAGGTAGTAGAAGCCGAATTGGGAGACAAACACTACAAACAAGAAGTGAATCAGCAGTACCAAATGGAGGAAGAGAACCTGGGAATAGAGAAAGATTCTAAGTTAGATAGGGATGCAGTCGTGGGAGATAATGAGGAGACTGGAGCAGAAAGATATGAACACTAAGAAAAATGGTAGCCAAAGAGTGACCCACTTCAACCTTTCTCTTAGGAAAATCCCTCCAACCCAAAATAAGGAAGATGATACTTGGCACTAAGTGAAAAATGAAAAAGGAAGACCCCAAAATTCCTAAGCCATTCTCACAATGCTAACCAAATAAAGACACTGAGATCAAACTCTAAGAGTTCCCATCCCCAAACTGTTTAATGATTAGAGTAATTTTTTAAGATGGTAAGGGGATAACAAAGAAGAATATTAGTAAAAGAATTAAACGTTTCATAAAAATGGTAAACCTTTTTAAATTGATTTGTATGGAGCTAGAGACGAAACCACATGGGGGCTAAAGGGGGCCATGGCCCCCCCTAAGGCGTGAATTTTTTCTGTTGCTGTTGTAGAATTATGTGAGTTAAAATATATTGTACTGGTGGCCCCCTCCCAAGCCTAAAACTAAGGAGTAAATAGTTGTTATACAAGCTTAAACTAACCATGTGGTTTTAAGGTTGTTACTTTCTACACGGTTCCACTTTTCAAAGTGGGCCCCTTATATTTTTATAACCAAACTCTCACATTTACTTAACCTCTCACACCACTTCTCCCTATTATCCTCAACGGTTACTACTAATTTATTTTATTTCTTTGAAAACTTTGTTACGTTCTTGTTTACTTGAAAAAAAACATCAAACACAAAAAATGCCTGTCAAGAAGCCATTAACCTACCATCGGTAAGTTTTCTTCTCCCTCTTTTATGAACAAGATGCATTTATTTAATTAATACATTCTTCCAAAATTTTAATTATTGTATGTAAGTTGATAAAAATTAATAGTTGTATCCTTGGAATTAATCTACTAATTAAACCTAATGATATAAAGTATAAATTTAATTCATATAGTTACTTAATTACGAATTTAATTTCATACCTACTTGTATATTATAACTTAAGATGAATATTGATTGTTAATTAATTGTAAATTACAATTTGTAATTGCAGATTTTATTTAAAATCCACTTAATTGTCCAATTATATTCATTGATTGTTGTTTAATTATTTATTGTAATATGTTTAATTATAGTATCAAAATCAATCAATTGGCAAATCTGATAAAGCTTTGATATTTTTTAATAAATAATCGGTTTGTTTTTCACATAATTTTTACTTTTTTCTTGATGAATATATTTATGTCAATATATATGTATATACGTATATGTATATTTCTATTATTATTGAGATTTTGCTTTATAAATTTCTGGCCCCCCCAGAGTTTAAATCCTGGTTTCGCCCCTGTATGGAGCGAAAGTTGAATGCAAGCATAACTGATCAATTTAGAAGAAAATTCAGATTTGATAAGGTGAAACCTAATTACCAAACTCAATCTTGTATTTTTACTCTCACAGAATACACTATTCAGTCATGTCCCAAATGGATCAATGTATCACCATTAAAGTGAAGCACCCTACGATGCTGAACGATTTTAAAATGACCCTGATTTATGCTAAATGCCCTAGAAATGAAAGTCTTAGATAGTGTGATATGTTTATGAAGGATGTTGGTAAAACAGAACCCTCCACATGTAATCCATCGAACTATAAAACCTTCTAAAGGAAACTTCCATCAAAGAAAACCAAAATATGTTAATTAAAATATTTATTCAGCAAATTGAAAATTGAGACATACGTCAACTTACTCTAAAACACATGCCTTTGTGCCTGCTATTAAAACACCAAATATGCTTGAATTCGGGTTTCAATAACCTAAAACATGTTGAAGTTACGTAATTAAAACGAGATATAAAAATAAATAAAAAGCACGCACATAAAACTAGATAAGAACAAATAGAAAAAAAAAGAAGCATAGAGAGATGGGATAAGCATGTAACAACCCGAATTTTTTAAATGGAAAATTTTAAATTAATTTTGAAAATCGGAGAAAAATGAAATTTTGGATTTTATAAATTTTATAATTTAAAATGTTTGTTTTTATATTTGAAAAATAAATTTTCAAACGGAATTGGAATTGGAATTAAAATGGAGGTTTAATTGAATTTTTATCATATAGAAGAGTCCTCAAAACATAAAACTCTCTAGAGAAAAAAATATTTAAAAATATTGAACGGTCCGATCGAGCTGATATGTTTTGGAAGGCTTCCTCTCTTCGTCAGCTAATTCTCCGCCAAATTTCATCCAATTCCAACGGTCCGATCCTCTGGAATAAATTTTTTTAGTGTTTATATCGGATTAGAACTCTTTTCTTAATCAAACTCTTAATTCTTTATATATCAACTAATTCGTGGCTTGTCTTTTCAAATCACTTTTTCTCAAACTTTTCAACCAGAAGAACTCTCCAAAATTTCTCCCTTTCATTTACAAACCATAGCCCCAAACTTATTCAAGATTTCAACCTTAGATTAGGAGGCTTATTTGGTGTTTTCTCGAGTTTGGGCAAGAACGAGATGAACGAGATGAACGTGATGGTGGGATCAGATTTTGAGCTTGAAATTATGTGATGATGTTGAGGTATGGGGTTTTACACAATATGCTCCTTAATCTCGCGAGTGTTATTCCCTTTGTTTTCTTGTGATTATTGACTCATATTTGAATTGTTAAATTCAATTGGAATCTGAAAATTATTGTTTGAATCTAATTTTGATTCATGTGGTATTATTATTGCGTTGGGCATGTTGTCATGAGATTTTAATATGGGTGGCACTGATGTTGAGCACCCGCCAAGATTCATGTTCAGGCTACTTGATAAAGTATGGCGCGGTATTTAACGCTAATATTTGTTGAGCATCTTTCTAGTCGTATTATGTACTTCCCCATATTTTCTTTTAGTGGAAGGTAAGTGCGGATTTGGGCACTTTGGATTTGATTTGGAGAATGATATTTAGCATGGATTATTATTGGGAAAAATATTCGAGAGAATACATATGAGAAGATTGTATTTATTTTTGTTATATATAGCATTTTATTTCGAGATAGATAGTTCTATTATTTCGAGAGATTATTGGTTGTATTTAATTTGAAGAGATTGAGATTAGTGGATTCATTTTTTTATATTGCGGGATTTGTTTTAGATTCTCTATACCTGGTTATTTGTGGATTAATATGGTTTTCATCAACAGTAGCGCTCTGTTCGCTCTCCCCGGGCGGGCGAGGTGTTATAAAGCACTTTTTATTTGAGTCAGTTATGGATATACTGGTGGTAGATGGATAAACCATATCATCTCTCTAGTACAACATCGGGATGTAGGAGAATGAAATGGATCTGACAAACCCAACAACTTATATGAGAAGGAGAATTGAAGAGAAATTGGGTTACATTTTGAATAAGGTGTGGATTATGGAAGTTGTGGAGCCCAAAACATGGATGCAACCATAAGTATTATTACAATGTTACCCCAAAAATATTTAATGTTTGAAGTGAGTGAAATGCTTCAATAGGGTAAAAGAGGAAAATATATATTTTTGGTATGAGAACCCATGCACTATTATAGGAAATTGGTTTTACTATTGCTGATAACTACTAAGGTACACCATACTTTTTAATAATTAGGTTGATCAAATCTATTTAATAATTGTTATAGTTTGTCGAAAAATACAATTTAAATATCATCATTATCATAAAATAGGAATCAATGAATAATGATAATCAAAAGGAACAACGATATGATAAAACCTCAATTGATATTATAGATAAAGTCAATCACCACTACTGAGGGAAAAGAGTATTTCCCAACATAACTATCCAAGCCAAAATTCCAATGCAAAATCATTTCCAAACTAAAATGAGTACAATGCTAAGAATATCCCCACATCTCTCGAGACATACATAAAATATATAACTAAGGGTAGATCCAAGACCTACGTAATCAAATCGGCAATTATTGAACGAGTACTCTACAAAAGAAGCTAAGTCTGGTACCCAGGAGAACCTATAATAATGTAACGGGTTAGGCCCATTGCAACAAGATAATACCTACGCACACAAGTAGTAAAACTATCAATCATGAGTATAAATAACAAACTCTATAGTTGTATAATTGAATCATTTTACCTCACCTTTAACGGTGTCAAATTAAGGGAGTTAAATATTTTAATAATTATATTTTAAACTCCAAAATTTTTCCATATGAAGAAAATTTATTATGTAAGGGGCCCATCTAAAATTTATAAAATAAGGTTCCTCAAAGTTTTACTAAATTACAATGCGATCGTTCGCAGCTATCTCTGTACTACAAAAAACTGTGCCAGTTTGCACGCCATTGTGCGTAATGTTCATTCGCACAGTGCACGAAAACCAAAGTCATCCAGAATTAGATGTCTACACCCTATGTCCCAAGTCCTGAATTCAAATTACTATTTCCTTCTTAAAATGTAGTTCTATACCCCCATAAACCCCAAATTTTGTCTAAGAGTCATTAGGGTCAATCCTTACTTAAAATTTCCAATTTCCCTTGTTAAATTTTGAGGTTTCAACATAAAAATTTCATATTCAATTCTACATTAATATGCAAATACCTAAGTACATGTAAAGAAGTAGTCTATCACGTGATTTAGTGTGAAGTTTTGGTGGAGGTTATTGTGAGTTTGTGATTTTAGAATAGGAATTAGGGTTTCATTAGGGTTTCCTCATGATTATATACTAACTTGTCCTAATTGTGCCTTTCCCCTTATTACATTAACCTTAGCTTAATCTCCAAGTATCAAGTTCAATTCCCTTATTAACCTTGTCCACTCAACTAATTACACTACTTAATTTCTAAATAATAATTTAAAAGTCCTTCAACTTTCATTCTTCTCTCAAATAAATTCGAATTTCCGTTATCTAGAAATTACTTTCAAAGTTTCTTACTAAATTTTTTTCCATAAACAGAATTATAAAACTTGAGTTTTCAATTAAAAATAGTTCAATAAATTTTCTTAAAAATTATTCCGAAATTAAATTAAATCCCAAGAAAATATGAATTAACTAATTATTTTAATAAATCAAATTATTTTTAAATTTATAGAGTATTACAATCTCCTCCCTAATGATATTAATTTCTCCCTCCGATTTTATAATAAACTTCTTACTTCCGCGAGTCAAAAATTTTATGAGCTCATAAGTTAGAAATGATCGCCTCATATAAAATGAGTTAAACAATATGCTCGTATAAAATGAGTCAAAATCATCTCCTCATATAAAATGAGTCAAAATCATCTTATTATGTGCATTTAAGTCAAAATAATATCCTATTACAAGAATAAGCCAAAATGATATGCTCACGTGTATGTGAGTCAAACTAATCTCCTCATATAAGAATGAGTCAAAATCATCTCCTCACATCCATGTGAGTCAAGATCATATCCTAATATAGCAATAAGTCAAAATAATCTCCTCATATTAGAATGAAACAAAATACACTAATAACTCATATACATAAGTCAAAACATATGAGGTTCTATTTCCTCATCAAGTCATCCATCTCCCAAGTGGATTCATCCTTGTTGTGATAATTCCACTACACTCACACTAGTGGTATCTCCTTGGAGAGTAACTTTTGGATTCACTAATCCAAAATTCTCACCCCCTACTCACTTTATGACACATCCGAGTCTAATTCTATCGCACCAAAATTAATATGCTAATATGCAGCCCTAGGGTGAAAGAATAGATGGAGTAAAAATACATGAAACAAATTATGAACTCAATCGAGGTGGTCCAGAAGTGCTAGATGGTACACAACCTTCCTTAACTTATCCGTAATCATGAATGGACAAATATAACAAGGGGATAATTTCCCTCTCTTTTCAAACCTCATCACCACTTTTATAGGGGAAACCCGTAGTAAAACGTACTCTCCCACCTAAAACTCAATCGAATTTAGATTCTTATCGGTATAACTCTTATTTCTATCCTAAGAGATTTTTATTCTCTCTTCGATTAACCATATCTTTTCCGTAGTTTCTTGGATATACTATGGTCCTAAATGTCTACCCTCTCCTGTGTTTAATTAATACACTGATGATCGACACGGTCTCCCATAAAGTGTCTCATAAGGATCCATGGAAATGGACTTTTGATAACTATTGTCATACACAAACTCCACTAGTGAAAAATGGTCCTCCTAATTGTCCTTGGAGTTCACTATACAATACCTCGACATATCCTTAAATTCTTGATTGTCCCTCTCAGTCTGTCCATTATTATGTGGACGATATGATGTACTAATATGCGGCTTAGTCCACATATCTTGTTGGAAACTCTCCCAAAAGTGTGCCAAAAATGTAAGGCCCCAATTTGAAATGATCTATAATGGAACCTATTTAAATAAACAATCTTGGCCATATATAAACGTGGAAGCTGCTCGGTCAAATAATTGGTACGAACTGCAAAAAGTGTTCCACTTTGGTAAGGCTGTCAACAACAACCCAGGTAGAATCATGATGTTGAGGTGTATAGGGTAGACCTATGATTAAGTCCATCGAGACGATGTCCCACTTTCCCTCAGGAATGGGTAGAGGCTGAAGCATACCAAAAGGCCTTTGATGGTCCACCTTCACCATCTTGCAAATAGTGCATCTCTATACGAACTCATCTGCATCCTTCTTCATTCTGATCTACCAATACTACCACTTCATATCTTAGTATATTTTATCCCATCGTGGGTGCACCGTAAAATACGAACCATAAGTATCCTCCATAATGGACCGTATCAATTCCTCTTCCAAGGGTACCACCAACTTACCCTTATAATGTAACCTGCCATCGGATCCCACCAAAAAGAAAGGGACATCGGTAGCAAGAAGCTCCATTACCTTTCCCTTACATATATCATCCTGTGAATGTCCCCAAAAATCTCGTACCATAATTTCTATTCATAAATGCTCTGGTTAACTCGCCAGTCATCTCTACTGAGCCCCACTCAGTTAACTCGTACCATGATTTCTATTCATAAATGATCTGGTCAACTCGCCAGTCATCTCTACGAGCCCCACTCGCTTTCCTGAAGTGCTGAGAGACTACTACTGGGTCATTGACTCAGTGCATCTGCTAGAAGATTACCCTTTTGCGAATGATACTGTATTTTGAACTAATAATCCTTGATGAATTCAAACCATCGTCGCTACCTCATATGGAGACCTTAAAAACCTAAATTTCTCATCTTTATCAAAATTTCAACATGGATGAAATAAAAATATACTGGATCCCAAATAGAATTCATGAATCGAGTAATGAATAACCCGCGGCTTTAACTTTCGAGAGATGTACAAAATTTGGCCTATATTCCTATATTAACAAGCCACCTAGTCCCTACCTATAGAGAAGCATCCGTATAGACCAAAACTCCACTCCACTCCTAAGTAAGTCAAGAATAGACGCCGAAGTAAATTTCTCATTGAGAGTGACAAATGCTTTCTTAACTTTCTCATTCTAACAAAATACCACACCCTTCTTGGTCAACTTGTTCATTGGTCCCACTATGTTTGAGAATACTCAAATGAATCTCCTGTAATAACTAACCAAACCTAAAAAACTGAGAATCTCAGTAGGTGTCGTGGGTTGTCCTTAATCTAACAAGGCTAAAACCTTACTCGGGTCGACGGATAGTCCCTTATCAGACACCACATGACCTAAAAACTTCACTACGTGCTTCTAAAATTCACATTTGGATAACTTAGCATAAAGTTTATTCTCCCTCAATGTCTACAATGAAATTCTTAAATGTAATCCATGCTCCTTCTAATTCCACGAGGAGGTCAAAATATCATCAATAAATACGATGATTAACTTGTGACAACCCGAATATTATTATGATAAATTATGTTTAAATCATGATTAGATTATGTGATATTGATAATATGTTATTAGTATATATAATGTTAAGTCATTATATTTAGTCTAATCCTAGCGTCATAAAGCATGAAATATTGAATTACTTACAAATGAGAAATTTTGAAGTTTTCGGTAGGAATGTTCATGTTTAAGACTAGTTTTGACCTTTATGACCTAACAATTGACTTGAGGTGAAAAATAAACACTTTTATATATATGAGTTAGGTTTGTAACACAACAAACGTTTCATCGAACGGACATCCGAATAGGAAGATATTGTCTTTTTATGAACAGGGGTAAAGTAGTCATTTAGCCTTAAATGATATTTTGTTTTATATAATGCCACATGTTATATTTTGATTGGACCAAGGGGGGTGACCTTATGCCGACTTATAACCCTTGAATTAATCTCTTCTTTCAAAAAATTTCAGCCACGAAAGAGTTTTAACCTAAGTAAAGAAAGTTTTGAAGTTTAGGAAGAAAGTGTGAGGAGAAATTGAAGAAAAATTCATAGAAAATTACATAAAAGCCCCTAAGGTAATTCCATCCATAAATCTTGTTTGATTTTTTTCTATTGCTGATTTAAATGATAGAAATAATCATTTGTTTACTGAAATTCCATGTCTTGATGTGTACTCATGGATAGATGCATGTTTAAGCAAACTTGAATGTGTAAACCCTTGAAATTTCTTTGTTTAGAAACCTTGTGTATTAAAACTATCATATCTTTTTGTATACGTTCTTAAATTGATTGATTACAATTGGAGATTAAAATAGACTCATATATGTATATCATATCCGAAAATCAAATAAAAATACGAAGAAATGAATCTTGGGTGATGGTTTGAAGTTCGGATGTGAAATCTTCCCCAAAAGAGTAAATATGCATACCATATGTTTGATGTTTTGCTTGACATAGCAAATGAACTCTGAAAATTATGAAATTTTAACCTTATATTATTCAATATGTTTTATGAATTTGGATGAAATATCATAGAAAGTTATGCTGTATAAAAATTATGAAAATTCTTGGAAGATGACTGAATGATAGAGGAGCCTATAGGGCAGAGTTACTATATTGTAAAGAAATGGGCATATCTTGCCCTAGGAAACTTCGAATGATGTGTCGTATTTTGTGTTGGAAACCTAATATGATAAGGATTGGATTACCAAGAAGAATTAAAGTTGTTTTGGGTTGTAATTTTAATATGTTAGATGTCTTTACCTGAGTCTAGATGGGATTTCATTTATGATGAATGATTTGAATTGAATCATATGATGCTTATGAATTGAGTTATATTGAAGTTGTTCTTTGAATTGTTAATATTCTTATGATGATACTAATATTGTAAGAATTATAGGAAGAGAAGAAGAACCGGCTGAACAAGAGCCAGATAAAGGAAAAGGGAAAGCTTGTTAAATTTCCAAGGTGAGTGTACTTATGATTGTCTCATATATGCAGATATATGAATATAGCTCTAAGAGCAGGATTTGTTTGGGTCTTATGATCCAGGATTGGAATTGGATAAATATCCAATGATTTGATTTGTCTTATGACAAGGATTTGTTGGAACTCATGTTCTAGGATTTGTTATTGCCAATGGGCAGAATTATTTGGATCTTACGATCCAGGATTTGTTATTGCCAATGGGCAGAATTGTTCGGATTTTATATCCACATATTTGATATAGAATAGTTATTTCATTGTAGGGAAGGAGTACCTCACTAAGCTTAATGCTTACTGTTTATATTTTAACAATTTCAGGTTTGTATGCTGCCAACTAGGATACCATATGACCGGTAACTTTGAGAGTTGCACCGTTGGAAAGAGCTACGATTTAAATATGGGGATTTTATCATTGTCAGACTGAAGATTTTAATATACTCACACATTGTGTATATTGCGTTAGTATGGATTGAGTTGATGATTGTGAACTTTTATCGTAGTTAATCATAGTATTGTATGTCCGCTTAATTATGACTCTGATATTGATTATAATAATAACATTATGTTCATTATGCACAACATGCAGAAAAATATTGATAAATGAAGTATAATTTCCAATGGGCTCAAGATTATGATCCAATTATTCTAATAACAAATGATTAGTATGGATATTGGGTTTGGGGTGTGACATAATTGGTCCAAATACAGCTGGAACACAGGATTCATCAAGTCCATGAATACAACTAGGAAATTAGTCAACCCAAAAGTCATACCTTGAAACTCATAAAACTCATAATGAGTCAAGAAGGCTATTTTTGGCACATGCTTCACTTGGATCCTCGGCTGGTGATAACCCCAATCGCAAATCAATCTTCGAAAAGAAAGAAGCTCCTTATAACCGATCAAAAAGATAATCAATCCTCATCAGTGGATACTAGTTCTTTATATTCACATTCTTCAACTCATGGTAGTCTATGCACAACTTAAATGACCCATATGTCTTTCTCACAAAATACACTGGTGCACAACAAAGTGAAGTATTATGCCCGATAATCCCTTTCTTTAACAACTGCTTAATATGATCTTTGAGTTCCTTCATCTCCATAGGGTACATACGATACGACTCTTTAGCTATAGTCTTAGTGCCTAGTGCTATGTTTATGACAAAATCAATCTCCATACTCGATGGCAGACCTCGAATCTCATCAAATACGTCGATAAACTACTAAAGTACAAGAATCATATGTAGGGACATTATGGTCTCGTATTGAGTTTCCTCATTAATAAAATACAAGTGGTTAGTATCCCCACCCTCATGTTTAGGCATGGCCTCTAAATACGTATCTTTTCACGGTATTGAAAACACAATCGCTCCACCTACATAACCAATCTGAGCCTGGTACGTACATAAAAAAAATTCACTCCCAAAATTACATTGTATGTATGGGTATCTAAAACTAATAAATTTGCTACAGATGGTAGGTTACCAATATCAAGGCCTAAACTGTCACAAGACTCGATAATAATAGTGGATACACCTAATTGAGTAGTTATAGATAATCACTAATAAAAGGAATCAGAACCATCCTCGATAAACCCATAAAATGTCATGCAAGAAAAGAGTGTGTGGAACCCGTATCGAATAAAATTATGGATAAAATGACATGAAGAAAGAACATACAATAGACAAGTTTAATGGACACTTGATAGTCCTTGGGTACCACTTCATAAACCCTATCATACTACAGTTGGGGTTCAGATGTTGAGGTCGGTGCAAGAGCTAATGTTGGTGCCTTATGCCTCAGAGCGGGAGGTCAAGGCACATGCTGCTGCCCCTACAACTGATGTTGATAATTAGGTCGATAGACTTCCTACCATTGGGCCTGCTAACTAGGAGCTAACTGTACCTGCTAACCCCGTTCATTCTGGCTCTGCTGGCCTGGCTTGGACCCACTTGGGTAATTTTTATACTTATGACCAAATCCTTGACACCTGAAACAAACTAGTGAAGCCTATCCCTGGAAGATGTCACACTGCCTCCCTATTATTTCCTACCTTTCCCTCCCTAATAGGGCCTCTACTAATTAGGTTGAAACTTCTTCCATGGTCTTTAGCCTTGCTGGACCTAAACTTCCTTATGCTCATTGTCAGATCAAACCTCAGTCTTGATACCACATACCTGGCCCCCTTTTCCATAACATTTTCTCATGCTTAAATCGATACCTACAAAGTTTTAGTGTTGCATTAACTATTTAGATATACACAACATAAGCAAGATTCGATATCAGAATCTGATGAATAGGTTATATGAGCCCCTGTAAGAAACATGCAATCTTCTTTTTCTTCGTATTTACCTCTTCTTGTGCAAGAAAAGATAAGCGTGAGTACAAATTAATCACATTAAAAAAAGATTCCAGAAATCAATTAAAGAACGAATAAAGATATGCCAATCACATAATACAAGAATATACATGGTTCGACCACTTGCCTACGTCCATGGAGAGGTCACTATTTTTCTATTAAGTTCTCTTAAGTCTCAAAATTAAATCCCCTTTGACCTTAGGGTAAGGGTTACATTTATAATAGTATAAAGTTGTTGAGTTATATAAGGAGCTCCCCCATCTAAATATTGACTAATGCAGTGACTCCTTAATATCTTATACGAAATTATTAGTAACTTATTAGTATTGACGTGATAAATGTTCATATTTATCCACGTGACAAATAATATTGCTGATTTCTTTAAATAACTGGTCCGAACATGTTCCATATTATGATAGTCTTGCTCGATCGTCCTTCAATTGGGCCTAGTTAATTATTTAGATCCCCACAATTGTCCCAAAAATCTCTTGGCTCATACTTGTTTGTTTGGTAGATTATTTTTTCCTGTTTGAGCCCAATGGCTTTTGAAATTTGTTGATGAATTTGAACCAGCATAGTAGTCTCATAAATATGTTGAAGTCCCAAGGGTATGCTCGTTCGAGGAGTAAGTGAAGTGCCAAAATCCATCTTGGGATCCCTGTCTTATGATTGTGCACTAGGATTCAAACACAGTAGGTATATTCCAAACCGTCACTTTTCCTTTGATCTTTTGCTTATGAAAATCTTCAGAGAATCCTTTGCATTCTCCCATCTTCGTATGTCTTCATATGTACTCCTTTGTCGCGCAGTTTTTTTCTTCTTTCTAGTGTTTTTCGTTAGTAGTGATAATTTTATTCCTCTCAATCATTAAAACCATTCACATGAAGAGCGTAAAGGAGTTTAGAAGACCTTACTACATTCCCTCATGGGTAGAGATTGACTGTGCCCCTATGCCCAAATATGACATAGACATCGAAGGGAGACACTTGATTCACACCTTGGCTGTAGTCCAAGGAGGTTTGACATTTCCCCTAAATTCCTAATTTTTAGAGTTCTTTGAATTCTTTGGGGTGTTCCCTACTCAGTGTGCCCCTGGTACTTGGCTAATAGTCAGTGGGGTTAACCCTATAAATGATCTCTATAGGACCAACTTAAGTAATATAAAGATTAGATATTTCTACGTCTGGTCTCATATTTCTCATGGCCTTCTCTAGTTGAAAGAGAGTAAGGCTGAAAGGGTGTTGGTAGTAAACCTCCTTGATTTTAAAAAAGTCAATTAGGATCAAGGGTTTATTGCCAGAAATTGGCAACACCTGTCGCTCCCCGAGGGTAAAGAATACACGGGGTTTTTATGCCCTGACTGGGGGGATGTTCACATAGGTTAATACATATCTTTTATATTTTGGTTATTTTTTATTGTTGCTAATCAACCTTTTTTTATCTTTGAATAGCTCACAAGAAAAATGAGGATCCCTCCCTTCAAGACATCAATTTTTTCGATCGAGTGAAAGCTTAGAGGGTGAGAGAGTACCTTCTAGGTGGTGAGCACCCTAGATCGGTAACCTTTTTTTGCTAGAGTACACTAACACCACTAAAAACTTCACCGCTCTCCCAGTGGATGAGATACATGCTCTTCCTTTACCTGATGATAAAATGTATTCTTCATTTGATCCATTAAATGTTGGGTCCACCATATAGAGGAGGAGAAAGGTTCAATGGGAGGAGAGTTATTTTGGTTTATGATGATGATGATGATGTGCCCCTTTCTGCTAGGGCTAAGTCCCAAAAAATGGTTGAGGGTGACTATTCAAGGTTTGGTGAACCAAACTTGGTCGCTAAAGTGAAAGAAGAGGATAAGAAGAAGGAAAAGAATAGGAAAGAAGAAGGCTCTTACAACCCCTTCAAAGAAGAATAATGTTCCCCCTTCTCTCCCCCAACATCTTAGAGGCCCAATCTGTGGCCCACAATCCAACCCTTTCCCCAGACTTGCTGAGGGAGGCAGTGCTTGAGAGTGATCATGAGCGATTGAGGATGCTATGACCTGACCATATGTCCCTTCAAGCTTCCCAATAGTTGTCCCTCCGAGCTTCCCAAACTCTGTTCTTGATAAGATTTTTTTTCCCTATCTTATTTATTTTCTATCTTTGAGTTTTTCGGAGATAACTTATCAATTTTTTATTTGTTTTACGATTTATGGCAGAGTTTACTAGTCTTTGGATGGTCACGCCAACTAGGCCAAAAAGAATGATGAGATGGTAGACACCTTTTAGAAATCCCAAGAGGCCATTTCCAAGGCCCAAGATTTCTATAATAAAGAGAAGAAGACCATCATCAAGGCCATAGCCTCGCTGAAGACTGGGATTGATTTATTAAAGGTGGATAAAACAAAACTGGCAGTGAAAAACTCTCAATTGTCTAAGAAAGTGGAGTAGATCTCTTCCCTCAATAACGCTAACTTTGAGCAAGGATGGAATGAGGAATATGATGATGCCGGAGTCCAAATTGCCTATGCTCAAAAGGCGAGCTTCAAGAAAGGTTTAAATAAGGTATGTATGGAAATCGGAGTCCCTTCAGAATTCGAGCTGTATAGAAGGCATTAGTTAGGTTCTTCTCATAATACTGAAGAAGTGGCTTATCCCAACCATCCTACAAACAAAGATAAGGAGGTGGTGCCCTAGGGGAAAGAAGTTGAGACTGAAAAGTAGGTAAAGAAGTGAAGCCTATAGTTCTAGTTTTTTTTTCTTTTATTGCTCGTATATTGCACTCTTTTTTCTTTCTTTGGATTGTAATATCTTTTCCTACCCCTTGTTTTGTTTAATGAAAATAGTATTTTCATTTTAATGTGATAATATATGTATCTTATAATAACCTATTTCATGTTCTGCTCTTTGGTGTTATAGACTGATGTCGAGGAAATTCCTCCTTCTAAAAATTTAGATAACGTGGTCGACCGAGATTCTAGCGTGCAAGCTCACTGATCATTTTTGACTTCTTGTAAGGATCTAAGAAAGAGGAATAAGTCCAATAAAGGACAATCCACTCTGGTTGCCAAGATGAAGGATGATCTTAAGGACTTGGAAGATGTGACTATTTCCATGAAAAAAAGATAAATGACTGACTTGAAGGCCTAATTAGTGGAATCTAAGGAAGGGGAGAGGTCAGAGCTCTAGTACAATTAGGAAATGATGACTTGAAGAAGAATCTTTTTGAAGTCTAAGATTTAGCTCGAAGGAGCACTGTCGCACTAAAGGGTCTGAGTCGTGATAACAAAACGCTTTGATATTTGTTTAGGATAAGTAACCGAGCGATTTGGTTGGTAGGCTATGATTAGGGTTGGGAATATGCCTTGATGAGATATAGCTGAATGCTCTAATAGACTTTAAGGCACCCTAGGGCTCTAAGCTCTGGTATATGTACCAAGTTGATTATCCTGCGTAAAATTGACCTCCTTTGGGAATAATAAGTCCTAGATTCCTTTAGATTCCATTCCACTTAAATTGGTCGAGATCTACTTGGAAGGTCATGATAGTGATAACGAATATATGCCTAACTCCAATGACGGTCAGAGGAGGCAAATTGAATAATATCTGGCCGATCGACCATAAACTATTGTAAATGTTTTCATGCTTTTTGTAATTATTATTTTATTTGTACTCTTTGTATTCGGGCTCTGCCGAATGAATTAAGTTAATACTAATTCTTATGTATTTTTTCGGTTCATTATTCCTTTCATATGTTGTTCTATCTTTCTTCCCTTTTAGGTTATGTCGTCACACTCCCTTAGGCCTAGAAAAGATAATTGCAAAAATGCACCTGGTCTATAGGCAATCCGCCCATTCAAGATTTCAGTTGATCAAGCGAGGTTGGTTTATTACATAAGGATCCCCTTAGGGCTTTTTTCTTTCTTGGGCAAGTCATGAGGTCACCTGTGTTGGTCATGACAGGGACCTGGGGTTTTTAGTTTTAGTTATAGTTAACAAAAATTCTCGTAGTAATCAAATTAAAGCCTTATCAATACTCTTTGAAATACTAAGAGCCATTTAGGAGACTATTATGTAGGAAACAATGTAAAGTAATCAAATAACTTAAGAGCTTTGAGATATGAAAGAAGGGCCTTTATTCATTACATGAATAATAAATTGCAAGCAACATAAGTTTTGAAATAAAAATTTGCATAAACTAAGTGCTGAAAGGTAAAAAGAAGACTAAAAGTATAACTTCATGAGTTTGGTTGCATTCCATGCACTAGAAATCTCTCTCCCCTCTATTATTTCTAAGTGATAGGCCCCTGTAGATCTTATGTGAACACTTTGAATGGTCCTTCCTAGTTGGGCCCCAAATTAGCATCAGACGGCCTTATGGTGCTGCCAAGGACCTTCACGGGGACGTGATCTCCTACTTGGAACTTCCTCAAATTGAACCCCTTATTGTATTGCCTTGACAATTGCTGCTAATATGAGGTGAACTTGATCATGTATTACTCTCTTCATTCATCGGCCGGGTCAAGTTTAATGAGAAGGGCATCATCATTTAGTCCTTAGTCAACCAACCTTGTTTGCATGGTCGAGAGGCTTGCTTCAAATGTTGTGACAGATTGCATCCTATATGTGATAAAAAAGGGTGTCTCTCGAGTTGGTCTTATGGGTGTGGTATGATATTCCCAAAGAACATGGGTAAAATCGTACACCCAAGCACCTTTTTTTCTTTCTTGCTGTTTTTATGTCCATTGAGTATGGTTTTATTAGAGTCCTCTACTTATCCGTTGCTATAGGGATATGCCACCGAATTGAAGTGATGTTTAAATTTATGCTCATTACAGAAAGCCTAAAAAGGCCCGCTCTTAAACTGTGTGCCGTTATCGATTATAATGGTTTTTGGTACCTTACAGCGTGTTCTGATGTTCCTCTAGATGAATCTTATCATGTCGACATCTCTAATATTGGCCAGTGGTTCTGTATCTACCCACTTAAAGAAATAGACTGTGTCGACCTATAAGTACTTGCAATTTCTAGGTGCAGTAGGTAGCGGTACCACGATGTCCTAATCCATTGTGAAAATGGACATGGGTTGGTCAATGGCCTCGGGCCTCTGGGCCGTTGATGGGACAAATGAGAGAATTTTTGTCACTTCTCGATGTTTTGAACATAATCACTTGCATCTTTCTATATGTACGATCACCCCCTTTTTTGATTGCTCGGAAAGCCAAGGATCTTCCTCCTATGTGGCTTCCACATATTCCATCATGAAGTTCCAAGATGTAGAGGGGGCTTTAAGGTAATACTGAGATTAAAGATAATCCCCCCATTAACAATAGTGTTTGGGATTAAGACAATGAGGCAACTCAAGCTTCTCAATGAGGCAGCTCAGCGTGGCAGCTCAAGTAAGGTAGCTTGGCGTGGCAGCCTAGCGTGGTAGCTCATACTTTAGCTTGTTGTGTCACTTAGTCATATTGTACCTTTGTTTATATTAACTATGAGCTATAACAATTGTAATTATGTAACGAGTATAATTATTTTTAGTGTGAGGTTGAACGGTACTCGCGAGAGACCAGGCTTGGTAGGGCCTAGGAGAGATTTCATGCTCTATCGAACGACATCGTCATGGGAAATTTAGAGGGACTTGGTTTGGAGGATTGAGAAGTGAGGCACTGTTGGGGCTTGTCCTGACCATCTTAGATACACTTGGTAAAACACCAAAAGACCTTGACCGTGGAACCTTGGGCGGAGCAGCCTTGGGTTCCATTGGGTGTTGAGTTTTGAACCAAACAACCCTCTACTTAATCTCTCATCTACTTTATGTGATGTCACTAGCCAGATAGGCAATGCAAAATCCGCACTTGAGTAAACCACCATGGTATTTGGGGATATCAGACAGTTGATGAGCCATATCTGTGACGACAGCCCCCTGACACACAATAGTTAGGAAAAAGGCATGTCTTGGCATTTAATGTTTATGACGTGGAACTAACTAGTGCAACATTAATTTAATGTTTGTGACATAACGTATGTCGGATATCTTTCACATTTATTAATGACTGAGTTACCTCGGGAGTGGTGTGGGGGACTGTTTAAGGACCCTAACCACCTCTGGGGAGAGGATGTTCCTTTTTTAGAGTTCAAAAGTTATTACTAGAGAGACATCAGAGAGAGATTTATTACAAACCAGAGAGTTTACTCACCCACCATTGTCATTTATTACGAAGCTTTAATACTTGACAGAGATCCTTGAGGGTGATTGAGGTTTTTGGTTGCCTCCCAAGGTGTATCTAAGGTTCTCATTTTCTCTTTCCCTCTAAACGAGTCACTTATGAGTTCATTATTATCTTCTGAGTTATACACGAGAGATTTGTGAGTTCAAATTGAGTTTATCTTCACTAAGTTGTGTTTGCGTGTCCTCCATCTAATCAATAGTGTTGTTGGTTAATTTATCATTACTATACTCAAAAGGGGTTACGTGTCCATCTAATCTAAACTACCCTCTTATATTTGGCGACTCTGCCGGGGAGGAATTCTTCTAAGTATGGAGTATAGTGCAGGATAACGTTAATCGAAGACTTAACTTTGATGACATTTAACATAATAAAGAATAGGCGGCGAGAGAGCTAGAGGCTTCAAGGGACGGAGTCCCACGACTAGAGGTACCTCTCGTTCAAACGTCGACAGGTGTCCCTGGGGTTACACAAGCTTCTACGAGGGTCGGGTTGAGACCATCCCAAGTGGCACTCCTCATGAATAAATTTTACGAGTTTTTGTAAACTCCTGTAGCTTCAACGATGTTGGGAGGATTTGAAGCCAACTCCTTTGTGACACCAGGGGCAGCCCCAATGGCCCCACCAAGTGCATTTCTAAGAGGAACAGTTCCAGTAAGTATACCCCCTGTTGCAAATCCAATGGTGGGAGCTCCAAGAGTATCAACCATTCCAACTGTTATGATTTCTCCAGCTGTAATGGGCACTCCACCTATGGTCCCTCTGGTCGTTGCTTCAACGACATCAGCTATGGAAGAAATGAGGAAAGAGATGCAGAAAGAGATGCTGAAATTCATGCAAACTTCCTCGTAATATGCTAGCGAGGTAGCTTCAGTTTATGACGACTTTAAAAATATTTACCCCTAGGAGTACAATAATGATCCCTACCCAAAATATTATATTCCTCCTATCTTTGAAAAATATACAGGAAAGGGTGGGAACCTGAAAGAGCACATTAAATGCTTCGTGGAACATTTGGGGGCGCACTGTAATAACAAGAAACTCAGGTGGAGGGAATTTTCTAAATCCTTAATCGATAAGGCATATACCTGCGATTCTTACATAGCTCCTAAGAGTGTTTCCACGTGGGAGGAGAAGCACGTTTTGTTCGTCCAAAAATTCTTTCTGGCGGAAGATGAGTTCACCTTAACCCAACTGGGGAGAGAGAAGCAACGACCAGGGGAAGATGTAGTGGCATACGTTCGAAGGTTCAGGGAAAGGTCCCTCAATGTGAGGAAGGAGGCTAGAGAATCCAAACTGCTGCAGATCTGTGCGGAAGGACTGCTTCCTGAGTACATCTGCCATCTGCACGATCTGCGCGAGGGGACTTTTGTGGCGTTACTAAAAGTATCAAGGAATATCTCGTTGGTTGTATGACCAAACCCAGTGGGTGGTTCCTATGATGTTCAAGCAGCTAATACAACCTGTGGGATGGAACAAATGGGGGCAAAGTAGCGAAGAGGGACAATAAGAGGAAGTTTGGGGGAGATAGGGAAGACCCACCACCATTACCTTGTACAGTAGAAAAGGCTGTCAACTATAACAATGACATAGTTCAAGGAAGAACAGTGTATGAACCAAAGGGTGTCCCCGTTGGGGAACCAAACGCTGCAACTAGGGCGGATCCCAAATATTGCCAGATTCATCGAAAGATCTAACATCCAACGGAGATCTGTTTCACGCTAAGAAGAATCATTGACAAATATGTGAAGGCAGGAACTTTGTAAATCCCTATACAAAATGTTAACAACAACCCACCCCCAACACACGGGGCCAATCTGGTGGTGGCCTATGATGAGGAGGCAGAGAAAGAAGTAAGGGCTAACAATGGAGCAGGAGGAGTTTAAAGAGTCTTTGGAAGATTGTACTAGGGGAATGGATAACGTAGTGTTAGATTATGATGAAATAAGTGCTAAAGATGTGGAGGACATATATAGCGTTGAAAGTGAGGAAGTAAACCAAGCTATAGAATACTGTGCAGTTTTAAAATCTCCAAAGTTTTCCTGGTTCTTCGACCAGGTAGGGATACCAAAGGAGAGTAGATTGGAGATAACCCAGGAAATCCTTGATATTGTGAGGAAGAATACAGTCCCTTCGCTGAGATGGAAGGGACCCATGGCCAGGTTGGTAAAGTGGTTTCTGTAAGATAATTTTCAGCGATGCAGATAGGACCGTGAGATTCCCTTATAATAGGCCATTGTATGTGACTCCCAGCATCAACGGGGTTAGTTTTGCAAGGGCTCTTATGGATGGGGGAGCCTCCATCAATATCATGCCAATCAACTCTTATTACGAAGCTAATATTCCGGAGGAAAGGTTAGTCCCCATGCCTTTGGTGATTTCAAGTTATGACGACCAGCCTTCCAAGTCCATTAGTTATGTGAACGTTAGGATTATGATGGGAAATATGAGTTCCCACATCAAATTCCACGTGATATAGAGTGCAACTTCCTACTATATGTTGATAGGAAGGTTGTGGATGCACAACCAAGGGATAGTTCCTTTGACGTATCACCAATGTACTAAGGCGAATATCGAGGGAACAAAGGTGGCCATTAGAGCTATGAAGAGACCCTTCACTGTTGAAGAAGCTCACCTAGTAGACGTAACATTTTACACAAAATTAAAGGATGACGTAAGGGTCCTAATGAGAAGACTAGAGGGAGCGTGGGTTCCCTCGATCAGAGAAAGGATGGGGCCCTTGAATGAGCAGAATAACGAAGTTGCAAGCAACAAAGGAGTGATGGAAGAAGCCCACCAGGTGGTCCCTCGTCATCAAAACATCTCAAAGACAGAATCAGGCTCAAAATGGATCCAACGGAGCATGAGGTCCAACGATAAAGTGTGCTGAGTCAATTTTTAGGAGGAAGAGTTACTAAGGCTTTTAGAGAGAAGAAAAGGAAGGCAGTTGTAACTGCCAGCAGACAGTGCAAAAAGGTTATTACTGAAGAATAAAAAGTGGTTTATCAATTATTATGGTGTGAACGGGCGGCTGAAGAAACTGATAATGATTCTGACCCGATATATGAGTGTTTTCTGGTGGATCAACATGGGCAATTTATGGTGATAGACAACTCCAACATACATGAGTTTGTGGAAGATATTGATGAAGAATCAGACTATATGGAAGATCAACTAAAGCCACAGGCACAAGAGTTGGAGGAGTTGAACTTGGCGAAAGAAGGGGAGGATCCAAAGCCTATTTTTATCTCGAAGAACCTCAATAAGGAGAAACGAGGTGAGCTTCTTCGAAAAGTTGATTTTTATCTCGACAAGTCTATGAACACCTTGGTTGAATTGATTCGGGTGTTCATAGACATTTTTACGTGGAAGTACATAGAGATGGAAGGGTTGGATGAGGAAGTAAACTGCCATAAGTTGAACATGATGCCTTCCGCCATTCCGATGAAGCAAGCAATGAGAACGTACAAGCCTGAGTTGGACTTGAAGATCAAGGAAAAGGTCCAACACTTATTGACGGAAGGGTTTATCAAATTGATATAGCACCCACTCTGGCTGTCTAGCATTCTCCCAGTGGGAAAGAAAGACAAAAATCAAATAAGGATCTGTGTGGATTTCAGAGACTTGATTAGGGCTTGCCCTAAGGATACATTACCTCTACCGTCCCTCGATAGCCTAATAGATTCACCAGATGACCATAAAATATATAGCTTCATGGATGGGTATGTAGGGTACAACCAGATCAAGGTGGATCCCACGGATGCAGAGAAAATGGCGTTTAGAACCCCATTGGGCAACTTCGTGTACAAAGTAATTCCGTTTGGACTTAAGAACGCAGGGGATACTTACTAAAGAACAATGATGGACATTTTTCATGACTTCTTTAAAAAATTTGTGGAATTCTATGTGGATGATTTAGTCATCAAATCAAGGAAGGAGGAGTTCCATCTGAGCGATTTGAGGAAGGTGTTTGCCTGATGTAGGAAGTATAAGCTAAAAATGAACCCACTGAAGTGAGTCTTCAGACTAACAAGTGGAAAGTTTCTGGGATTCATAGTTGATCGACAGGGGGTGCAGATAGACTTGGACAAACAATGAGCAATCTTGGAAATGCCAAGTCCAAGAACGGCGAAGGAGCTGAAGAGTTTCATTGAGAAAGTTTCCTACCTTAGTAGATTTGTGACGAGATTAGCCAAAATAACACCCCCATTGATGCAAAATTTGTGAAAGAACACAAAATTCAAGTGGGAGGATGTTCACCAGGAGTCCCTCACTGGGTTGAAGAAGCTGCTCATTTCACCATAGACTATGGTTCCACCAAAGGCAAGAATACCGTTGCAGCTCTACCTCACATCCACCACGAGGTTCGTTGGAGCTCTATTGGCGCAAGAGATTGACGGGTAAGAATGACCAGTCTACTATCTCAGTAAAATCATACATGGGCCAGAGGTCAGATATAGTAGCTTAGAAAGGCATTGTTTAGACTTAGTCTTTGTAGTGCAAAAACTTAAACATCATATGCCATCTTTTACAATTCATATTGTAACCAGATGTGATCCTATTAAGTTTTTATAGGAAAGAAATATATGGATTGGTAGGGAAGCTAGGTGGTTCCTCATCTTCTCAAAATATAACTTGAAGTGAGTGGTCCCTCGCGCAATCAAGAGCCGGGCATATGCAAACCTCTTTGTGATCTTCCCCTCTAAGACATTTGAAGCACCTAGAGAAAGTATTCCAGGAGATGACTTGCTGGCCAATTACTTGGATACAAGTGATGAAGAATGGACGATGCAGTTTGATGGATCTTTGGAAGAATTGAAAGGAGGAACACGGGTTATTCTTTCAATAGGAATGGAGGAGATTTATCTTTCCTACAAGTTAGATTTCCCTTGTTCCAATAATGAAGTAGAGTATGAAGCATTGGTACTAGGGTTGATGGAGGCCCTTCGAAGGGGAATTCGTTCACTTTGCATCAAGGGTGATTCAAACTTGGTGATTTAGCAAATGAATGGAGAATATTCATTAAAACACCTGAGTCTGGCACCATACAGAATAATCATTCGGAGGCTTCTCAGCCAGTTCCATCAGACCAAGATTAAGAGACATCCCCAAACGATGAACCTCCGTTTAGATGCCTATTCCACCATCTCTCAAAAGATGGTCATGAGAGATGATACAACTACAGTTGTGATCCAATGAAGAATAGCTCCCTCGATGGTACAAATAATTTGGTCAATGAATGAGGACATTGACTGAAGGGGAGAGATTAAAAAATAACTGGAGTCTGGGGAAAGAGCGATGAAGCTGAGGGAATTAGCCTAATACTTTACAAATTCGAGAAACCTTTATTTTAGAAATACGGAAGGATGGTTATCAAGATGCATCAGCCCAGAAGAAGCAGAGCGGAGGTTGAAGAAATCACATGAAGAGCATTGTGAAACAACTGAGATACCTCTTTACAGAAGACTTTAAAAGGAGGGATACTTTGGGCCTAGAATGAAGCAGACCGCAATAGAGCTATAATGGAAGTACGATAAGTGCCAATTATTCTTCGATGCAACTGAATGCCATTTCGTTGAAGCTCAATCAGACTGGAGGAAACCCTATATTGCCTTTATTAAAGAGGGAATTGTCCTAATAGAGAAAATTGATGCGATGGGTCTTAAGTGAAGAGCCCCGAGGTTCTACATTCAGGAGGGGTAGCTTTGTCGAAGGGGATACTTCAATAGGCCATTATATTGCATCACAAAGGAAAAAAATAGCCAAAAATCCTCAAACAAGCGCAGGATCCATCTCACATTGGAGGGGCCAAGTTGTATGACCAGTTGATGACATTAGGCTATTATTAGCCAACGATGGAGAAGGACTCTGCTGAGTTCATTAGAAAATGTAAGGTTTGCCAACTTCATGGAAATATGATCCATGGCGATGCCTTATCCTTTTCACACTTGGGCATTTGACCTAGTAGGGGTAATAAATACTTCTTAAAGGGGGAATATTTGGATATTGGTAGCAACGAAGTTCTTTACAAAATGGTCTGAAGCGATACCACTAAGAAGGGCAACAGCAGGGGTGGTGAGCAACTTCATCACAGAATACATCAGTTGCCATTTTGGGATTCCAAAGGTTATTCTCTCAGATAACGGAACCCCCTTTGGCAATTCAGAGGTAATAATGCTCACAAACAAGTACTTCATTCTTCATCATACTTAAATGGTGGCATACCCAAAGGGAAACGGTCAAGTCGAAGAAACTAATAAAACATTGGCTAATATTTTCGTTAAAATAATGGAGGATTTCCCAGGACCGTGGATGACAAGATACCGACTGTATTGTGGGCCTATCAAATAACTAAGAGGAATCCCACAGAGTATACTAATTTCTCCCTTATTTATGGGGCTGAGGCGATTTTCCTAGTATAGTTGGAAGTTCCCTCTGATCGATATGCCTTGCGAAGTAGCATGCTCCCTCAGAACAGATATGTACAGTTGGAAGCATTGGATCAACACAGAGATAATGCGATGTAACACATTCAAATGTATACAAAGAAACTCTCTAGAGCATATGATAACTTGGTGAGACCAAGGAAGTTCGTGGAGGGAGATCGCGTTTTGAAAGCAACAGTGAAGCACATCAAGGGACTTCTTCTACCTAAGTTTGCAGCGAATTGGGAGGGACCTTTCATTGTAAAAGAAGCTCATGATTTAGGTTATTGCTTAATTTCTAAGATGGAAGAAGACAAGCCATTCAAGATTAATAACAAATGGTTGAAAGTCTATCATGTGTAAGCAATTAAGTTTAGACCATTGTTGTATATAGCTATTGTTATGAATATACAAGTCATTTTTTTTTGCAACTCGAGTGGAGATTAAAGAATAGTAGAACTTAATAATATACGCAAACAGTGATAGCACAAAGAAATGGTATGGGAAAATATACATCTTTTTCATTCAGTCACAAACTTGGGGGCATTAAAAAATTGGGAACTACTACCCAAGAATTACATGAGAGGAAAAAGGGAAATGTATACAAAAGTTCATTGGCCTAAAAGGAACCACAGGTCTGGAGCAGAGAAAAAATCTCTAGGCAGGTCCGAAGAAGCTGCTAGGTAAGACTATTGGGAGTTAATAGAAACCTCAAATCTCGTTTGTGCTTATCTATGCTTGATAAGGAGTTTATCTTATTTCAGCTTTGCCAAACGCAGAGCTTTTTCGATGTCCTCTACCTCCTTGTTGGCAACTTCAAGTAGAGGGGCTAGCTCAGCCAACTTAACTTCCCCATCCCATTGATGCTCCCAATGTTTCTGTAGCATTTACCTCTGACTATCAAGTTGTTGGATCTTTAACGTCTTAAAGTGTGCAATTAGCCAGTGAAAATTGAATCCATCTCCACCTAAATCCCTCAGATAGCCCAGGAATTGGTTGAGAAGAGGTCTGGTAACATTCATGATAGGAGTGCTGATAATATCAGCAACAATGATTGCCATGCTCTGAAGCCTATGGCTCATCACGGGGATATTGGAACACAGGCAATCCATAGTAAAAGTTTTAGGATGGTGGCTTGAAAGCTGCTCAATTACTAAATGATGGCTGGCAGGCATTTAAGGAGAACGCTGAAGGACCATAATGCAAAAGTCATGAGGAGCTAAGTTGGGCAGATGAAGCTGACAACCAGATTCACTATCAGCAGCAGCACCAGTCGTGGAACCTTGGTCGTCGTGACTAGAATCTTCTAAAATAGTGGGTTCCTGATGGGGAGTAAAGATGGGCGAAAGAAGTGGTGGATATTTCTCTCCCGTCGAAAAAGATTCACGTGCCACTAGAGAACCAGTAGTAGAAATAATGAGTTAAGTGAAAAATCTTATCAAGTATTTTCATTGTTAAGTCACCTTTATAGGTGGAGTTTGCAAAAAAATCTTAACAAGCCTTTTCATTATTAAGTCACCATTATATGTGGAGTTTGTGAAAAATCTTAATAAGTGTTTTCATTGTTAAGTCACCGTTATAGGTGGAGTTTGCAAAAAATCTTAACAAGTATTTTCATTGTTAAGTCACCGTTATAGATGGAGTTTGCATAAAATCTTAACAGGTGTTTTCATCGGTAAGTCACCGTTATAGGTGGAGTTTGCGAAAAATCTTAATAAGCATTTTGGTTGTTAAGTTGCCGTTATAGGTGTAGTTTCCAAAAAGTCTGAGAAATGAGACTTTCCTAGATTGTACATTGTCAAGAATGAAGGACCAACAACAAGAAACGAAGAGAAAAAAGTGAAGTACCTCAGCAATGGCTGGAGCATGAACGGGAGTCACCAAGGAGGCCACAACGGTGGGAACTGTTAGGGGCAGGCTTTCCTCCTTGGAAGCCTCAATGGAACCTTCAACTAAAGAAGCCCCAACGTTCGATAAAGCTCCTTCGCCAATAAAAAGTACCAAGGACAACATAGGAGCCCCAACTAAGGAGGACTTCGACCTCCAAGTGATGCCCCAACGTTGGTGGATGCAGAGGAACCACTACGCTCAGCAGAAATATCAACCCTAACCTTGGGGATACGCACACCACCAAGAGGAGAGGGTGGGGCAAGATCTGGAGAAAATTAAAAAAAATGAAGTGTTAAAAATGGGTAATAAGTATAGAAGAAGGGACAAATACCTCTAAGCGTTACTTACGTCAGTTATGGTACCAAAGAGGGAAACTGCAGTTAGGGGTCTCGTTAGTGCAGTGGGAAGAAGAATGTTAGCTAACAAAGACGCCATTTCGACCTAAGGCATCCCAACATATTAAAGTTCAACATGTTAAATAGAAAAAAGGTGTGGAAGAGAGAAAAGACATCAGACCTAACAAGTGATTGATAATATGTTACCTCGGGGGAACTTTCTGCAACTGGAACGATGGGCAGAAGAACCTCGGGCTGAGGTAATAATTAAGAAGAGGTTGGGGGAGTTGTCGATGGTTGAGAAGAGATTCCCACAGACTCAACGGAATCACCCCCTGCAACATAATCCTTCGCACGTTGTGAGGCCGAACGACGGGAGTAAGTAAGTCCAATCATAGGGTAATGGGGAGGAGTTACATCGATCTGAGAGGAACTGAACCATCCCCAACGAAAGGGATCACAAGGGGGTTGGGTCTTTCTTCTTCAACCTCCTGCACCAAAGTTGTTAAGAGTTAAACAGATGTAGATTGCCTTGGAAAAATAGGAGTAAGAACAACAACACACACTCATACCTTAGATCCAAAGGGAGAATGGGAGGATATAACCACTGGCAAAGGAGGAGACGAGGCAGCAACAAAGGGAGCTAGGGGGAAATGTACATCTGGAACTCATTTCCTCTGGGACTTAGTAACCAGAGTCTTCTTGCTCGCACCCGCAGCACCAGTACTTCGAGGAACCTTTGAACTCTTCTTTCTCTTTGACCCTAGTTCCGTTGGGTCAACTAAGATAGTGGGGAAGGCAGTAAAAGAGGGAATGATGGGATCGCATCGTTAAAACTCAGCATCTATTCATTTCACCTCAGCCTGAACTTTCCTTCTCAACTCCGCACTCGTTTCTGCCGACATAGGAGGAGGAACAAAGGCGATGGGGAATGCCTCCAAAGGAGTTTGAGGCTTATTTTGATACTTAGACTTTGAATAAGTCCCACTCTTGGACTTCCTAGTATTTTTGGTTGTTGGCTGGGAAGGCCCTTCGCCAGAAGCTGCTTCGGTTATAGGGGCAGGTTGTTTGGGGGTTGCAATGGTCTTGGATTTGGGTGTGGCAATAGGGATCATTGGGCAATAAGGGGGTATCTCGAGGGGAGGATCTTTAACGGTCTTACTCAAAGGGAACTCAACTCTAAGAATAGAGTTTCCTTTGATGCCCAATTCCAAGGCAGAGAAAGAAAGAATTGGGGGATACTGGGGGGACTTTGTATGAACTCATGTATCATAGCCAGTTGCATCAATCAGAATTTGGTGGCAAAAGAGGTAGCCACGTCCACTTTCTTAGTATCACTAGGGAGGGTGACTTAACCATCCATAGTAGAGGTCATGCTAAGTACCGCTACAAAAAGGTAGAAGGTGCATGCCTCAGCAAAAGTAACCCTCCTATTCGTTAACAAAACACAGGTTGAGGAGACCCTTAATCAAACTCGAACTACCTACTACACCTATCGGGGTTATAAGGTTCAGAAGTATATCCCAATTCAGTAAACGAAGGAAGAAACCCAGGAATGAACAAAAGTACCACAACATGCGAAGGATCTTCTACAACTGGAACAAAAGTGACCGTTCTAGCTGTAGAAGGAAAAAATTCCAAGCATGGGCGAAGGTAGATTCTCCGTACGACCTCATGACAAAGGAATAAAAACGGTAAAAAATGCCCATTATTTCCTTTCGACTCTATTTTTTATGGAAGCATAAGAGGCGTAGGGGTTTGTTGCCTTGACTCACGGGATAAGGGATGGATTTGGCAGCAATAGAGGGAAAATGGGTATAGAGGAAACCCATTAAGATATTTACAAAATTTGCCAAGTTGTAACGATCAAGGGACCATGCCATGTCATAATGGGTTTGATCCATCCAGGTATAGAGGGACCCCAATGTAATGGAGGCCAGAGGAAGATTGTAACACCTGGCCAAATGGATAGAAATGTTTATAAGGTCACTTCTGGGCGGGTCGTTGGGTTTTCGAGTCAAGAAAAAAATGTGAAAGAAACACAAGAATATAGTCTAGTAGTTCCAAAGATGTACCTTTACCTTGGACCGTAATAGTAGTGACATCCTTCTCAGTAGGAGCTTCGAAAAAATAGTTAATAAGGGGAGTAAAAGTATCCTTATTGGAAGACCCAGTGCAACAGCGCCAAATTCGATCTAGCTCATCTTGGTCAGCGGTCTCTTCGGCATCCAAGGCCTCATCATGGTAACTAAACTAACCTATGGGCTCGAACCCAAGTATCTCACGAACATCCTCCAACGAAATGGTAAACTCCCCCAAGGCAGCGAAGAATATGTGAGTTGTAACGTTCCATCTGGAAACCAACACTTGGAGTGCAACATTGTGCTTAGAAAGAGTGAACTCCCCAAACCAGCTGGCTCGGTGAAGACCAAACTTGGCAAGAGTTGTAGTGTGAGAGCTCTGCATGTGTGCATGCCAGGCAGAAAAATGAGATGGTGAACCCCTAGGTGCTTCGAAATAGATCTGGGACTAAGGGAAGTCGTCACGATCCAACTGGAAGCATAGAGTTCCCTCTGGAGGAAGAAAGCCCCACTTTGATGAATCTTTGTCTTCATCACCTAGCAGTAAAGGGTCGTACTTGGCTGAAAAATAGCAGGTCTTACATGCATCAGAGAACTCATCATCCTTTCTAAAGATAGGAGACCGACGGTAAAAACTTTGTTACTCTTGATGAGCATTATCCATGGCGGCGGCACTAGTAGTGGCAGCAGGGGTGGCAGGTGGAGTATTGGTGGCAAACGTAGTAGGATTGCTTGAGGAGGCCATTAAATATGACAGTGAAGTATAAAGAAAAGCTTAGAAAATGCACCAAAGAAGTGACAATGGAGTGGCTAGAAAGCGAGGATGATTGAAGAGGAAATGAATGAGGAGAAAATCTTGGCAACAATGAAGTTTTGGCAGAGTTTCTCTCTCTAGTGTAGACGAAAGTTTAAAGAAGACGAAGAAAAGAGAAGTGTTTAAAAAAATAGATGTTTGAATTCTTTTAACCCGCCTTTTGAAGTTTCCCACCACCACACGTGCAAAGCCGCCTATTATCATTTCAAACAGACACGATGCACTTCGGGAAGTGTCATGACAGTTGAAAAGACAATGCCACATCATTAATGGAGTGACATATGGGGAATAAAAAGGGTTTTCTTTCTATGCAAGTTTGAGTTTTAGCGCCAAAATTTTTGTCAGACATATCTAATAACTCCCAACGAAGAAGCTGTCCCAATGGTTCAAAAAAATCTACGATGTTCCTTCGCCATAAGTCCAAACGTTGTTTAATTATGACTCAGCTACATCGAAGAGAATTTCGCAAGTCTTAACGATAGGGGCAGTCCTAACGAAAAACTCACTGCCTACAACTATACTCCATTCACTTCCCCAAAGTCAAAATGAGTATTTAAGAAAGTCTCGAGGTCTATTGGGATAATTTCAAA
This sequence comes from Sambucus nigra, assembly GCA_949130495.1. NCBI lineage: Eukaryota > Viridiplantae > Streptophyta > Magnoliopsida > Dipsacales > Adoxaceae > Sambucus > Sambucus nigra. The sequence goes on along the minus strand of OX422207.1, from coordinate 333,683,621 downwards.
TAGTCAAGCCAAAACGGTTGAAACTCAGTAACGGGTAAAAGTTGAAATGTCCCTTTGCCAAAGAGCCAATAAGCCATAGAGCTTCGACTCAGGTACATTGGGGAGAATTTTACTTTTTCTTAGAGGCGTTAACCGCAATTGGTTGCAATGAAAGAAAATATGCCAGAATTTTTTCACACAGAGAAGGTTCATCGTATTGAGAAGTTTTTATGCAGACATTTCTTCTTTCCATAAAAAACCTCTCCATGAAGGGGAAAATGTAGAGGGTGCTTGAAGGTAATCCTGAGATTAGGGATAATCTCCTCATTAACAACAGTGTTTGGGATTAAGACAACGAGGCAGCTCAAGCGAGGTTGCTTGGCGTGGCGGCTCATACTTTAGCCTGTTGTGTCACTTAGTCATATTTTACCTTTGTTTATATTGACTATGAGCTATAACTATTGTAATGATGTAATGAGTATAATGATTTTTAGTGTGAGGTTGAACGGTACTCGCGAGAGACCAGGCTCGGCAGGGCCTGGGAGAGATTTCATGCTCTAACGAACGACCTCGCCGTGGGAACTTTACAGGGACCTGGTTTGGAGGATTGAGAAGTAAGGAACTGTTGGGGCTTGTCCTGACCATCTTAGATACACCTGGTAAAACACCAAAAGACCTTGACCGTGGAACCTTGTGCGGAGCAGCCTTGGGTTCCATTGGGTGTTGAGTTTTGAACCAAACAACCCTCTACTTAATCTCTCATCTACTTTATGTGATGTCACTAGCCAGATAGGCAATGTCAAATCCTCACTTGAGTAAACCATCATGGTATTTGGGGTTGTCAGACAGTTAGTGAGCCATATCTGTGACGATAGCCCCCTGACACACAGTGGTTAGGAAAAAGGCATGTCTTGGCATTTAATGTTTTTGACGTGGAACTAACTAGTGCATCAGGAATTTAATGTTTGTGACGTAACGTATGACGGATGTATTTCACATGTATTAATGACTGAGTTACCTCGAGAGTGATGTCGGGGACTATTTAAGGACCCTAACCACCTCTGGGGAGAGGATGTTCCTTTTTTAGAGTTCAGAAGTTATTACTAGCAAGACATCAGAGAGAGATTTATTACAAACCAGAGAGTTTACTCACCCACCATTGTCATTTATTACGAAGCTTTAATACTTGACAGAGATCCTTGAGGGTGGTTGAGATGTTTGGCGGCCTACCAAGGTGTATCTAAGGTGCTCATTTTCTCTCTCCCTCTAAACAAGTCGCTTCTGAGTTCATTATTATCTTCTGAGTTATACACGAGAGATTTTTGAGTTCAAACTGAGTTTATCTCCACTAAGTTGTGTTTCTATGTCCTACAATTAATCAATAGTGTTGCTGGTTAACTTATCATTACTGTACTCAGAAGGGGTTACTCCTTCATCTAATCTAAACTACCCTCTTACACAAGAAAACTTGCTCGATGTCATTTGTGTGTACACACTGGAGGTATGGGCCTATGAAGGATCTCCTATACAGTTTTCCCCTATTTTTCAAGTAAAAATGTGGAGCTTTCACTCTGACCTGGTGGGCCAAATTCTAGTCGGTCGATAATGTTTTGTTTTGTAATTATTCTATGATATTGTCCATCCACCTGCGACTTTTGTTGATGGAGAGAACATTCTTGGGATATTCTATCTTGCCAATACTGGGCATGGCGAGAAATTGTACTTCAAAGGTTCTCCTGAGATTTGAGTTCACAGTTGAGCTCAGTGCTGCTAGAGCATCGACATGACTGTTGTGCCCCCGAAGCAACTATTAAATGTGGACTTACTCAAATTTGATAACTAGATCGCGTATGACTATGAGGTAGGCTCCCATCCTATCATCTTTGTTATTAAAATCCCCACTGACTTGATTGGACACTAATTTGGAGTCGTAATAGTTGTTGAGTCTTCTTGCCATGAGAAAATGTGCTTTGTAAAGTTCGGCGATGTGTGCCTCATACCCAGCCTCATTGTTGGAGGCATTAAATACCCGTCTGATCCCTTGCTCGTTCATAATTTTGGAGTCATAAGGACAGTCCCTACACCTTCCCCTTTTGAATTGGAGTCACCATCAACATATAACATTAATCTTTTGCCTTGAGACTGTTCATGTAACTCCGATTGATCGATCGGTTGCCGGTTAGTGGGATCGTCTCCCATAAACTCTATAATAAAGTTGGCCAACACCTTCCCTTTGATTTATGTCCTTGTTCGAAAGTGAATATCAAACCTTCCAAGATTTACCACCACTTTGACATCCTTCCAGAGAGGTCGACCTTGCAAAGGACAACTTTAAGGGGGAATGAAGTGATCACATTGATGGAATGGACTTCAAAGTAGTGCTTCAACTTGCGTGAAGAGATCATCGATGCATAAATCAATTTTTCCAGAGGAAAATAACGTTTCTCGACATCTAAGAGCATCTTTCTAGTGTAGTAAATAGGAAATTTCTTTGCTACTCTTTTGCAGACGTGGGTTGAGCTAATTGCGTGCAATTATATCGCGAGGTAAAGGTAAAGAGGTTCCCCCTAGCTGGGGATCGCTAGCAGTGGAGGCTTGCTGAGGTAAGATTTATCTCCTCTAGGTCCTCGTACCATTCATCATTCCAGGTGCCGCTCTTCTCCTTCTTAAGAAGCTAGAAGAATGGTCGACAACACTCAGACGTCTTAAAAATGAAGCGGTTGAGTTCAGAGAGAGTTTCGATGAGCTTTTGGACCTTGTATAATGTCTTTGGCTACTAGACCCTAATAATCACTTATATTCGATCCGATTTAGCCTCCATCCCCAACTTACGGACTAAATAACCCATAAATTTTCCTGACAGGACCCAAATGAGCACTTGCTAGTGTTAAGTTTCATTTGGTCGCGCCTGATGATTTTGAAGGTGTTAACCAGGTCTTGGAGATGGTCGATCTTATTCCTGCTCTTGATGAGCATATGATTAATGCACACCTCCATTGTCTTCCCTATATAATGTTAGAAACATCTTGGTGACTAACCTCTGATATGTATCTCCTACATTCTTAAGGCCGAACGATATGACCTTGTAGCAATACAGATCGACTGACGTTATGAAAGAAGTCTTGTCTTGGTTAGGGACAAATAGAGGAATATAATGATACCCCGAATAATCATTTAGGAAACTCATCCGCTCATGAGCTGCTATGGCATCTACCAGCTAGTCTACCTTCAGTAGGGGAAACTATCCATGGGTAGGCCCTATTAAGGTTTATGAAATCTATGCAGACTCTCCAGCCCCCATTGCTCTTTCTGACCATGCTCGAATTTGAGATCAACTTTGTTAATTGAACTTCTCTGATGGACCTTGCCTCCAAAAATTTCCCTACTTCCTTTTCCCCAGCCTTTGCCTTTTCTGGGGATATTCGATGATCCTTCTATATGATCGACTTCAACGTTGGGTCTATATGGAGTTGATGGTAGGCAACTGCAAGGTCAATCTCAAGCATATCATTTCGTTCCCATGCGAACACATCCAAGCTATGTTTTAGTAAGGTAATCATCTCCTCCCTTTCAAGGTTAGTTATGCTTGTCCCAATAAAAAACTTTCTCTCTGGATTGACTTTGTCCTCGAGGTCTTCGATGACCCTATCAGTGGGGTGGATCCTGGTCTCTTCCACCCTTAGTCGGCCACTCTATAGTTATTATTTGGATGGAGTAGCCCCATCCTGAGCTGCCTCCGAAACAGCTTATTTCTCTTTCTTCTTTTCCTGCTTGGGCCTAATGACGGATATGATGACTTTTTAAGCAATTTCCTAGTCTCCTATGATCTTCATTATCCTTTTGTTCATGATACACTTGAGCTTCTGGTGGCAGGTGTAAGGGATAACTCTCATGGAATGAATCCACCCTTGCTTAAGATGGCGTGATAAGGTGACTTAATGTCGACCACCAAGAACTCTATAAGTTTTAAAATATTCCCTACCCTTACTGGCAGGATTACCTTTCCCAATGGCATCGTCATCTTTCGTACAAAGCCAACCAAAGGGACGGTTGCCTCCTTTAGGTCCGATATCTTAAGCTTGAGTTTGTGGAATATCTCTAGGTACATAACCTATGAAGAGCTTCCCTGATCCACCAGTAGCTTGTCCAAGTCCCAGTTCACAATTTTAATAGCGATTACTAATTCATCATGGTGTGGAGTTTGTACCCTAACCAATTCCTCTTCTATGAAGACAATGTGATTATTATAGTCAAAGTTCTCTTCTTACCAGAGCTTGCGAGCCTAGCTTATAGTGGGATCAATCTAGAAAGCTTCCATTACAGCTGTAACATTTTTGAGTTCCATCCGGATAATATTCCCATGGATATACTTAAGATCGGATGCTTGGTGAATAATGGAGAACTCATGCCACATGTCATCATTAAGGACATTATTTGGTTTCTAGTTTCCATTGGTTGCGATGTGGTAATAGACTTCTTCTCAATAAATTCGTTCAGATGCCCATCTTAGGCTAACTCATCTAGATGAGCCTTAAGTGCCTTGCAGTTTTTAATTTTGTGGCCACTTTCTTTGGGGAATGCACATTGGAGAGCGTTGTTCCTATTGGTCGAATCACCACCCATCTTCTTAGGCCACTCGAAGAACTCCTGATCTTTGATTTTTTCCAGAATCTTATAGATCGGCTCCTTAAAAACTATGTTGATGGCTTGAAAGGCTTTAGAGGAATCATCTTTTTCCCCCATTTTTGGCACCATTTTGCTTCTTGTTCCCTTTTCGTGGTGTTCTCCTTGTCGCCCCCTTTGTTCTCCTTGATGTGACCAGTCTTAGCTAGACTAGTGTGTACCATGTCCTCCACCTAATGCATGACATAAGATCGTAAATGGTTTCAGCTTTCTTATTGGTAGGGGATTGATACAATATTGACATGGATGGTAGACCTATTTTGAAGGATACTATCGCCACTTTATCCGAGCAATCTTTTATCTCATCAAAGACTTCCAAATAGCATTTGGCGCATTCGTCCATGGCCTCTTATGGCTTATTCTTCATCGTGAGAAGGGATTTTATTTTTTTGGGATAAGAGTTGTAGGCGATGAAACGAGCAGTGAAGGTTTCGGCGAGCACCTTGAAACTCTTGATGGACCCGTGAGGGATATTTTTAAACTATTTATGGGTAACATAGCCCAATATGGAGGGAAAGTTACGACACATCAATGCGTAATTATGACTTCATAAGGTCATAGCCTGCCTGTATTTCCAATTACGGTGCATAGAATTAATCTTGCCAGCGTAGACTTTGAACCTGGGGTTTACAAATTTCTTAGGGCATTCCTCCTCTTCGATGTTTTTTTAGAAGGGAGAATTTATTTGGGTGATGAGGGCTCTCCTTTCTAGTTCCATAGTTCACCAGGCCCCCTGTAAGAGGGTTGATGGTTCATTTCCCTTCGAACCAAACTCCTTATATCATATCTATGGCGCTCATCATCCCCATGGTGTCTACCTTGATAACTTCCATGCCCTTAATGCTCTCAGTTACGCATGTTTCTCCTTCCTGAGCTGCGATTCTTATTCTCCTGAGGGCTAGGAGTTCGAGGTCGGTGCTTTTAATTTTAGCAGAGTTCTTTCTCCATCTCACCCAGTCGCCTTTAGAGGAAAGAATTCCCTTAAACTTTAAGGTGATCTACCTCATCATGATACTAAAGCATTGCTTTACTCACGTTAACCAGGCATTGGATCTGAGTAGACCTAGGCTACCCATGTCTTTCCTCTAAAGGTTTTCTCTCTGGGCGGAGCCATGAGTTCGTATCTTGGCAAACCTCATACCTGATCCTCAGTGGAGCTAAATAAACTCACACGTCTCCGAACTGGGGTGCACTATTTTCTTGGTGAGGCATCGTAACCATTCATTGAGAAGATTTATCTTGTGGAAAGGAAAGACGATTCCCATAAACGATGCCAATCGTGAGTACAAATTAATCACAATAAATAAATATTCCACAAAGCAATTAAAGAGAGAATAAAGAGATGCCAATCAAACAAAACAAGAATATACGTGGTTTGACAACTTGCCTACATCCACGGAGAGGTAACTATAAATCTATTAAGTTCTCTCAAGTCTCATAATTACATCCCCTTTGACTCTAGGGTGAGAGTTGCATTTATAGTAGTCTAAAGTGGTTGAGTTGTACAAGGAACTCCCCCAGCTAGTTATTGGCTTGTACAGTGACTCCTGAATATTTCATGAGAGATTATTGGTAACCGATTGAGCCTTATTAATATCGATGTGATAAATGTTCATATTTATCCACGTGATAAATAATCTTACTGATTTCTTTGAGTAATTGGGCGGGACGTGTACCACATTTTGCTGGGCTAGCTCTGTTGTCCTTTAATTGGGCCTCGTTAATTATTTAGGTCCCCACAATAAGTTTGTCAACTCCTTCTCGTACTCAACAACCGTATGAGTTCCCTATTGAAAGGATACAAATTCCATCATCTTCTGTGTGGAAATGGACTCAGGGAAATACTTGTCATCGAACTTCTCTAAAAACACGACACGAGTTATCTGACCTCTTTGTTTTGAAGTAGTCACACTCTCTTACCAATAAAGAGCATCATTAGTCAATCCAAAAGTGGCTAAAATTTGGTTATGAACATTCGTGTAAGATAAGAGTCGGAAATGGTGCTCGATCACCTGACGCCTTTGAATAGCTACCCGAGGATCTGTTAGCCATGAAAATATGGGCAGATTGATCTTCATGAACTCACCACGAATCATATCTTAGTCCATTGTGGGATCCCATACCACTAGTTGGGGTGCATCAATAGGTTTATCCTGCCTTCACCACTTGGGAGATAATATCAAAACCATGGTGAGCTCTAAAAATAAATTTTCCTTAGTTATCGGGAGTTGGGATGTATGATGTATTTGGAAGTGGTGAAATGGGTGGTGCGGGTGGAACTGGTGCTATTGGATCAAACTGGGCAACACGTGCAACACAAATGGTGTTCCTCTTAGGTGCCATCTGAAATATGACATAAAACGATTATTAATGTTTCGCATCTTACGTCAAGAGTACGAAGGGAATAATTTATGAAAGGATGATATGTGGAAAACTAAAATGGACCTATGGAATCTACATTGTCTAGGACCATGCCCGGCTACAAACTATGATGCTCCGTGATTTTTAATAATTAAGTTAATAAAATCTCTTTAATAATTAATATATTTAAAAAAAATAATTTATCATCAGCAGCATGGATTAGGAATTAATGAATAGTGACAATCAAGAGGAACAACGATATGATAAAGCTTAAATTAATATTATAGATAGAGTCAATCATCACTACTAACTGAAAAGAGTAGTACATAACATAACTATAACAACAAGATTTATAATTTCTCATTTTATTTTGTTTTTCTTATCTCATTGAAGCCCATTGTATCTTCCTGGTCATTCTCAAGTCTTCGAAGAGAAGAATTGTTGGTGACATTTATAAGATTAAAGATCGTTCGCCACATCCTTCCCCGTGAAGAGTTGTGAAGTTGTTTAGTAATGCATAAAATATTCAGGGGTTGTTTTTAAAAGTTTTTCAAAATGTAAGTTTTTGGAAAATCTCACTAGTTCATTAGAAAGACTTGACATATTGTTCGATTAGGATATTGTTCATCGTTAGAATGGGTTTCCTTCTTTAAATGAATTATAAATTAGCATTTTTGTATAGATCTGGAATCTCATTCGAGGTCTTGTTAGAAAATGTTTGAATGAGTTGTGAAGCAAATCCTTATGGCTCAACTCTGGAACATCATTCGAAGTATCGTTTAAATCAAGTACTTCGTTCAAATGAGATGGAAGTTCATTTGAACGAGTATGCGTGTTTTTAATTTTTATCCCAATTCAAATGAAATCTTTTATCCTTATCTCATTGAAACCTATTTCCCTATAATAAAGATGTAAGGATGTTTTAAAGCCTTTTTAGAGTTCTATTTGTGATCAAACTCTGTAATTTTTTCATCCAAATCCCTTGGATCTTTTAGGATCATTTTCCAAACTAAGAAGAACAGAATATGAGTTCTAAACACTTGTAGATATTCTTTTCTACTACCAATTTGTGGAGTCAAAGCACTATAACTCAAGAATAAAGGAATTGTGATGGATGAGGCTGATCGGTGGATATCGAGACAAGACCTTCTTGCTATAGGTGGTGCTGGACTGTATCATTTTCCATTGAAGATTCGAAGATAAATGTGCATTATACTTAGTGGATCTCTAAGTAGTTAGTAAGTCATTACGTATCTGTACTTTCTTAATTATGACTGAATATAGGTTTTGCCCAGAAGGGATTTTCCCTCCATTTCCTCTTCTTCCTATTTAGTTTGGATATCTTACATGCTTATTAAAGTTTAATCAAGATAAAATTTGGTAAAAAAGAATTTTATTTATGTGTGACCTAAGATACAAGTAAATTCGTATAACCTAACATTTTTAAATTGGTTTCAGTACAGGTTACACTATATATTTTTGTGATCATTGTTTTAAGAGAAATTTTTCTGGGGGATACCTATTTGTCAAATTGGTATCAGAGTCAGTTATAATAGTTTATTATGTGATCTATAACTTGGTATTTTATGGATAATTTGTATAACAGGCTACCTATTTTTTATGGGACAAATTATGCATATTGGAAAGCTCAAATGAGGTCGGCCTTAAAATTGATTGACGAACAAGTCTGGATTATTTGTGAAAGAGGGTGAACACCACCCACTATAACTAATGATGATGATGTATAAGTCTTAAACCTATCACTTCTTGGATAGAGGATTATTTAAAATGGAGTAATTTTAAATCCCGTGGCTTGAGTGCGATTTCGGGTAAATCACTCGCGACAAACTTTGTCGTATTATAGTGTGTACTATGTCTAAGGAAGATTGGGATATCCTACAACTCACTCAAGAGGGTACCAATGTTGTAAAAGATTTAAAGATTCAAAATATGACCACATAGTTTGAGCCCATTACTATGCTAGAGGCTGACACTTTTGATGAATTTTATGCACCTTTCTCTAGTATAGTCAATTCTAACTTTAATTTGGGCGAGAGAATTCCTAAGACATGAGTTGTGAAAAATATTTTGATAGCCTTGCCATCTTGTTTTATCCATAAATTCACGGTCCTTAATTCTTTGGGAATTTTAGATACGCTTAGGTTAGAAGAACTTGTAGGAGACCTTCAAATTATGAAATTGATATATTCCCCAAAATGAAAAAGAAAAAGGAAATGTAAATTTATTTGAAAGAGTAGTTAAAAAATAAAAAATAAAAGGGTTTGTGATTTTGAGTCCGAGTTTGATTTTGAGCTTGATGATATTTCTTGTTTGCAAAATTTTCAAACTAATTCAAAACTTTAACAAAGAAAATTCTTCCAAAGAAAACAAAAGTTTTGAGAAAAATAAAAATGTCAATGAGGGAAAGAACGTATCTGAGAATGATAAAATGAGATGTTATGAGTGCGAGGGAAAGGGTCAGAAAGCCCAAGAGTGTGAAACTAGGCTAAAGTGATATGGAAAAGGAAAAGCTGCATACAAGACCACTCTTAGTGATAGTGACGTCGAGTCGGTGGGTTTTGGGGATGAATCACTGCATGAACCTTTTTTTTATGCATCCATAGACAGTCACATGAGTACTTCTAGTTCGTCCTATGCCAGTGAGGATATTTCTAAGCGTGATAGCCTTGATACATTATCGAACCATTCTAGAGAGAGTGAGAGTGATGAGGAGAATTTGAGTTAGGGAGAGGGTGGACTCCAATGCACCTACGACAAACTTTACAAATAATCTTTGATAAACAAAAAGAAAAATTGAAGTTTGACTCTTAGGGTGTTTGATTTATAAAAGGAGGTTAAAGTTTTGAGAGAGTGTGAGGCATTGGTGAGTCAACTTAAGAAGTTAAAAGTTTCTTTGTGTGAGAAATTGATTGTGGTTAGTGGGGAAATACCGATATGACTAACATTATGGCTAGTCTTATGAGAGATCTTAAAGTTTCATTGGAGACTTGTGAGAAACTTGAAGCCTAGATTTCGTAACTCAAGAAAGATCTCGAACGTGCCTGGGAGGTCAAGGTCATTATAGAGGACACATTGAAGAAGGTTGGAAATATGTTCCTCAGTCCCGTATTAGGTTTTAACGAGAGGCAATGATTAGGTTATGATGATGCATCCACTTCCAATATCGCACCCAAACTAGTTCTCGAGTTTGTGATGTATCCATATGTTCTTCGACCTAACCCACTAAGGAGAGCTCGTCCTAGGTGGTTTAACTAAGGTAGACTAAACATGTCTATGTTTGTTCCCATTGCAAACAAAGAGGCCACCTTCGATAATTTTGTTTTAAGTTAGGAAGAGTTTCTCACATACGTGTTCCCACATGCGCTCCCACACAATGTTCCCCACATGCTCCGCACATCGCCATAGAGATTTTTAGAGTTTTCGTGAGCTAGTGGATTTTTTAATCAAAACTTCTCAAAGTTTGATCGTGGAATTTCAAAGGATGTCTACTCCTTTTGAGAACTCCTCTCCGACTAATGATTGAGGTTATAACTTACATCTAGTTTAAGGTGATTATCATGTTGCTATCATTTGTCTTGTTTCTAGATTGTATTTCTATGTTTCTATATGATTTTATTTGAAAAATATTTATAAATTCAAAAATATTTTCGATTTTTAGGAAAGAATTTGAAAATTTCCAAAAAGATTTTCTTATTTATGTTTTTCACCATATATGGACGTTCATTTAATATGTTCTAATCAACCCTACATTCTATATTTTCATATGAATTTTTCATGGTGTTTTATTACACAACTTTGTTTCTTTAGTGTGCTTAATTATGTGTGGATACTATTTCGTTGTTCATTGATGAATACTTTCTTCATGCTAGATTTTCTATCATCTTCATTGCACAAATGCATAGACTTTTTGAACATTGTACTTACTCATCATATGTCAAATACGATGTTCTTACCCTTTGTCTATTACGGATAAAAAATGGGAGAATAAATTGAGGTGGAGTTTAATTTAGATTAAACTTTCATATGCATCACGATATTTATTTTGTCTCATGTGCATATATCATTCTGCCTTTACGTTGATTTCATAGAGCACACAAGATGAAGACTCTTAGTTGACAACTTATACATTTATGCATTTCCATTTTTTGGTTTAATAGGGCATCAGTTTGTAATCTTAGGGGTCAATTTTGCTTCGATTTATGTTTTGTACCGAAATAGCCAAAGGGGAGATTTGTAAGAGCAAAATTTATAATTGCTCGTTTTATTTTATTTTGATTATCCTGTTACAAGCCACTGCACCTTTACGATCATTCTTAAGTCTTCGAAGAGAAGAATCATTGGTGACATTTATAAGATTGAAGATCGTTCTTCATAACTTTCCCGGAGAAGAATTATGAAGTGGTTTGGTAAAGTTTAAAATATTCAATGTTCATTTTTAAAAGATATTTCTTAAGTTTTTCAAATTGTTTTTAAAATAATTTCAACCGTTTTTTAAAAATCTCAAAATTTCATTAAAACGACAAGACATGTCGTTCGAACGATATGTTATCTTTGGTTTGAACGGGTTTCCTTTGTTCAAATGAATTCGGAAGGGACGCCTTTTGGTTTAGCTCTGGAATCTCTTTCGAAGTCCCTTTGGAAGACTTTCGAATGAATCGTGAAGCAAAGAATTTTTTAGATCTGGAATCATGTTCGAAGTCTCGTTGGAACATGTTCTAATGAAAGAATGTACTTCATTCGAACGAAATGGTAGTTCCTCCGAATGAGTACATGTGTTTCTATTTTTTATCCCAAATAAAATGCAACATTTTATGCCTATCTCCTCAAAACCTCTTTCCCAATATATAGAGATGCGGGGATGCATTTGTTTTGAAGCCTTTTTAGAGTTATATAATTTTTTCGTACAAACCCCTTGGATCTTTTAGGATCACCTTGCAAAACCACAAAGAAGACAATCTGAGTTCTAAACCCTTATAGAGATTTTTCATTACTTTTAATTATGGATTCGAGGCTCTATGGCTGAAGAAGAAAGGAATTACGATAACTGAGGCTGATTGGTGGATAATTAGGCGATATCTGCTTACTGTGGGTGGTGTTGGATTGTATCATTTTCTATTAAAGATTCAAAGAAGCATGTGCATTATACTCAATCGATCTCTAAGTAGTTTCCAAGTCATTACATGTTTGTCCTTTCTAAAACAGTTCTGATATAGGTTTTTCTTGAAAGGGGGGTTTCCTATGTTTCCTCTTTTTCCTGGTTGATTTGGATACTGGCTTCATAATTTATATTGAATGCTCACTAAAGTTTTATAAAGATAAAATTTAGTAAAAAGTAATTGTGTTTATGCGTGACCTAAGATATAAGTATATCCTTTAACCCAATGTTTACAGTAACTATTGAAGCCAAACATCCAATGCAAAATTGTTTCCAAACTAAAATGACTAAAATATAAAAAAACTCCATACATCTCTCGAGAGATAAATAAAAGATAAAACTAAGGGTGTATCCAAAACCTACGTAATAAAATCAATAATGATTGAATGAGTAATTCATAAAAGAAGCTAAGTTTGGTAACCAGGAGGACCTGTAACAATGTAACGGGTTAGGACGACCGCAACAAGATAAAAGTTGTAGACTCAAGTAGTAAAACTGTCAATCATGAATATATATAATAAACTCCACAGTTAAATAAATGAATCATTTTACCTCACCCTTAATGGTGTCAAATCACGGGAGCTAAATATTTGAATAGTTATATTTTAAACTCCAATGTTTCCCATACAAACAAAATTATCTACGTAAGGGGACCATAAAAAGTTGATCACATAAGGGTACTCAAAGTTTAACTAAATTACAAAACCCCATTAGGGCTATTCGCATGGGTATAAAATTGTTACCTTTCGCAATCCTTCATTCGTACAGTACAAACTATGTATGTTTACACGGTACCGTGTGCATGATAAAAATCATGTTTGTATACATGGTGTGTGAAAACCAAAGTTGTCCAAACTCAAATGTGTACACCCAGTGTCCCAAACCCAGAATTTCGATTGCTATTTCCTTCTTAAAACATAGCTTTATTGCCCCATAAACCCCAAATCTGGTATAAAAGTCATTAATGTCAATCCTTACTTCAATTTATAATTTTCTTTATTAAATTGTGAGGTTTAAAAACACCTAAAAAAATGTAAAGAAGTAGTATATCAAATGATTTAGTGTGAAGTTTTGTAGGAGGTTATTGTGAGTTTGTGATTTTAGAACATGAATTAGGGTTTCCTTATGTTTTATACTAACTCATCCTAATTATGCCTTTCCGCTCATGACCTTTTCCCTAGCTTCCTCTCTAAGTATCAACTTCAATACCCTTATTAACCATTTCCACTCAAATAATTACACTACTTAGTTTCTAAATAATAATTTAAAAGTCCTTTAAATTTCATTATTTTCTCATACAAAATCCAAATTTCAATTATCTCAAAATTACTTTCAGAGTTTCTTATAAATTGTTTTCCCCATAAATAGAAGTATAAAATTTTAGTTTTAATTTAAAAAGAGTTTAAAAAAAAACATTTCTCAAAAAAAATCCAAAAATTAAATTAAGTCCCAACAATTTGAATTAACTAATTATATTAATTAATTAAATCTTTTAAATTTATGGGGTATTAGGATCTTCCCCATAACAAAAATAATTTCTTCCTTGGAATTCATAATAAACTTCTCACTTCATTGACTCAAAAATTTTATTACCTTAAAAGCTGTAAACTATTTCCTTATATAAAATGATTCAAATTATTTCCTCATATAAAATGAATCAAAATCATATACTCAAATAAAATGAGTCAAAATTATCTCCTCCTATGCGAATGAGTCAAAATCATCCCCTCACATGGATGTGAGTAAAAAACATCTCCTCATATAATAATGAGTCAAAACCATCACCTTACGTCCGTGTGAGTTAAAATCATCTTCTCGTATAACAACGAGTCAAAATAATCCCCTCATATTAAAATGAGTCCAAATATAATAACAACTCATATACTTGATTCAAAACAAATGGGGTAATGTTGCATCATCAAGTCATCATGCTCCTAAGTGGATTCCTCCTTGTTGTGATGATTCCACTGTACTCAGTGGTATCTCTTTGGGGCGCAACTTTTAAATTCACCAATACAGAATACTCACCGGTTTCTCACTGTATGATGTATCCGTGGCTAACTCAATTTTACCCAAATCAATATACTGATATGCAACCTTAGGGTACAAAAACAGATGGAATAGAAAGACGTAAAACACATTATGCACTCAATCAAGGTGGTTTAGAAGTGGTAGATGGTACGCAACCTTCCCCACCTTCTTTGTAATCATGAAAGGATCAATATCACAAGGGGATAATTTTCCTCTCTTTCCAAACCTCGTCACTTACCTTGTAGGAGAAACCCATAGTAAAACCTGCTCTCCCACCTCAAACTCCACTAGATTTCGATTATTATTGGAATTACTCTTCTGTTTATCCTGGGAGATTTTGATTCGCTCTTTGATTAACTTAATCTTTTCAATAGTTTTGTGGACATAATCCAGTCCCAAATGTCTACCCTCGCCTAGGTCCAACCAATATACTGATTATTGGAACTGTTTCCCATAAAGTGCATCATAAGGAGCCATAAAAATGGACTTCTGATCACTATTGTCATACGAAAACTCAACTAGTGGTAAATGGGACTCTTAACTTCCCTTGAAGTCCATTACACATAACCAAAACATATCCTCTAATACTTGATTGACCCACTATGTATGGACATCTGTATGTGGATGGTATGATGTACTAGGATGCAACTTAGTCTTTATGGCCTACTGGAAACTCTCCCAAATGTGTTCCATAAATGTAATGGCCAATCTTAAATGATCGATATAGAAACCCCATGTAAACGAACAATCTCAAACACATTTAAATGTGCAAGCTTATTGATCGAATAATAAGAATGAACTGCTAAGAAGTGTTCCATCTTGGTAAGGCGGTCAACAATCACCCAGATAGAATCATGTTATGTAGGCATCAAGGTAGCCACTTTATTAAGTCCATCAAGATGATGTCACACATCCACTCCGGAATGGGTAGAGGCTAAAGCATACCTTAAGGATTTTGGTGGCCCACATTTACCATCTTACAATTAGTGCATTTCAATATGAACTCAACCATATTCTTATTCATACGGATCGACCAATACTTTCCCTTCATATCTTGGTACATGGTATGACCTTTTGGATGTACCACAAAATGCGAACCATGTATCCCCTTCATAGTGGATTGTATCAATTCCTCATCTAAGGGTACCACAAACCTATCCTTATAATGTAACCCGTCAAAGAATCCCACTAAAAATAAAGGTACTCCAGTAATAAGATGCTCCATTACCCTCCCATTACATATCTCATCATGTGTACTGTGAGCATACTCATAAACACTTTGGTCAACTCAACAGTCATCTCAACTGAGACCTACTTGGCTGCCTAAAGTGCAAGAGACTACGACTATGTCATCGACTCAACGCATCTGCTACCACATTATCCTTCCTCGGGTGATACTTTATTATGAACTTATAATCCTTCATGAACTCAAACCATTTTCGTTGCCTCATATTGAGATCTCTTAGTGTAAATAAATACTCTAAACTCTTGTGATCATTATAGAACCTAAATTTCTCAAACCGCATATAATGTCTCCTTGCATGTAATACAAATAAAATGTACATCGACTCTAAGTCATGAGTTGGGCAATAAATCTCGTGCAACATTAACATTTGAGAGGTGTATGAAATCACCCTTTCTTTCGGCATTAATACTCCTCCTAGTCTTTATAGATACGCATCAGTATAGCCCAAAAACTCAATTCCACTCCTAGGTAAGGTAAGATCTGGTCTTGAAGTCAACTTCTCCTTCAAAGTGTCAAATGTTTGCTAAACTTCTTGTTGAAAACAAATGCCACACCCTTCTTGGTCAACTCGATCATTAACATCACTATATTTGAGAATCACCGAATGATTTTTTTGTAATAACTTGCCAAACCTAAAATGTTATGAATCGCAGTAGGTATCCTGGGTTATCCCCAATCCAACACGGCCGACACCTTACTCAGGTCCATGGATAGTCCCTTGTCTGACACCACATGACCCAAAAACTTCACTTCTCGCTTCTAAAATTCACATTTAATGAACTTTTAATAATATTTATGCTCCTACAATGATCATTGCACTGCAATTCACAAATGCCAATCATGCTCCTTCTCATCCTGAGAGTAGATAAAAATATCATTAATAAAGACGATGATGAACTGGTAAAAATATGGTCGAAATACCCAATTTATTCAGTCCAAGAATACAACTGGGGAATTGGTCAACCCCAACGACATCACTAAAAACTTTTAAGACCTATAACGAGTCAAGAAGGTTGTCTTGGGGCACATCATCCTCTCACACCCTCAATTTGTTATACCCAGATCACAAATCAATTTTTAAAAAAATCTCCCTCTAACTAATAAAAAATATCATCAATCCTTGGAAGTGGATACTTGTTCTTCATAGTCACCGTTTTTAACTAACGGTAATGTATGCACAACCTCAATGACCCATCTTTCTTCCTTATAAACAACACTGGTGCACCCCAAGGATAAGTGTTATGCCAAATAAACCCTTGATCTAACAACTGTTTAACTTGATTTTCTGAGTTCCCCAATCTCCATAGGGGCCATATGATACGTATATCTAGCTATATTCTTAGTTCCTAGTGCCAACAAATATGTTGGTGGTAATCTTAGAATCTCATCAAATATGTTGGCGGACTCCTGAACTACGAGAATCATATTTAGGGACACCGCAGTATCCTCTTGAGTCTTCTTATTAATAAAATACATGTGGGTAGTATCCCCACACTCACATGTAGGTATGGCATCTAAATATATGTCCTTTATTGGCATAGAAAAAAAATCTCTCTACCTTCACAGTGAATTATGATCCTGATACGTACAAAATGAATTCTTTCCCTAAATCACATTATTTGTGTGGGTATCTAAAACCAATAAATTTGCTACAAACCATAGCCTACCAATATGAATGCTTACCCCATCACAAGACTTGGTAATAACTATGGATACGCAAAATGTAGTATCTATAGATAATCTCTGATTGATAGTAATAAGAACCATCCTCAATAAACCCACAAATGTCGAGCAACAAAAGAGTGTGTTTGTTGATGCACAAAAATGACATATATGCCATTTTTTAGCATCTATGTCATTTATGTGCGTCAACAGTGTTGAAACCTTATCAAATAAAACTCTAGACAGAGTGACATCAACAGATAACATACTATCGACAGTTGCATAGGTACCTGATTATCCCTGGGTTCCACCAGATAGACCCTATCATAATGTAGTTGGGGTGAGGTGTTGTGGCTCGTGGAGGAACTGATGTTAGTGTATGTTGCCTGTGAGCTGGAGCACTAGACACCTGTTGTTCCTTTTGCTGCTGCCACTAATAATTGGTATGAAAGCCCTACTATCCCTGAGCAAACTCGCCCTACTAGCCCCATCCATTCTGACTCTACTAGTTTGGCTTGGCCTCACTTGGGGAATCTTTTTTCTTATGAACAAACCCCTTACACCTTAAATAAATAAGTGAAGACTATACCTATAAGGTGTCACCCTACCTCCCATATTTCTCTTTGCCGTATCCACCTTGTTAGGGCCTCTACTGATTAGGTTGAAACTTTTTCAATAATCCTCGGCCTTGTTAAAGCCCTAACCTTTATTCCATTTACGGTCAGATCTAGCCTCGGTTTTGGGACCACCTACTTAGCCCCCTTTCTCTAAATTTTTCACATAATCTGACTGATACCTACAAAGGGTGAGTGTTGTATACACTCTCTGGGTATACGCATCATAAGTAGGATTTAATATCAAAATCTCATGAATGGGGTATATGAGACCTTGCATGAAATATACAATCTTTATTTTCTCTGTATTTACTTCTTACAATGCAAACAATGATATGTTTGTTATCTCCTTCTTATACTCAGTAACTATATGAGTTCCCTGATAAAAGAACAAAAACTCCATCCTCTTCTATGTGCGAATAGACTCAGGGAAATAATTGTCATTAAAATTATCTATAAACACGAAATAATTCATCTGATCTCCACTCTCCCAGCACCTAAGAATGCCACTGGTCAATCAAAAAGGGGCGAAAAATTTTATTTTGAGCATTCGTTCAAGAAAAGAGTAGAAGATGGCACTCGATGTCATTTCCAAACTAAAATGAGTAAAATCAAAGAAAATCCCTTCATCTCTCAAGACATAAATAAAAGATAAAAGTAAGGGTAGCTCCAACACCTAGATAATCAAATCGAAAATGATTGAACGATTACTCCACATAAGAATCTAAGTATGGTACCTAGCAGAACCTATAACAAAGTGATGGGTTAGGCCCATCGCAACAAGATAATAGTTACGCACTCAAGTAATAAAACTATCAATCACGGGTGTAAATAGTAAAATCTAAAACTATATAAATGAATATTTTTACCTCACCCTTAACGGTGTCAAATCATAGGAGTTTAATATTTTAATAATTACATTTTAAACTCCAACATTTCCCATATAAACATAATTTAATACACAAAGGGCCCATCCAAAATTTGTCATATAAGGGTCCTCAAAGTTTAACTCAATTACAAAAACCCATTGGGATCGCATGGGTATAAAAATGCGACCGTTTGCATGGGTATAAAAATTTGACCGTTCTCATGCCTTCATTCGTACGATAAAAAATATGTCCGTTTGCACACCACCGTGCATATAATAAAATTCATGTTCATCCCCACAGCGCACAGATACCGAAGCCATCAAGAATCTTGTACACCCCTGTCCCAAGCACAAAATTCAGATTATTATTTCCTTCTTGAAACACAATTGTATTCCCCCCATAAATCCCAAATATGTTCTATGAGTTATTAAGGTCAATCCTTACTTAAAATTTCCATTTTTCCTTGTTAAGTTGCGAGGTTTCAAGATACAAATTTCATATACAATTTCTACAATAATATGTGAAGGGAAATACCTAAATATATGTAAAGAAGTAGTTTATCACATGATTCCATATAATAAGAATATCACAAAAAGAACATACAATTTTCAAACCCAATTCAATAAAACTAAACATACAATTCCATGAATTTAGGTTTATTCAGTTATATACCAAAATCATTATTTCTCCATATATCAAATAACCCTAATTGTTTATGCACCATTTTCATAATTTATAAAAACATTGTTTAGGTAGAAGTCATTACTTACATCATGAGAGGAATGAGTAAAGTAATTTTGCCTTATTTAAAGAATATAAATCCCAATTTGAGTAAAGAAGTCCCCAAATGTGTAAAAGGAGTACTCCTAAAACAAATAATTGAATTGTTCTTCAAGAATATCCTTAACAGCTTGTGAATTGAAAATATGATTTGGTATGAGATTTTGGTGGATGACGTTGTGAGTTTTTGAGTTTAGAACAAGAATTATGGTTCAATGACGATTTACTTATGTTTTTATACTAAGTCCTCCTAATTGTATCTTTCCTCTTATGCCCTTAACCCTATCTTCCTCTTCAAGTATCTAGTTCAATTCCCTTATTAACATTGACCACTCAGCTAATTACACAACTTAGTTTTGAAATACTAATTTAAAAGTCCCGTAAATTTCATTCTTTCCTCAAATAAAATTGAAATTTCAATTATCTCCAACTTACTTTCAAAGTTTCTTATCAAACATATTTTTCCATGAACATAATTATAAAATTTGAGTTTTCATTTCAATAGTTAAAGAAAAATTTCTCAATTTGTTTTTTTGAAAATTAATTTAAATCCCAATGATCTGAATTAACTAATTAATTTAAATAATTAAATACTTTTTAAATTTACTGGGAATTATCGTCATACTTTTGAGGAAACTTGATGTTTTTATATTTCATCCCTAAAAATCCTAACGAGACCACACTCCTCTAGTAGGGTAACCCAGGGGTTTAACGACATGTTGCATTCTCTAAATGCAACTGCGTGCCCACAAAATTCGGATATATCCTTTACACATATCATTTTTTATTTTTATCTCTCTGTTGGGATGGTATTATTTTTGTTTCATTATTTTGGACTAGCAATATCTAAGTTAGGGTTGTGATTACTCATGAATACTTTATATTAACGCCCTTTATATTTATGAATTCTAGAAAAATTATAACATTTAAATCCAATATTTATGCTCCCATTTATGGGTTAAACCTCATTATATATATATATATATATATATATAAAACCTCATTATATTTATGCTTTACAAGGTTTATTTAAACTTTTGTGTGTATGGGAATGCGTAGCGGAGCAATTGGTTGCATTTTGGGAAAGTCACGTTGCAAGATGTAACTTCAAGGGCATTTTTGTCTTTTGACATTTCATGTACACATTGGTGGAACCCATGGTCACGTATTTCATTGAGTTTGCTTTGTAGATCTACAAATCGTGCATCATTTCGTGTCCGGGAGATGAAGTTATGATCACTTCCGTATTGTGCAACTTCTCCCTTTTTAAAGCAAAAGTGACCCTAAAAACAGAGCATCGATCGATCGATCAAAAGGGTCATCAATCAATCAACGCCTATATTTATTGTCTCGAATTAAAGACAGTAGGATGATTTTACAATCATCAATCGATCCCTTTCATCGATCGACTAGGTATTTAATAATTCGAGCTTTTGGTTTTGCTTTTCTTTGTTTTAATCGACTTACTATAAATAGTAAGTATAGATTATTTCTTCTTTATCTAGTTTTTGTGCTAATTAGGTTTGAGAGTTGATTTTAGAAGATAAGTTCTCTTTCTCTCTCTCTCTCTCTACAGCTAGGGTTTGCCCATTTTGGGTTTTGTAAATACTATTCATCTTTAATTCAAGTTTTCTTAAGTTATTTCTTGCTTTGTTAATTAATTTTCAAGTTTGTTACTTAGGTTTATTGATTAATTTATTTATTTCCTTTACTTCCATGTCATTTATTATGTTTTTTATCTAATTAAATTAGGTTGAGATTATTGAACTCATGACGGATTAATTGATTATTTTGTTATGGTATGGTGGATTAGGCTAGTTTTAATGGCTTAGGTCGTTCTTGATTTTTCCTCTAGGGAAGTTAACGGTGTATATCATGTATGCACCATGTTTGTGGACTTTCGTGCGTACTATCGGGGAAAACAATTTATGTTAAAATCAAAGTAGGTTTTTATGAGAATTCAGGGTGTAAAAACTCTAGGTTTGATTAATTGTCAAAATGAGATTTATCTTGATAAAGCTTTTCTCCCCAGATAACCATTTATGCTAATTAGCCCGTGATGAGGGATATGATTATGAATCTATAATTTTATTCTTCTTGTTAATCTAGTTTCAATACTTGCCTAGTTTATAATAATTTATTGAAATCAATCACATTTCACAAGTTTATTCATAAATAATAAATCAATTAACATCTAACATGCATTCTATGAGGAATCGATACCCATAATCTCTGCTATAATCAATAAGAGTGTAGTTAAAGTTTAGGTTTTTTGCATTGCAGTGGGAACCGATAACAATGACATGAGACCTTACACGACCGCTTGGTTTTCCCCTCATCACTAGCCTACTAAATGTCCACTATGATATAATTTTTTTTATAATAGCGACATACACTTTTATTCATTGACTCGACTCCTTAAAGTCTTATCTAGTCTTCACTACTTGAACATTTTTCAAAAAACCCTTTGTTTAGGCCCCTTTTTATTTCAAATGTGCTTTAAGGATATCAGAAACAATTTTCCTTTCAAAAATCTTTTTCGAAATTTTAACACACACCAAGTTTGTGAACCAATTTCAATTTAGTCCAATTTTATCTTGTTTAATCCTAAACATGTATCTAGGTGATTAAATTAAGTAAAATTAATAAGTTCACAACGCCGGATGTACGAGAAAACCACAAAGGGAAAAAACTTCAGACGGTCCAAGCCAGATAATCACTATGATACGGTTTTATAAAGGAAGACAGACAGACTTACACTATGACTCGATCCCCACAAGCCTCAACCATCTACTTCTCTTTAACCTCTCATCCACAATGCCCACGAAGATGTCCTTCTACAATACTTGTCCACAACACACATGTCCACGAATGCTTCGGTGTCCATCGATGTATCTTTGGCAACCGCCCACAATTAGGAACAGAGAATCCTTCATTTTTTTATCACAAAACCCAAAAAACCTTTTGTTCAATAAGGATGAACAACCCCGGATGGTGCAAACAAGGTCTCTATAGCAATAGCATATGAAATCTCGAATATTTTAAACTCTAAAGATGGTTTTTATCATTGAAAACCTTAGAAAAATTTTGTGTAAAAAAATGAAACTGTTAAACTGTATTATGGTCTTTCACTCCTATGGTATTCAAAGACAAAAATTCTTTAAATAAGAATTCTAAGTATGCGTGTCATTCTAATGACCTTATAATGACAATAGCATGGCGTTCGAACTACATCTAATGTCGTTTGAACCACCAAAACACAAGATGTGATTCCATACAACTCTAAGCAGTAATTATCTCAGAATAAACGAAGATAAACACTTTTAAAATCATTTTGAACATTTTAAAGCATTTATAAACAAAATATACATCCTTTAAACATTTTTTGAGTCACACAAACATTTTGCATTCATATCTGAGAGTATCTCGAAATGCAATTGACTGAAGATGTGAAACGTGCATCAATAAAACTCGGCATGATCTATCTTTGAAGCTTGACCGCTACATCTTCTAATAAAACACGTCATAAACTTTATAGGAATCACGACAATACAAAATCTATCTATGATTCAAACTTGTTTTATTTCGCGAATAAGTCAAATACATACAAATGGACTCAATTGGAAATTTTATTGTTACACTCTGGAATCCACCAACGGTTTCACAATGAAGTCCTCTTACATCTCATTGTCCATCGATCTCTGACTATTATTTGTCTCGCAGTCATGAAGAATCCAACGTGACAAAGAAAATCACTCAATAAAGAGTAAGAAATCTTTGGTGCTCAAAACATAATATTTCAAACTATAATATTTTGTCGAAACATGTATCTCATAAACTATGGTGTAAATGGGGATGCATTTTCTCCTTGAAAATAAATTTTGAAGCCCTTCATAAAAATTGAACTGGTGTGCCACATTTAATGCTGAAAATAGTGAAAAAACGGTGGCACATAAGTTAAGGCATCTTATTAGAACGATGTCATCCATCTTGTTCGAACCAAACAAGGTCGTTCAAGTGACATTGCTAAACTTGTTACAACGAGGTTCGTGCATGCTTCTAATAGTAATCATATTGTCTAGGCCGAATGTACTCATTTAATACACCTTTTAATATCGTTCGAATGAAAACTATAATATCATCCAACTAGTAAAAAACTCGTTCGAACGAAAAACTAAGTTTGTTTGAATGATTTTAGGAACCAAAAAATATTTTTCTAAAAATTTCTTTTTAAAAAATATCCCCAATAAAATTAAAACACCAAAAACAGGAAACCCATGGATTAACATAATAAATAAATTACACATTTCCTTAGATCCCATGGTTGAAGACGAAAATGGGAATGAATTTGATGTCTCTTTGTGTGAGTCGCTTCGTGTCTTCATTCCTTAGGCTTGAAGGTACAAACTGACACACCTTAACCTATGAATCAAACGGTTGTGCAAATGGAATAAAGAAAATATTACAAAATTTTAATAAACATTACAAACACGACAAACTAACAAAAAAATTCCTTAGGACAAAACCAAAAATAAGAAACTACACGTCAAGCTCTATGCCCAATCCTCAAACCCCACAAGAAAAAGACACAAACATTACTTGACTGGCTCTATCTCTCGAGTATCTTTGCTCTTGTTAAACTTTGCTGCATCAAACAATAAACATGCACACTTAACACATATTTCAAATGCAAAAAAATTAGCTAAAAAGAATTATTCCCCACATATGAAAAACCTTCATCCTTAATTACGACCCGCAAAATCAATAAATATATTGATCGCATCTAATAAAAAAATTATGTCAATAAAAAACATTTGGTAACATTATCAGCATAAGTATATAACTAAAATGGAACAAGTAATAACAGTACTTAATAACACAATCCAACCCTGCTACCAATCACTGCCAATAAAAATAAACCAACAATAGAATATAAATGTATCTCATACAAATGTCCAACTCTGAATATAAGTATCACATATTCAAGCTGGCTGAAACTAAAAAGGTACACGGAGAGGATGAGATACACTTGCTCGACTTCTACTGTGGGTACCTCGATTAGTTATTTCGGCCCATATGAGTAGCCCAATTAAGTCCCACCTAAAGTTTAGAGGCCTCACGCTATAGCTGATTCAGTTGTGACCTATTCAATTCCTAAAATCTCTCAAGGAGATATTCTAGGGATTATAGGTTAACGTGGAGGAGTTCAACACCCCCAATCTCCGAAAACAGCATGTATATGTTAAACCCTCAGCCCGGGGCAAAGGGCATGTATTTTTTTCTATAAACACTCCCCCAGAGTAAAGAGAAATAAAATACTGAGAGCACCACCGTGTACATAGGCATTCTTGTTGAACGACGTATATCTTGTGTCATGTGTGATTGCAATTCTTTCAAGTTCCATATTTATTCTTGTGATTGCCTTTGCTTGTTATTTTGTGTTGAGTTTAATTGTCACCACAATTAGCGCCGTCTATGGGAAACGTTTGTTTTCCTTTAAGAAGGACTTCACCAATAAGAATTTGGAATGTCTGGAAACAACATCAATGCCCCTTAAGAAGGGGATATTAAGGAGAAACCTACCCCTCACAGGATTAGATCTGAACTTTGACGTTCAAATCTTAGGGATCACCTAGAACGATAAGCTTCGGAGGAAAGTCGAGGACCATCCAGGTCCACACAGGTCTCCTGACTAATCGAAGCCTATGAGGCCAGGCTCCAAGAGCAAGAGGAGCAACTCGTAAGCAGGAAGCTGAGAATGCTCGTCTCAAAATAAGATTGGAAAAAATGGAGAGAGAAATCCATCGTAGCACTAGGAAATGTCAATATCGCACATCTAGCCCTCAGGCGAGCAAGTCTCACAGCCGAGGAAGGAGCCCTAGACATGGATCTCAAAGATTTGAGGAACACCGGTCAGATGATGACTTACTCGAGAAACAAAAACCAGCTCGCCGTTATAGGAGCCCAGCTCGAGGAAATGATGACATACAGATATTGGTCCGAAGATAAATGGACCAGCACCTAGCATATCAAGGTGCCAGATCGACCCGGGAGCTATCCAGGTGAGATCTTAGGACCCAGATGAAATCTCCTTTCTCAAGGGAGATAGAAGAAGAAGAATCCCCCAAGAAGTTTATGATTCCCAGATTTAAGATCTGTGACGGAAAGACGGATCCTATCGACCATATTAGGCAGTACAGGCAGGCTATGACCCTATGGAACCATAAGGACACATTAATGTACCAGATCTTTTCATTGAGCTTACATGATGTGGCCTAGAATTAGTTCTAGAAACTCCCTCACAAATCCATCAGGAGCTTTGAGTCCCTGGCATAACTCTTCATAGCTCGCTTCATTACCAGCAGCTCCTATCCGAAGAGGATGGATGCCTTATTGCCAATAAAGAAAATGCCCCAGGAGAGTCTAAGAGACTATGCAAAAAGATATTATGAGTTATTCAATGAGGTCGAGGACTTCTCGGAGCAGGTCACTGTGGCATCCTTTAAGATTGGCCTACCCATCTCCTACCTCTTGCACCAATCCCTCACTAAGAAAGAGGCCACAACCATCGACGACCTAATGGCTCGTATCCAAAAATACACCAAAGTTGAGTATGTGACCCATCTTAGTGCAAGGGAGAACGGTCGCGCCAAGCTCATCGGCAAGAGCAGCGACAAAGCGGAGAACCAAAAGAAAGGAAACAAGAATGGGGGCAAAAGTGGCCCCAAGTGCGAGATCAAGAACGATGCTTCAAAATCATTTCAGGCAGTGAACACTTTTTTTAAGGAACCAATATACAAGATTCTAGGAAAGATCAAGGACGAGCCATTCATTAAGTAGCCCAAAAAGATGGGAGGAGACCCCTCAAAAAAGAACAACGCACTGAGATGTGCTTTCCACAAAGAAGGTGGGGACAAAACCGAGCATTGCAAGGCTCTCAAGTATTACCTTGAGGAGCTAGCCCAAATTGGGCATCTGAACGAATTTATGGTGAAGAGGGTAGAGAAGGTCACTGCCAATGGAGACCCGAGGACTCACAACGTTCTCGAGGAGGATGCTAGCCATGAGTTCGCAGTGATTCATGGGGCATCGAATTTAAACCAGATTCAAGGAAACTCCGCTCGAATGGAAGTTAAAAAGCTTACAACAGTAATGCAAGCTTTTTAAATCGACCTAGATAAAACGTAGACATGGAAGCATCAGCGAACATATGACGTCGACTACAACAAACACATTGTGTTCACGGATGAAGTCCTCGTGGGATTAAGGACCCAACATCATGATGCCTTGATCATTACACTTAGGATAGCTAACTATGATGTAGACAAGTTTCTCATCGACCAGATAGCTCATCTGAAGTAATGTATCTCGACCTATTCGGAAAGTTGAAGTTAAGTGTCACTAACTTAAAGGAAGCCACTGTCCCGCTAGTTGGCTTTGCTGTAAAAGTGACCATCCCTTTCAAAAAAATTATTCTGCGAGTAAGGGTAGGAAGTGTTTCCAAAATGATCGAGTTTCTGGTGGTCGACATTGAATCGCCTTACTAGGCCATCCTTAGAAGAGGGTGGATACATGCGATGAAGGTCGTCCCCTCTACCTACCACTAAAAACTCAAATATGTGACTGAGCGAGGAGTAATATAGATCTATGGAGATCAGGCCATGGCGAGAAAGTACTTTATAATAGCCATCCGTCCAAAGTTGGTGAAGAAGGTCGAGAAGGCCAAGGATAAGGTAGGAGAACAAGAAGGTTTGATACCTTCCAAACAGCAGCTAAAATATGGAAGTCCTGGTCTGAATGGGTCGTTGAGAACCTGGAGGAAGTCGCAGCCGACGATAACCAGAAGGATAGGATGCTTTTGATCGGAGCCTTTCTCACAGATCAAGAGAAGAAGTAACTAATAGTAATTTTGCAGAATAACTTGGACGTTTTCATGTGGGAACCCTACGAGCTACCTGAGATTGATCCCAGTGTGATTTGTCATCGATTGAACATTAACCCAAGAAGGCCAAGGATATGGAGAAGGAAGTGGAAAAGTTGTTGGATGCAGGATCCATACAGGAAGTTCAATTCTCTAAGTGCCTATCCAACCTAGTAGTGGTCCCAAAAAGCAATGAAAAATGGAGAGTCTGTATTAACTTCACCGACCTCAATAGAGCTTGCCCTAAAGACAATTTTCCTCTCCTAAAGATTGACCAGTTGGTGGATGCCACAATAACTCATGAAAGAATGAGTTTCCTTTATGCGTACTCCGGGTATCACCTAATCCGTCTACACGAGCCAGATCAAGATAAGACAACATTCATCACCACTGTTGGGTTGTATTGTTACAAGGTTATGTCATTTGGGCTAAAAAATGCAGGAGCAAACTACCAGCGGTTGGTCACCAAAATGTTTAAAGACCAAATGTAAAACACCATGGAGGTCTAAATTTATCATATGCTCGTCAAGAGTAGGCATAAACATGAACACCTCTCAGACCTATCAAGGACCTTCAAATTCCTCAGGAAATACTGAATAAAGCTTAACTCAAGTAAGTGTTCCTTCGGTGTCCAGTCAGGTAAATTTCTCGGTTACTTGGTTAACAAGAGAGGCATTAAAGCCAAGTCGGACTATATTGAGGCCATCAATAGGGTGAGTCCTCACCATACGATAAGAGACGTGCAAAATCTCATAGGAATGCTCGTCGCCCTAAACTGATTCATCTTAAAATCACCCGAAAGATGCCAGTCGTTCTTCCAACTTTTGAAGAAAAACAAAAATGTAGAGTGGAATGAGGATTGCTCAAAGGCGTTATAAGGACTCAAGGCTTACCTAAGTACACCACCGTTTCTCATAATCCCTCATGAGACTGACTCTCTATACCTGTACCTCACAGTTTTTAGTCACGCTATAAGTTCTGCACTAGTATGCGAGAGAATAGGGACCCAACACCCAGTCTACTATGCGAGAAAAACCCTCTTGGATGCCGAACATAGGTACTTGCCCCTAGAAAAGATCACCTTTGCACTAGTGGTAGCCTCGAGGAAATTAAAACATTACTTTGAAGCCCACTCCATCATCATCCTTAATCTCACCCCCTTAAAGTAGTCCTTCGAAAAGAAGATCTGTTCGGTAGACTGTCAAAGTGGTCAATCGAGCTCGGGTGATTTGACTTATAGTTTTAGCCAAAGAATGCAATCAAGGGATAAGTCCTCACCGACTTCATCGCAGAATTTATAGGAGAACACCCTTGCAACCAACTTCAACCTATTGGTTAAAGGGAAAACCCCTCGATGCAAGGTGTCTGGCGACTGTTCGTTGACGGAGCCTCCAACTCCAAAGGGGTAGGAGTGGGCATCATGCTGGTTACCCCTTAAGATGCAATTATCGAGTAAGGAATCAGGATTGGATTTGAAGACTCCAATAACAAAGCAGAGTATGAAACACTAATAGGGGGACTATAGAAGGCAGAGGCGCTGGGGCAAAGCAACTCCACGTGTTCGGAGACTCACAGCTAGTCTCCAATCAGATAAGTGGAGACTTCAACGTGAGGGATGAGAGAATGGTGGCCTACCTCGACACTGCAAAAAAATTAATGTCTAACTTTGAACTGGTCAGCGTCCAACAGTTCCCTAGAGGACAAAACAGCCATGCTGACGCCCTAGCTGCCTTAAGCTCAGCGATCAATTCTGACTTGGAGAGGACAATTCCAATCGACTTCCTTGCCCAACCAAGCATTACCCAGATCGAGAAATTGCCAAACATAAGTCATATTCTCCAGCTTGAATTAACCCCCAGCTGGATGGACCCTTTAAGGGGTTATTTGAAAGATGGTTCCCTGCTAGACGATAAGAAGGCAACTCATAAGATAAGAGTTAAAGATGCTTGATTTCACTTATCTCCTAAGGGAAAACTATATAAGAGATCGTTCACCGATCCTTACCTCCAATGCGTTCACCCGAAGGAATTCGAGCAAGTTCTACACGAGCACCATAAGGGATTATGTGCGAGTCATATTGGGGGTAGGTCTCAAGCTTTTCGAGTAATAAAAGAAGGCTATTGGTGGCCGTACATGCAGAAGTATTCTGGGGTATATGCTCATAGATGCAAAAAATGTCAACTTCATGCTCCTATGGTTCACCAACATACCAGCGACCTAAAGTCACTTACTACCCCATGGACATTTGCCCAATGGGGAATGGACATCGTAGGCCCTCTTCCTACCATTGTCGGTAATCGAAAGTATCTGTTGGTCGCGATAGACTACTTCACCAAATGGATATAGGTAGAGCCACTGGAAAATATCAGAGATGCAAATATGATAAGATTTATATGGAGGAACGTTATCACCCACTTCAGGATCCCCAGGACCATCATCACTGACAACAGAACCCAGTTTGAAAGTTGCCTCTTCACGGGTTTCGTTAATGACCACGGGATTAGGCACCATTTCAGCTCGGTGTCATACCCTCAGAGCAACAGATAAGATGAAGCTTCCAACAAGCCAGTGATTGATGGATTGAATAAGCGATTGGAGCGAGCCAAATGGGCATGGGTGTGCGAGCTGCCACACATCCTATGGGCTTATCGCACTACCCCACGGCGAGCGATCGGGGAAACACCATTCGCATTGACATATGGTATAGAGGCAATGATTCCCTTGGAAGCTGGCCTCTCCACCATGAGGTCCACCCTAGTCGACCAAGGCCGGAACAATGCAGCATTACATGTTGAACTTGACCTAGCTGAGGAATGAAGAGAGTTGGCTTTTGTCAAGCTAGCAGGATATCAATAACAGCTAGCAAAGCACTACAACAAGAAGGTCAATCCGAGAGCATTCCAAGTTGGGGACTACGTCCTAAGGAAAGTTCTTGGCAGCGCAATAATACCATCAGACGACAAGCTAGGACCAAACTGGGAGGGACCATTCGAAGTGATAAGGGACAACCTACAAGGAGCCTACCACTTAGAAACGCTGGAGGGCAGGGAGATACCTCGAGCTTAGGACGCAACCAATTTAAAGAAATTATACTTCTAGTTTTCTGAGTTGATCTTTTATTACAATATTGAAATTTGTAATTAATTTTTTATTAATAAAAGATTGTTTGGTAGTGGTATTCTACAAAGTGTTGATTTTGTCTCAAATACTTTTTAATTTGTGCATCTTTCCCAAGTTACAGGCTCTCCTCTTAACATATAAAAGCAGGGTATTACCCTCCTTAGGTTTTTATCATCAAACACGAACAACCTCTTAGTAGTGCCCCGGGCAATATATGAAGCCCTACAGGGGACCCTTAGTCATCTCGACCAACTCAAGTTGGTCGCCAAACTATGTTTGGCTTAAAAAATTTGCTCAGATAGAACATCCAACACCAGGTTTGTCCTCGCCATTTTTACACTTGGGCCTAAGGGAGAGTGACAACACAACCTAAAAGGTAAAGTGAGGCAGAACGATATCTTATAAGCATACTGGACTGGGGGGATACTCACTCAATAAAATAACTCTGCCTATATCAAATCTAGTCGGCTAAGAAGAGCCCAAAATAGTTGAACAAGAAATCAATGAAGTAAAAAATACACGTGTTTAGTCAGCGAATTTCCCAAAACATAATTATTTTATCACATCATTGCATATATAGAGTTACATGTGCTGAATAAAATAATTTGTAATGAGTAATAGGACGCCGAGCAAGATAGATAACCACTTGTGCTCTTCGGCCATTATCTGGGCAAGGATCTAATTCCTCCTCGACTTCATTTAAATCTAGCTCCAATAGCTACCTGGGGATAACATCTATGGGGACCCACTGATTATCCCTCTTAAATGGGTTTGGCATCAAAGTTGAGGGGGAGATCTCATGATGATACCATAAGATAGAGTTCCTAGGGACCTGTAACTCCCTAAGAGAACTCAACCATCCCCTAATAAAGGATAACTCTTTAACTTCACCTAACTTTATCAGAGTATTGGTCCAACCCTGATCGTAGCCATCAGCCCACACTCACCGAGGAACTTTCTTGAATAGATGCCTCAACAAGGTAACATCCCTTTGAATATCGGTAGCTATCATGTACGCTCGGCGAACATCGCCTCGAAGCTCAAAAATATCCCTAACTGAACCTTTGTCATCAGTACCAGCTCGCAGTCCAGCCGATGGAGAGGAGCCATGTACAACTCGAGGAGAAATGCTAGGCCCATTATCCCTGAGTCGCGATACTTCTCTCCTCAGAGCTTCATTCTCTTGCTGAAGTACCTCTCTGACCTGATTAACCTCGGAGGCATCCAGGAGCTTAACTTTCAAAGCATCCACCTCTTCTTGAATAAAAGCGTCGATTTCCTCTATCTCTTAGAGACTATCCTTTATCTTGGCAACGAGCTATGACTGGTCCTTATACTCCCTATTCCTTGATCGAAGAGACTTGTAGATCCTTATGAAGGATCTACGAACTTGATTTCTCGTATTAGGACCAAGAATTTTTCCTAACTGAGAGGTAGTAGGAATATAATCCTCAACATCGATGAGCTACAAACCATATAAGCATTAAAAAAGTAAATAAATTAGTACACAGAAGGGAACTGAATTTCATTTCATTTAAAGAAGGTTCAGAGTACATCAGCGAACAGAAAGAGTAGCTGAAATACAAAAAATACAAAGAGATCCCTAAATAAGACTAGATGAAAACCTCAGTATGCTCAGAGGTCGTTGGTTGCTTCCCCCTATCTACAGCAGCAGTAGCTCCTAACACACTTCCTTCAGACGGAGTAACCACCATCTCCTGGACAAGGGAAACATCAACAGCGGTGGTCGAAACAACAGGGGCACCTTCATTGGCAGCAGGGAGAGGCACCTCGTCTACGATAGGAATGGGACTAGGGTCATACTCGTTAAAGAGGGTGGATTCAATATCCACCTCGAAAGTAAGTAAGGACTTGTCCCAACCCTTCTTAAAATTAAGATGACCAATATAACCAATTTGGGCCTCAGCATACTCATACGCTACGACCCATCCACCATTGTATGAGCTCTCTTTAATGTTGTCCGTCTCAGATTCCACCTTCTTCACCTTCCCAATCAGCACTTTGTTCTCCTCTGCCACAGCTAGCTTGCTCGTGCAGACCAAGTTGTAGGACTACCTCAGCTCTTCGACCTCCTTCTTCGCTGCCTCTTTTTCTCTATTGGTTTGGGCCAAGTCAAGGTGAGAAGACTTTTGAGCAGAACTGGAAGTCTTCAAGATGGCCTCCAGCTCGGCATTTTTCCTTTCCATCTCGGTGTTCCTCCTCATTGCGGTTGCAGTAGAGGATAGTGAAATCAGACACAAACTGCAGGGAAAAGGAAAACACCAGCATATAAAATATTGAAAGAAGCATTTAAAGAGAAGAAAAGTGAAAATAGTCTTACCAAGGCTAGCCCCTGACTCGCCTTTAGGTCTAACTAGTCGGTCCCTACATTTATCGACCTCTGGCGATCATCTGGTAGCATTGCCCTCTCAAGCACCCCCGGAGACAACTGAGGGGTAAGAGAAACAGAAGCCCCCTTAGCTAGAGTAGACACAGGCAGTAGAGACTGCCTCACCTTTATCCTCACCTCTTCTCTCCTTCCCTCTCCTTTTTCTCCCTCTCCATCCTCTTTCTCTCTTCCACCTTCTTCTTCTTCTCCTCTTCCTTCTTTCTCTCCCTCTATCTCACCAGTCCTCCTATTTCTTCTTCCGCTCCTGCTCGTGATCAACAGTCTGGGATCCAGTGGCATCATCCCCGCTCCTAGATTTCTGGTTCTTTAACCGTTAAGAAAGAAGCACAGTGTCTTTATCTTCATCTCGGATTAATTTTTTCCTAGGGAGAGCCATATCTTCCTCGCTGGAGCTACTTGATTCCCCCAAAGACTCCTGAGCCTATGAACCCTCCTCTAAGATGGAAGACTCTTCACTACTTGAGCTCTCTCCTCTATAATCACCTTCAACACCACCCCTGTTAGCCCCCTCGCTCTCCTCACCAAAGTTGCTTTCCTCCTCGTCCAATTGGATTGGATAGAAAGCAACCTCTTCTGTGATATCTAGCTGAGGAATGCTATCCACAGGCCATGCGATGAAACTGGACCCAATATTCTTGTATTCTAGAAGAAATGCAGCTGATCGAGGATGCTCATCGTTAGCTAAGAGTTCCCTAATGTTCAAGGACTTAACCAACTCAAGTGCTCGAATCTCATTGAGAGCAGGTTCTGAGTTCTTTGACTTAGCTAAAAAAAGCAAAGAGAGAAAGATATGAGAAAGACCATATACTAACAGAGGATCAATGAGATGAACATGAGCTATCCCTACCTATATATTCCTTCCCATAAAAGGGAATCACGTATCTCCCAGACCTCGACCCCTCAGTATAGGGAGGGAACTACCAATTTCTTGGAATAAACCCCTCATGCCAGTAGTCATTGTGGGAATCAGGTAGATTCACTACCAATACCCTATCAAGACTCCTAGCTTTGAGGTAAAGAAGACCAGAGCTTGTTCGAGAAAAAGAATAGCAATAGAAGATTTCAGCAAGCCTAAGATTGGTGTCATAGAGCTGATTAATTCTATGCACACCAGTGAAAATTTTACAAACATTTGGCAAGCATTGTGCAGTAACTATATCAAAGTAACTAAAAAAGTGCAAAAATAAGCGATTTGGGGGAAAAGTAAGACCCCCTGCGATAACAGGAGAACATGTATCTAGTGACCGTCCTCAATATCTCTGACATTACGAGGAACATGGGCACATTCGATGTCTACCCAGTTTGGGATATTGTAGAATTTCCTAAACTCAGTTATCGACCTATTGCCTATTTTTATCATCAGAAAGGAGAAGCCCTAGTATCAAATATGAAGAAATTCTAGCAGAAAAAGAAAATAGAAAAGAGTGAGAAGAACTTACGAAGTAAGAGTCAGCTTCAAACGATGCAAAGTCGAAAGTAGGGATGATGAGAAGATAAGAAAGAAGATTGGAGATGGAAGATGAGACTTGGGAGTGAGAAAGCAACAACAAAAATCTTGGAGAAATCTAGAGAATGCAAAGAAATCTAGAGTGAAGTTCAGGGAATGACCTCTCCAAGATGATTTAAACCTTTCTAATCATAGCGCACAAGAAACAAAGCAATCTGCCGCCTAAATCAATTCAGGAAGGGTGCTTCAATCCTATGGTGTTGCACGATTCACAAAAGTTCCATTAAGATAATCATTTAAAATTATTGAGCCCAAATTGTGACCCAAAAATTTTAGGGGCAATTGTGGGTACCTCTATTAGTTATTTCGGCCCAAACGAGTAGATCAATTAAGTTCGACCCAAAGTCTAGAGGCCTCACGCTATAGCTGATTCAGTTGTGACCTATTCAATTCCTAAAATCTCTCAAGGATAAATTCTAGGGATTATGGGTTAACGTGGAGGAGTCCTTCACCCGCACTCTCCGAAAAACAACATGTATATGTTAAACCCTCAACCCTGGGTAAAGGGCCTGTATTATTTTCTGTAAACACTCCCCCGGAGTAAAGAGAAATAAAATATTGAGAGCACTACCATGGACGTAGGCCTTCTTTCCAAACTACCTATATCTTGAGTTGTGTGTGATTCCGATTCATTCAAGTTCTTCATTTATTCTAGTGATTGCCTTTGCTTGTTATTTTGTGTTAAGTTTAATTGCCACCACACCTACAACCTAGGAGTAATGAATGGAACATCGCTATAGATACACCTCTAACGAACTTGGTCTACTATAATCACTACAACCTAAGACTTGTGAAAACGTATACAATAAAAATAGCAAGCCTATGCAGAATAAGATTATAATTGAATCTAGGCCACATTATAGCTACACATCTTAATCTCATCTTTTTTTGGATTTTATGTATTAGTTTTCCAACCTAACAACCTAAAATAACACGTAATTCTAAATCCCAAACCCATAGGTACCCCATGTTTTTAAAGTTGTACCTCATCATTTTTTAATCTTTATCATTATAATATTAGGTTAGACTTTTTCGTTATAAATAATATGATGTAATAAGCTCTCAAGACTAAGGTACATCTTACTAAAATAAAAGGCTTATATCTTAAGTCTATCCATACTAGGCTATGTCATGCCAATAATGCAATATACACGCCTGTAGTATGAGTAATACAAAATTCAAGTCATGAGTATGTAGGGAGGCATCCCTACTATAAGTCATATATATCTCTAGTCTAGAACATAAACTGGTACAACTATAACTTGTAACACTACAAAATAATAACATATGGTAGGAGAAAGATTCTACTCACGTCTAACATCCATAAAAAGGTACAACCCCCGATATATACAATAAATGGGTTATTCTCACTCTCGTATATAACAATGGCCTATACCTATTGCAACCAAAGGATACGCACCCCACTAGTCTATCATGATAACATAAAATAACTCGAGTTATAAGACCAATCCATTTAAACTTCCAACATTCTAAATGAACAACCCATCCTACTCACGGTTTTGCAAACTAATGCTCTAAATTAAAATTAACCCCCTAAGACCAACTCATTTCACGATTATCCCAATAACCTAAACACCAATTTCCATTATCTCAATTCAATATAATACATCGCCATTCTATAGGTATAATAATACTAAATGCCAAATCATCCTATCCTTAATCCCCAAAATCTAATAATTCACCTAAATAAACAAAAGGCCCTCCTTTGCCAAACCCGCTATCATTGATTGATCAACACTCTGGAGTTGACTGACTGACCCTCCCCAAAAGTTGACAATTCCCCTTGTTACGGGATTCCACCTCTTCAAACCCTATTTTTTCCTCTCAAAATTTTCATTAAGGCCCCTAACGAATATCCAATCAATAAAATCACATCAAATCAACAATTGGAACCTATTTCTAACAACAAATCCCAAGTTTACAACAAGATTCAAATGAAAAACCCAATTCTTACTATATCCCAATTTCTTCCAATATATTATGATTTTTATATATTTATACATATAATCAGAGGGATTGTAATTAGTTTACAATAGAAAACATATTCAAATTATTTTCTAACAATTTGAGTTCCAATTCATTAGATAATTAATCATATTAAGATGGAATATAACCTAATTAATAGCTTGATTAGGTTAATTAAAACCTAATTATTTAAAATCATTGGAATCGGATTTAGGACATTATTATATTGAGATTTTAATGAATATGTATAATCTTAACCCACATTCAGTGATAATTTAATTCTATATAAACTTGCCTAATTTGATTTGTGGAGAAACCAAGCCAAAATCTCCCAATTTCTCATGTTTTCTTAATATTCATTTTCTCTAGCCTCCAAGATTTCTTTTCGAATTGTGTTTTGTAATAAACGAGATCCCTAGTTCCTTATTAAACCCTTTAATCCTGAAATTAGGTTGGGACCTGAATGGATCTCACCTAAAAGGGCCCAAAATCAACTCCAAATAACTTAAAACCTTGCCCAAGACTTATATTAATTGAATGGGCCTTTAAACCTTCTTTTTAAACTAAAATGGACATTCTACGCATTCCAATAGATAAAAACCAAATATGCCCTAAATAAATAACTAACAACTCAGTTATTTACTAAATGACAGGTACGAGTCCAAATATTAATTAAGTTAATTAATGAATTATTGTGCCTTAACTCAGATTTCAATTCCGTATTAAATAACACATAAAAATATAAATAGAGACATCTCCAGTCATGCAAGAGTACATAATTAATTTTTTTATTCAATTAATAAGTCACACAAAACAAGTGAGAATAACATTCCACACCCCTTAAATAAGGAATTTTGTCCTCGAAATTCGAATTCATTATATTCCTAGTCAAAAGTCTAAAAATATTTCACCTGTAGCATCCAGATCATACCAAAGAGGAGTCCACTCGCTCAATGAACTACCATAACCTAAGGTTACTCACATCGTAAATCGCATTTGGTTATACTATAGTCTAATCGTTGCAGCACCACCGGGTTCCTCAAAAAACTCCCTCCATCTTGTACCCGTGAACATCGTGCACCCTAACAGTGATAATGTGATGTCAAATGGTTCCAACCTCACCCTATATAATCCTTCTAAAGGGAATTTCCCCTCGGATTGTCTATTCCATATTAGAACCCAAACTCCACAATTCCAACACCTGAGAGATCATTAGCCACACCTGATCTTTCACCTAAAGCTCCAAACCACACTTTTGGTCGGCCTGAACTTCATTTTCCTGTCCCGGTAATATCAGCACATCCAACTAAGAATTCCCCACCCTCTAATGTTTTTCATACCCGTGCAAACTCAAATGGCTCACTAACTCATAGTTCAAATTGACTTGGTCAGTCTAACTCCCACGACTACAAATGGTACCATGTCCTCCTTGGGACCCATGATCCATATCACAATTAAATGAGTATACTATCTTACTATTGTACTACTAATCATTCTTGGGATGTAAAGCGGATCACCAAATATTTTTCTTGATCAAAATCACCCCTCCTAGTTTGGGTACCGCTTGGAATAAATTGTTCCCCCCAAAATTTAACCATCTATGTCCTCAATTAAAAAAATCAAAACTCCTCCTAATCTCTACTTGTATACCATCTCTCGATAAATATTCCACATTGGGCTTGAACCCCTAACACAGATTTGGGTGTAGTGAACACCTTTACTACACCACTCCCTCTTCACCAATATGTCTCCTCCCATCACAACGAACTTCTCCTTTGTGTGGAAAAAACTTACTAATGACATGCCATATCCATGTTGCGCTAAAAAACATTCTCGATATTCTCCTCCAAATTTCACCACCGATGATAACTCGTTCATCTCTAAAGTTTTGAATGAAACTTTCCCCTAAACCGTTCCCCTGGTCATTGATATGTAACAACAGATACACGCCTTGTATCATTACCTTACCTACTCCTAGTGATACATAAATCCACTTAATAAACGTTACCTTTTTTAGAGTTTCCTTAAACTAACATCGTTTGTGTATAGGCAACAAATTATATCTCACATAGGTGATAACTCAGTACCTATCTAAATAAAAGTGGAAGAACCTCGAACAATCAGTGACACCTATATGAGATCGTAATCCCCTATAATGCAATCTCATTCGTATATATACAATCGTACTATCCCTTCTCCCGAGCCTAAGCACAACCATCCAAAGTAATCCTAGCTCAAAAAGGCATAAAAGCCTACCCCCGATAGTCAAAATAAGTATAAAAAAATATCTATACATACAAGATAATAATAACACAATGACCTCTCATTTAGAATTCAACCAAGCAGCTGAAAAACCAAGCCGACCAAACAAGTTGCCACGTTTTAAAAATAATGACGTAACACAACCCCTACCGACTGGGGCATCCATATATACGTATAACTCAGAGAAAAAAATCTATATAACTCATAATCATAGTACACACACTACTAATGAAGAATGAAAAATCCTTGATGCCTAAGATATAATCATACACGCGAGCCATAAACGTACCCATATCTATCCCCTGGATGTACCCTAAAAATATGGTTGCCACTAAGGCATCAAATAACTAGGTGACCTCACTCGCCAAGAGTATATCACCTGCTTGTAAAGGAATTATTGAAACGGGGGCCTTATTGGCGGCCCGATTGACCTTACCTCATTGGTTATTCCTACTAAAACTTTGTTTAGCCTGCTATTATTGGAGTAGGGTTATAATTTCCTTGGCCCTCCTGGCCATAACAGATCATAGCGTCTATGCTTAGAAACCTCTTGGGTTATTCTACCCCTATACGGTTCTTTTAATTGGTGAGGTCCCCTACTTAGGTCAACATTACACCATCTTTAGTCATTGGGTCCACATTGACCTCGGTCTTCTCAATCTTATGGACTTTAGACCTATAATAATTATAATGATCCTATTGATGTAGGACGGTAACTTTAACCACTTGAGCACAAGTGGTGAACAATCGGTAACCTAAAAACACCGATCAATCCATTCACATAAGGCTTCTTCTAACTCAAAAAGTCTAACTCACACTATTACTTACAATTGATAATGTCCCTCGTTTACTTTTATATCAATCTCTCCCAATGCAAACATAGAAATGTAATCGTCCTAAAAACATCCTTACGTTGGCTCCCATGTTGTCGCATAGATGAGGTCATCAAAAACTTACATCTAATGACGATACGGATGGTGAGTGAAAACATTTTCCATCAAAGCCTACGAAAAACATGTTCTAAACGCCTCGTATCCAAAAGTCTTTAACCCTCGACTGAAATTGATCTCATGTGTGCAACGACTCGTAAGCCAAATCCAAAAAAGGAACCCTCCCAATACATTTGGTCCATCTAAGTCGTTCGTTAGGAAGTAATGGCACAAAACTCCCTAATCGGTCGTCATTATAGAGGATGCAAAATCTAAATGATAAAATTATAAAATAGTCAAAGAACGCAATGCGAAAAAGAAACAAGCTCATTTATATGACACTAGAACTTGAAATTCTCTCATGCCAACTGTGACACCCCAAAAATCCATAAATAGATTGAACAGTTCTAATTCAAAAATCAAGGTAATAAAAAACATTTGGCAACATTATTAGCATAACTAAATAAAAAAATTAACACGTAATAACGAGATAATGAAATAGTGAATAACACGATTCCAACTATGATACCAATCAATTCCAATACAAATAAATCAACACTGGAATACAAAATGTGTCTCATTTAAATGTCCAACTTTGAATATAAGCATCATATATACAAGTTGACTGAAAATGAAAAGGTACAAGAAGAGGATGAGCTACACTTTGTCGACTCCTACAACCAAGGAATAATGAATGGAACATTGCTAGAAATGATGTTCCAACAAACCCTTTCTATAGTAACCACCGCAACCTAAGCCATGTGAAAAAATATATACTAAATGTAAGTAGCAAGACTATGGAGAATAATATTATAGCTGAATCTATGCCACATTATAGCTACACATCTTCCTCTCGTATTTTAGTGGATTTTAACTTATTAATTGCCCAACCTAGCAATCTAAAATAACACATGGCTCTAAATCCCATACCCATATATAGCCCATGTCATTAAAGTTTTACATCATCATTCTTTAATCTTTATCGTGACAATATTAGGTTAGTGTCTTCCATTATAAATCAAGTGATGTACTAAGTTCTCAATCCTAAGGCGCGTCCCAGTAAAATAATAGGCTTACATTTTAATTATATCCATACTAGTCTATATCATGCCAATAATCCAATATGCACGCCTCTAGTATAAGTTATACACAAATTCGAGTCATGCGTATGCATATAGGCATCCACTCTATAAGTCATATACATCTCTAGTATAGAACATAAATCGGTACAAATAACTCTAGTACCGCTACATAATAATCTGGTAGGAGAAAGATTATATTCATGCCTAACACCCATGAAAAAGTATAGCCCCCGACATATACAAACAAATGGGATATTCTGACACCCACATACATCGAAGGCCTATCCCTATTTCCTTCAGGGATCACTTGCACGTACTAGGTATAGTGTTAGGCCTCCCCAGACCTAATACCTCATCATGATCAAGGGATAAATCACTACACCTACCCATCATACAGATATTATAAGTGCATGAACATGCTCGACAAGGATGGACACAATAAAAATTTATTTTTTTGTATTTTTTAATTTATCAAAGATTGAACGTTTAAATAAATACACCCAATTTTAAACCGAGTTGTAAAAATAAACCAATTAAGCCAATTTGACTACGCATGCAATCAACACAGTGAATGAGGAAAAATCCTTTTTCAGGGAAAAACATATATTCAGCAATTTAGAATGTTTTACAAGATAGTCGACTTGCAGACTACGTAAATCGACTAAGTATAATGCGTAGTCTTCACAAAAATACTGAATAAAATGTCTCAGTCTAGAGTCATCCACTAGGGGGTGGTCCACCCTCGGTATCCACCGATCAACCTTCTTTCTTCTTCTTTATCCCTCGGGTCATAAGTTCATCCATAGAGAATCCTCCCCACAAGGTGTATGCAAGATACATAAACTTTCAAGGGTTTCAAAAAGATTCATAAAAATATTTAGGGATGTAAAGTTATGAATAAAAAGGTGTTTGAAAAAAACAAATTATGAAAACTTTTGCAAATGATATGCAGGAAATGTTTTTTCAAAAGCCTTATGAAAAAAGGAAGTCAAAACTGGTTATAAATCTGACATAAAATTTGAGGCAGCAACTTGTTCAAATGAAAACTAAAGTCATTCGAATTAGAATATCATCTTGTTTGAAGGACAATCTCATTTTGTTCGAACGAGACTACAATCTCATTTGAGCCAGTTTCTAACGGGATTCTAACGCAGTAAGACTTGTTATGCAAAGAATTATAGTTCAAATTTCATTTGATGCTCTGATCGAACGAGAAGCCAAAGTCGTTGGAAGTTAGTTTATTTTAGAATTTGGTTTAAGACCTTAGGTTGAGAATCCCTTAATATGTAAATATGTGCTTAAGTTGGAAAATGGTATTAGTGAGAATTGTATGAATTTCACTTCAACCTATACTTGCACACGAGATTTCTCATGTTTGTCTCCATGCTTTTACTTGTATAATGGGAACCATTAGTACGTAGCTAAATGGTTAAGAGAGCTTGGCTTTGAGATAGTTTAATATAAAAATATGTAGGAGAGATATAAATGTTAGGTGAGAGATGAGATCATCTTTGTTGTGATTAGTGTATACATATTTATACATTTGCATAAGGATGCACTGCAGATTGCGGCTTTGAGATATTTTGATATCTCGCTTTTAGTTTGAGCATTTAGGTGTAAGAGAGAGACAGTGCATCTCTGTGGGGATAATATATCAAGAGACATATTATTTAGGCTCAAGGTAACGAGAAGGACTCGGTATTACGCCTACATACTCGTATAGCCACGAGATTAATGCCTACATAGTTTAGATGTTCACGTGTTCCAACATGATGTGTGAAAATGTAAGACTTGGATTGGGAAAAGTAGGGCTGCTGTATGGAATATCCAAATGGGAATGAACCATAAGATGTTCGATATTTACACATAACATAATAATAGTATATAGTCCTTTAGACTAGTTCGGAGGTGTAGAATTGGGAGGAGTTTGGCTAAGAAGCGAGGAGGTTACATCAAGAATGTAATATTCTATTAATGAGAAGCGTAGAAGAACACTACATCATGGTATTATGGTGGACCAATAAAATTCGAGAGATTTTTGGACTTGGGATAGATGCATCCCTAGTTGATAATGCACCGAGAGACGTATTATAAGGCTTGTGCTTCACAAGTTTGGCTCGTTATAGTGCCTATTTACCTAAGGAGACTTGAGATCAAAGCTAATGTAGTTCAAACAATGGGGTTAGAGAATATACAGGGGTGTTTAGATTATATATAAAGGGGGTTTCACAGAGGATAAGGGGTTTATATTAGGGATGGATGAATCCCTAAGAAATAATATGCCAAAAGACATATTATGAGGCTTGGACTTCATGAGTTGAGTTTGGAATAACACATATGTACCTAAGGATACTTAGCATCAAAGCCAACATAGTTCCATTAATGGGGGTTAGATAATACATTGGGGTGTTTGGATTATACATAGGTTTTTTTTATTAGGGGTAGTGGGGTTGTATTAGGGATGGAATAATCCCTGAGAGATAATACACCAAGAGATGTATTATGGGGCTTGGGCTTCATAAGTTTAGTTCGTTATAGAGCCTACACACTCAAAGATAATTGGGATGAAATCTAACTTAGTTTCGAAAAAGGAGATGGGTAATATATGGGTGTTGCATTAGATATGGATCCATATATATTATGAGGCTTGTCTTTCACAAGTTAAGTTAGTTATAACGCAT
Source organism: Sambucus nigra (assembly GCA_949130495.1). Classification (NCBI taxonomy): domain Eukaryota; kingdom Viridiplantae; phylum Streptophyta; class Magnoliopsida; order Dipsacales; family Adoxaceae; genus Sambucus; species Sambucus nigra. The sequence goes on along the minus strand of OX422207.1, from coordinate 333,640,322 downwards.
ACGCACCCAAGGAGACTTAGGATCAAAGCCAACATAGTTATAACAAATGGGGTATATTTACTGGTGTAGGCGACAAGATATTAGGCATAGAATATAGAAAATTACAGTATTTATGAAGCCTTGTACTTAATATATCATTTTTGTTATCTTGGATTGATATAATAATATGTTAAAATCACTGTTCTAAAAAACCCGCCTAGGCACGCCTAGGCTTAAGGCTTGGGAGAAACGCCTCGCCTTACGCTTTTCACGCCTTATTCTTGGTAAAACCCTTAAGGCGCACTTTTTTCTAAAAACAACAATGATTTAGTGAAACGATGTCGCCTTTTAAAGAATTTGTTTACAAATCGGACCATTATCTCATCCAAAATAATCAAATAGTATTTTAATTTGCGTATATTCAGACATATTTTTATGATATGCGCAATTTTTGTATTTTAATAGCCTTGTTATGGTTAAAAAATATTAAAATATATTAAGAAGGCCTAAACGCCTTTTCACGCCTTTTTACGCCTAGGCCCGCCTAGGCTTCTAAGGCTTAAGGCTTGGCCTCCACGCCTCAATCACGCCCCGCATTTTTTAGAACCTTGGTTAAAATACTGTATAATCAAAGTCCGACATTGGACGAGTATTTGATATGAAAACACATATTCGTGGAGTCGCGTACTAGACGAGATTTATCCATTTAGAGACGTGGTGTGAGTATTCAGATTTTAGACTTTACCTCGATGGAAGGATTCCGACTCACTCGTCTTACGGAGACTTTCCTTATAATGATTTTGAAAAGTATGTTTTCATGTTTTCCAATAGTCGTTGTGGAATTTTATTATCATTTTAACATATGAGCATGCCAAGTCATTACACAAGTAGAGGTGGTGGATTAGAATCCAACGTTTTAAAATATAAGTAATGTAAATTTCATACTCATTCCCCTAAACAGGGGCTGGAAAAAATGAAGTACACACTATGTATAATTTATTGAAAATATATATGGTGGTATTGCCCCCTAAATTTGGCCAAGGGCTCTTTGCCCTCGCAGCAAAAGTCAACTTTTTTATCAGGTAAGTGACCCCCATTTTTGGTGTTTTTCGGTCTACCTGCATTCATCAAGAAGTGTTGACTTTTGCATAACTTTTTGTCCTTAGTTGGGCTTCATTTAAAACTACTTGTTTTTATGAAATGTTTGTATTTAGTTGGGCAAAGGTTCGTATTGAAGTGTTTGTTTTTGAATTTTTTTTGCAGAGGCTTGACTCTATTTGGGAATTGAAAGAGAATTTGTGGAAGTACAAGATTTCCACTTGGGTCAAGAGTGACTTTTATAAAGTAAGATTTTCCTCGAGACTTCAAGAATGATCTCGAGTATCTCGGATGCTCGAGGGATAAGAAAGTGAGAAAACGAAACCATAGTAGGGTTTTGAGATGCTTTTAAAATGAGAGGTGGGGACCTCTATTTATAAAAATATGGTCCATGTATTCTATCGATCAATAAAAGGATGAATTCCATTAGTTTTGGATAGGGTTTCCATGTGGACGGCAAGAAAAGTCTCTTTAGTTGTTTCCTACCGATCGATAGAAGGATGATGTTCGTTGGTTTTGGATAGGGTTGCCACACACAAAACTGGAAAAAAGGTTTTATAACAGTCCTTCTATCGATCGGTAGAATGACCTTAGAGCCTTTTTCCGATCTCATGATGTTTTAGATAAAGATTTTGGGTTCTTTATAATTATTTTTCTTTTAATTTTCACCCTAACAATTTTTGTATCATAAGTTTTTAGTCTCTATTTGAGATGGTTTTACCTCCAGGACTTGAGGTGAAGTTGGTTTGAGGATATTCGTTTGGTGTTACAGATCAAACACACCCCGATTGCAAAACGGGGTGTCCACAGATGCGGTCAACTAAGAGTCTGCACGTGCAAACAATCTACGTCAAAATTAAAAGGCCTAAAAATGGGTTCGAACATTATAGGGAAAGCATTGGGTGCAAGAGGTGATGGTGGAATATCTTGGGTTAAAAGATTAATTTTGTTAAAATATGGGGCGCTTTAATCATACATGTAGACACCCCATTCTAATACCATTTAAGCACCTCCTTTGGTCCCTAACACCATCCCTTTCACCCTGGGACCCTAGGTCCTACTCCAAACCTTGACCCAGAGGACACTAGGCTCTTTCAATATCTATTTTGACTATGGTAAACTCTCAAAATTGAGAGTATCTCAATGCATTTTCATAAGGCTATGAGTATCTTTTACAACGGTCCATACCGTGAACGAATCGGCCTTACGATTTCCGTGTACTTGATTTTTTACTCTAAACCTTTACATAGAGGTTACCCAACACTTTATAGCTCCATTTGACTTTAGTCAACTCTCTGAATTGAGAGTTTTTCATAGGGATAAAAATATCCTTTCCAACGGTCCATACCGCGCGTGAATCAAACATACAGTTCATGTGTATTTGCCTGTTGTCTCCAAACATTGACCTAGAGGCCATCAGGTGGTTCCGATCTCCATTTAACCTTGGTTAGCTATTGGACCCAAGGGTTTCATAATGAACTTTCATAAGGATTTGAATATCCTTTCTAAAGGTCCCGTTTATGCGCAATTCGGACATATATTTTGCACTATATTCCCTTTTTCTAAAAGGTCCATTTTGGACTGCCTATAGTCACCGCTGGCCCGTTTGAGTATCGGCATAGCAATATGATGATAGGTAGGCCAAGGCATATGACAATTGGAAGACACCCTAACCTTAAAATATTCCTATTTAAGGAGGCCATGGCCTCATTCTCAAGGACCTTTTCTTGAAATCTGGAAACCTTCTGCCTCGAAATCAGTGTGTGGCCTTCAAAAACATCATTTTTCAAACATTCACTCCACATATCCTTACATCACTTTCATTCAACCTTTTCCATCCATTTTACTTCTTCAGCATTAAAAAACCCATCTGACATCACTTCAAAAATTAGGAACAAAGCTCATATAAAGTCTAACTCTATCCTTTTCTAGCTCATTTAAGTGGTGTCATTCATCTCTCGTTATTTCTCTTAGCATATATTTTGCTTTAGTTTAACTTTTTCACCCTTAATAATATTTTTTTATTTTGTATATACACAAAAATATAGCTTAATAAATCCCCCGTGAAAAAGTAGGATAGTCTTTTAACCCCAAATTTGAATTTTCCTCCCACTTTTCCTATAATTTCCCCATATGTGTTCATTTTCAACAAACTAAAAATAAGGAAATTCTAGTTTTGGGTTCAGGAATTAAATCCCACCTTTGTGTGTTACTGAACTATGTGGACTTTGATGACAATCTTGGCTATGTAGGCATCTCGAGTTCACCTTGGGACTCAAGTCCTTTTTTTTTTCATATTTCACTATTTTTTTTTATCTTTTTACATAAATATATAGTAGTTTATCTATTTTTGCTTGTATTGAAATCCCATTGACATGTGTGCTCATTCATTCATAATGAGTTAAATCTACCACATCGCTCACAGTTATCTATCATTAAATATTTTATTTTGGCCCTTTAGGGATCCCATCAACATGTGTGCTCATTTACTCATAATGAGTTCAATATGGTGCGTCGCTCACATTTTTAGCCATATTTTTATGTCGTTTCTATATACTCCTTTGATTGATTCATTCCCATCCTCCCCATAATGCGGACATAATGAATAACTCCTTATGTACACACACACACACACACACACACACACACACACACACACATATATATATATATATATATATATATATATTGAGAAAGAGATAGAGACATACCCACACACTTTTCTCACTATCCACTTTATGCCCTTATTAGGAGAGAAGGCATAATATTTTTATATCCCGTGAGAGACGGAAAGGGCAGAATAGGTTCCTATCACCTTACCACTTCGTAACATAGTCCCTGGACACGTGATCTACTTAGTTTTTGTATGTATCCCTTTCTCTTGTGATGTGGCTTTATCGAGAGTGGTTATATCTTTTTTTGTTTTGAGCAAAATAGGTTGGCAACTCTATTTTTATATTCTTACCCTTCAACAACAGCCGATTTATGTCCGTGGGAGCCAACGAATACCGCACAAGTGGTGCCAATGTAAGTTCTCTTCCTTGACCCTATTCTCTGTGAGCTAGAGACTTTTTCCATCAGGGTGAATCTAGAACAAATTTTCCTCATTTTAATCCCGAGATGGACACGGTGGCGACTGCTATGGGGATAGTTTATTTCTTTTTAAAGGACTGGAGTCTATTTACATGGGTTTTATTTTTCTCTTTCTCCTTTTTCTCTATTTTTCTACACATGTGTGTATATTTCAACATATGTGTGGGTACTTATGATGGGAGGTATACAACAAGGACCTCATTCACGTACGTTGAGTATATTAAATTCCCTCTCACACATACAATCTCCATGAGGTATATCTTGAGGCAATTCACGTGCACCCAGGTATATCAAAAGGCTTGTCCACGCGTGTCGATGAATTATTTCCCTTATAGGCAAGTGGTATATCGTGGAAGTCATGCCAAAGGGGGGAACTTTTCCATTAATCTCCCAATGAATCAACCTCATATAGGTGTTTGCCCTAGGAAACTCAAACCTAGTTTTTCGATTTCAACGTGAAAATATGTCAAAATTTTAGGTCGTCTTGCCACTCGAATTTTGCTATATTTTGCTCGTTTTCAAAATAGGACCCCGTCCATGAGTCTGGAAACATGTCATACCCTATCGTATATTGCATACCCTATCTTTTCCTATAATTGGGTCTTGTCCGGCATTTCACTTACACCTTAGGAAAAAGATAATACAAGTGAAACCCAATAATAACAACTGCACTGGGGAATTTCCCTTTCTCCCTTTAACAAATATATCGAAAAATATTTTCTCCTTTTTTCTAAAAATACCAAAAATATCCTTCTTTCCCTTTCAGGTGAGATCATATACCCTAGTTTTTCCTTGATATCTATTGGATCAGATCCCCTATCAAGCCACCTCATAGCTATAACACCTCTTCTGCTACCTCCATAGAAGTTGAACAATCCCTCCAAAGATTCTTCAAAGACGTTTAGCCAAACCTGATGATAGCCTTCACTCAGCTTATCGCCAAGATTGGTGATGTCCACGTAGATGTCCAGGAGATGTAGTGTGAATCCCTTATACTTTTGACTCACTTGAGTCTATATTGTATAAGTGCTCATCTAGTTTAGAAATTGTGACAAAATTGTGTCCATCCTAGAAACCAAAGAGCCTCAGAAGTTGGATTGCCTATTCATCTCTCTTTCTTGTAATGATCAAGAGACTATTGCCAACACTCACACACTTAGAATTCAATTCATGCATGTCATTTTGCATTATAATGTGTGTACATGTGTTGAGTGTGTTTATATCCCTAAGTTTGATTTTTAATAATTTTTTGGGATTTTTTAAAATAATTTTTAAACATGTTTTAATAATTAAAACTTGATTTAAAAAGTTTTGTGGTCAATCTCTTAATATCATTTGTTGTATATTATGGCCTAATGTTACCTTGGGTAGAATCCAAAAGTGCCAGAGACTTCAGGGTATTCTTTGTAATTAGTTTGGACGCGCGTTTTATATCCCTTAACTGGCCAACACCTGTCTGCCTCTGATTGGTTGGAGGTGTGTTTCTTTACTGAGACAATAGACGCGTGTGTTATCAGCCCTTGGATCATTTCTTAACAATGGTCTTCATGTTGCCTTGATGGATCCCCGTGTTACTTTTTAAGCCAATCTGCGTTCGTTTATGCACCGCCTTGTGTGAGCCCTTAGATTCAAGTCAATTTAAATTGACTCGATATCAACCCTTGGTTTTGATCAGATATCTCGAACCTTCTCCTCCCCCTATAAAAAGGACCCTTCCCTCAGACTGCGAAGACTTTTGCCATTTCATTTCCTTTGAGAAATTAGAGAGAGAAGAGAGAGAAGAGAGAAAAATAGAGAGAGAAGAGAGAGAGTTAAAAACCCTAACTTCATTCGTCTAAATCCTCTTCAAACCTAACCCAAACACCATACCCAGAAACACTACCCTGAGTGTTCTTGAGTGTTTGAGAGTTTGAGTTGAGTTATTGTTGTTGCTGTAACCTTGTGTTCGCGAGATCTTGTTTCCAACTTAGACTTTTACTTAGATCTAGTTTCTAATTTCATAAAAATCTCAGATATGAGTTATTCATGTTACATTACACTTAGTTTATTCTTTATTTCTCATCTTGAGAAATATATTGTTGATTTTTTTCTCTAAAATGTTTTCTACCTTTGAAATCAACAATAAATGATTTTTGTTTCTTGTTCTTGTAAAACTAAACTTTTGACCTAGTTTGGAATCTCACTTGGAGGTTTTCAATCTCGAAAAGTTTCTCTAAATTTTGAGATTGATTAAGACCTTGTCTGTCTTCCTAAAAAGGTATCCGTGGATTCTGGGTTTAATTGAAAGGTCAAATAAGTTCTAAGTTTTGTAAGAAGAAAGAAAAGAAAAGATCACAGCATATAGTGTAACTGTAATTTGTTAGGACTGTTTGTACTTAATAAGTGTGTGTGTGTGTGTGTGCATGCATGTGTTAGAAAGCACCTCCACAAACACTTACACCCTACAACACGAAAAGTGTTGGTAATAAGATCTTGTGATCATAAGTCGACGTAAAGTGCTGGAACAAATCAGAAGTTGACAAACTGAGAGAACTACATCTACAATCAGAACTGCAGAGAAGTTATAAGGACACTAGAGGGTACATTCCTAAACTTATATAGGTCTGAGTTGTTTGCATGTTAGTTATATAGTTTGTAACTCATAAATTTGTTTTAGTGGATTTTTCATTTTACTCCGTAGAGGGAGTTGTGGATGTTTCCTCAATTGGTGAGGTTTTACCACGTAAAAAAATGTGAATAGAATCTTTCTACATTTTCTCATCTCAGTCTTGGTTGTGCTGTGTTTAAAACTTGTTTAAACTATCTTTTAAAACTTGTTACCCAAATATTGAAAAAGATCTCGTACATACTGTTTTATTAAACACTTCTTGTGGTTAATCCTTTTTTATTTAAGAAAAGAGTTTCTTCAAAAAACAACTCGGAGTTACTTAAATAGTTTATTTTCAATAAACGACTTTAGTAACGCATTTTTCATAGTGAAATAGGGTTCAGACACCTGAGGTTTCTAAGACTGACATCGTCTTCCCCCTTTCCATGGGTCCTCAAGCACCAAAATAGATATAGTTTTTATAAGAGTATCAGCAAGTACCACATATCCCGCACGTCCTACCTACTAATGGGCCATTGCTAGCTCAGTTGCCAATGTTGAACCTCACCCACCTAAGGGATAATTTTCCATTGCCTATTATTATTGATATTAAAGAGTAATAATTAAATAAGGTTAAGGAAGACCTTATATTGCTATCCAAAAGTTTTACTAAGTCCATATCTTAGGGAACTACGTGGATTACACCCACATGTCTCTCTACCCGAAAGCCCAATTGTCAAAAAAGTTCAAGATGCCAGACATAAAAAAATTTGAAGGTAGAGGACCTCTTATTGTACTACTTTGTATATATCATCATGATATGATTCTACTTGGAGAGTTCGAAGAAATAATGGTGCAGATGTTTTAGCAAACCCTTAAAGGGAGCACTCTATGATGGTTATTGTCGCTAGAAGAATCCTGAATTCGTAGTTTAGAGGACGTATCCCAATAATCCATGACCCAATACAAATATAATGAGGATTTAGAAGTCACTTGTATATACCTTAAGACACTCAAGAAAAATCTTAGGGAAATAACCAACAACATTATCAGTACATGGAGAGAGAAAGCCCCTACCAGGACAAACTGACCTTTCGAGGAAGAGCGACTGAGCATTATGAAGAAGAATTTCCTATCGCGTATCCAAACCTTTATAGAAATCCAACATTACCCTCATTTTAGAGCCCTCCAGGAGGCATGGATTGAGATCGAAGAAAGTGTTATCAATCAAAAATCCTATTATGAGGTGAAAAGCCAAACAGGGAAGGTCATTCCTCGTAAGTATGACAAGCCGGATAACACAACTATTTCAACCATCAATAACATTTCTCATATTTCTACGTCGTGGGATCCTGAAGATCAGTCGATAATAGTTAAAAGGGAATACACCCAGATCCATGCTCCCATCTCAAAAGTTTACAAGGCACTCCTGTCACGAAACTTGATTAAGCCTTTGGACCCTCATCCATTACCAGATCGACATCTAACGAACTTAAAGTGTGACCGCTCGTTGTGATTTACACAAAATCATGTGGCACACTGCTGACTAATATTTCCACCCGAAGAACCTAATTCAAGACCTCATTGATAAGGGGTCATTCCTCAACAAACCCAAAGCCCAATACTACTTAAAACCCTTTACAAGTAGACCGGGGGGACGGTATGAATGCCATTATTCTGGATGAGAATCCAAATATTGATCATTCCAGTAGAATTCAACTCACCAATATACATGATATATCTTATGGATCCCCTAAATCCCTCTAAAATTTTCTTTCTTTCATTATTTACCCAAAAAATGCACCATAGTGAGACTTATCTTTCATGATAAGGTCTTGGAATGTAATGCCCCAACCCGAATTTATGGGTTACCCGTAGTCAACCCGGTTCGACCCGAGCATTAGGTGTGAAGTGAAATAAAATAACCTATATAATGTTACTAGTCCAATTTTATTTGAATTAACGTTTCACTTATTTAGCATATGATTCCAATTTCAAGTTAGAACTATGTGAAGGACCCGTGGGAAGCATCCTCGGAGTCCAAGCATACATAGCTACTAACATAAAATTGAATAATATGCTTACCTATGTAACACTCTCAAAATACGAACCCGCACCGAACCTTCCGTAACAAAGACGGAGGTGGGAGCCAATGCCCAGTGGGAATATACAAATGCAACATCGAAACGAACAACATTAAGAAGAGTCTACATGTTATGCCTACATGCACATACAACTACCTTGTACATGTGTATACACACACACACACACACACACACACACACACACACACACACACATATATATATATTTTATGCATGAAACCGTTTTTCTTCCGAAAAAGTTAATTATCCCGATTAATTCACCTTAATCATATAAAATACTTCCCCTCCTTGAATTGGCATCTATCCTTTTATTTAACACACACGGATAAATACTTGAAACAACTACACTTGGTTCGACCGACAACATAATCTTTATCGAAATTATCCCTTCCATTTTAACCAATTCACATTAGTGTTTTCATTGAAAATTATCTTTTCAACACATGCGAACACCCTGTTAGAAATATTTATTTAGTCTTCAAAGGACATTTTAAAACACATTATTGTGTTAATCATGGTTTGACCCCCTTAGGTTTCTTAACCACCCACTACCCACTTACTTTACCTTTTTCCTTTACCTTATGGACATTAACCAATTTCACATTTATGTGTCCATTTTAACCGTTACCGAAACATTTATTAATTCATTCAAGTCAGGTTGTCTTAACACATTTTCACCACACAGCCCATTTCTTTACATGTTCCTTATTATATTATCTTTATTCCCAGAATCTTCCAATAAATCGTGTACTTTAACAGCCTCCACACTGTCGGTGACGCCACCATATACTCTGGCCAGTGGTTTTGGGTCTTTCACCCTAGAGCTCCGGGACCTCCTTAATTATGCGAGTGCCATCCGAGTTCCTTTTTTTCTGTTTTAACATTTTGTGAACATCTACATTATTCATTCTTTCCCTTTTTATCCGGATGAAGCCAAACCCAGGGTTTCACCCGAACTCATGTTACACTTTGAAATTATTATTTATGTCCATGATTTTACTCCAAAAATTATATTCATTTACGATCAATTTGTGTAGCACCTTTTCCCAATATTTTTATTTCATAAAAGTGTTTCACTTTTAGTAAAATTATCATTTTATCCATTTGTTTCCAAACTTGTCATTCTATGCATTTCACAAATGTTATTTTCCCAAAACACTTTTTAATTACTCATACTACTTCTTAAGTTCTTATAACACTTTAACACCTTTTTAACATTTGGAGAATTGCTCTTCTTAAGTCGAAAATCTCTTTATTCCTTTATTACCTTTCCAAGTACATAAGTGTTAATCATTCAAACAACATTAAGTTACCAACACCAATTTTCCAATGTTTAGCCATTAACATTTATCCATTACCTTTACTAACCATATTTCCAAGTTAGATATTTCCTTACTTTCTTTACTTAAGAAACCTAACCACAATTGAAGACTACTTTTATAAGAAAATACCATTTTCTTTTATTATCACATGTAGTCTTGCAACGTTGTACTTATCACACTTTTAACCATTTTTCACACACTTTGAAGACAAGAATTTCTACTTTTCTTATTCTATGTTTAAACCCAACAAAATCTTCCTTGAACATGTTTATGCATTTATTGCCAAAATACTAAAGGTTTATATGCATGAGAAGACGGATTTTAAATCCTATAAATGTGTTAAACATACATTTCATTTTAGAAATTCCTAATACTTGCAAAAATTATACTTTCAAGGCCTAAAAGATGGTTTTATTTCTTCAAACTCAACAAACATCCATTTTTCATAAAATCTTCATTTCTGTAAGAAATTTTGGAACTTTATTTCACAAAAATTATGGCAAGATCAACATCACTTTTCAAACATTTTATTTCATAAATGTCTAGCATCAAATTTCTAGAAAGTACACCATTTTCATAAAATACCAATGTTAATATCTCATAACTTTGAAATATTCATCCATCCTTAATTTCTTAACAAAATAACACTTTACCAACATTTTTATCCCATAAAAATATTTAATATTAATCTACTAGAAACCATTATTTCTTCATGTGCATCCTACTCATGCAATCGAACAACAAGACTACTAATAATGCAAATAGAGTCTTAAACACTATAGATAGATTTTTCCACCTCAATGACTTCAATGGTGGTAAGAAGGTTGATGTAGGAAGAGCAAACCCAACCTCCAAAGGTGGCATCGAGGGGTTACCAAATGCATCCTCCAAAATGCTCCATATGGGCTCCATTTAATCTTCCAAGCCAAAAAAAACTCTTCAAACTCCATGAAATCTTACATCATCATCTCCAAAATCCCCTATCACTTCACCAAAATTCGTAGCTCTAATTGAACAATATTAGAAATGGGTTTTGTAGGTTTGAATATGGTGGAATATTATAAGAAAATGGTGGTTTAAGGTGGAGAGAAGCTCTCCCATTGTTGAACACCACCAACCTTACTCTCGCATCTTCTTCCGACTTCAAATGCTAAAAATGAACCAAAAAAACCCTTATAAAACCCTTAAAACACCAAAAATCATATTTTACCAATAACTCACCAAATTAAGGAAAAGAATGTGACAACACACGAGGATAGTAAGATTTAAACATTGTTAGGCACATCCTTTGAACGACATCTCCATCTCGTTCGATGTATGGCTTCCCGCGACCTTCACGAGACCCGAGACTATAATGCATTGAAATCGCCGTCAAAGGTCATTTGAACACCTGCTTTGTATAACCTTCACGAGAGACTGGATCTCACTTATAACGACACCCAATGTCCTTAGAACGACCCCTTTTTCCAATTACTTTATTCACTTCAGTTTTGAACCAAAACTTCCCATAATTATCCTCAAACCTCACTTAATTACCATTTATACGAAAATTTCAATTGAAATATCATGGCAGGGTATTACAAACTTTCCTCTTTGGGGATTTTCTTCCCCGAAATTTGTGATCCGTTAATCCTTAAGCTTATGTGGTTCACTAACTTATATTATAATCCATTGAAATCCTCCAAGACAAAATAATCAAAGTTCTCAATACTAAGGTCACCCTACACCCCCCCCCCCCCACGGGGTTTGTCACCAAATAATCATTATACGACATGCTCTAATGCTCACCATCTCGCTAACCATGAATGTCACATAATCAACTTCGAGTCTCCACTCACTTAATGATCATGTCGTAATAATTTTTGGTACTACCCAAGCTAGTACCCAAGGCATGCTAGCGCCTCCACGAACCCTTTTTAGTGATCAACACTCATCCCACGTGAACCGTAATGCAGTTAATCGTCATAGTCATCACCAAAGTCAATTTCATCTTAGGAATGCACATCCTGCGTCCGACACATTTTGTAGGTTATTCTGACTACACAACTCATATGAGCTTGCCAATAACCATAATATGTTGATTTCTCACTCCAAGAAGTAATATTCTTACCAAGTCATCACTGTGAGTTCGACTTACACCTTTCGCTATGTCACTTTGATGACCCTAGTACTACTCTAGGCACATCACATTTGAGCACTCGCTAGAGCCTCATTCGAATTCACTCACCGTGGCAAAGAAACACCGTATGCTACATATCCTCATGTCATCATCCCGCTCTTTGCAATTAGACCCACTGAGTATCGTGCCTGTCGGTCGAGAGGCCATTAATACTAACAAAATCCAATACTATGAGAAAATAGTGTGGCCGAAAGAGCAGCCACTCGTCCACAGAACTTTAGGCAATAACAAGAATACCTTAAATAGGGCGCACCTAGTTTTCGAACTGCATTAACCATACCTGGTCCATTGCGCTCTATTAGGAAAAATCGCACCATAGCATGACATGGCACCAATCCAATTTACCACATACGTGAGAAAAACGATACCCGATTATCAAAACCAAAAAGGGACACACGGGAGGCAAAAGGAACACGCAATTGTCCCAAGAAATTCTACCCATAAACTTCTGACTATGATTTACGAAAGCGATCCTATGCTATATGCTTCAAGTCATGTCACTCATTCTTAATGTTCTCACTGGGTACTATTCCTACACACATACCCTTTCTTGGGTCACCAACCATGACGAATCGAATCATAACCATTCATAATCGCAACATGAAGGCAATATACGAATCGGTAGTTCTTTGGGAAGTCAACGCCTAACTTCCCTCCTCGTGAGTAAGTCCCAACCCATCGCATTCGTAGTATTCATGAACTAGTCCGACTGGATGAAGCCTAATGCCCTTAATTACACTGAACTAGTCCACTTATCGGTGACGATGTTACTAACCTACTACGCCTAGGTTACTGTCTACCTTATCACATCGTGATCCAAATCTAAAATTCCCATAGGCATTACTTAGTTCAAGTGAGGCTTTCACCTTACCATGTCCTTTGACCACACGAGATTGACACCACACTTAATTTCGGGTTCCAACCACACAGAATTTACGTGGCAACCACACTGACAACCATTGGCATCCTATGGGTAGTAAGTATCACACGAGGCTATATCTTCGAATCCATACTGGCTTTGTAGGACGTGCCAAGAACTAGTCCTTACCTTGCTAAGGCTACCCTAGCAGATACATTTGATATAAGACAATATTTTATCTTGCTTCGATATAACCCCACCTTGGTTGCCATTTTAAATATCCATATGGCATCATCAACCAAAGTCTTGAATACATTCCTTTATACACATCGAAACTGAGTGTCGCCGCACCAATTATATTCATTTAATGACATCTGACCATTACGCCTATAATGACACTAACTTTTAGCTTACCTTAAGGATTACACCACCCATCACTGCCGATTCAAGAAGCCACAGTCGGCACGTACACTGGATGACGCTTCTAAACCCCGACAAACAATCTGAGATCATCACCTGACCCTCAACACAATCATCATTAGGATGCTAATGCTCCTTCAAACCGAACTTAATTGGTATCCTAAGGACACCAAACACATTCTATGTAGTCATTCTCCAGACCTAACAAAATTTCATCATCCATACCTTAATCATTGTAGGTGCGTTCCGCAAACCCTTCAATACCCTCATCGTGATTTCTAGGTGCTCGTAAGGATACTGGTCTAAGAGCGTCTACACATGGCGCACCCTAACCATCAAGCACCTCAAGGCATCACAATTGGTTGATTTCTTTCCCTAGTGAGGCTACACATAATTAGTTCTATGGGAAACCCAAAATGCCTATAAGTACTCTCACACTAGGATTACTTTGAACATATCCATTACTTTGGCGGCTAAAATGAGTCTCTACACTTAGATAATAATATTATCTTTCTTCCAAACGACTATGACCATATGCCACGTAAAAACCGTAATTGACGCTATTAAGGATTATGGCAAGGTACAAGACATCGCTTACAACCTATAAACCTCAAGGTTTGCCTCATCTAATCCCCAGTGAATGATCAACCATTAAAACTAAATTTCCTCATTATGTAAGCATCATACCATGTGTTAATATACAAGTTAACACAACTATAGAGATTTTGGTAGGATATGAGACGTCGGGTATTGCCTATAAATACCAATGCCTACACCACAGACGCCAGGAGGGATCCTATTCCTCAATACCACATTATAATCAAGATACATTAAACCCAAGTCCTCGATCAAGGGACCTAATACTTTCTCACCACAAAATCAATACTTATGAATGCCCTTTAGTCATCCAACCTCCATATATGAAACATACAACCTTTATCGCTAGGTTGCAATGAACACTACTCATTATTACCACTAACAAGACTACTCTCATCATCAAAGATACCAAATAATACATCATACGCAAAGGATCACAGTATTGTCACTATTATCCTACACAACTTCATATGTTCACCAGACTACCTGTGGCCATCCCCCGATCCCCGCCGCGGAGGGAGGAAGGGATCCTTCGGGTCCCGCGTGTCCCCTCTCGGGAGAGCGCTTCGGCCGGCGTAGATTTTGTGAGGTGTGAAGTATGTAGAGAGATTCAGAGTCTCCAGTCTATTTTACCCAAAACAGACAAAATAAAAAGGGGAAGCCACCCCGAAGGATGGCATCCAAAGACATACTGGTGCGTGCGAAACCAAAACGATTCGGAAAGGGTTCGAAGGCTTAGTTACGAAATGGGAAGGTGTTAAGCACCCATTCCGCCCTTTCGGTCTCTCATGAATATTTGTTATTTTCCTTTATGTTTCCCCCCGTGAGATGTGTGCATGTGTATATATATGGAATGGAGGTAGGAATCTTCGACTTGTATCATGAAAAAGATAAAGCGAGTCATCCGTAGGAAGATATAAGAGTAATATTAGAAAAATAAGATTTACGCGATTACCCCTACGTTGATTGTTATAAGGGAACGATAACGCATATGAGATAATGCGTCACTAACAACAAATATATGTATAAGAAAAAGGGATTTTCGAGAAGATAGAAAATGAGAGAAAAAGTGAGAGAAAGGACTCGAGTCTCGGGGTTTACACCGAGATGCCTACGTAGCCTATAAAGGCATCAAAGTCCACGTAGTTCACAAGTAAAACGAGGGGTGGGGTTTAACCCATAAATCCAAATGAATAAATCTCTTATTTGTAAGTGTGTGTGTGTGTGTGTGTGTGTGTGTGCGTGTATGTGTGTAGAAAATGTGTTTTAGTTGTGAGAAAAGTGTGGAAAAAGTATGAGAATCCCTATTTGGAATTTATGAGCAAACCCTCTTTTTCTTGTTTTTTGGTTTTTTATTTATATGAAAATAAGATATGTGCAATAATAATAGGTAAAAATTATATTAGGATGTGTGAGATGAGATGATAAAAGTGCTAAGTAATAAAAAACAAGTTATTGAGAATTTAAGAGAATTCAAGAGAAAGTTGAGAAAGTTGGACCTTCTTGAAGATCTTAAGCTTGATCTTGGATGTTGGAGAGCAGTCCTTGCACTTGGATGATGATGGAGAGTGGTTAATTCCCCAAGTTTGATGAAGAGGATGATGGAAAATGGAAGTAAAAAGGGGATTTGGAAGTTGAAATCACGCTGCCTTCGAGAGAGGTTTCTGGGATTCGTTCAGAGAGATTTCTATCAGATCTGGGCTCCCCTAAAAATGAGGCCAAGGACTCCTTTTATATCCCCAGGGGAATGACGATCAGCCCTATCATGTCACTGCCTATCGACAGGTGCCCATAGGCAGGATCAGGGACCTGCCATTTGGCAGTGCGCCTCAGGCTTTTTCTGAAAATTTACCGCGGAGGGCAAACCGTTGGTCAGAATCTTGCACGGGACATACCATTGGAAAGGTAATTCAGAGAGCTTTGAAAGTCCTTTGGACCGCTCCCGAGTTCGGGAGTTGACTTTGGGTCAAATATGGCTCGGAAGCGTTTGTCAGTTTATTGGACGGGGAATCGTGCGGACGCAAACGGATCGTTCATCCGCATGGTAAGTACGAATCGCGCACGAGGCATACCATTGGAAAGGTCGGGAGATGTACTTTGACATTACAAAGAGTTTTACCCGGTTTGGAGAGTTGACTTTGGTCAATCGGGCTCGGGAAATGCTCGGTGGCTTCCCAGAGTCAAACGGATCGTTCGTCCTCATGGAAAGTCGGAATTACGCACGGGATGGACCATTGGAAAGGGTATTCAGTGCCCTTCGAATATTCATTTAGCCTCGATCGAGCTAAAGAGTTGACTTAGGTCAAAAAGAGCCCAAGAGCGCCCGATGGCCTCTAGGTCAGGTTTCGGACGCAAACGACGCGTTCGTCCTCATGGTAAGTCGGAATCGCGGAGGGGTAGACCGTTGGAAAGGGTATTTAGTGACCTTAGAAGATTCATTGAGTCTCGATTGAGACGAGGAGTTTGACTTTGGTGTCAAACTGAGCCGAGGGGGTGCCCGATGGCTTCCAAGTCAGTACTCGGGATGTGACCTGGATTTACAGTGATGAGTGGAGGTACTAGGAACCTAAGGAGAGTTAGGGGGTAACAGAATGAGGTGTCTACATAGCCCCTCGACAGGTGAGTTTGGAACAAATAATAGCCGTCAATTAGACATCGCATGTTGCCTTTTGAGGGAGTATGGCCGATTCAGAGGGTCGAGGTCGATTCCAAGGACCTAAGAAGTATGCTAGGGATGATCAATTCTATGGATCAAAGCAAAATCTGTGGGATTAAGGAGGCGAGGGTGACCAATTCAGCGGATCGAGGTCGGTTTTGAGGACCTATGGAAATAACGATGACCAATTCAGAGGGTCGAGGTCAGTTCTGACCTAAGAGTGGTGACGATCGAGGACCGAGGTCAATTCTGACCTAATTAAGGTGACGATCCAAGATCGGGGTCAATATTGACCTAAGAGTGGTGACAACCGAGGACCGAGGCCAATTCTGACCTAATTAAGGTGATGATCTAAGACCGGGGCCAATTCTGACCTAAGAGTGGTGACGACCGAGGACCGAGGTCAATTATGACCTAACTAAGGTGACGATCCAAGATCGAGGCCAATTCGGACCCAAGAGTGGTGACGATCGAGGACTGAGGTCAGTTATGACCTAACTAAGGTGATGATCCAAGACCGGGGCCAATTCTGACCCAAGAGTGGTGACGATCGAGGACCGAGGCCAATTCTGACCTAAATAAGGTGACAATCCAAGACCGGGGCCAATTCTTACCCAAGAGTGGTGACGACCGAGGACCGAGGTCAATTCTTACCTAACTAAGGTGACGATCCAAGACCGGGGCCAATTCTTACCCAAGAGTGGTAACGACCGAGGATTGAGGTCAATTCTGACCTAACTAAGGTGACGATCCAAGACCGGGGCCAATTCTGACCCAAGAGTGGTGACGACCGAGGACCGAGGTCAATTCTGACCTAACTAAGGTGAAGATCCAAGATCGGGGCCAATTCTTACCCAAGAGTGGTGATGACCGAGGACCGAGGTCAATTTTGACCTAACTAAGGCGACGATCCAAGATCGGGGCCAATTTTGACCCAAGAGTGGTGACAACCGAGGATCGAGGTCAATTCTGACCTAACTAAGGTGACGATCCAAGACCGGGGCCAATTCTGACCCAAGAGTGGATAAATATTGTATTTTGATTCTGCTGGAGAAAGAGCTTTGTGATTCCGATTTGAGGTGGGGAGCTGATAGATGGGGGAAGCTTGATCGGAGACCTCGCAGGGGGAACAACCTATTTTGGGTACTGTGAGAGAATTCTGCTGGGGAAGTGATCAGGTGATCCTTAGGGGTTTTCCAGAGCTTTGCCGGGAGGAGTTTTCACTTAGGTTTTGGGGATTCCGCTGGGGGAAAAGGGGTTCCGTTTGAGGGATAAGAATTAGATTTGAGGTTCCACTGGGGAATGATGAATGAGCCGGGGAAAATTTGGATTGCCCTTTGGGAGAGATCGCTCGGGGCGAGTGGTTCTTCTGGTTTCTGCTGGGAAAAATACCCTGTGATAATGTATCGCACCAGGTAGCCGATAGTCGAGGAGGCCTTTTGTAAAGTCTGATGAGGGGGTGATTAGGTGGTCTGGGTGCCTTACCCGAGAGGTCATTCGTTTCGGGTTTTGAGAGCTCCGTAGTGGAAAACAGTGTGTCACCTGAAGGAGTGCAAAATTTCTTGGCGAAAATGTTTTAAATCCCTCCTGGGATTTTTAGGAATTTTTCGGGGATTTTTCGAGGCTTCCTGGTATTCTCTGGAAATTTTTGTACAAAATTTTAAGGCGGGTGCCGGTCGGCATAGACTGAGAGGTGCCATTCGGCAGTGGCACAGACTTTTTGGCTGCCTCGGGAAAGTGAGGAGACAGTGCCGATCGGTATGGTGAGGGGGATTGCCGATCGGCATGGCGTTTGGCCTCCTATATAAAGGGGGCGAATTCCCTTCATTTTTCAGAGCTTCTTGCCTTTTATCTTTCTGCGATTTCTCTCTGCAAATCAATCTAACATTCCGATCTTCAAGAAAAAGGCCTCTTTTGTGAGTACTGCTATCCACCGGGAGTGGTTGATCGTTGATGACTGGGCGAATGTGGATTGGAGGGACAGGGTGCCCCTTGCTTTGGGGAATGAGAATACCTTTGATGCATTCGAGCCGGTTGCGGATGAGAGGACCTTTCCGCGGGAGCTATCGCATCATCTCTCTTCCAGAGTGATTCCCGGTGGTTATGTAAGTTACTTGACCTTTGGAATTTTTTTCTTTTCGGGTCATTTTTCCCTTTTATTGACCTTTGACTGAATTTTTGTGTTTTCCAGTCGGATATTTCTTTGAAGAACATGCGTTCCTGCGGGACGACGAGGCTTAGGGATGTTTGGGAGCATCTTCCACCCGTGGTGTGCTGGATGGTATCATTAGCGGGTTTTGGGAGGTTAGCGGCTGCGCTGGATGAGACGCCTCGCTCAACAGCAGTTTTGTGTGCCTTGGGGGATAGGTGGTGGGACACTACCCACACTTTTCATTTTGGCTTCGGGGAGATGATGGTGACTCCCATAGATGTGCAGCAACTGCTGGGGTTGGATTGTGACGTGGAGAAGATAGAGGTGGATTGATCCTTGTGGGTGAGGCCAGAGGCGGTGTATGCGGCACTCGGTGATGTGAGGAGGATAGTCTCTAGGGATTCTATTCGGTTGTCCTTGTTGAAGGATGTTCTGCTGAGTAGGGTGGTTGATGTGGAGGACGGGCTTCAAGTGAGGCAGATGGCCCGATTATTCATTCTTTTGGTGTTGGGAGGTTTCATGGTGGCATCGAGCGGCGACGTCGTCCATTTGTGGTTTCTGCCGTACTTGAGGATGTTTTCAAACATCCCTTTCTATGATTGGGGGAGTCTGACCTTGGCGACTCTTTACTCTTCTTTGGATGCATCTAGCCGGTGCTGCCGATAGACTTTTACTAGAGCCAAGTATCTCCTGTAGGTATCCTTTACTTTGTTCATTTTCCTTTCATGCATTCGCATTTTCCTTTCATGCATTCACATTTTCTTTATGAGTCTCTTTTTGCTTGTGGATTCAGACATGGTTTTATGAGGTGATTGGATGCAACACCCCGCTGGTTGCCTTAAAGGATGACACTGTTGGGGACTTCTGTCGCCTGTACCGGTGGTATAAGGCCAACCGACAGTCGAAGGGATCTCTCTCTCTAGAGGCGGTGCGTCAGGTCTTGAACGACCTGACTAGTGGTAGGGTAAGACTCTTTCCATTCAGTCTTAGTTTTTGCACCTTCTGATTTTGTATTACTTATGCCTGCTTGGGGATTTTCAGGTGACCTTTTATCCTTGGGGGACCTCCATTCAGGATACGGGGGTGACAGAGTGAACGCGCAGATGAGGCATTTGTTGGCGCATGAGTTTGGCCATTCCTGGTACCTCGGGGAGAGGGTGATCCATCAGATTGTTGAGGAGGAGGTGGTGGTGCCTCCCGTGCAGCCTCCTACTTTTATGAGGCGAGAGCGACAGTTGTTGGAGGATGAGAGGATCGCGGCGATGATCGGCGAGTCCTACGCGTTGTATACTGATACGGACGCGCCGTATGATTATATGGACTTTGTGACGAGCTGGTTGATGGTGCCCAACATACATGATTCCTTGCCTTTCCCTCCTGCTGGTTCGAGTAGGGAAGTGGGGTCTTCCCACAGTGGTGGTGGTCCGTCAGCACCTACGGCGGCGGCGACCTTGGAGGTCCCTTTTGTTCGACTGCACACTCCTTCGTACAACATCCGGCAGGCTGATGGAGGGATAGTGCCGATGCTGCACCGTCCTCTTGCGATGGATCCGGAGGAGATGGGTTTGACAAAGGAGGTTCCTCGTCCTACGGTAAACCTTTTGGTCCTTTTCCTCTTTTTTATTCCCTTTGCCTGATACTGATTTTGTCATTTTCCTTGCAGTAAATCCGTGTGTCGATCACTTGGCTGAGAGACATCAGGGATTGGATATCATCGGCGACTGCACATATTCGGGATGCTGTCCCTGCTCCTTCTTGTTTGGTGCCGTCAGCCTCATCTGGGGGAGACTCTGGCTCGGGTAGTCGGGGTGCGTCGTCTCGCCGTAGGGGGGAGAGAGCGCGTCACAGGGGTGGAAGCTCTTGAGAGAGAGAGAGAGAGAGAGAGAGAGAGGATTCGGGCCGAGTCCCGTTGTTTTTGGCTTTTTCTTTATTTCCTGCAAAAATGATGTAACATAGAAAACATATATATATGCAATGCAATGTAGTTTTTTGGCTATCTTTTATTTTAATGATGAATGAATGCATGCACATGTGTCCTTTAATTTGTTACTGAGACCATAAAAACGAATATTTTTAAAATTTTTCGAATGAAATTTTTTTATTTAAAAGGGGAATCCCATAAGGAGAAAACAAGATTCTGGAAATTCTTTTGAGAATATCAATTTATTTTTATGGAGTTTTCTGATTTGACAAAAGAGGAAAGGAGGAGATTTCCAAAAATGGGGGTTTGCCGATCGGCAAGAACCCTGGCCCGCCTATCGGTAGTTCAGTCGAGTCCCATCATTTGAAGGCTTTGATTGGTACCCTCTTTAGCCTTTTGTACCTTGTGGGGTAGGATATCCTCCAATTTCTACAGGGATTATGTCCCTTGTGGAGGATTTTTAAGTATAAAAAGGGAGAAGGGTGGAGTGTTTTTCTCACACCTTTTGCATCCTTACATACCCACCCATCATCCTTTAGTCTTGTGAGATGTCTCTCCCTGGTAGCATTGAGTTTGTCAATTACCTCGAAGCCTTGGAAGCTATGTGCTCTTATAATGTTGACTGTGATGCTTTCAACATGCGTCGAGTCTCCTTGTGGCGTAATCGACCTTTTGAGTGGAATATGCTGATGGAGGAAGTACAATTTTGGTACCCCGAAGACCATGTATTTCGCTTTGGGTTGGAAAAAGTTTGTCCTACCTACGAGGAATTTTCTGCCATACTAGGCGTGAATCCCAGTGTTGCCGCAACTTTACCCGAATTTTCCCATTCCCCTAGGGATTTGTTGGCTGGGCTTCTTCATATCTCGCCCTCGACGGCCAGGTCATTGGTTTCTGGAGGAATAATCTCCCTCCCGGCGGTGTTGCAGTCCGTGCATTTACGGGAAGTAGGTGATGCTGGCTATGCTGGAGCCGTTGTTCTGGGTCTGGTTTCAAAATTATTATTGGTGACCGGGGAGGTACGGGTGGACCCACAACTTGCAGCCATTACTTCATGTATGTCATATTGTCAAAATTTTGCGGCGGTAATATTGGCGGAGACTCTGAATGGACTGGATGCCTGGAGAGAAGGTCGTTCTGACTTTTTAAGGGGTAACCCTGTGATGCTGTTCATGTGGTTGTCTGAAAGATTTCGCTTGTCAACTCATCCAGAATATCCTTTGTCGGCTTTACCGAACTTCTGTTAGCGCTACTTCATCCGCATGGTCCTGTATGCTGAGAATTGGGAGAATTGTCTTGTGGAGCATGGGGCTCGTGGGCTGTATTGGTCAGTGCCTTGGTGGGGGCAGTTGCAGCCTGTTCTAGAGCTAGGAGAATATTCATATGTGCGGCTGGTTGGTCTCAGGCAAACCTCTTTTTATTTCCCTTGGCGACTTTTGCGCCAATTTGGCTGGGCGTAGGTCGTGCCCCCTCCGAGCTCAAATTTCTTTCCGATAGAAGATTTGACTGAGCGCCTGCGTCTTCTGCTTGGATCTCTGTGGGAAAATCGGCGTCCGTCGACCCGTCCCTCTCAGTCTGTTTGGAAGGTTTACCATGTCCCCAAAGGTTATATGAAGTGGTTGTGGAGGAAAGTAGTCAACAAGATGTTGGCAGTAGAGACTGGTCAGAGGTGGTTTGTTTTATCTGACTCCATAGAAGGGGGTGTTGTGGTCTTTTCGAAGATGGTTTGGGCTCATCGGTCCATGTAGTATTTTAGGCACTCCATTCAGGCAGGAGAAAATTGGGGTCCTCAGGATGTTGATGATGAGGGTGCAGGCTCCTCGGGTAGCTGTGGGTAGGACTCCTGGGGAGTGTATATATGTAATAGGCAATGTATGTGGGGATTTTATCTGGTTTTTTTAGGGTAGTAAGGGGGGAGGGAGTTATTCGTTCCTTTTTCTTATGTAATATGTGTTGTAGTGTCTTATTAATGAAATAAATAAGTTTCTGATCACCCAATTGTGCCTTTCAATGAATTTTGTATTGTGAATTATCTATACCAATCTCTAAGGAATACATAATTCTTTTGTTCAAGTAGATGTTTAGAATGAACTGTCGTTCTCGGGGATAAGAAAGGAATATAAAAAAAAAGGGGTCGTGCTCATATGGGAGTATGAGCTGCCTACGTACCTCTGGGGTTTTTGAAAAAGTTCTTATCTGTTTGAAAATATTTTTTGCAGAGGATCAGGCCCACGTAGTTCTGGGTAGAGGGAAATGGAGATTTTTTTAGAACAGAAGGGGGATGAGAAGAGTCGTAGCGCACCGAGATTTCGGACTAGGGGTATAATTTCTTAAGACGGTCCAGATTGACTGGACGAGCCATCACTTCACCATCCAGGTCAGCGAGCAAGGCAACACCGCCGGATAAGATTTTCTTCACAATGTACGGGCCGCTCCAATTGGGCTTGAACTTTACTCTGGGGTCCCAAATGGGTTCTATTATCTCATTGAGGGATAAATCCCCCTCCTGGACACCGCAATCCTTGACTTTCTTATTGAACGAATGCGCTATTCAGCGATGATACCCTTGTATGTGGTAAAGAGCTTTTAATCTCCGTTCATCTAGGGTTAGCTCATCAAGACGGCCTTAACACTCGTCTTCTTCACTAACCTTGATTTCGAGCATGATGCGTAGCGAGGGTATTTCTAGCTCCACAGGTAGGACTGCTTCCGTGCCGTAGACCAGGGAGTAAGGGGTAGCCCCGGTAGATGCTCGAATTGAGGTTCAATAACCCCAGAGGGCGTACGGGATCTGATCGGCCCAATCCCTATAACTTTTGGTTATCTTGCTGATGATGGTTTTAAGGTTTTTGTTGGCAACTTCAACCGCACCATTGGTCTGAGGTCGGTAGGGAGAAGATTTGTGTCTCTGAATCCCATACTCGTTGACTACTTCTGTCACTTCTGCCTCGAAGTGCAAACAGTTATCTGTCGGCAGATGATATTTTTCTTGATGAATTTAGCCACCTTCTTGGCATTTAATACTGCGTATGACTCAGCTTCGACCAATTTGGTGAAGTAATCGATGGCAACCAGGATGAACTCATGCTCGTTTGACGCTTTTGGCGTAATCTTTCCTATGATGTCGATACCCCAGGTGGAGAACGGCCAGGGAGAATTCGTGTTGTATAATTCCCTCGGAGGCAAGTGTTGAAGATTGGAGAACTGTTGGCATTTAGGGAATCTCTGAACATAGGCGGTGCAATCCTGGGCCATGGTGGTCCAGTAGTAGCCCTGGCGGATGATCTTCTTGGCAAGCATGTGACCATTCATGTGGGGCCCGCATTCCTTGCTGTGGATTTTCTGCATCATCTTTTCAATGTCAGCCCCTGCGATACAGTGCAAATGAGTTCCATCGAAATTCCTCTTGAGTAGTGCTTCATGACAGATGATGTACTGAGCAGCCAGCCTTCGGAGGTTAGCTCAGCCGTTCTTATTGGAACCCTCGGGATACCTACCGTACCGAAGGAGGCACCAAATATCATAGTACCAGTAATTGACTAGTTCAGGATCTTCTGAGGTGGCAATCTCAATATGGTAGCAATGAGTAAGTTTGTCTCAATTTTGAACTAGTAAGGGGGTCATTGTTATTCCCTCGGGTATGTCGACCATGGAGACCAAAGTGGCGAGAGCATCGACTGGGTTATTCTTTGCTCGGGGCAGGTAATGGAAGGTGATATCTTAAAATTAGGAGGCCAACTCTTCTAATTGGTCATGAAAGGGTTGAAGCTTTTCGTCCTTGACTTTCCAGTTTCTGAGCACTTGACCGATGATGAGGGCAGAATCCCTGTAGACATCAAGGTGTTGAATACCCTTTTCGAAAGCAACTTTGAGGCCCACTGTTCATGCCTCGTATTCCGTCATGTTGTTGCTGCAAGGGAAATTCAATTTTATGGCGATGGGAGTATGAGAGTCATCTGGAGCGACCAGAAGTATCCCAATGCCATATCCCTTTTTGTTGGCAGCTCCATCGAAGAACATTTTCCATCGGGGGCAGTCCGGAGTGGTGCATAGGACATTTTCATCTGGGAATTCGGAGATCCAGACATCTGCTTCTTCTACGGGGTAATCCGCAAGGTAGTAAGAGATGGATCTTCCTTTAACAGCTTTCTGTGTGAAGTGCACGATATCGAACTCGGTTAGGATCATCAACCATCGGTCCATTCGGCATGATAAGGAGGATTTTTTGAGCAGGTATTTGATGGGATCCATTCGGGATATAAGTTTGATGGGGAAGGCGAGCATGTAGTGCCGCAACTTTTGGGTGACCCAGACAAGCGCGGCGCATGCCTTTTCTAAAGTAGTGTAGTTGACCTCGTACCCGACCAATTTGCGACCGGCATAATAGATGGCTCTTTCTTTCCGTGAGTACTCAAGGTACTGGTCTAGCAAAGCCCCAGCTGCAGTGTCGGTTATGGTTAGGTATAGGAGCAAAGGGAGACCAGGCTGTGGTGGAATGAGAACTGGAGGTTGGGTCAGGTATTGTTTGATTCGATCAAAAGATTCTTGGAAGGCCTCATTACAAACCTTGGTTGAATCTTTTCAGAGGAGCTTGAAGATTGGTTCGCATATGGAGGTTAGCTGGCTGATGAACCGGCTGATATATTATAATTTCCCAAGGAAACCTCAGACTTCTTTCTCTGTTCGGGGAGGTGGCATCTCAAGTGTGACTTTCATCTTAGCGCGATCTTCTTCTATCCCCTTCTCACTGACCATGAATCCTAAGAGTTTTCCCTTTGTAATGTCGAAGACACACTTCTGTGGATTAAGTCGCATCTGATACTGTCGCAGTCGTTCGAAGAACTTCCGGAGAGCGGGAACATGATCTTCTCTAGTTTTGGACTTGATAATAATATCATCCACGTAAAACTCGACCTCTTTGTGAATCAAATCGTGCAGGATGGTTGTGGCGGCCCTTTGGTAGGTAGCCCATCATTCTTGAGACCGAATGGCATAACGGTGTAGTAAAAGGTTCCCCATGGGGTGATGAATGCGGTTTTCTCTTAATGGTCGGGATGCATCTTGATTTGGTTGTATCTGACAAACCCGTCGACCAATGACTTGAGAGCATAGCTGGTTGTGTTGTCCATGATCATGTTGATGTTGGGTAGCAGATAATCATCCCTCAGAGAGGCTTTTTTAAATCTCGGTAATCCACACACATTCGAACCTTTCCTCTTGATTTCGGTACAAGTACAATGTTGGCTAGCCACGTGGGATATTCGATTACTCGAATGAAACCCACGTTTAACTGTTTGATCACCTCTTCTTTGACCTTGAGCGACCATTCGGTGCGGAGTTTCCTCAATTTTTGTTTAACTAGCTTGGCATCTGGGAGAGTGGGGATCTCGTGCTGAGCTACTTCGGGATCAATACCAGGCATATTATCGTAGGACCATGTGAAGACATCCACGAATTCCTTTAGCAATTCTTTGAGTTGTGCGCGCTCACGCTCGTCAAGGGTGGCCCCTATCCTAATCTCGCGCAGTTGGCTACTAGAATCGAGATTAATAACAACAGTCTCTTCTTTATTAACTTGAACGCAGTTATGTTGTTAATTATTAACCTTATTTAGACCAGTTAAGAATTGTTCATTTGCAAAATCATCATCATCAAAAGTTTGATTAGAATCTACACAATTAATGTAAGGCACAACAAGATACTCAAAATCTTCGTTTATTTCATTGATAGGAAAAACAACATTGAGAACCTCATCAAAAGAGGTCTCAATTACATTTGAGCAAGGATGGACAACAATAGAAGAAATAGGGTAAAAATTGTGTTTAGGGGAGATTTCAAGAGGTAGAACTGGCGCAGCATACCAGTTGAGGAGAGGTGTATCAGCAGCTTTGATCAGACGGGATAGGTCCCTTGATGTAGTGCCTGAATGAACCATGCAGAGTGCCAGCCCCAGTGTCTTCAAGTTGAAGGAATCTTCGGGGTAACTTTCTTCAGTCTCTTCAGTATCTTTGATAAGAGGTTGTACGCGGTGCTGGAAACTTTCGGCCCATGGGTAGCTATCTTGGAAAAATATCTCCATTTCAGGCTTTATTTTCTTGTCTGTGTGGTCGTACCAAGGTTCTGGAAAATCGCCAAAGGGGAAATCCTCTCCCTCTTTTATGAATCGTCCATTTAAGGAGTCTCCTGAGATAGTTCGGATGCAGTCTAACCTTCTCTTTGATCGAGTATGGTGGATCATTCTGATCTCTGGTTCTGATGGTTGATATCCCAATCCGCAAGGAGGGAAAGCTTTCTTCAGTTCGATGGGCTCAAGTATCCCCTGATGCCTTTGTCCAAGCCCCAGTTCGGGCATGAAGTGCATGTTTTTGAACATCTTAATCACATTGACATTGCCATGAGGGTTATATTCTGGACAAACCCTTTCTTTGAAACCGTCCCCTGTCGGGAGTCGGGATGGCTCGATTCGAAAACCTGATAGGAGCATATCATTTGACCCATACTGTATCTCTAGAATTGGACTGTTGGTGCTTACACCCTTGACATTACCGTCATCACCCAAGATGGTGATGACTCTCCCGTCGGCGAAGAATTTCAATTTCTGATGGAGTGAGGAAGACACACCCTTTATATTATGGAGCCAGGGGCATCCGAGCAACAGGTTGAAACAAGCTGGGATGTCTATGACTTGGAATTCAACGACAGTGTTTATAGGTCCAACACCTATTATAAGTTTTATGGATCCCATCACCTCACGGCGGGTATTATCGTAGGCACGCACAGCGGCGGAGGTTGGAGCGAGGTCGCTTTATTTCAGGCCTAAACACTTGAAGGTTCTAAATGGGCAAACATTCAAGGTGGATCCGTTATCGACAAGAGAGAGTGGCACGGACCTTCACATAACTTCGATGGAAATGTTGAGTGCATGATTGTGATTCGGCCCAATTCTGGGTATTTCTTCTTCAGAAAATGATAGCATTCGGGTGGAGGTCAAGGATCCGACCAGGTTTATCGCCTCTTCTGGTGTGGTAGAAGGGGGAACTATAGGTCCAGCGAGTAATTTGATTAAAGCATTTCTGTGCAGCTGGGAAGACATGAAAAGCCCCCATAGGGTGATGTTAGCTTGTGTTTTCTTCACTTGATCGAGGATCTTACTTTCCTTAATGGTCATCTCTGGCATAGGAAGGTTTTCAACCCCCTTCCCCTTGTCATTTACTGGTAGTGAGTTGGGAACTTGGTAATGTCTCCCAGATCTGGTCATGTGATTTACTGAAGAAGGGAAAAACTTAAATCCAGTTTCCTCGTCAATCTCGGGTTGTTCTGCCACCTTATCTATTTATCCGAGGAGTTCTTCAAATGATATCATCCCACATAAGTCAGCTACTGGGCCAGCTCTTTCTGAAACTGTTTTTTCGCTCGAATATTTGAATTCTTCCCCCCATCCGGTGGCAACAATTCTGTTTTCCCCTGTAAAATCAATGCATTCCATGACTTCAACAGCTTATTCGTATAGGTTTTCCCATTCTGTGGGGATGTGTAAGGGTGAAGGGACAGGGCGCCCTTGTAGCTTCAAAGTGTCAAGTAACTCGGTGATACTTCAAATGTTGTTAGTTTGCCTGAATTCTTTCGCCATGATCTGGACAACATCATCTAAGCTGACTTCGTCGATTGGCAACACCCATCTATCTGATTCTCGGGCCCATTTTCGCGCTTCCAAAAATAATGTACTGAACCTCTGGCAGTCGATAATCATCTGTGAGGGCAATTTCAGCCCGAACTCTAGGAGTTAATTCAACACATCTGATAATTCCATACTTCCACTTTCAGAACAGGTCCGGACAGCGATGCACGCTCTGGTAAGGAGTGACAGTGCCTGATCAGTGGGGTTAGTAGGGTGTAGGAGGAAATATGGGCAAAGTTGAAGGGTTTTAGGAGGGTATAAGGGTGTGATCTGGGTTGACGGATCGAAATTCGGGTTTTCTTCCAAGAAGATGGCATTAGTGTGATTTGGGAGTGGGTTATGAGTTGTGTTTGGTTTAGGATTGGCTGGTGGGGCGATGGTACCCCGGTCAATGAGATCTTGGATTATGTTTTGAAGGTGGAAGCATTGGTCGGTGGTATGGCCAGCTGTTTGGTGAAAGGCGCAATGAGCGTCGGTCTTGAAATTTCTGGGAAGTGGATTGGGTAATGGACGTGGATCCAAGGGCTTTATAAGGTTTCGGCTTAACAAGGCTTGGTAAACTTTGGAGAGGGGAGCATGAAGCTCAGTGTATTCCCTTCAGACGGGAGCAGGGAGGCTTTCTGGTTCCCATGACATGGTTGGTTAAGAGATATTATTGATGGTTGAGACCGTAGTACTGACAGGCTTGTCATATTTTTTGGGGGTAAACTGTCCTAACACCTTCTTCGGTTCAACTTCTATTTTGGAAAGACTTTCCTTGATTTCTACCTCTGCCTCTCTAAGAGCTCGAAAATGAGGGTAGTACTGTCCTCCCATGGTCGTTCGCACATGGGGCAAGAAATTCTTCTTCACTATGCTGACTTGTTCTTCTTTAGATGGCCGATTAGTCATGGTAGCTGCTTTTTCCCTCCATCGGGCTATAAAGTTACTGAATGATTCTCTAGAGTTTTGTTTGAGCATCTCTAAATCCCGACGGGTGACCTCGAGCTCTTCGTTGTATTTATATTGCGACATGAATTCTCGGGCTACATCCTCCCAGCTACGAATTTTGGATTCCTCGAGAGATAAAAACCATCGGAGAGCACTATCTTTCAAAGTTTGCTAAAACAGTTGGGCAATCACCTCTTCAGAAGCCCCTAGTATAGTCATGGAACGATGATAACTGCGAAGATGGACAATATGGGGACCACCCCCTCCGAATTTCTCGATATTCGACATCTTGAACTTCTCGGGTAACCTTGCTTTAGGATAAGGAGACATATGTGTGTAGTCCATGTAATTTCCAGAGATCCTGACTTGGTCAGACTTCTTGGTGAGCATCTTAAGATCTTCTTTGACTTTGTTCAACTCCTCCTCCTTTGGATCTGCAACCATAGGCAAGTTAGCCATAGGCTGGGAGATGTTTGGCATTGGAAGCTGGGCAGTCGGCGACCCATTAGCTGGAGGGGCACGCGGAGTGTGCTGATATTCTTCCGGGACCCAGATGGGCTCGGGTGGACCCATGGCACGAGGGAATAGGGCCTCGGGCTCTTGAGGGCCTTGGTTTTGTTGCATTTCTCGGACCTCAGCTTGGAGGTTGTCAATCTTGGCCACGAGCTGAGCTAGGACTGTCGGCAGATTCGGTTGTATGACTAGTGCTTGATCTGCATTCTCCATGGAAAGTGGATGGATTTTGGATTCGGAAGAAGTAGTAGAGGAACGGATGAAACTCCGGGGTGATTTGACTGAAGACCTAAGCCAATAGGGAGCCAGACCAAGGGCGTGCGATCAACCTGAGAAGGCGCAGGATAAGATTTATTTTTTTGAAAAAAGGGAAGAAACTATTTTTGGATTTTTGATAAAAAGGGAGAAATGTTTTTGGATTTTTGATAAAGAAGGCATAAATATTTTTGGATTTTTGATAAAGAAGGGAGAAATGTTTTTGGATTTTTGGAACTCAGCATGATTATTATGATTATTATGTTCTCACTTGTATTTAATTCTCCTAAATGCAATGCTGGACGGGATCCGAGCCTGGAAAAGTGGGGGTCTTAATATATGCAAAGATATGTTTGGACTTGTAACCAGGATCGCGGACAGAGTCCCATTTTAAAAATGCGCGAAAATTGGGCGGAAGATCGACCCAGAATTTTGGCAGAGTTTCGGGTCGAAACTGGAAATCTAAAGTACGTGTCCTAGGTTTGACACCTATATGCGGGTATGCAGTTGGTTGGGTGAATTGGCATGGGTTCCCCCCTTTGGCATGGCTTCTATGATATACGTCTTGCTCTTCCGGGCAATTGGTACGTATGGACAAGCCATTTGATATACCTGAGTGTACGTGAATTGCTTCACCATATACCTCATGGGGATGGTACATGTGAGAGCGAATTCGATATACTCGGCGAATGTGAATGAATTCCCTGCGATATACCTCCCGTCATGACTTAGGTCAAGCGGTACGATGCGGGGAAACCGTTTGATATACGTCGAAGGTACTTGGCCAATGGAAGGTGAGAGTCAGATCTCTTAGGCTAACTGCGACCTGCTGGACCAGCGCCCATCACGAAGTGACCCTCCAGTTACTGGGTAAAATATGGTCAATAGCAATGCTCTTTGGTGATATCGTGTGAATCATGCATGATTCTCTTATTAGTATCTTATGATGAGAATGCCTTTCTTGATTATGCCAAAACAGGGAGCCACGAATAAGTACCCCAAAAGGTAAACCAAGTATGGATGGGTGATGCGTGCAACATGGGGATATACATGTGATCCTAGGTGCACGTGGTGTGAAGTGTACATGGAGAATTTTCTACAAGTGTGTGATCATAAGCATAAGCATGGGATACATATGAAAAAGGGGAACATGCAGATATGGGGGAAAACATAAACAAATATGTAAATAGAGTCAAGCGCACAAAATAAATAGAGTCCCCAGCAGATTCGCCACTGTGGCCATCCCCCGATCCCCGCCGCGGAGGGAGGAAGGGATCCTTCGGGTCCCGCGCGTCCCCTCTCGGGAGAGCGCTTCGGTTGGCGTCGATTTTGTGAGGTGTGAAGAATGTAGAGAGATTCAGAGTCGCCAGTCTATTTTACTCAAAACAGACAAAAGAAAAAGGGGAAGCCACCCCTAAGGATGGCATCCAAAGACATACTGGTGCGTGCAAAACCAAAATGATTCGAAAAGGGTTCGGAGGCTTAGTTACAAAATGGGAAGGTGTTAGGCACCCATTCCGCCCTTTCGGTCTCTCATGGATATTTATTATTTTCCTTTATGTTCCCCCCCCCCCCCCGTGAGATGTGTGCATGTGTATATATATGGAATGGAGGTAGGAATCTTCGACTTGTATCATGGAAAAGATAAAGCGAGTCAACCGTAGGAAGATATAAGAGTAATATTAGAAAAATAAGATTTACGCGATTACCCTTACGTTGATCGTTATAAGGGAACGATAACGCATATGAGATAATGCGTCACTAAGAACAAATATATGTATAAGAAAAATGGATTTTAGAGAAGATAAAAAATGAGAGAAAAAGTGAGAGAAAGGACTCGAGTCTCGGGTTTTACACCGAGATGCCTACGTAGCCTATAAAGGCTTCAAAGTCCACGTAGTTCGCAAGTAAAATGAGGGGTGGGGTTTAACCCATAAATCCAAATGGAGAAATCTCTTATTTGTAAGTGTGTGTGTGTATGTGTGTAGAAAATGTGTTTTATTTGTGAGAAAAAGTGTGGAAAAAGTATAAGAATCCCTATTTGGAATTTATGAGCAAACCCTCTTTTTCGTGTTTTTTGGGTTTTTATTTATATGAAAATAAGAGATGTGCAATAATACTAGGTAAAAAGTATATTAGGATGTGTGAGATGAGATGATAAAAGTGCTAAGTAATACAAAACAAGTTATTGAGAATTTAAGAGAATTCAAGAGAAAGTTGAGAAAGTTGGACCTTCTTGAAGATCTTGAGATTGATCTTGGATGTTGGAGAGCAGCCCTTGCACTTGGATGATGATGGAGAGTGGTTAATTCCCCAAGTTTGATGAAGAGGATGATGGAAAATGGAAGTAAAAAGGGGATTTGGAAGTTGAATTCACGCTGCCTTTGAGAGAGGTTTCTGGGATTCGTTCAGAGAGATTTCTATCAGATCTGGGCTCCCCTGCAAATGAGGCCAAGGCCTCCTTTTATAGCCCCAGGGGACTGCCGATCAGCCCTATCATGGCACTGCCTATCGGCTTCCTATCGGCGGGTGCCGATAGGCAGGATCTGGGACCTGTCATTTGGCAGTGCGCCTCAGGCTTTTTCGGAAAATTGGCCGCCGAGGGCAAACCGTTGGTCAGAATCGTGCACGGGGAATACCGTTGGAAAGGTAATTCAGAGACCTTTGAAAGTCCTTTGGACCACTCCCGAGTTCAGGAGTTGACTTTGGGTCAAATGTGGCTCGGAAGCGTTTGTCGGTCCATTGGATGGGGAATCGTGCGGACGCAAACGGATCGTTCGTCCGCATGGTAAGTCCGAATCGCGCATGGGGCATACCGTTGGAAAGGTCGGGAGATGTACCTTGACATTACAAAGAGTTTGACCCAATTTGGAGAGTTGACTTCGGTCAATCGGGCCCGAGAAGCGCTCGATGGCTTCCCGGAGTCAAACGGATCGTTCGTCCGCATGGAAAGTCAGAATTGCACGGGATGGACCATTGGAAAGGGTATTCAATGCCCTTCGAATATTCATTCAGCCTCGGTCGAGCTGAAGAGTTGACTTAGGTCAAACAGATCCCGGGAGTACCCGGTGGCCTCAAGGTCAGGTTTCAGACACAAATGGAGCGTTCGTCCTCATGGTAAGTTAGAATCGCGCATGGGGCGGACCGTTGGAAAGGGTATTCAGTGCCCTTCGAAGATTCATTGAGTCTCGGTCGAGATGAGGAGTTTGAATTTTGGGTCAAACTGAGCCGGGGAGTGCTCGATGGCTTCCAGGTCAGTACTCGGGACGTGACCTGGGTTACAGTGATGAGTGGAGGTACTAGGGACCTAAGGAGAGTTAGGGGGGTAACGGAATGAGGTGTCTACACTACCATCAATCGCGATATCACCCAAAGGATAAAATTTGCCTAATAACATTATTGGCGTTACCCGAAAGCATCGCACATAATGTTTATATACTTTTTAAGCACCAATCATCAGTTCTTAGTCACGACACCCTAAGTATCGACCTTTATCGTTGACTGGATGCAATTCTTACTAGTTTCTCAATGGGCGTCATCTCGTTGTATTTACATGTTAAAAGAATCTATGCCATCAAGGATTAAACACAAGAACCTCACAATAATAACCACAATGCCACAACTATTGGCTTGCAAGGACACCCTTAAATTATTAACATATAATAAGAAATGCGAAAGTGATTAATAACTATCAACTTGATCATGTCCCACTTGGCACTAACTAACTTGTCGTGGTAACCACTTTAACTTTAACGTCAAGGACACAAACTAAACCGTCACCAAACTAGCATGACCGATGATATGACCAAAGTAAACCCTCATCTTGGAGGAAGAGTATCATCACATCTCACTGTCGAGTCGCAATAAGAGTCCCATCGGCGTATGGTGGGATCGTTTAGATAAGATTCGACCTCTTCTCAACAAGTCTCAACCATATGGAAAGCCGAGACTGCAAGAGCATCACCTGTTCAGTAAGGACCAGCTTTGTACTCTACCATAACCGATAACTGGAGTGACTACACTAATCCAACCTCGGCCTAATCTATTCAGCTGAGGTTATACTTGTGTCTGTGAGCATGGGACCATCCTATCGGAGTTAGCAACCTCATATCCTGCCAGGCCAAGCTCCTAGCGGACGATACCAAGTAACGTGAGCATATGTAAGTATCGAAGTGGCATGCCCACATGAATAATTCTATTATAAAAATATCATTCCCTCATGTGTGGGAATATTACATCATTATTATATCCATGTTCCAGGGACAGGTGTCTTCATCTTATTGGGAGTTTCCTCATGCACGTGTTGATTACATGCTTGGGGGGACATTACACCCACCAAGCCCTATATACACTTCATCTTCTCCATGAGAAGGCATCGATCTCTCTTAATTCAAAACCTAATAGAACTCTGTCCAATTGCATACAGAAGAAAGAGAGAGATCTTTGAGTGTTGTATCCATGGACATTAGTTCCCTTGTTTAGTGGATTTCTCACACACTCATACAGTGGATGTAGGCCTAATTAGTTGAACCACTTTAAATCATTGAGTTCATCTTTTTATTCCTCGTATCTTTCTCTCATATATACATATATCCATCACCATTGTTGTGCTATGATTGAGCTTAAGCTATTCATAATCTCATATTATTCTAGTGGTGTTGATTACAACTTCATAAATTTGGCGCCATCTATGGGAAGAAAATAGCCATCTCTTCCATGTTTTAGCTTATACTCATCAAAGTCACTGGTGGTGAACCACTCCTCCCTCTTTGTGGAGGTGTTTCACTATTGAAGGAGATTTTTTTGAGCATATAAGCTCTCCTTCTCCAGCTCATAGCTCAAAATTTTTACACCAATGGCAATGGATCCACCTCCTCCTCCTGAGAATCAATTGGCACCACCTTGGAGGAAGTGCAAGCTCCAATTAAGCACCGCCCCAGTCAGAGATGTCTGAGGTGGAGATTGCGCTCCACTCCCTTATCGCTAGCCAAGAGTAAATGCAAAACCAATTTGTTATGTTTAGACAAAATTTTGCGGCCAAAATCGATGGCGTTGGGATTGAATTTGTAACTCCGACTGTTAGAGAAATCATCCCACATTAGCAGTATAGGGGAATCGAAAAAGGATCTCCCTCCACAACAGAAATGGTGAGACATTGTTGATCCCAGGCATCTATGCCTGAGGAGTAGAGTTAAGAACCCCATGATGATAGGGTGGGAGACGACCTCTATGAGGACGAACAAGAGAGGGAATGATTGTAACACTATCGGATCTCTAGGGGAACTGTTCATGCTTTGTAAACCAGTTGGAAGAAAGAGCGTTAATAGAGCCGAGACGACAGACCAAGGTAATCAGCCTCGAACAGGTTATGTAAGGGGTCAGCCTTTTATAGGCTTGGCCCTTTGGGAGATCTGAGGAACCATCTGTCTAGATTAAGGAGTGTTTACGGCTCAAGAAGAAATGAGAGGAGAGATGACTGCATGCCTACCCAATACTGAGAGGAGTAAAAATAGGTTATCAGCCCACCTATGTGTGAAGAGAGGGTACCCTCGGCCCGTTTAGTTAACAGAGAATGATCATCTCTTTCAGATGATAGAGAAACGACCAAGGAAAATGCTATCCCTACAAAAGCTGACGTTGCAATACACAAGCCTTGGAATGAGTCCATATAGAGGTTGGAAAATAAAATAGGGAATATTAGGAAAAGCTGGGACCCCTTATAGAGGGGATATACTGAAGGATCTTCATTTGTGGAAAAAATACTGAACTACCCAACCTAGACCAAGTTCAAGCCGCTGGTGGTTACTCCGAAGTATGGCAGGAGCTCGAATCCGTTGCATCATGTGGATATGTATCAAATGACCTCCTACATCTATTCAATTTTGGACGATATGAGATGTCGAGCTTCTCTAGCACATTGACAGGGGCAACCCACGTATGGTTCACCTCCCTTACCAAGAACTCACTAAGGAGTTTTAAGAAGATAGTTGATAGGTTTGTCCATAATTTGTACTTTGGGGTGAAACCTAGGAAGCAGACGACCCACCTGTTGTACATCAAAAAGGGGAAGGATGTGACTCTAAGAATATATAGCCCATTTTAACAAGGAAAAGATGGAAGTCAAAGATTATGAAGAAAGTATCGCAATGACAACCCTTATGGGAGGTCTTCAGATAGGAAAGCTACTCTGGAAGATGGTCAAGGACCCTCCAAAGTCCATGGCTAAACTCTTGGCTACGGTCAAGAGAGTCATGAACATAGAGGAGGCGATGTCCGCCAAAGAAGATGAAGAAAAGAGATCCCAGAGGGCTGGAAAGTGTCAGAAGTCTAAGGGGAAGGATAGTAAGAAAAGCCCGATAGACGACAAGTTTGCGGACTATACGCCTCTAATAGTTAGCTATGAGCACATTCAGAATGAGATAAAAAAAGGATCGTCTCTTAAGTGATTGAAAAATTTGAAGACCACTCCTCATAAGAGGAATAGAAATCTTTGGTCTGAATTTCGCCAAGATCATGGGAACATCACTGATAAATGCTTCACCCTCAAAGACGAGATAGTAAAAATGTTAAAATCTAGTAAGTTAAGGAAATATGTCAATAAGAATGTTTCAGGCTGAGGTCGAGATGACCGAGGCCGAGACGATCCCAGGAAGAGGAGAAATGATAATTATAGAGAGGCGCTCCAGCTAAGAGGGATGACCCTTCGGATGATGATAGTGATGATCCAGATCTCCCACCAAAGGACGATAACATCCCAGTGAAGAGGATCAATATGATTTAATTTGGTGTAGACATGATTCGTGGTTACCTAGCAGGAGGAGTCTCTCAGGTGGCCGATCGCAAGGCGCACATGGCTGAGGCGAAGGCAATAACTAAGGTGAAGGTTCTAAACTTAGACTCTATTGATGTTAATCCCAAGAAAAGGAATAAAGTGGATATGGAGACCCTCATAGTCGTCTTTTTAAGGCTAGATTTTAAAGGTATCCTAGCTCCTCATGATGACCCGCTCGTTATTACCTCTAGGGTACATGAATGTGAGGTATCGAGAATCTTGGTTGATGGAGGAAGCTCTATAGATGTCATATTCTGGCCATGATTTAAAGGCTTATGACTTAGATAGTCCAGGCTCATCCTATATGATCATCTTGTGATAGGAATCAGTGGAGAAAAGGTTCACCCTCTGGGGATGTACAAAATAGATGTCAGAATGGGAGACGAGTGGCCAAAAAGGCTGACCAAAAAGATTAACTTTTTTTTATGGATGAGAACGTCTTCTCGGCTTACAACCTCATATTGGGACGGGTAGTTCTCAAAGAGTTTGAGTCTGTGCTTTTAACAGTTAACTAAATGATAAAATTATCCACTCCTTATGGAGTAGGGGAAGTTCAAGGTGACCAAATGTCGACACGAGAGTGATAATTTAACTCAATAGAGGAGAGAAAGTCACACCAGAAAGCAACAATCACTTATAGAATTGACACCCTTGATCTTTGAGACGAGACGAAACTCAAGAAAGGGGAGGCCGCAGAAGAGGTAGAATCCATTGTCCTTAATGAGGACGAGCAAAAAAAAACCATCCAGGTTGGCAAAGCCCTAAAATAATAGATCAAGGATGAGCTGATCGAATTTCTGAGGAAGAGACAAAGCATCTTCATGTGGAGTCATAATGACGTGCTTGGGATTAACCCAAAAGTAATATCTCACAAGGTGAATGTTGTTGATAGAACCAGCCGATCAAGCAAAGGAGGAGGATTTACTCGAGGGAGAGGTACGAGGTCATTAGAGAAGAGGTTAAAAAGAATAATAAGGCTAAGTTCATCAGAGAGGTGATATACCCTGAATGGCTTTCAAATGCTGTCATAGTACCTAAAGCCAATGGCAAATGGAGAATGTGCATGGATTTCACTGATTTGAATAAGTCTGATACTAAATACATCTTCCTTCTCCCTCTATTGATCAGATGGTAGATTCCATGACTAGGCATGAATTAAGGAGTTTTATGGATGCCTACTCAGGTTATAACCAAATTTTCATGGACCCAACTGATGAAGAGAAGATAACGTTTATCATCAACAAAGGGAGCTATAGTTACAAGGTCATGCCTTTGGTCTGAAGAATATCGAATACGTAAATAAGATATTCGAATATCGAATATGTAAGATGATGGAGGCATATGTCGATGATATGCTTACAAAGAGTCTGAAGGCCGACACACATGTGACTGACCATGATATAAAGTTTGACACAATGAACATGAAACTCAATCCAGCGAAGTGTATGTTCAGTGTTGGAGCTGGAAAGTTTTTGGGATTCATCGTAAATCAGAGGGGAATAAAGGTAAACCCTGAAAAAATCAAATCCTTGGTAGAAATGCAGACCCCCAAAGACCATCAAGGACGTCCAGAGGCTCACTAGATGAGTGGCTGCTCAAAACAGGTTCATCCCTAAAGCCACTAATAAATATTTGGCATTATTTAAAGTGCAGAAAAAAGCTTTTGAGTGGGACGAGGAATGCGAGAGAGCCCTTATGGAGCTAAAGTCTTATCTCGACTCTCCACTTTTACTGTCTCGTCCTGTTCAAGTATAGAAACTTTATCTATAGTTGGTCGTGTCTGAGTTGGCTATTAGCGCACGATAGTATAAGATGATAAGGGAGTGCCAAGACCAGTGTATTTCAATAGCAAGGCCCTCTATGGGGATGAACAGAGGAATCCAAAGATGGAGAAACTGTCATATGACCTAACCCATGCTTCAAGAAATATGAAGCCATACTTTTAAGACCACACTATAGTCGTCTTGACAAACTCACCCCTCAGACAGGTCATCCATAAACTTGAGAAATCTAGTAGGTTGATGGATTGGGCCACTGAGCTGGGAGAGGATGACATAGTTTATCAATCGAGGGTGACAATCAAAGGGCATGCCTTAGTAGACTTTGTGGAAGAATCCACCTTCTCTAAAGCTAATAATGAAGAAGTAGATTATCTTGAAAGGTTGGCCAAAACCAGTACCAAACCTCTAGAGGCCGAGACAAGCATGGTGAGACCTCTTACAGCCGAGACTGCTAATTTTTTGCTCAGAAATGGTGTTATTGAATTAGGGCCATTTTCAGAAAAGGGCAGTGTGGAACTTATTTGTTGATGGTTCATCCTGTGAAAATGGGAATTGAGCCGACCTGATTGTGTTGGTCCCAGACGAAACAGATATAGAGTACACATTAAGGTTCATTTTAAGGTTTCCAATAATGAATCAGTGTATGAGGCCATCACAGTGGAAACCTCCCTCGCCAGAGCTCTCAACGTCATCCAACTTGTAGTCTATAATGACTCTCAACTTGTAGTTAATCAAGTCCTGGGCATTTATAAAGCCAAAGAAGACAGAATGGCAAGGTACCTAGAAAAGGTAAGGAAGATGATGAAGGACTTTAATGAGATCAAAGTCAAAAGGGTGCCTCGGTTGGATAATATTCGAGCCAATGCTCTAGAAAGGCTAGTCTCTGCCACACGGACAGAGACCAGGAGGTCGGTGCTAGTAGAAATCCTTCCTCGATCGACCATAGAAGAGGATGACATGAAGATGAATTTTTGCTTCAATTTAAACCTGGGACCATCTTGGATGGAACCCCTCATTCATTATATCAGAGAAGGTAATTTTCCAGAGTCTAAGGTCGAAAGAAGGAAGTATATAGAAAGTCGCTAAGTTCTCTATCTTAGGGGACGTGCTATACAAGAAGGGGTTTCTTTTACCTCTGCTCAGATGTGTCCACCCATCCAAAGTAGATTATATCTTGAAGGATGTTCACGAAGGTTATTGCTTAAGACATATTAGGGTAAGATCATTAAGAAAGAGGATCGTCACTCAAGGGTCAACCCTGGGAAAAGACTCAGCCGAGTACGTAAAGAAGTGCGACAAGTGCCAGCGGTTTGCCACCATCCCTCATTAATGCCATCAAATTTTGACATCTATCACCTCACCATGGTTTCAGTGTGGGGGATTGATTTGGTTAGACCTTTGCCAAGGGCCATGGGAAATTACAAATATTGAATTGTGGCGATAGACTACTTTTTAAAGTGGGTAGAGGCCGAGGCCATGATTAAGATCACAGAAAAGAATACCTTTCAGTTCATGTAAAATAACATCATTTATAGATACGGCTAACCTAATACACTCATCTCAGACAATGGTACCCAGTTCAAGAACATCTCCCTAGAAAAATATTATAAAAGGGTCGGGATAAAACATTTCTTCTCATCGCTTGGCCGACCCCAAACCAATGGTCAGACTGAAGTCACAAATAGAACTATTCTTAATGGAATCAAAAAATGTTTGGAAGATGTTAAGAGGAGATGGACTGAAGAGG
Organism: Sambucus nigra; assembly: GCA_949130495.1. Taxonomy (NCBI): domain Eukaryota; kingdom Viridiplantae; phylum Streptophyta; class Magnoliopsida; order Dipsacales; family Adoxaceae; genus Sambucus; species Sambucus nigra. Next base: position 333,599,618 of record OX422207.1, on the reverse strand, counting down.
TGCATGTTGTACTATGTGCTTACCAGACAACAGTGGAAACGCCGATAGGGGAGACCCTGTTCATTCTAGTTTATGGTTCAGAAGCTGTGGTGTCTACAGATATTGGTCTCCCCACTCACAGAGTTCAGACGTATTCCCCCGAGGGAAATATGATAGAAATAAGACTTGACCTTGATCTGATTGAAGAGAGAGGAGAATATACAGAGGTTAGGCAAGCCCCTTACCAGTAGAGGAAGGTTAAGTTCTACAATAAGAGGGTCAAAGCAAAAGCTTTATGCCAACTAGCATGGTCCTTATAGAATTACTGATGAAGTTATCACATGGACCTACCAGATGGAAAATCTAGAGGGAGAGCCCTTATCCAACCTCTAGAATGCCGACCATTTAAGAAGATACTACCAATAAAAGATCTTGGAGATTATCTTGTATGTTTTTCTTTTTCCATTGTATGATATAGTCTATAAATGAAAATTATCTTGCATACGTTCCCTCAAATCTTGTTTGTAAAAATTAAATTATATGGTTCAGATGTCCTCAAGATATCAAACATCATTAATTTGGTGAGAAAATCTCTATTGGAAGAGACAATAGTTAATGGGCGAGACGATGCTTAACCATGCACTCTCAAAACGAAGAGAGGGGGTATGGCATAACACGATAATTTGGCGAGTCAAAATTTAAAATCACTTGGGTATGGTTCATTATTTAAACATCATTAATTTCATGAATATATGAATATGAGATGAAACATCATTAGTTTGGCGATCTCAGACCTTTTAAACATCATTAATTTGGTGAATATATGAGATAAAACATCATTAGTTTGGCGATCTCAAACCTTGAACATCATTAATTTGGTGAATATGAGATAAAGAATCATTAGTTTGGTGATCTCAGACCTTAAACATCATTAATTTGGTGAATAGATGAATAAGAGATGAAACATAATTAGTTTGGTGATATCAGACCTTAAACATCATTAATTTCATGAATATGAGATGAAACATCATTAGCCTGGTGACCTCAGACCTTTAAATATCATTAATTTTGTGAATATGAGATGAGACATTATTAGTTTGGTGATCTCAGACCTTAAACATCATTAATTTTGTGAATATGAGATGAAATATCATTAGTTTGGTGATCTCAGACCTTAAACATCATTAATTTGGTGAATATGAGATGAAGGTGAAACATCATTAGTTGGTGGTATCATACTTCAAAAGATAGCAAGTAGAAGATAGAAAAATTATGGAAAGCAAAATTACATTCATCAAAATACGAGGTTACAAATGCCATAAACAAAGGTTGCAAAAGGAAGTATAAGTACAAGAATCCTTCAGGGCTGACTGCATTAACACGAAAACTAATAATTAAGGAGCCCTCAAGGCTGAACATTGCCTTCGAATGGGGTCGTCCTATCACTAGTTTGAACCGTTATAGTGGATCTGACACTTGTGGCCCCAATCCCATCGTCATGGACATCCGGCGTGGTATCATCCCCAAGGTTCTCTGTAAGCTCCAGAGGGTTGGTCTCTACAAGGGCAGCAATAGCGTTCTTAACCTCGGCCAAAGTAACTCTGAGACGAGGGTCACCAAAACCAAGGCCTACAAACTCATCCAAGGATAGGATCCTAGTCTCAGCGTGTTTAAGGGCATACCTAATTTCCCTTTCAACATAGTCAAAGCGTAAGTCCACAAATTCATCAGACACTTTGTAGTTAAAAATGAATTAGTCCTTAGCCTCTGTTAAGGAAACTTTAACGGTGGCATCAATGCTGGCCTTCATGCTCTCATCCTTAGCCTTAAGAGATTTATTATGGTCGACCTTTAGAGTGGTGACAAGATCTTTCTCCTTCTTCAGATACCACTTAACCTTATCAAGGTTGGCCATCCAGTCCTTCTCTGCTTTTTCAGTATCATAGCCCTTTTGGATTAAGGGTAGCCTCTTCAGAGTCCAGTTGGCCAAGCGGTGAAGATAAATCGCACCCTGCAACATAAGAGTCGGACACTTAAGTACGATACACAAGAAATGAAGGGACAATACTTCGGTGAATGGTTTTTTTCTCAAATATACCTGGATAGTTCTATGAATAATGAATTTATCTAGCAGGGGGATGCCTATGGATTGAAGGAAACATTTGTCATCCTCTGAGATGAGGGAGACAGAGGCATCTGTAGCCTTCAGACTATAAGCAATGACGCTATTATCACTTATTTTTAGCTGTAACGGACGAGCATTAAGAGCATCTTCCATTGAAATAGGGATGGAATGCTCAGAATGCTGAGTTTTGGAAGGCCGAGTGGAGGTTGGGTCAATTCACTGATCTTTCCTCTTCTTCCTGTCACCATCGGTGTTGCTGGAACTGACTGTCTTCTTCGATAGTACAGTTGGAGGGGTAGCCTTATTGCCACGCTTGTCAATAAGCTTGCTAAAATTTGGGGTCGATATCTTCCAAAGATAGTCTGAAATTCCTTCTGGAAGCTCTATAAAAGAAAAGTCTCAGAATTAGTGTATCCGCTATACAAAGGTAAGAGGTATCACTTAAGAACAATAATAAAATAACTTATGAAGTTCAGTCAGGGGTGCCACACCCCAGACCTATTTGAGAAAGGTAGTACGGGTTCATCAAATGATCAAACTTCATAAGACGACCTTTATTACCTTGGCTATGAAGTTTGTTAATCTTCTTGCAAGAATCAGGGCTCAATCTCAGGTTAGCTTTGGCCGATATAGGGACCTTGGCCCACCTAAGAGGAGTTCTAAGCGTAGACGTCCCATAGGCTTGGTTGGGGCCAAACTCCCAAGCACCTGAAATGAAAAAGTATCAGGGTTTCCAATTGTTGTTGGAGGTCTGAGTCACCAATAAGATTTTATTTTCAGGCTTCCTGTCTACAAAACGATAATAGTCTGGATGAGTCTTGGAAGATGATGGTGTGTAATAGCCAAGGAATATGTGATCTGGAAGGTCAGTTTGATGTACATCCTTCCAAAGGACTATTGATCCCATCATAACTCTTCACGTATTCAGAGATAACTGAGAAGGGGTAAGGTTTATGTGAGCAAGGATGGCTCACATTATAGGGTGAATAGGTAGACAAAAACCTAACTTAAACATCTTCTTGTAAATGCATATCTTATCATCTCATCCTTGAAAGGCTTTCTCGTTATCAAGAGGTATGCTCATAGAAATAGCGGGATCTATGACGTAGAGGTGTCTGAAGAGTAAGAGATCAGCCTCAGATACAGAATTCTCATACTCAGTGGCAATGGAGGTGTCAGCCTCACTCTCCCCCTCACTGTTATCCTCCGGGACCTCATCCTTGGTGTTGTTAGGGTCACCAATAGAGAACCTCTCAGTGAACTGGGCTCCATTCACGACCGATAATGGAATGGCATTTATTGGAGGAGAGAATACAACAAACGATATGCTACCCTCTTTAACCCAAAACCTCAACTGTGGTAAAAACCATCGCCAAAAAATAAGAAAGTTGACCGAAAAAGTAATGCAAAGATTGGAATTACAGGAAATGAAGAAAACAAGGGGTGAAGAGGATTACCTGAGAAAACTTAAGCTCTTGAGAGAAGGGGGATGGCAGGAGGTGACTCGAGATTGGAGGATTTATAGGTTTTGAGATTTCAAAGGCTATGGGGGGGGGGGGGGGGGGGGGGTTGCATAAACGGAAAAGGTGCAAAGGTTTGTTTGAGAAGAAAAAGAAAACCTTTTATTGTTTTTGTTTTGGTTTAAATACTTCCTATTGATTATGCACATTTCCTAATGGTGCCGTTATGAAAGGCACACGACCCTAAGTGTGTATCCACTAAACTGTACTTGGGGCATATGTCAACTAATCAGGTCAATGACATGTGTCACCCACTCATGTATCAAGCCATATACAAACAACACATCATAGGCGTCTCATCATGTATTCAAATTCACACAGAAGTCTAAGGGCTATGGGTGATTGATATGACCGAAGTGAACCCTCGTCTTGGAGGAAGACAATCGTCACATCTGATTGTCGAGTCTCCATAAGAGTCCCATAGTCCTATGGTGGGATCGTTTAGATAAGAGTCGACCTCGTATTAACAAGTCTTGGCCATATGGAAAGCCGAGACTAAAGAGCATCACCTGTTCAGTAAAGACCAGTTTCGTACTCTACTATAGCCGACAAGAGGAGTGATCGTGCTAATCCAACCTCGGCCTGATATATTCATCTGAGGTCATACTTGCGTGTCTGAGTATGGGACCATCCTCTTAGAGTTAGTAACCTCGTATCCTACTAGGTCGAGCTCCCAGTGGACGAGACCAAGTAGTGTGAGCATATGCAAGTACCGAAGTGGCATGCCCACGTGAACAATTTTGTTATAACAAGATCATTCCATCACGTGAGGGAATATTACATCATTAATATATCCGAGTGTCAAGGATATGTGTCTTCATCTTATTGTGAGTTTCCTCATGCACATGTTGATTACATGCTTATAGGGTACATTACACCCCCCAGGCCCTATATATACACTTCATCTTCTCCATGAGAAGGCATCGATCTATCTTAATTAAAAATCCTAACAAAACTGTGCAGTAGACCAAGCTATAAAATACTGTGCAGTTTCAAAATCCCCAAAGTTTTCCTGGTTCTTCGACCAAGTAGGGATACCAAAGGAGAGTAGATTGGAGATAACCCACGCAATGCTTGATATTGTGAAGAAGAACGCAGCCCTTTCGCTGAGATGGAAGGGATCCATAGCCAGGTTGGTAAAGAGGTTTCTGTCAGAGATAACTTTCAGCGATGCAGATAGGGCCGTGAGATTCCCTCATAATAGGCCATTGTATGTGACTGCCAGCATCAACGGGGTTAGCTTTGTAAGGGCTTTTATATATGGGGGAGCCTCCATCACTATCATGCCAATCAACTCTTTCCAAGCAACTAATATTTCGGAGGAAAGGTTAGTCACCATGCCTTTGGTGATTTCAGGTTATGGCAACTAGTCTTCCAAGTCAATTGGTTATGTGAACGCTTGGATTATGATGGGAAATATGAGTTTCCACATCAAATTCCATATGATAGAGAGTGCAACTTCCTACCATCTGTTGATAGGAAGTGTGTGGATGCACAACCAAGGGATAGTTCCTTCTATGTATCACCAATACGCCAAGGCAAATATCAAGGGAATGGAGGTGATCATTAGAACTACGAAGAGGCCTTTCACTATCGAAGAAGATCACTTGGTAGATGCATCATTTTACACAAAATTGGAGGATGACTTCAGATTCCTAACGAGAAGAATGGAGGGAGCGTGGGTTCCCTCGATCAGAGAAAGGATGGGGCCCTTGAATGAACAGAATAACGAAGTTACAAGCAGCAAAGGAGTGATGGCAGAAGAATCCCACCAAGTGGACCCTCATGAATAAAACATCTCAAAATAGCTCAAAGATAGAATCAAGCCCAAAATGGATCCAATGGAGCATGAGGTCCAATGAAAAAGTGTTCTGAGTCGATTTTCAGGAGGAAGTGTTGCTGAGGCTTTTAGAGAGAAGAAAAGGAAGGCATTTGCAACTGCCAGCAGACAGTGAAAAAAGGTTATTACCGAAGAAGGAAAGGTGGTTTATCGATTATAATAGTGTGAACGAGCGATCGAAGAAACTGATAATGAGGCTGACCCAATATATTATTATTTTCTGGTGGATCAATAGGGGAAATGTATGGTGATAGATAACTCAAACATACAGGAGTTTGTGGAGGATATTGCCGAAGAACCAGACTATATGGAAGATCAACCAAAGCCATAGGCACAAGAGTTGGAGCAGTTGAACCTGGCGAAAGAAGGGGAGGATCCAAGGCCTATTTTTATCTCAAAGGACCTCAGTAAGGAGAAATGAGAGGCCTTGGTTAAGTTGATTCGGGTGTTCATAGATGTTTTTACATGGAAGTACACAGAGATGGAAGGGCTGGATGAGGAAGTAAGCTGCCTCAAGTTGAACGTGATGCCTTCAGCCATTCAAGTGTAATAAGCAACGAGAATGTACAAGCCTGAGTTGAACTTAAAGATCAAGGAAGAGGTCCAACACTTATTGACGGCAGGGTTCATCAAAACGATATGGCACCCACTCTGGTTATCTAGCATTAACCCGGTGGGAAAGAAAGACAAAAATAAAATAAGGATCTATGTGGATTTTAAAGACTTGAATAGGACTTGTCCCAAGGATGAGTTCCCTCTACCCTCCATCGATAGCCTGATAGATGCAACGACTGGCCATGAAATATACAACTTCATGGATGGGTATATAGGGTAAAACCATATCAAGATGGACCCCACAGATGCAGAAAAAATGATGTTTAGAAACCCATTGGGCAACTTCATGTACAAAGTAATTCCGTTTGGACTCAAGAACGCAGGGGCTAATTACCAAAGAACAATGATGGCCATTTTCCATGATTTCTTTCAAAAATTTATGGAATTCTATGTGGATGATTTGGTCATCAAATCGAGGAAAGAGGAGTCCCATCTGAGCGATTTGAGATACGTGTTTGCCCAATGCAGTAAGTATAAGCTAAAAATGAACCCACTGAAGTGCGTCTTCGAAGTAACAAGTGGAAAGTTCCTGGGTTTCGTGGTTAATTGACAGTGGGTGTAGATAGACCAGGACAAACAACGAGCGATCTTGGAAATTCCAAGTCTAAGAACGGTGAAGGAGCTGAAGAGTTTCCTTGGGAAAGTTTCCTACCTTAGGAGATTTGTGTCAGGATTAGCCAAAATAACACCCCCATTGATGTAGCTTTTGTGAAAGAACAAAAAATTCAAGTGGGAGGAGTTCACTAAGAGTCCCTAACTAGGTTGAAGAAGATGCTCATTTCACCACAGACCATGGTTCCCCCAAAGGTAGGAATACCATTACAGCTATACCTCACATCCACCACGAAATTCGTTGGAGATCTGTTGGCGCAAGAGATTGACGGGCAAGAACGGCCAGTCTACTATCTCAGTAGAATCATACATGGGCTAGAGGTCAGATATAGTAGCTTGGAAAGACACTATTTATTCTTAGTCTTCGTAGAGCAAAAACTTAGTCATTATATGCCATCGTTTACAATTCATATTGTAACTAGATGTGATCATATTAAGTTTTTTCTGGCAAGAACTATATTAATTGGTAAGAATCTAGGTGGTTCCTCATCCTTTCAGAATATGACTTAAAGTGTGTGGTTCGTCGTGCAATCAAGAGCCAGGTATACACAAACACAAACCTTTTGGTAATCTTCCCCTATATGATATTTGAACCACCTAGAGAAAGTATTCTAGGAGATGACTTGCAGGTAAATTACTTGGATGAAAGTAATTAAGAATGGATGATGCAGTTTGATGGATCTTCGGCAGAAAAGAAAGGAGGAGTAGGGGTTATTCTTTCAAGATGAATGGAGGAGATTTGTCTTTGCCACAAGTTAGACTTCCCTTGTTCCAATAATGAAGCAGAGTATTAAGCATTGGTACTGGGGTTGCTGGAGGCCCTTCGAAGTGGAATTCATTCACTTTGCATCATGGGTGATTTGAACTTGGTGATTCAGCAAGTGAATGGAGAATATTCATTGAAACACCTAAGTTTGTCACTATACAGAACAATCATTCAGAGGCTTCTCAGCCAGTTCCATCTGACCAAGATCAAGAGACATCCTCGAATGATGAATCGCCATCCAGATGTCTATTCCACCATCTCTCAAAAGATGGTCATAAGAGAAGATACAACTACATTTGTGATCCAACGAAGAATAGCTCCTTCGATAGTATAAATAATTATACCGACAAAAGAGGACGCTGACTGGTGGGAAGAGATTAGAAAACAACTGAAGCCTAGGGAAGGAGCGATGGAGCTTAGGGAATTAGCCCAATACTTACAAATCTGAGAAACCTTTATTTTAGAAATGCGGGAGGATGGTTATCAAGATGCATCAGCCCAGAAGAAGAAGAGCGGAGGTTGAAGAAAATACATGAAGAGCGCTGTGAAACAACTGAGATACCTCTTTGCAGAAGAATTCAAAGGGAGGGATACTTCTGGCTTAGAATGAAGCAGGACGTAGCAGAGCTATAATGGAAGTGAAATAAGTGCCAACTATTCTTCGATGCAATTGAACGCCATTTCATTGAAGCTCAATCAGACTAGAGGCAGCCCTATATTGACTTCATTAAAGAAGGAGTTGTCCCAATAAAGAAAATTAATATGATGGTACTTAAGTGAAGGGCCCCGAGGTTCTACGTTCAGGAGGGGTATTTTTATCAAAGGGGCTACTTCAAAAGGCATTGTATTGCATCACAAAGGAAGAAGCAACCGAAGTCCTCAAATAAGAGCACGATCTAGCTCACATTGGAGGGGCCAAGTTGTATGACCAACTGATGATATTGGGGTATTATTGGATGACGATGGAGAAGGACTCTGCTGAGTTCATTCAAAAATGTAAGGTTTGACAACTTCATGGAAATATGATCCATGACCCATCGGTGGATGTACACTCCCTGGCGATGACTTATCCTTTTCACACTTGGGCGTTTGACCTAATAGAGGCAATACATCCTTCTTCGAGGGGGAAGATTTGGATATTGGTAGCAATAGAGTGCTTCATAAAATGGGCTGAAGTGACACCACTAAGAAGGGAAACAACAGGGGTAGTGATCAACTTCATCAGAGAATACATCATTTGCCATTTTGGGATTCCAAAGGTTATTCTCTTAGATAACAAAACCCCTTAATTAATTCAGAGGTAATAATGCTCACAGACAAGTACTCCATTGTTCATCATACTTCAACGGTGGCATACCCAAAGGGAAAAGGTCAAGCCGAAGCAACTAACAAAACCTTGGTTAATATATTGGCTAAAATGATAAAGGATTTCCCAGGATCGTGGATGACAAGATACCGGCTATATTGTGGGCCTGTCGAATAACTAAAAGGAAGCCCACAGGGTATACTCCATTCTCCCTTATTTATGGGCTGAGGCGATTATCCCAGTAGAGTTGGAAGTTCCCTTTGCTCGATATGCCTTACAAAGTAGCATGCTCCCTCAGAACGGACATGTGCAGTTAGAAGCATTGGACGAACACATAGATAATGTGTTGCAACACTTTTAAATCTATACAAAGCAGCTCTCCACGTCATATGATAACTTGGTGAGACCAAGGAAGTTCGTGGAGGGAGACCTCATTTTGAAGGTAGCAGTGAAGCACATCAGGGGACTTTCTCTACCTAAGTTTATAGGTAATTGGGAGGGACCTTTCATTATAAAAGAAGCTCATGATTCAGGTTATTGCTTAATTTCTAAGATGGAAGAAAACAAGCCATTCAAGATTTACAATAAATGGTTGAAAGTCTATCATGTGTAAGGAATTAAGTTTGGACCATTGTTGTATCTAGCTGTTGTTATGAATATACAAGTCGTTTCTTTTTTTTTTTACAAATCGAGTGGAGATGAAAGAATTGTAGAACTTCATAATATACGCAAATAGTGACAACACAAAGAAAGGGCATGGGAAAACATACATCTTTTTCATTTATTCACAAACTTTGGGGCATTACAAAATTGGGAGCTACTGCCCCAGAATTACATAAGAAGAAAAAGGAAAATGTATACAAAAGTTCATTGGCCTAAGAGGAACCACAGGTCTGGAGGAGAGAAAAACTACTGGGCAGGCGCGAAGAAGCTGCTAGGTAAGACTATTGGGCGTTAATAGAAACCTCCAATCTCATTCATGCTTGTGTATGCTTGATAAGGAGTTTCTTTCATATTATCTTCACCAAACACAGAGCTTTTTCAATGTCCTCTACCTCCTTGTTGGCATCTTCAAGTAGAGGTGCTAGCTCAACCAACTTAGCTTCCTCGGCCCGTTGATCCTCCTGATGTTTCTCTAGAAGTTCCTTATAACTATCAAATTATTGGCTCTTCAAAGTCTTTAAGTGCACAATCGATCAGTGAACATGAAATCCATATCGACCTAAATCCCTCAGATAGTCCATAAATTGGTTAAGAAGAGGCCTGGTAACGTTCGCGATAGGAGTGCTGATGATATCAACAACAATAATCGCCTTACCCTGAAGCCTATGGCTCATTACGGGGATGTTGGAACGCAAGAAATCCACAGTAAAAGTCTCAAGATAGTGGGTTACAAGCTGCTCAATTACCAAACGATGGATGGTAGGCATTTGAGGAAAATACTGAAGGACCATGAGGCAAAAGTCCTAAGGAGCTAAGTTGGGCAGATAAAGCTCACAACCAGATTCGCTATCAGCAGCAGCACCAGTAATGGAACCTTAGTCGTCCTGATTAGAATATTTTAAAATAGCGGGTTACCGATGGGGTAAAGCGATATGCAAAAGAACTGGTGGATATTTTTCTCCCGCTGGAAAAGATTCATGTGGAACCTGAGAACAAGTAGAAGAAACTATGAGTTAAGTGAAAAATATTAGCAAGTGTTTTCATTGTTAAGTCACCGTTATAGGTAGAGTTTGCAAAACATCTTAACAAGTATTTTCATTGTTAAGTCACCGTTATAAGTGGAGTTTGCGAAAAATCTTAATAAGTGTTTTCATTGTTAAGTCACCATTATAGGTGGAGTTTGCGAAAATATTAACATGTGTTTTCATTGTTAAGTCACTGTCATAGGTGGGGTTTGCAAAAAATCTTAACAGGTGTTTTCATCGGTAAGTCACAGTTATAGGTGGAGTTTGCGAAAAATCTTAACACGAATTTTCGTTGTTAAGTCATCGTTATAGGTGGAGTTTCCAAAAAGTCTAAGAAATGAGACTCTTCTAGACTGTACATTGTCAAGAATAAAGGATAAACAACAAGAGATGAAGAGAAAAAAGAGAAGTACCTCAGTAATGTCTGGAGTAAGAACGGGAGTCACCAAGGAGGCCACAATGGCGGGAACTGTTGGGGGCAGGCTTACCTCCTCAGAAGCCTTAACGGAACCCTCAACTAAAGAAGCCTCAACGTCAGGTAAATCTCCTTCACCAATAAAAAGCAACAAGGCCAACATAGGAGCCCCAACTGAGGAGGACGTTTGACCCCCAAGTGATGCCCCAACATTGGTGGATGTAGATGAACCACCACGCTGGGCAGAAATATCAACCCTTGCCTTGGGGATAGGCAGACCACTAAGAGGAGAGGGCGGGTCAAGATCTGGAGAAAATTAAAAAAAAAACTAAATGTTAGAAATGGGGAATATGTACTGAAGAAGGGATAAATACCTCTAAGAGTTACTTACCTCAGTTATGGTACCAAAGAGGGAAACTGCAGTTAGGGGTCTCGTCAGTGCAGTGGGAAGAAGAATGTTAGCTAACAAAGATGCCACTTCGACCTAAGGCATCCCAACATATTAAAGTTTAGCACGTTAAACAAAAAAAAGGGGTGGAAGAGAGAAAAGAAGTCAGACCTAACAAGTGATTGATAATATGTTACCTCGTGGGAACTTTCTACAGCTGGAACGATGGGAAGAAGAACCTAGAGCTGGGGTAATAATTGAGAAGAGGCGGGGGGAGTTGTTTTTAGTTGAGAAGATATCTCCACAGATTCAACGGAATCACCCCCCGCAGCAGCATCCTTCACACGTTGTGAGGCCGAATGGAGGGAGTAAGTAAGCCCGATCATAGGGGAATGGGGAGGAGTTACATCAGTCTGAGAGGAACCGAAACATCCCCCCATGAAAGGGCTCATTGGGGTCGGGGTCTTTCTTCTTCAACCTCCTGCACCAAAGTTGGTAAGAGTTAAATAGATGCATCTTGCCTTAGAAAAATGGGAGTAAGAACAATAACACACATGCATACCTCGGATCCAGAGGGAGAATGGGAGGATATAACCACTGGCAAAGGAGGAGACGAGGCAGCAACAGAGGGAGCTGAGGGGAGATGTACATCTGGAACTCGTTTCCTCTGGGACTTGGTACCCAGAGTCTTCTTCCTTGCACCCGCAACACTAGTACTTCGAGGAAACTTTGAACTCTTCTTTCACTTTGACCCCAGTTCTGTTGGGTCAACCAAGATAGTGGGGAATGCGGTAGAAGGAGGAATGACGGGAGCGCATCATTGAACCTCAGCATTTATTCGTTCCGCCTTAGCCTGAACTTTCCTTCTCATCTCCTTACTCGTTTCTATAGATATGGGAGGAGGAACAGAGGCGATGGGTAATGCCTCCAAAGGAGTTTAAGGTTGAGTTTGAGACTTAGATTTTTAGTAAGTCCCACTCTTGGACTTCCTAGTTGTTTTGGCTGGTGGCTGGGAAGGCCCTTCGCTAGAAGCTACTTCGATTGTAGGGGCAGGCTATTTAGGGGATGCAATAGTCTTGGATTTGGGCGTGGCAGTAGGGATCATTGGGTAATAAGGGGGTAGCTCTAGGGGAGGATCTTTAACAGTATTACTCAGAGGGAACTCAACTCCAAGAATAGAGTTACCTTTGAAGCCCAATTCCAAGGCAGAGAAAGAAAGAACTGGAGGATACTAGGGGGACTTTGTATGAACTCACAAATCATGACCAGTTGCATCAATCAAAATTTGGTGGAAAAAAAGGTAGACACGTCCCCTTTCCTAGTAGCACTAGGGAGGGTGACTTGACCATCCCTAGTAAAGGTCCTGCCAAGTACCACTGTAGAAAGGTAGAAGGTGCATGCCTCATCAAAAGTAGCCCTCCTATTTGTTAACTGAAACATAGGTCGAGGAGCCCCTTGATCAAACCCGAACTTCCTGCTACACCTATCGGGGTTATAAGGTTCATAAGTATATCCCCATTTAGTAAAGGAAGGAAGAAATCCAAGAGTGAACAAAAGTATCGTGATATGCGAAGAATCTTCTACAACTGGAATAAAAGTGACCGTTCTAGCTGTAGAAGGAAAAAAATTCCAAGCATGGGCAAAGGTAGATTCTCTGTACGACCTCATGAAAAAGGAATCGAAACGGTCAAAGACGCCCATTATTTCCTTTCGACTCTGTTTTTATGGAAGCATAAGAGGCGTGGGGGTTTGATGCCTTGGCTCACGGGATAAGGGATGGATTTGGTAGTAATGGAGGGAAAACGGGTATAGAGGAAAATCGTTAAGATAACGTTATTTACAAAATTGGCCAAGTTGTGACGACCAAGGGATCGTGCCATGTCATGATGGGTTCGATTCAGCTAGGTATAGAGGGACCCCAAAGCAATGGCGGCCAGAGGAAGGTTGAAACCCCTGGCTAAACGGATAGAAATATTTATAAGGTCCCTCCTGGGCTAGTCATTGGGTTTCCCAGTCAAGAAATAACACGAAATCACACCAGAATATAAGCTAGTAGTTCTAAAGATACACCTTTACCTTGGCCCATAACAGTAGTGACGTCCTTCATAGTAGGACCTTCGAAAAAATAACTAATAAGGGTAGTAAAAGTAGCTTTGTTGAAAGACCCAGTGTAACAACGGCAAATTCGATCTAGCTCATCTTGCTCAGCGATCTCTTCGTCATCCAAGACGTTATCATGGTAAGTAAACTCACCCATGGGATCGAACCTAAGTATCTCACAAACATCCTCCAATGAAATGGTGAACTCCCCCGAGGCAGTGAAGAATATGTGAGTTATAACGTTTCATCTGAAAACCAACACTTGGAGTGCAGCGTTATGCTTAGAAATAGTAAACTCCCTAAACTAGCTGGTGTAATACCCCGTATTTTTGGCTATATTTATTTTTGGGATTAATTAATTAAATGTGTATTAATTGGAAATTAATCTGGGTTAAAAATACTAACGAGATTCAAAATGCCAAGTTGGCTCAGTTAATAGCATCACTGTCGAAAAACATTTTTATTATTACTAACCACCTAGTATTTAAAAAGTAAGTGCCAAATTTTATTTAAAGTCTGATTAACATGCAACAAGTGTAATAAAGAATAATACCACCATTCACCATAATGAAGTAAATAGAATAACCGTCACATAATGTAAATAAAGTCTGGAGGAAAAACTCCTCACTACAATACCACAACTGAAATAAGTAAACCGAATACTACAACAATACATGCCAAAGTCTGAAAACTGAAATGGAAAGATGTAACTCTAATAGAAATGGGCAACATCCCCTACAACTGATAGATAATGAATCCGGAATCCAAGTGATAGAAGCGTCTACAAGAAAATCCCTGTAGCTTCCACAAACAGCTACAGCTCGTCACCAGAATGAGTATTCTATGCATGGTGTCCTTGTGGTTGGGCACCTAAAATGGTTTTACAAGGAAAATAGATTTGAAAGCAAACGGGTCAGAGCCCGAATGTGGAGATATTTTAAAAACCTGCAAGTTCTTTAAAACATTTAAAACATTAAATGCAAAGTACATGTTAGGACGTGCACTCACATGATATTCTCACCTCTCGTCTAACTGTGCACTCCTAACGTAAGTACCCATCTACAACGACACAAACCACTAGCTAAGTGACGTCATATCTAGCTAGACTGTCATAGGTCCTACCCTTATTACTCGGTTCTATTAACACTATAACGCTCGTAATTAAATAGGGGTTTAACGTAAACTCAGATGCTCAATATGCAATATATTTCACTATCAGCTAATCCGTTATGTTTCTCGAAACAATACCGTAATTATTTTCACAACATTAACATGAAGGTTACCATTAATTAAGTGTATAATATTCACATCATAAATATACAATACAAGCACCCCGAGAACTAAGCTGTGGTGCACACATACTCTGCTATCCATCTCGGTACATCACGTACATAAGGATTACATATTCCGAATCTCTCAGGAATAGTTCACAAATAACAACATCACAAATAATGGAGGCGAACACAGTCACATCACATGGGTCACGCACATACCTACGCTCCCAAGATCAGCGGACTTATTAATATCCCAATAAGTCTTTCTATGACCTATGTTCATCAAGGTAACCAGTCTAAATCCGGGCAACATAAGGATTAGAGGGTCCTAAGCGAACGCAAGCCTCCCGTGATAGCAAGTATGGTAGGTATGTCATACACACAATTCATATACCAATACTAAGTAAACACACGTCTTAGTAATCTCGTAGTTTAATTGTAGTACTATTCTCATTCTAGTACCAATATATAATTTACACACTTTATACGATTCCGGTTTATAATCATACGCGCCTTAATCTATTCTCACGTCGTAGTAGACACTCACGTCTCAACCCAAACGATTTATTGATTTAAATCACTCGTATATAATTTACTCCTCATAATAATCCAAAAGTCCCAAATCTATCAATGCATCATCAAAGGAATGTTATCTCTACCCTCGAACAAGTTTACGGGACTCCCAAAATCAAAACAGGCCAAAAAGGCCCAAACTGCCAGCTCGTTAGAAGTCTGGTTCTAACTAGGCTGTTCGAACGAGATCAAACTGTCAGCTCGTTAGAAGTCTCGTTCGAACGAGACTGTTCGAACGAGATCCAGTTCGTTCGAACGAACTGTACCTTCTAACGAGATATCGTTCGAACGAAGTATCGAACGAAATTCCTTTTCGTTAGAATCGACTGGTCAACTCGTTAGAAGCTCGTTCGAACGAGGCTCGTTCGAACGACCTGGGGAGGCTCTTCTAACGAACGACCAGTTCGAGCCCAGATTTTTCCTTCTTCATTTTTCATCAATTTTACTCCTCCAATCTCCTCTAAAATTAGTCCCAATGATTGTTTTAAGGTCTCTAATCAATCCTAAACATATTATAGTCACCTCCTAACACGTTTTAAAGGATTAAATCACTCTAACATCAATCAATATACAATTCTCTACACTTTTTACCCAATTATTCAAGAACATAAACCCTAGAATTTGTAATCATCAATTAATCCATTCTAGATCCGTTTTTGTTACGTCCCACGTATACTAATACCAGAATAATCATCTCTATATGGTTCTACATGCAATTTGTCCTCAATATTCAAGTTCTAAATTCTATTAACATGGGTTTTCATTCATCTTTCAAGAACAATTGGAATTCTTCAATTTTCTAACATGGGAAGAACATTCTCTGAATTTAAATGTAATTAAATCACTTGCCTTGATTGTCTCTGAATTTGGTGTTGATTTTTGTGAAGATTTCTGCAGAATTCCTTCTCTTTCTCTCCCTCTCCAAGCTTCCTTCTCCAAAGGTGGCTATGGTGGCTAGGGTTTTCTTTGGGAAAGTTGGAAACCTAATTTGATAACTTCTGTAGCTTATTGGGTCATTCAGGGTTGGTTAGTGGGTTTAGTGGGTGTTATTCCCAATCAGATTTACTTCTCTAATTTTCGTCATTTTTAATTCCTAAAAATACGAAATTACCAAAATACCCTTTATATTGCCGGTATGGCCTAAAAATACCCCGGGACCCAAACTACACCCCCGGCTAGTGTTTTCTGACTATCTCGACCCTTCTGAACGCGTTAGCACACTCAAAACGACCATACGGTTTAAAGAATTTAAATTCACTTTTATAATCAAAATTTTACACCGTAACGCGGCGGTCACACGCGTCTCAACAAAATTTCTAAAATGCCGTATATCAATCTCACGACAAATTTTTCATAATTCAATATTCATATAAAAACATGTATGCACATAATCAAATACCAACTCGCATCTCGTTAGTATTTTTAACCCGGATTAATTTCCAATTAATACGCATTTAATTAATTAATCCCAAAAATAAATATAGCCAAAAATATGGGGTATTATATACTTATAAACTTTGTTCTTATTTCAAATGCCTCCACGACGTGCACGATGAGTTCCCAGGGATGCAACGCCCGAGCGGTAAATGCCGCAATTGCCGTTGTTCAGCAGGCACCACCTCAGGCGCCGGTTTCCGCGCCCGTACAGGCAAATGCATTCCCGTCTGCTTGGGAACGTGTATGTGACGCTTTTCAGAAATCGCATTCGCCAGAGTTTGCAGGTAGCTCAGATGTAGTAGTCTCGAGCCAGTGGAGGAAGGATATGCAGAGGCACTTAAGGATGTATGAGTGCACGGACGTCTAGAAGCAGGTGCTAGTTACTTTCAAGCTAGTTGGATCTGCGCTACAGTGGTGGGAGTCTATTACCACCGTGGAGGAGAGGGATACTCTCACTATTCAGGACTTCTGGGTGCGGTTTGACCGCAAGTACTTTCCGTCGGCTGTTCACACGGAAATGATTAGGAAATTGATGAATATGAGGCAAGAGGGTAAGACCGTGGCCGAGTATGAGGCCTAGTTCACAAATCTATTGAATATCGTTCCAGATGAGATACCAACAGAGAAGAAGAAGATTGAGAAGTTCACGGACGGATTGACATGGAGGATCCGTCAGCATCTGTTAGGGAACCTTTCGTTGGCCACATATTCTGATGTGGTTAACGCTGCTTTGTTACACTGCCAGGACCACCGCTTTCATATGGCTGAGGGCAAGAGGTCGGGAGAGTCTAGCCATCAGGGCAGGACAGGAGGACATGGTGCCGGTGGGGCACAATCTGTCCAGGGCAGAGACAGGGTGAGCAGGGTTCACAGCAGGGGGATCAGAAGAGATTCCGATCAGGGAACTACAGATAGGGATAGGGAGGTTTCCGTCAGGGCCATCAGGGTCCAAACGGCCATCAGGGCCAACAGGGACAGAATGGGCAGCAGTTTCATCAGGGCCAGCAGGGCCAAGGGAGGAACGGTAACGGCCACCAGGGTCGGGGACGCAGGGGCAGAGAGGAGGGAACTTCCCAGGGAAGTGTTTTGTTTGTGGCAAGACTGGCCATAAGCGACAGGATTGTCCTGATAGGGGCAGGGCCCCACAGCAGCAGTAGAAGGGTGCTCGCGAGGAGCCGCAGAGGCCTATGCTTCCCGCCGCTCTCCCCGCACCGCCACAGATGGCAGCATTGCCACCCATTCCAGCAGTCCCAGCTTAGCAGGGGCAACTACAGTAAGGACGTGTCTATAACGTTCACCAGGCTGCAGTTCCTCAGGCACCACCCGCGATTGAGGGTACGTTTCCTATCCATGGCACTATGGGTCGAGTATTATTTGATACGGGGGCTACACATTATTTTATAGCTACACACTTCGCGAAAGCTTTAGGATTGTTAGCTACGGCAGAGAGCACAGTGACATGTGTCGACTCACCATTGAGGAGTGGGTCACTTATTTTCTTTATATGCCGGGGAGTGGGGGTAGAGATTGGTGGTTTGGTATTACCTGCAGACATGTTGGTATTAGATATGCATGTTCACGATGTGATTATCGGTATGGATTGGCTCGTAGCTTATAGGGCCATGATTGATTGCTTCAGTGGGAGCATTATTTTTGCCATTCCGGGGCAAGAGATGTTTGTAGTGGCGATGCCTCGTCCAGAAGGAGGATCGACCGCTCATCTGTTTTACATTGAGGAGGATACCTCTAAGGAGGTAGTGATTCCTTTAGATTCTATCCTAGTAGTCAGGGAGTATTCGGATGTGTTTCAGGAGATACCAGGCCTACCTCCCAGTCGAGAGATAGACTTTGTTATAGTCCTATTGCCAGATACGAGGCCTATAGCATGCGCACCGTATCGTATGGCTCCGGAAGAGATTCGAGAGCTACGAGATCAGATAGAGCAGCTGTTAGGTCAGGGCTTTATTCGCAGGAGTACCTCACTTTGGGGCGCTCCAGTTTTGTTTGTGAAGAAGAGGGACGGTTCACTGAGATTGTGTGTGGACTACCGAGAGTTGAATAAGGTCACGATACAGAATAAATATCCGTTACCTCGAATCGATGACTTATTCGACCAGTTGAGAGGAGCTTCTTTCTTCTCGAAGATTGATTTGAGATCGGGATACCATCAGTTGCGTATCAGGGAGGAGGATGTCTCGAAGACTGCATTCTTGTCGAGATATGGTTCTTACGAGTTTTGGGTTATGCCTTTTGGTTTGACCAACGCTCCAGCAGTGTTTATGGACTTGATGAACAAAGTATTCAGGGATTTCCTAGATCAGTTTGTCATTGTCTTCATTGATGATATACTGGTTTACTCCCAAATAGAGGAGGAGCACACCGAGCATTTGAGGCAGGTTTTGCTGACACTTCGTCAGAACGAGTTGTATGCAAAATATGAGAAATGCGAGTTTTGGTTGAAGGAGGTCCAATTTTTGGGACAAATCATTTTCGACCGGGGAATATCTGTTGATCCGGGGAAAGTATCAACGGTGAGGGAGTGGGGACAAACCACGACACCGACTGAGATTCGTGGTTTCTTGGGTCTAGCAGGATACTACAGGAGGTTCATTCGGGGTTTCTCAGAGATAGCAAGACCTTTGACACATCTGACTCGTAAGGGTGTGCCATACCTCTGGAGTGATGCCTGTCAGCTGGCATTCGATGAATTGAAGGACAAATTGACCTCAGCACCTGTGTTAGCATTGCCGAGACCGGGAGTTGAGTATTTGGTTTACACCGATGCGTATTTACAAGGGCTTGGAGGTGTATTACAGCAGGAGAGACAGGCCATAGCTTATGCTTCCCGTAAGCTTAAGCCTCATGAGAAGAATTACCCCACGCATGATTTTGAGTTGGCGGCAGTGGTATTTGCCCTACGGATTTGGAGGCACTATCTTTTGGGGGAGAAGTTCCAATTGTTCACGGACCACAAGTCCCTACAGTACCTATTCACTCAGAAGGAGTTGAACATGCGGCAAAGGAGGTGGCTTGAGTTTGTGAAAGACTACCAGTTCGACATCCAGTATCACCCGGGAAAGGCTAACGTGGTAGCAGACACGTTAAGCCGTAGGCCAGCATATGAGGTGGCAGAGGTGTGGAAGGCTAAATGGAAGGAGTTGGGATACCAGGATGCAGTGGCCCGATCTTTCATGTCTGTGATGACTGCTACACCGCAGATTGTCACGAAGGTTGTACGGGCACAGGCTAATGACTCGTTCTGTCAGGAACAGATAGTTCGATCACTAGCAGAAGGAGCCGAGTCCTATACCATTAGCTCAGACGGGGGATTACGCTTCAATGGGAGATTGGAAGTTCCGAAAGGGGAGGAATTACGACATGATGTGATGGCAGAGTCGCACGGCTCACGGTTCGCGGTGCATCCCGGAGGGGACAAAATGTACCAAGATATGAGACGCCAGTATTGGTGGAGCGGTATGAAGAGAGATATCGCTGAGTTTGTTTCGAAATGTGCCACTTGTCAGCTTGTAAAAGTGGATCATCAGAGACGGCAGGACTGGTACAGCCGTTGGAGGTCCCAGTGTGGATGTGGGAGAGCATATCCATGGACTTTATCACGGGGTTGCCTACGTCGCAGAGGGCTCACGACTCCGTTTGGGTAATTGTGGACAGGTTGTCCAAAGTCGCTCACTTTTTACCCGTAAGGACTGACTACACTACGGGACAGTATGCCCAGCTCTTCATTTAAGAGGTTGTGAGACTTCAAGGTGTGCCCCAAAATATCGTGTCTGACAGAGACAAGTTATTTGTTTCGAGGTTTTGGGAGAGTTTCCAGGAGGCCATGGGCACGAAATTGCGGTTGAGTATGGCTTATCATCCGCAGATCGATGGGAAGACCGAGCACACAAATCAGATGTTGGAGGACATGCTGCGCATGTGCATTATTGACTTTGGGGGTGGATGGGAGCAGTACCTTCCACTGGTGGAGTTTGCTTACAACAACTCCTATCAGTTCACTATTGGCATGGCTCCGTTTGAAGCATTGTACGGTAGGCCTTGTCGTTCCCCAGCATGTTGGTTAGAGGTGGGGGACAACAAACTACTTGGGCCGGAAGTGATTCAGGATACTTCGGCATGGATTGAGTTGATTCGGAGTCGCATTCGGGTAGCTCAAGACAGGCAGAAGAGTTATGCTGATGCGAAGAGATTTTTCAGGGAGTTCCAAGTGGGGGACCAGGTTTTACTTAGAGTATCTCCTATGAAGGGGATTATGTGATTCGGGAAGAAGGGGAAGTTGGCACCAAGGTATGTGGGGCCGTTTCCTATTATTGAGCGGATCGGACCGGTTGCGTATAGACTTGGGTTACCGGAGCATTTGCATTGGATTCACGATGTGTTCCATATTTCCTCGCTGAGGAAATACCTTAGAGATAATTTGGCTCATTCTCACATTGCTGTGGAGGACATCGATCTCCAGCCGGATAGCTCATACGAGGAGGGGCCGATTGCTATTTTGGACCGAAGCGAGAGGAAACTGCGGTCAAAGATAGTTCCGTTAGTGCGTGTTCAGTGGCGACATCACAATGTCGAGGAGTCCACATGGGAGCGCGAGGATGAGATGCGCGAACGTTATCCAGAGTTGTTTTTAGCAAGTACTTTCTAGTTTCGAATTTCGGGACGAAATTCAGTTATTAGGGGGGAAGTATGTAATACCCCGTATTTTTGGCTATATTTATTTTTGGGATTAATTAATTAAATGCGTATTAATTGGAAATTAATCCGGGTTAAAAATACTAACGAGATGCGAGTTGGTATTTGATTATGTGCATACATGTTTTTATATGAATATTGAATTATGAAAAATTTGTCGTGAGATTGATATACGGCATTTTAGAAATTTTGTTGAGACGCGTGTGACCGTCGCGTCACGGTGTAATATTTTGATTATAAAAGTGAATTTAAATTCTTTAAACCGTATGGTCGTTTTGAGTGCGCCAACGCGTCCGGAAGGGTCGAGATAGTCAAAAAACACTAGCCGGAGGTGTAGTTTGGGTCCCGGGGTATTTTTAGGCCATACCGGCAATATAAAGGGTATTTTGGTAATTTCGTATTTTTAGGAATTAAAAATGACGAAAATTAGAGAAGCAAATATGATTGGGAATAAGACCCACTAAACCCACTAACCAACCCTGAATGACCCAATAAGCTACGAAAGTTATCAAATTAGGTTTCCTACTTTCCCAAAGAAAACCCCAGCCACCATAGCCACCTTTGGAGAAGGAAGCTTGGAGAGGGAGAGAAAGAGAAGGAATTCTGCAGAAATCTTCACAAAAATCAACACCAAATTCAGAGACAATCAAGGCAAGTGATTTAATTACATTTAAATTCAGAGAATGTTCTTCCCATGTTAGAAAATTGAAGAATTCCAATTGTTCTTGAAAGATGAATGAAAACCCATGTTAATAGAATTTAGAACTTGAATATTGAGGGCAAATTGCATGTAGAACCATATAGAGATGATTATTCTGGTATTAGTATACGTGGGACGTAACAAAAACGGATCTAGAATGGATTAATTGATGATTACAAATTCTAGGGTTTATGTTCTTGAATAATTGGGGAAAAAGTGTAGAGAATTGTATATTGATTGATGTTAGAGTGATTTAATCCTTTAAAACGTGTTAGGAGGTGACTATAATATGTTTAGGATTGATTAGAGACCTTAAAACAATCATTGGGACTAATTTTAGAGGAGATTGGAGGAGTAAAATTGATGAAAAATGAAGAAGGAAAAATCTGGGCTCGAACTGGTCGTTCGTTAGAAGAGCCTCCCCAGGTCGTTCGAACGAGCTTCTAACGAGTTGACCAGTCGCTTCTAACGAAAAGGAATTTCATTCGATACTTCGACGATATCTCATTAGAAGGTACAGTTCGTTCGAACGAACTGGATCTCGTTTGAACAGTCTAGTTCTAACGAGACTTCTAACGAGCTGACAGTTTGATCTCGTTCGAACAGCCTCGTTCGAACGAGACTTCTAACGAGCTGGCAGTTTGGGACTTTTTGGCCTGTTTTGATTTTGGGAGTCCCGTAAACTTGTTCGAGGGTAGAGATAACATTCCTTTGATGATGTATTGATAGATTTGGGACTTTTGGGTTATTATGAGGAGTAAATTATATACAAGTGATTTAAATCAATGAATCGTTTGGGTTGAGACGTGAGTGTCTACTACGACGTGAGAATAGATTAAGGCGCGTATGATTATAAACCGGAATCCTATAAAGTGTGTAAATTATATATTGGTACTAGAATAAGAATAGTACTACAATTAAACTACGAGATTACTAAGACGTGTGTTTACTTAGTATTGGTATATGAATTGTGTGTATGACATACCTACCATACTTGCTATCACGGGAGGTTTGCGTTCGCTTAGGGCCCTCTAATCCTTGTGTTGCCCGGATTTAGACTGGTTACCTTGATGAACATAGGTCATAGAAAGACTTATTGGGATATTAATAAGTCGGCTGATCGTGGGAGCGTAGGTATGTGCGTGACCCATGTGATGTGACTGTGTTCGCCTCCATTATTTGTGATGTTGTTATTTGTGAACTATTCCTGAGAGATTCGGAATATGTAATCCTTATGTACGTGATGTACCGGGATGGATAGCAGAGTATGTGTGCACCACAGCTTAGTTCTCGGGGTGCTTGTATTGTATATTTATGATGTGAATAATATACACTTAATTAATGGGAACTTTCATGTTAATGTTGTGAAAATAATTACGGTATTGTTTCGAGAAACATAATGGATTAGCTGATAGTGAAATATATTGCATATTGAGCATCTGAGTTTACGTTAAACCCCTATTTAATTACGAGCGTTATAGTGTTAATAGAACCGAGTAATAAGGGTAGGACCTATGACAGTCTAGCTAGATATGCCGTCACTTAGCTAGTGGATTGTGTCGTTGTAGATGGGTACTTACGTCAGGAGTGCACAGTTAGACGAGAGGTGAGAATATCATGTGAGTGCACGTCCTAACATGTACTTTGCATTTAATGTTTTAAATGTTTTAAAGCATTTGCAGGTTTTTAAAATATCTCCACATTCGGGCTCTGACCCGTTTGCTTTCAAATCTATTTTCCTTGTAAAACCATTTTAGGTGCCCAGCCACAAGGACACCATGCATAGGATACTCATTCTAGTGACGAGCTGTAGCTGTTTGTGGAAGCTACAGGGATTTGCTTGTAGACGCTTCTATCACTTGGATTCCGGATTCATTATCTATCAGTTGTAGGGCATGTTGCCCATTTCTATTAGAGTTACATCTTTCCATTTCAATTTTCAGACTTTGGCATGTATTGTTGTAGTATTCGGTTTACTTATTTCAGTTGTGGTATTGTAGTGAGGAGTTTTTCCTCCAGACTTTATTTACATTATGTGACGGTTATTCTATTTACTTCATTATGGTGAATGGTGGTATTATTCTTTATTACACTTGTTGCATGTTAATCAGACTTTAAATAAAATTTGGCACTTACTTTTTAAATACTAGGTGGTTAGTAATAATAAAAATGTTTTTCGACAGTGATGCTAATAACTGAGCCAACTTGGCATTTTGAATTAATTTAATAAAGGAGTAGCTACCCGGTATTTAATTAGTCGGGGTGTCACAGCTGGCTCGATGAAGACCAACCTTGACAAGAGCTGCAACGTGAGAGCTCTACATGTGTGCATTCCAGGCAGCAAAATGACCTAGCGATCCCCTAGGTGCTTCCAAATTGATCTGGTAGTAAGGGAAGTCGCCACGATCCAACCGAAAGCGTAGAGTCCCCTCTGGAGGAAGAAAGCCCCACTTTGATGAATCTTCATCTTCATCACCCAGCAATAAAGGTTCGTAATTGGTTGAAAAATGGCAGTTCTTGCATGCATCCGAGAACTCATCATCCTTACCAAAGATGGGAGACCGTCGATAAAAACTTAGCTGCTCTTGACGAGCAACATCCAGGGCGATGGCAGTAGTGCTAACAGCAGGGGTGGAAGGGGGAAATTTGGTGGCCGTCGTAGTAGGATTGCTTGAGGAAGCCATTAAAGATGACAGTGAAGTACAGAGAAAAGCTTAGAAAATGCACCAGAGAAGTGACAATGGATTGGCTAGAAAGAGGGGATGATTTAAGAGGAAAGGAATGAGGAGAAAAGCTTGGCAACAATGGAGTTTTGGCAGAGTTTCTCTCTCTAGAGTAGACGGAAGTTTAAAGAAGATGAATAAAAGAGAAATGTTTAAAAAAATAGATGTTTGAATTCTTTTAACCCGTCTTTTGAAGTTTCCCACCACTATACGTGCAAAGCCGCCTATAACCATTTCAAAAAGACACGATGCACTTCGGTAAGTGTATTGACAGTTGAAAAGACAGTGCCACGTCATTAATGAAGTGATGCATGGGGAATAGAAAGGGTTTTCTTCCTAGGCAAGTTTGAGTTTTGTCGCCAGAAGTTTTGTCAGACATAGTCAATAACTCCCAACGAAGAAGCTATCCCAATGGTTCAAAAAAAGCTACGATGTTCCCTCGCCACAATTCCAAACATTGTTTAATTATGACTCAGCTACATCGGGGAGAATTTCACAAGTATCAATGATAGGGGTAGTCCTAACGAAAAACTCAATACCTACAACTATACTCCATTCACTTCCCCAAAGTCAAAATAAGTATTTAAGAAAGTCAGTAGGTCTATTGGGAGAATTTCAAATAGTCAAGCCAAAACGGTTGAAACTGAGTAACAGGAAAAAGTTGCAATGTACCTTTACCAAAGCGCCAATAAGCCGCAGTACATCGGCTCAGGTACATCAGGGAAAATTTTACTTTTTCCTGGAGGCGTTAACCACAGTTGGTTGCAATGAAGGAAAAGATGCCAGAATTTTTTCACACAGAGAAGGTTCATCGAATTGAGAAGTTTTTGTGCAGACATTTCTTGTTTCCACAACAAATCTCTCCATGAAGGGGAAAATGTAGAGGGTTATTGAAGGTAATCCTGATATTAGAGATAATCCCCCCATTAACAACAGTGTTTGGGATTAAGACAACGAGATAGCTTAGCGAGGCAGCTTAGCGTGGCAGCTCAAGCGAGGCAACTTGGCGTGGTAGCTCATACTTTAGCTTGTTGTGTCACTTAGTCATATTATAATTTTGTTCATATTGACTATGAGTTATAAGTATTTTAATGATGTAATGATTATAATGATTTTTAGTGTAAGGTTGAACGGTACTCGCGAGAGACCAGGCTTGGTAGGTTCTGGTAGAGCTTTCATCCTCTATCGAATGACCTCGTCGTGGGAACTTTAGAGGGACTTAGTTTAGAGGATTGAGAAGTGAGGCACCGTTGGGGCTTGTCCTGACCATCTTAGATACACCTGGTAAAACACCAAAATACCTTGACCGTTGAACCTTGGGCGGAGCAGCCATGGGTTCCATCAGGTGTTGAGTTGTGAACCAAATAACCCTCTACTTAATGTCACATCTATTTAAGTACCCCAACCATATCTCGGGAGAGGATGTTCCTTAATGAGAGTTCCAAAGTTATTAATAAAGAGACATCAGAGATAGGTTTATTACAAACCAGAGAGTTTACTCACCCACCATTATCATTTATTACCAAGCTTTAATACTTGACAGAGATCCTTGAGGGTGGTTGAGGTGTTTAGCTGCCTGCCAATGTGTATCTAGGGTGCTCATTTTCTCTCTCCCTCTAAACGAGTCGCTTCTGAGTTTATTATTATCTTTTGAGTTATATACGAGAGATTTTTGAGTTCAAACTGAGTTTATCTTCACTAAGTTGTGTTTGCGTGTCCTACAATTAATCAAGTGTGTTGCTGGTTAACTTATCATTACAGTACTCAAAAGGGGTTACTCCTCCATCTAATATAAACTACCCTCTTACACAAGAAAACTTGCTCGCTGTCATTTATGAGTACACACTGGAGGTATGGGCCTATGAAGGATCTCCTATATAGTTTTCCCTCATTGTCCAAGTAAAATGTGGAGCTTTCACTCTGACCTGGTGGGCCAAATTCTTGTCAGTCGATAATGTTTCATTTTGCAGGTATGCTATGATATTGTCCATCCACCTGCTACTTTTGTTGATGGAGAGGACATTCTTGGGATCTTCTATCTTGTCAATACTAGGCACGACGAGAAATTTTACTTCAAAGGTTCTCCTGAAATTTGAGTCCATAGTTGTGGTCAGTGCTGCTAGAGCATTGACATGACTGTTGTGCCCCCGAGGCAACTATTAAATGTGGACTTACTCAAATTTCATAACTAGATCTCATATGACTATGAGGTAGGCTCCCATCCTATCATCTTTGTTATTAAAATCCCCACTTACTTGATTGGACACCAATTTGGAGTTGTAATAATTATTGAGTCTTCTTGCCCTGAGCAAACGTGCTTTGTAAAGTTCGGTAATGTGCGCCTCATACCCAGCCTCATTGTCGGAGGCATTAAATCCCCGTATGATCCTTTGCTCGTTCATAGCATTTTTAGAGTCATAGGGACAATCCCTACACCTTCCCCTTTTTAATTGGAGGCACCATCAATATACAACATTAAACTATTGCCTTGAGCCTGTTCATGTAACTCCGATTGATCGATCGGTTGCTGGTTAGTGGGACCGTCTCCTGTAAACTCTATAATGAAGTCGGGCAAAACCTTAACTTTGATTGCTATCCTTATTTGGAAGTGAATATCAAACCTTCCAAGATTTACCACCACTTTGATATCCTTCCATAGAGGTCGGCCTTGCGAAAGACAACTTTAAAGGGGAACGAAGTGATCACATTGATGGAATGGACTTCAAAGTAGTGCTTCAGCTTGCGTGAAGCGATCACCAATGCATAAATCAATTTTACAGAGGCAAATAACGTTGCTTGACATCCAAGATCATCTTGCTGGTGTAGTAAATAGGAAATTTCTTTGCCACTCTTTTGTAGACCTAGGTCGAGCTAATTGCATGGCATGATATCGCGAGGTAAAGGTTAAGAGATTCCCCATGGATGGGTATCACTAGAAGTTGGGGCTTACTGAGGTAAGATTTGATCTCCTCTAGGTCCTTCGACCATTCATCAATCCAGGTGCGTCTCTTCTCCTTCTTAAGAAGCTAGAAGAATGGTCGGCAACACTCAGACGACTTAAAAATGAAGCGGTTGAGTTTAGTGATCATTTCGATGAGCTTTTGGACCTTGTATAATGTCTTTGGCTGCTGGACCCTAATAATCACTTAACTTTGATCTGATTTAGCCTCCATCCCCCACTTACTGACTAAATAACCCATAATTTTTCCTGACAGGGCCCCAAATGAGAACTTCCTAGTGTTAAGTTTCATTTGGTAGCGCCTAAGGAGTTTGAAGGTGTTATCTAGGTCTTAGAGATGGTAACTTTTGTTCCTTCTCTTGATGAGCATATGATTAATTCACACCTCCATTGTCTCCCCTATATAGTGTTGGAGACATCTTGGTGACTAACCTCTGATATGTAGCTTCTACATTCTTAAGGCCGAACAGTATGACCTTGTAGCAATACAGATCGACTGGCGTTATGAAAGAAGTCTTGTCTTAGTTAGGTCCAAATAGAGGAATCTAATGATACCCCGAATAATCATCTAGGTAACTAATCTGCTCATGACCTGCTATGGCAACGACTAGCTAGTCTATCTTTGGTAAGGGAAACTGTCCATGGGATAGGCCCTGTTAAGGACGATGAAATCTATGCAGACTCTCCAGCCCCCATTGCTCTTTCTAAACATGATCGAATTTGAGATCAACATTGGTAATTGAACTTCTCTTATGGACCTTGCCTCCAAAAATTTACCTACTTCCTTTTCCACACCTTTACCTTTTCTGGGTCTATTTGATGAGCCTTCTATATGATCGACTTCAACGTTGGGTCTACATGGAGTTGAGGTTATTTCCAAGATTTTAGCTAACAGATTAGGGGTGGTCGTTCTTACTATTATTTCAACTAATCAGAGTGGTTTCATAAAAGGGAGAGATATGCTAGAAAATACAATGTTGGCCCAAGAAGTGGTGTCCATGATCTACTAAAAGAATTTTAGAGGCAATGTGGTTTTTAAATTTGATTTGTCTAAAGCATATGATAAGGTTTCTTGGATGTTTCTAATTCATGTTTTGAGAAGATTTGGTCTCTCAGAGCATTGGATAGATTTGATATGGATAAATATTTCTAATTGTCGGTTTTCAGTGGTGGTTAATGGCAAAGCCAATGGTTTTTTAAAATCTCATAAAGGGCTTAGACAAGGAGATCCATTATCTCCAAGCCTTTTTATCTTAATGGCTGAGGCTTTCTCTAGAAATCTTAATAAAGTTCTTCCAAAAATTATTGGTTTTAAACTTCCTATGGGGTGTCCTAGATTCAACTATCTTGCCTTTGCTGATGATATAAATTTGTTTTCCTCTAGAGCTAAGAAGGATCTTAAGCTAATTATGGGAGTGCTAAATGACTATGAAAGGGCTGCAGGGAAGCAGATCAACAAGAACAAGAGTCAAATATTCATTTCTAACAAAATCTCATCTCAATCAGCCGCTGCGATAAGCACCTTAACAGTTATATCTATAAAGAATTTCCCTATTAACTATCTGGGTTGTCCTTTTTATGCAGGTAAAAATAAAAACTCTTATTTTGAACACTTGATATTGAAGATTAGAAGCAAATTGAGTAGCTGGAAATCTAAATGCTTATCAATGGGAGGAAAATTGATCCTTATAAAACACGTGTTATTCTCGATTCCTATTTATACTTTGGCTACAATGTCTCCAACTAAGTTTATTCTCAAGAAAATGGAAGCCCTTTTTGCTAGATTCTTTTGGGGTTCTAATGAAGGTAGCAGGAAATTACATTGGTGTAAATGGGATAATCTTTCTCTTCCATCTAAAGAGGGAGGATTGGGAGTTAGAAAGTTAGAAGATATCAACAAAACTTTAGATATCAAGCAATGGTAGAAATTCAGAAAAGGCAACTCTCTTTGGGCTGAGTTCATCAAAGCTAGACACTGTAAGAAGGCTCACTCTATTGATGCTAATTCCAAATCTAACTCTACTATTTGGGGAAGAATGTGTCAAATTCGTCAAGTTGCTGAAAAGTTCATATGTTGGAGATTAGGAGAGGGTAATATCAATTTTTATAAGGATAATTGGATGGTTGAAGGTCCAATTTGTCACGTTCTAAATTCTGATAAGTCTTGTGCAGTCAAAGATTTCTGAAATCAAGAGGGGGAATGGGATTTAATTAAGCCCAAGAATGAATTACCTGAGAATATTATTCATATGGTGCTTAAGTCCAACCAATGGAGAAATCAAAAAGATGTTATTTTTTGGTCTTCTTCCAGCTCTAGTATTTTTAGTATCAAATCTGCCTGGGAGCTAATCAGACAACCTGCTATGGTTGTTAAATCCTCTCAATTTGTTTGGGATTCTTGTATTCTAGTGAAAATTTCTATTTTTAATTGGATGTTTCTTAGAGGTTTGGTTCCTACAGATGACAAACTTAAGAAGTTTGGTTTTTTTTCTCCCTTCAAAATGTTTGTGTTACAGAGCTATTAAAGAAGAATATTTATAGCACTTATTTTCTTCTGGAGATATTGCTATTAAGGTGTAGGAGTTTTTTTATTAGAAATTTGGGTTTCTAACTAATCATGGATTGTTGAGACAAAGATTGATTTCTTGGTGGATTTCTCCTGAATGTGCCAAATTGAAAGCTTATACCATTATTCCCAATCTTATTTGTGGGTATATCTGGATAAACAATAATAAATCTAAGTTTGATAATTTAAAATGTCTCCTTCTAAGATTATCCATCAGGTTTTAGAAGATCTTTAGTTAGTTAATTGGCCTGCCAAAGCTAAAGGGACTCATCCTCTTCAGATTCAGTGGGTGCTCCTCCTAAAGGCATTCTAAAACTTAATATTGATGGAAGTTCTCTAGGTAATCCTGGTATAAGTGGTGGAGGTTATTTTCTAAGAAATGATAAAGGTCAAGTTATATGGTGTTTCCATGAACAGTTTGGGGGAGATGTATAGTTTGGAAGCTGAAGCTGCAGCCTTGTTATTTTGGGCCTCAAGTATATGCAAGATTTTAAAGATTATGAGGTGCTTATAAAATCAGACTCAAAGATTCTCATTGAAGTTTTATTAAACAAAAGCTCTTTTCCTTGGAGAATTAAATGGACGGTTGATCAAATTCTGTTGTTACTATCTTCTATTAAGTGTTCTTTCTCTCATGTGTACAGAGAGGCCAACAATGCAGCTGATTTTCTGTCTAAAAGAGGAAGGGAGTTTAATACCTCAATTTTCTCTCTTCAGATTGACTCTTTGCCTAAGTAATTCAATGCTATTCTTAAAATGGATAGATTGAATATTCCTAATTTCACATTTCGCTAGCTTTTAATGTAAGTGACCTATGATAAAGGGCCTTATTTCATATTATTTCGTTTGACTTTGTAAGTTCTTTGTTTTTCCTTTGTTAAAAAAAACGAGGCTTACCTTGCCATACCTCAACGGACATTGTGCCTAAAAGTGAACTTCTTTGAGTTATTGTACACAAACTCAACTCATGGAAGGGATTGCTCTCGTCATCCCCTAAGATCCAAGGGTACACATATAATTTATTTTCCCAATATCTGATTAGTCCACTTGCTCTACTCATTCGTCTGTGGATAATAGGCCGTACTCAATCACAACTTGGTACCTATGGCCTCGTGAACACTCTTCCAAAATCAAAAGACAAAGATCTTGTCCCAATCGTACACAATATTAAACAGTACGCTATGTAACCTCACTATCTCGGTTATAAAGATCTGTGCATATTGTCCCATATTATAATCAATCCTAACTATTATAACGAAAGATACTTTGGTCAACCGATCCACTATCACCAAATAGTATCGTGACCCCCTGTGTGATAAAATCCTTGGGAATTCTTTCCCATTACTACATCGGAATCCCTAATAGTTGAAGAAACCCCGACTGGTTTCGGATGGTCCACCCTTTACCAAAGACATGTGACCCATTGCAAAACGAATTTAACAATATTTCTCTTCATTAAATCCCATTACCACTATCATTTATAGCATGATACATCTTATATTCTCTCAAATGTGCCTCTAACCTTGATCCATGTGACTTTGCCTCACCGCGTGTCCCAAATCCTTCCCCTTTCTCTAAAAACTAGTTTCTCGTGAAACGTAAGCCTCTCACAAATCTTAGAGAATAAGCTTCGACTTCCCTAGCTAAATGTTGTCTAATTCACACGACAATCATAATCTACTATGTGATATCATATTTTCAATTACTTAGGATGCCCATACACGCTATATCTTGTGCATTATTTCACAAATCATGTTTTTCTATTCATGATGTAACCATTCTGTACTAGTTTTCTTGTCAGAACTAGGCGACTCTTCTGGCCTTAAGTCATAGTGGAGTTATCAACCTTTAATTATATTCTTGTAAATGTACAATGATCAGAGTACGAAACACATGTACTATGGACCAAACTTCTCTCTAACTCCTGATGTTTGCTAGCTTCATGCATGGGATGTCTCGCAAAGCAAAATCCAAACAAGGAACCCCCCGATACACTACTACCTAACATAGTCGGTTATCGAGATCCGTAAATACCTCAGTCCATAATATATACCTTCCAACCTTCTCCACATGTCCCTTAGAATTAACATAAAACATGACGCTCTCACTATCTCAAGTTTGTGGCACTATATATATAACGAGCTATATTTCGCTGCCCGATAAAGAACACGTTGTATCCCGAGTCACATCAGTAAATAAATCCCTACACACCGGGATCACATATAACTAGACAACATACTCACTTAGGTCTAAGATTCCATGAAATTTTCATACATACATATCTATATAGGCCTAACCCTATTTCATGTGGCGCCTCACAAAATTAATATTACTCCCCCCAGAGTATCCAGTGCGATAGTCTTATCACTCAATATGATATCGTTCAAACTTCCAGTAATTAATCATAACACATTACCATAATAGGATCTACATGCTAACTCAACGAAATAGTAAATTATAACAACAAAATATGCTCGTAGTGCTCACCCGGCTCTCTCACGGGCGACATAAAAAACGCTCGATACTCATGATAAATATGTTTGCTACGAGACTGTTAAAACTAACGTACTCACTAAACTTGACTCGCACACGAATTTTAGTGATAACAATTCATGTATATTTATTATAACACACCCATATCACTTGAATGAATCCTTTACTCATAAGGATGAAACAGAACTTCAGCAGTCTTCACCTAATCGTAGGGTCCCAGCACGTTGCCGCCAATACGACCCATGAGCATCTACAATAGTTATACATATAGGATTTCATCCAATAATTTCCCCCTCCTTGTAGTGGGAAAATTATTCTGCTCTACGGCTTACACGCCCATCACTGAAATATTGGCCCAAAATCTTTAGGCCTCAATTATCTACCTACACCTACCACTCTCAGGTTGTAATTCCTAGGCCTAATTCTCTTGACCTAATTCTTCCGCTGGAAATCTCACTCCTCCAGTTATTATGCCTAACTTCCATGGTTTACCATTCTCAAACTTAACGTCTCACTTCTCAACGGGGACACATTCAACACTAGTAGTCCCACTCTCTACACGTAGGGAAATGTTTTGACACATTTCCCCATCACTGGTCCCACTGACCATCTTGGAATGTCCTTCCTTCAGACTTCGTAGTCTTAGCTCCCAATTGCTATTTTTGTCATTCCATTGGCTCCACTGGTCCCATGGAACATATTGTCGACCCCGCTGGTCTTGGCTGAATTCATCACTGCTTAGGAAGGACTTAAATGGGTTCTCCTACTGGGTATACCTTCTGGTAATGTTTCACTATCACCATTGAATTCAATCTTGTCATTCAGCTATGTTTTCCCAACCCTCCAGGTTTCCCTTCTTCTGTAAGCGGTTACAAATTCCTTGACGACATTGACCCTAGCCATCTTTGTCATATTGCTCACCCGTACTTGAGTATTTAACTCATGAGTCCTTTCACAACAAGAAACTTTTCTTATCTTCTATATACCCCTTAGTCACTGGGTAATGATTTCGTTAAGCAAGTTGACCGCTCTCCCGCATTGGGCTTTCTTTCTTGCTCATATAAAATAAGTTTCAAAATTCCCTTTATACCCTGATCAAATGGACGATTTCACGATTGAACCATACCCAAATTTCTCATTTTATCTTCACACGTGCTACTTTATATGAGATGTCTTTCTCTCATCACTTTAGATTGCTCCTATGAGCAAACAATTTCGCCCAAAATTTTCAAGTCCTGAGTGTTACTACACTTCACCCTACATAATTGCCTTTAGATTTCTTCCTTCACAAAAGTCCTTTCGACTCCCTCACCCTTTACTGATAATATTGGGTAAGTTTGGTACGGCACAAACATCATCTATGATGGTTCTTGGGAAACTACAGCTCCCGAACGACTCCTTTATTGTCCTTAGCCTGAACAACAATTTTGGTGAGTTCTATCTCAATCACCGTTTTCCCAAGACGCTCTAAATCTTTGGCAAAGTCCTCCTCCTGTTGTTCATTTAACTACCCTCGCTAGTCCTCGATGTCCGACCAAGCTCGTATAAGAATTACATCGCTTATATTTCCTGGCAGGAGCACGTAAGTCGTAATATGCAGAGGAATACAACATCCTAATAATAGGGATCTACATCAAAGAACGCTACGCTGAAACGTAAAAAGTTGTACAGATCCTAAGGACACTAGAACCTGATGCTCTGATACCACCTGTGACACCCTTCTTAATTAAATATCGGGTGATCAGTCCTTTATTAAATTAAATCAGAATATCTAGTTGGTTCATTCTTAGCATCACTGTCGAAAAATAATTTCTTTATTAATTCACCAAATAAATAATTAAGCTAGTGTCAAAACTTTTCCATTTTTAATTTAACTAAAGCCATTCCACAAAGCGTAGTAATAATAGACAACATCACATCACAACTGAAAAAGACTAAATATGACTAGAATTACTCTCCAGTTAAAATATTTCATTACCATAAAAAACTTATATTAATAGTACTGAAATAAATTATTACAATCTCTGGAATAGAATTGAAATAACTAGAATCCTGGGCGACATGCCCTAAATGAAAGTAGACACTAAAGATGTGCGAATCAATAGAATGGAAGCATCTAAACAAATCTACCTCTCCCCGTCGAGATATCCATACTCTCTGCCGACATCCCTGATACTGGATACCTGATGTACAAGATACAATAGAGAGGAGAATATGCAAGGAAACGGGTCAGAGTCCGATTGTAAAAGATTTTTAAAAATAGCAAGTGCTTAATAAATGCAATTAAGCAATTATTAAGTACATGTTAGCTTCTCGGGCTCTCGCTTGAGAATTCTCACCTTTCATCTAGTGTGCACACCTAACGTACCTTATTATCTCCCTAGTTATGGTTCTACAATAGGATTCTTCCCCATATCATTTCCCCGTATTTCCCACACAGTACATATGATCATTATACCTGTTCATTTCTCTGTAATATGAACTTTCATAGCTTTTGGATTAAGTATTCACTTACTTATTACAATCTGATCTTACTCTCCATTTTTCATCTACAATTTCACATGGTATATTTCACCCCAGAATATATATTTTAGTCTACAAATTTCACACAGTAGATTGCCTCATATCTACTAAATGTCACATAGTAGATAATATCACATGTGTATATATTCACTCTATAATATATACAATACTTCACCCTACCAGACTCAGCTGCAGTGCATACATACTCTGATATCATGTCCGGGTAAATCTCGCACTATACATGGGACTGTTGGTTCAATATCTCTCACGAACCATAAATCTCATATCACAAATATTGGAGGCGAGCATACTCCCCAGCCAAATGGGTCACAAATATTAGATTAATCGTTCTTTAGATACATACGATCTTGTCTCATGACGATCACACACAAGTAGGTTATTTGTGAAGTATATAATTTACACACATTATATACTCTAAGTCTCAACCCATCTCTGATTTTCGCAATAGTACTTGGTCCCCCACATTTAGCTAACAAGCAGGAGAATAATGATGCTTACCTTGCCATACATCAACGGACAATATTCCCAAAACTGAACTTGTATGAGTTATTATACACAAACTCAACTCGTGGAAGGGATTGCTCTCGTCCTCCCCTAATATCCAAGGGTACACATATAATTTATTTTCCCAATGTCTGATTAGTCTGCTTGTTCTTCCCATTTTTCTGCGGATAATAGGTTGTACTCAATCACAACTCGATACCCATGGCCTCGTGAACACTCTTCCAAAATCAAAAGACAAAGATCTTGTCCCAATAGGACACAATATTAAACGGTACCCTATGTAACCTCACTATCTCGATTATAATGATTTGTGCATACTGTCCCGTAGTATGACCAATCCTAACTGTTATAACGTAAGCTACTTTGGTCAACCGATCCACTATCACCATATAGTTCTGTGACCCCCTCCATGATAAAATCCTTGAGAATTCTTTCCCAATACTACTTAGGAATCCATAATGGTTAAAGAAACCCCATCTGGTTTTGAATGGTCCACCCTTTACCAATAGATAGGTGACCCATTACAAAACGAATTTAGCAATATTTATCTTCATTAAATCCCATCACCATTGTCATTTATAACATGATACATCTTGTATTAGGTGACTAGAGTGTCATGCTAGGCAGTATTGATTATCATAAGAATGCATTGATTTTTGGGGTGGGGTACTTTCGAATGGATAATAATGATGATTTAATTAGGCGAGTTTGATCCTTGGGGTAGTATCGAGTTGTATGACAATTGGTGATTCATTAGACATAAGAAACCGTGTTGGTAAACACTTAGGAATGTCTACTCAGTTTAAGTTAGTAAAATGTTGTTATTGTGGGTAAGTGTTTTGGTGGTTGTTGATTGAAAGTTGTACCTCATAAGGGATGATGATGAGAGTTACGAGTAAATTGTGGTAAGTATTTTACATATGCAATAATGATGGTTGAGGAGACTTAGGAATGAACTCTAAATGGTCTTACATGTCGGGGTTTATAAAGTATGATGCAAATTTTAAGGAATAGGATTTTTAGTGATGTTAGTGATGTAAACCTAGCGGTTTATAGGTTGAGGCGACGTCTTATATCCTTGCCAGAATCCTTTGTGATGTTAATTTGTGATTTGTACATGGCCTAGGGCCACAACCGTTGGAAGAAATATAAGATTGTTATCTAAGTGACAAGGCCATTTTAGTGATCAAATTAATGGATGGGTTCAAGGTAATCCTAGTGTGAATGTGATTTAAGGGTATCTTGGAGCGTCCATAGGATAAATTTTGTGTGTGGAGTCATTGGGAATAGAAATTGACTTGATGTGATGTCTTAAGGTATATTATGGTCAAGGTGTGTCATATGTAGAGGCTCGTATACTAGTGTCTTTATGAGAAACTAGTAATCACAATGTGGGTATTGAAAAGTTTGTAGAGCGCACCTACAATGAGAAAACTCATGGATGATGAAATCTTATCGGGTTGAGAACTATTATGTGGAGTATGTTTGGTGTCCTTAGGAAACCAACTAAGTTCGGCATTAAGAAGTACTAGTGTCCCAGTGATGATCGTAGTGACGTTCAAGTAATGACCAGAGGTAAGATGTGTGACACTGAATTTTGACGAATCATAGGAAATGTATTCCATTGATGATGTCATCTGGAGACTTGACGGTGGCACCCCAAAAAAGGGGGATATCAAAGCATGATTAAAATGTTGGCATGTGTCAACATTATAAGTTAGGATAACCCTAGCAAGATAGGAACCAGTTCTTGGCACGTCTCGCCAAGACGGTATGGATTAGAAGACGTAGCTCCGTATGGTACTAAAAACCCTTAGTATGCTAATGGTGACCGATGTGACCGTTATGCAAATTCAATTTGGTTAGAACTCAAAGATAAGCTCAGTGACAACCCTGTGTAGTTGAAAATAAGTTATAAGGTGAATGATTCTCTTAATGGGGTTCTTCCTAAGGGGATGTTGGGATTCGATCATGGTATGATAATGACCTATGTGTGTTAAGTTAGTCACGATATCCCTAGATATGTGCGCAAGGTTGGCTTTGTCAAATGTGTTAAGTACTCGACAACTGGAGTCGTTCATGTGTCAAGGATGTGAGGGGAAGAGACTTACTCATTAAGAGGGAAGTCGGGTGTTTAACTTTCCAAAAAAGCAATAAGCCCATACGTTGCCTTCATCTTGCGAGGAAGATTAATTATGTTACGATTCATCACGGTTGATGACTCGAGCCTGGGTATGTGGCTACGTTAGTACTCAAGGAGAACATTTGGGAGAAGGTTTAAGACGTCAAGCATGTGTCATAGTCTCACCTTTCGTAGATCATGTTTCATTGCATACGAATGGGAGTTTTTCGAAATGAGTGTTTGTTCCTTTAATTATTGTGTGTGTATCTCTTTCAGCTTGGGTAATCGAGAATTGGTATTCCCACGACTGTCGTTGCTCGTATCGATTCTATGTCATGGTACGACGCGGTTGGGCGTAGTATAGTGTGGGTGGACCTGGAATGGTCAATGCCGCTCGATAACTGGGTGCGCCTCTATTTGAGGTATTCTTGCTACAACACAAAGTTCAATGTACATGTGTCTACACTTTGGGCCGCACAGTTTTCTCATAGTATTTCCATTCCTTAGGATTAGTGACCTTACGACTGGATAAAACATTTCAGTTCAAAGTCTCAAACCATAAACCAATATACTGAATCTAACTACATACAAACTACGAAAATGAAGGAAGTACAATCTCGCCAATAAAATAACTGAAGATGAGCGACACATGCCCTAAATAAAATAGCTAGAGAGAACTGAATGAAATAAAAATAAAGGTGTCTAAGCGCGAGGACCTACAACTGCCACAACTACTACAGTACATCAAACAGTCTGAATGTCTAGGCCTGGCATCCCTCTAACTGGACACCTGATAGAAATAGTATAAGAGAAGGAAATATGCAAGAGATGGGTCAAAGCCTGAGTTGTAAAAATATTTTAACCAGTATTTAAAATTTACATTAAAGCAAGTATTATGGGCATGTTAGCTTTTCGTACTCTCGCATGAGATTATCACCTCTCAACTATTGTGCACGCCTAACGTACATATAGTCCAATCTAGCTATCTTAATCTCATTTAACTAGATTCTAGACTTACACCACTAACTATATCTCGAAATAGTACCCCACATTCCCGAATACTTGTATTAACTCTTTCAACATTTATTAATTTGTTTAAGGGTTATCACCTTAAACTTAAGTATTCACGTCTTATGGTAGTTAGAATTTTATCTTCTTAATCATCTACAAATAACAGACGGTAGATAAAATCACTAGTATATA
Organism: Sambucus nigra; assembly: GCA_949130495.1. NCBI lineage: Eukaryota > Viridiplantae > Streptophyta > Magnoliopsida > Dipsacales > Adoxaceae > Sambucus > Sambucus nigra. The sequence goes on along the minus strand of OX422207.1, from coordinate 333,560,456 downwards.
TATATGTGATCATCACTCTATAATATGTATATACTAATACGGAACCCCTAAACTCAGCTCCGGTGCATGCATACTCTACTATCGATTCTTGGTACATCTCGTACTCAAATAAGGACAATCGGTTCAGAAGTATCCCACGAACCATAAAATCAAACACACATATTGGAGGCGAACATAGTCTTAGGCCTTTGGGGTTACGCACATACCTACGCACCCCAAATGATCGTTCAATACCATCGTTCTCACAAACGGCAATACAATCGACGTACTATGTTCTAAGGTGCCAAATATAAAATCCCCCCAAAGGCTCATCAGGATAAGACTGCCCTCTAACAGTTTCAAAACCTCCTATGATAGCAAGTAGCTAGGTATGTCAATACACATAATCAAACATAATATAGGTATTCACACCACCCATTAATATAATTTGGTATACATACAACCTAAAAGTAGGTTCATATATAATATTTGTTTCTCTAAATTTTTTGGCATACTATAGGTTACGATTTATTCTTTCTATCTCACTTTACCCAACACGATTCAACCATGTGAGTCTTTTCGAGTAGTGTACCAAATTCCCTCACCATAATCTCTCGCACTTATTATTGTTGAAAATCCCTCTCTCTTGAATTAGCTAAGACATGTCAATTAAATCCAAGTCGGGCAAAAATTCTCAGTTTTGAAATCTCGTTAGAAATTCCTAGATTGTCGTTCGAACGAACTTCGGATGAACTTAACTCTAAATTTTCATTCTTAATAGCGTTCTTAATCTCGTTCAAACGAGTTCGATCGAATGACTTCCCTAGGTCGTTCGAACGATTTCTTCCAGTTTCGTCCCTAACCTCCAAAAAGTTCATTTTTCACTATTTTTAAACCTTCAATCCTCTACAAACTTTACCCAAATGCCAATAAAACTATAATAATTGATAACCTAGCATTTATACTCAATTTCTAACATCCTAACATCCTCAATTCATCACAAATCAGTAATAAATTTTGAAATCCCCAATTAGTCTATAAGAAACCCTAGTTCTTTAATTTCATGCACAATCTTCAAATTAAGCTCATATTCGTTCATCATATTACATTAAAATTCCGGGATGCCTATTCTACATGCATAAGGACTCAATTTTTTATCAAAATTAGTCCTAACATATGATTAAAGTCCTCTAAATCCACCCAATTCAATTCTAAATCATGAGTTTAATCCCTATTCTAACATGAACATAATTATTGCTAAAAGGAAGAAAGTATTAAACACTTGCCTTGATTATGATGGTCTGATCCACTGATGTAGGTGGTATGGGTGTGTTGCTCGTTCTCTTATCAACACGGTGGTGGTCCTGGTGTTGCAAGGTAATGGTTTTAGGCCTTAGTTCCTTGGGTTTGTTTCTCCCTCACCCTCTGTGGCTCTCCCTTGAAACTTGTGAATAAATACCCTAATTGGACTCATGTAGCAGATATATTATATCTCTAATTTTTGTGCATTTTAATTACCCAAAAATTGACCCCGGGACCAAAACTAAATCCCCGAGTAGACTTTTATGACGACCTCGACCCTTTCGAACACATTAGCACACTCGAAATGACTATCCAGAATACTTATAATTAATTTACTTCCTAATTCCTTTAAATTAGTCCTGACATGACTCACACGCATATCCCGACTTAATTTTCGTAACTGTCGTATTTTTTCCACTCGCAACAATTGTACTAATTTCATAATCAGATATTACTTTATTCGATCAGTAATATTCAACATAATACACATCAAGAAATATTAACCCTTAACTGCTAGTTAATATTTATTTTAATCCGGATTAATTCTTAATTAATTCTCAAATTAAATTCAATTAATCCTATATTTTAAAAATCATAAAAATACGGGGTGTTACATAGTCCCCCCTTACAATGAAATTTCGTGCCGAAATTTAGAAAGGAGTAAAAATAACGATATACATGGTACGAACAACTCTAGATATTTGTTGCGCATCTCATCCTTGCACTCCTAAGTAAACTCCTCAATATTATGATATTCCCACTGTACCCGTACAAGTGGAACTACCTACGACCTCAATCTCCTTTCGCTACGATCTAGGTTAGACCCCAGTCTCTCCTTATACAAACTATCAAGCTGTAAGTAAATCTCCTCCAGCGCGATGTGAGTGTGAGTCAACTCATTCCAGAGATACTATCTCAGCGAAGAAATATGGAACATGTCATGAATACGATGCAAGTGCTTCGGCAACCCAAGTCTCTATGTGCAACTGATCCTATCTTCTCGATAATAGGAAATGGCCCCACGTGCCTCGGTGCCAACTTTCCTTCCTTCCTAAATCTCATTGTCCCCTTCATAGTAGATATTCGTAGTAATTCCTGATCCCTCACATCAACTCTCGAAAGAAACGTTTGGCATTGGCGTAGCTTTTCTGTTTGTCCTGGACTACCCAAATATGACCTCGAATCATCACTATCCTGGCTATAGTGTCCTGAATCAACTCTGGCCCGAGTAACTTCTTATCCCCCACCTCTAGCCAACAAGCAGGAAAATGACAAGGCATACCATAAAATGCCTCGAATGGTATCATGTCAATTATAAACTGATAGGAGTTATTATATGCAAACTCCACTAGTGAAATATATTATTACCAACCTCCACTCAAGTCAAGTATACACACTCGCAGTGTGTCTTACAACATTTGATTCGTCCTCAGAATCTGCATATTTCCTGGCACTAAAATTTTGGATTCTAACACTCAACTCATTAGAATGTATTCAAACTTAACACGTAATAATGTTTTAGTACTTCCACTATACCTATGTCAATCTCACCCTTTTTGGATGAAGGTCCATTTCTTACTACTCTAGGTTAGCTACCAGTCATTTCCACTCTTATACGTTGATATATTTCTTTAAGTCTTGCCCATATAATGGCCCACTGTATTATCGTGAACCCACTGATAATACTTCAAAAAGACGAGCCTACATTTTACCGGCTCTATCATTTATGTTGGAAAATGCCATATTTCCTCGGTGCCTATTTCTCTTGATGCTAAATCTCGTAACTCTCTCTATGGGAGACATTCCTAACCACCCCTGACCACTTATATTAGATACCAAACTTTGTGTACGGTGGTATACTCTCACCACCTTCCTAAATTTGACATAAATGACATCTTAATCACTCCTCGTCTACCCAAGTCAGACTTTTAAACCTTCGATTGGTTATGACGTAATTCTCATCATATTACTCCTCTGCGCAGAGTAGTTTCTGATAACCCCCGAAAATAAAAATGTACATTCTTTATACTTTTTAACACTCTAATCACCCCTTTTTACGTCTACTCTCCAAATTCTGGCGAAACACCTTTCTCTCATGCACATATATTCTCTTTGTCTTATTTTATTCCCATCTCTATATTACTCGTGCATCTATGTTCATTTCATATGTTTTCACATTTTCTCCTCCAAAATGATACTGAAAATTTCAACTAACTAGGGCGCCCATACAACCTATGTCCTGTTCACTTCAACACAAATCAACTAAGTATAATATACTTGCATTTCACATAATATGCTTGGCATGACTATACTACAAGGTTATACTCAACAACCCACTTAGTTATAACTCAATTATTTTCTAGGTTTCCCCGCCAAATCTATTCGCGATGAAAACGTTCTACACTAATTTTCACATCAAGATTTTACTGCTCTATCGGCCTTAAATCAAAATAGAACTATCAACTCTCAATTATATTCATGTATATATATATAATAGTAAAGGTTCTAAACCCATGTACTATATACCAACCTCTCTTGACTTCCAACATTCGCTAAGTTTCATGCGTGGGATGCCTCGCAATGCGAAATCCAAACAAGGAACCCCCTAATACACTACTATCTAACATTGTTGTTAATCGAGATCAGTTAGGTCCTCAGTCCATAATATATACCCCTGAATCCCCATCTGCTGACATAAAAGTCTACTCGTCCACTCTCATGCCACTAAATATTACAAACAACACAGCGCTCTTACTATTACAAGTTCTTAGCGCTATAAAGATAACGAGCTATGTATCTCCGCTCGACAAAGAACATAAAGCACACTGAATTGCATCAGTGAAAATTCCCTACCCACCGAGATCAAATATAACTAGACAACATACTCACCTAAGTATATAATATTTCCATATCCATATATAACATTATAGATATAGCTCTTTATATTTGATCATCACATAACATATAATATATGAAAGTAGGCTCAACCCCCTTTCAGGCTATGCCTCACAAAATAATAAATCTCACCCTAGAATACAAAGCACGATTGTCTTACCACACATCTTATTACCGCTCAAATTCTCAGTATCCAGTCACTACACATGGTTATAAAAAGTCTTACTTTTCTAAATCTCAAAAGTATCAAAAATCAAAACGGAAAATTCTTTTAATGCCTACACCCACTCCCCTGCGAGTGACACGGAAACTATCCTCATTTCCTAACGGTAAATATATATGCATATAATAAGGCTAACATTGCCAACCAACTCACTAAACCCGACTCACCCTCGATTTTTTTTTCGTGTTAACAATCATACCTTGTGACGTACACATGTCATCCGAACTAATTTCGTATTTGCAAGGGTGAAACAAAGACATTACCTCCCTTTGGCATCTATCTCTCATGATCACCGGTTCCCTAAATGTACTCTCGTACCAGAACTAACCCCTAATTTGTTATAATGGTTGTACATCCAGGATCTTATCTTGCAGTTGCCATGCCTCGCTTTAGGTAATTGCTTCTTTTATTATGTCCTACACTTTCTTAAGTGAAGCATTGACCCAAAAATCTATTCTCGATGTAATAACCGCCAGAGAAACATCCATATCCCTGACCCTAGACCTTCTAGCCTCCTTCATCCTTTTATTTAGTCCCAACGGCCCGAAGGAACGAATAAGCTGCGGACCTTGCTGGTCCTACTTGAACCCACCAATCTTGGGTTGGTAACCCCTAACCTAACTCTTTTAGCCCGATTTCGCTCATCGAAAATGACACTCCTCCTGTTGTTGTGCCCCACTAGCACAGTTCCCAATTTTATTGGTCTCACTATCTTGTTGTGAGAAAGTTCAATAAAAGTGACCCTACTCTTTATACATCGGACACCTTTCAGTGATATCCCATTGTCGATGACCCAAGTGGCCACGTTGGGTGTCCTCTTGGACCGTGTAGTCTTGGCCCCAATTGCTACCCCCGCTATCCCTTTGGCTCCACTGGCCCCATGGGACTTATTGATGGCATCTATGGCCCTGATTGAATTCACCTTTACCTCATAGGAATTTAACGAGTCTGGATAATTTTAAATGGGTCCCCCACTGGGTATACCCTTCCGTGGTGCTTTACTAGCACTATTCAGTCCAATATTTCTCTTCGGTGAGATTTTCCCACACTCTTAGCTCTCTTCTCATGGAAGAGTTAGTATAAACTTGTAAATGTACGATCTTGATGACTTCGACACTAGTAATCCCAGTCGGATTTACCATTCACACTTGTGTATTCTTCTCACGGGGATTTTTTAATTCTACGTACCCCCTTCGTTGAGTATGAAGTTCGTTAAGCAAATCAACCTCTCTTTCATGATCAGTTTCTATCTTGCTTACTTGTGATAAGTTTCGAAAGTCCATTCGCATCCCTGTTAGAATAGTAGATGGAAGACCTCACGGTTAAATCTTACCCCAAATTTGTCGTTGAATTTCAAATATACTTCTTTATATGTGGTGACTGGCTCTCATCACTTAATACCGCTCCTATGAGCTAAAAATTTGCACAAAATTAAATTTTGGGTGTTATTTCACTTCACCCTATACAGTTGCCTTTGGATTCTCTGCTTCCATTCGTCCATTACACTTTCTCTTCCCCCCATCTTTATAGATGGCTCTTCAAAATAGTTCTTCTGACTCCTTCACCCTTTTGCCGACGAAGCTGGGCGAGTCTGAAATAGTACTAATGTTAACTATGATGGTATTTGGGGAAGTTGTTGTCCCTGAGTGCTTTTACTTTTATCATTTACCTAGACAATAATTTCGGTGACTTATATTGCGATCACCGTTCCCCTATTACTCCATGGCTTACTGATCCTCTCCTTCTGTAGCCCTTCTAACGTCCTTTTACTGGTTATCCCATATTGTTCGGTGTACCAAGACCACTCGAACTCGTATATGAATTGCATCAATTATTCTTAATAGCAGGAGAACGCAAGTCATATGTGTAGAGGAATACAATAATCATATAATAGGGCAATATATCAAAGAACACTAAAGCTGAAACGTAATAAGCCGCACAGATTCTAAAAGACTCTAGAACCTGATGCTCTGATACCACCTGTAACACCCTGCCCAATTAAATATTGGGTGATCAGTCCTTTATTAAATTTAAAACACAATGTTCAGTTGGTTCATTCTTAGCATCACTGTCGAAAAGATTTAACCATATTAATCACCTAATAAATAATTAAGCTAGTGTCAAAATATTTTCCATTTTAAGTTATATCCAAGAAATTTGTTAATAAATTCCAATTATTAAGACAAAAACCATTTATCGTACGTAGGAATAAAATAGAAACTGCATATTAATCAACTGCTAAAATAAAGATATTGGATATAACATTCCAATTCAAAGTCTTAAACCATAAACCAATATACTTAATCCAACTAAAAACTAAATACGAAAATGAAGGAAGTACACTCTCTCCAATAAAATAACTGAAGATGGCCGACACATGCCCTAAATAAAATGGTTAGAGAGAACTAAATGAAATAAAAATGAAGACATCTAAGCGCGAGGACTTGCAGCTACCACAAATGCTACAACACGTCAAACAGTCTGAGCGTCTAGGACTGATGTCCATGTGGCTGGACACCTGATATAAATAGTACAAGAGAAGGAAATATGCAAGAGACGGGTTAGAGCCTGAGTTGTAAAAATATTTTTGCAAGTACTTAAAATTTTCATTAAAATAAGATTTATGTGCATGTTAGCTTTTCGTACTCTCGTATGAGATTCTCACCTATCAACTATTGTGCAAGCCTAACATACATATAATCCAATGTATTTATCATAATCTCATTTAACTAGATTCTAGACTTACGCCACTAACTATATATCGAAGTAGTATGCCGCATTCCCGAATGCTTGTATTAACTCTTTTAACATTTATTAATTTTTTTAAGGGTTATCACCCTAAATTTAAGTGTTCCCATCTTAAGGTACTTAGGATTTCATCGTCTTAATCATCTACAAATATCACTCGGTAGATAACATCATTAGTGTGTATATATATATATAGGGAAAGGATCAAGTGAGGTCCGAAATTGAGGACCCTGAATGAGGACAATTTTTTTTAAATAGTAAAAAAAATATTTTTGGGCTAATTTTTTTTTATGATTTATAAACATTTCAATAGGACCATAAAAATAATCAGCTCAAAATGAATATTTTTGCTATTTTAAAAAAAAAATCGGTCAAACTTTGTCAGTTTTAAAGTTGTTAAAAACTAACAAAGTTTGACCGATTTTTTTAAAATACTAAAAAAAGTCATTTTGAGCTAATTTTTTTATATGGCCCTACTGAAATGTTTAAAAACTATATAAAAAAATTAGCTCAAAAATATTTTTTTAACTATTTTATCAAAATTGGTCTGCGCCAGCGGTATGCAAACTGGGGTATGCATGAGAACCTCTCTCTCTCTCTCTCTATATATATATATATATATATACACTAATACGGAACCACTAGACTCAGTTGCGGTGCATGCATACTCTACTATCGAGTCCTGGTACATCTCGTACTCAAATAAGGACAATCGGTTCGAAAATCTCCCACGAACCATAAAATGAAACACACATATTAGAGGCGAACATACTCCGAGGCCTTTGGGGCTACGCACATTCCTACGCACCCCAAATTACCGTTCAATAGCATAGTTCTCACAAATGGCAATCCAACCGACGTACTATGTTCTGAGGTGTCAAATCTGAAATCACCCCGAAGGCTCATTAGGATAAGACTGCCCTCTAACATTTCAAAACCTCCCTTTATAGTAAGTAGCTAGGCATGTCAATACACATAATCAAACATACTATAGTTATTCACACCACCCATTAATATAATTTGGTATATACACAACCTGAACGTAGGTACATATATAATATTTATTTATCTAAAAATTTTGGTATACTATAGCTTACGATTTATTCTCTCTATCGCACCTTATGCAACATGATTCAACCATGTGAGCCTTTCCGAGTAGTCTACCCAAGTCCCTCACCATTAATCTCTAGCACTAATTATCATAGAAAATCCCTATCTCGTGAATTAGCTAAGATATATTGTTTAAATCCAAGTCGGGCAAAAATTCTCAGTTCTGAAATTTTGTTAGAAGTGCCCGGATTAACGTTTGAACGCGGTCATTCGAACAAACTTTGAACGAACTGAATTTTCATTCTTAATCTCATTCTTAATCTCGTTCGAACGAGGTTGTTCGAACAACTTCCCAAGGTCGTTCAAACGAGTTCTACTAGTTTCCTCCCTAACCTCCAAAAAGTTCATTTTTCACCATTTTTAAACCTCCAATCCTCTACAGAGTTTACCCAGGCGCTAATAAAACTATACTAATTGGTAACTCATCATATATACTCAATTTATAACATCCTAACATCCTCAAATCATCACAAATCAGTAATAAATTTTGAAATCCCCAATTAGTCTTTAAGAAACCCTAATTATTTAAATTGCATGCACAATCTTCAAACTAAGCTCAGATTCATTCATCATATTACATTAAAATGCCGGGATTACTATTCTACATGCATAAGGATTCAATCTTTGATCAAAATTAGTCCCAACATATGATTTAAATTCTCTAAATCCACCCAATTCAATTCCAAATCATGAGTTTAATATCTATTCTAACATGAACACAATTGTTGCTAAAAGGAAGCAAGTATTAAACAGTTGCCTTGATTATGATGGCATGATCCGCTAATGTAGGTGGTATGGGTGTGTTCCTCGTTCTTTGATCTACACGGTGGTGGTCCTGGTGTTGTAAGGTAATGGTTCTAGGCCTTAGTTCCTTGGGTTTGTTTCTCCCTCACCCTCTGCGGACCTGCCTTGAACTTGTGAATAAAAACTCTAATTGAACTCACGTGGTAGATATATTCTATCTCTAATTTTCGTGCGTTTTAATTACCCAAAAATTGAAATCATCAAAACGCCCTCTTGGGATGTCGGTTTGGCCTAAAATTGTTCCGGGACCCAAACTAAACCCCTGGGTAGACGTTTTTTACTATCCTGATCCTTCTAAACACGTTGGCGCACTACAAATGACTATCCGGAATACTTATAATTAATTTAATTCCTAATTCCTTTAAATTAGTCCTGACATGACTCACACGTGCATCCCGACTTAATTTCCATAATTATCGTATTTTTCTCCACTCGCGATAATTATACTAATTTCATAATCAAATATTACTTTGTTCACTCAGTAATATTCAACATAGTACACATCAATAAATATAAACCCTTAACTCACTTGTTAATATTTATTTTAATCCGGATTAATTCTTAATTAATTCTCAAGTTAAATTCAATTAATCCTCTATTTTAAAAATCATAAAAATACGGGATGTTACAGTGAGACGCTGAGAGTAATACTAGGGTCATCAGAGTGATGCAGCGGAAGGTGTTATCTAGGTGCACGATGATTATTTGGTCAGCGTATTACTCCTCGGAGTGAGTAATTAGAGATGTAAAGTTAGTATCAAGGTCGAACAAAATTGTGTAGTCGGGATGGCCCAAAAATTTGTGGGGACATGGGATATGTAGGCCTAATATTGGAAATGGTTCTGGGTGATGAATTTGAGGATTGGTTGTATTACAGTTCGCTCTTGAGTGAGTATCAATCATTAGAGATGATTGCTAGTAGAGGCACCAGTATGATTTTGGTATTAGCAAAGGTACTCCTAGGACTTGATTCAGCATGATCATCAAGTGAGTGGAGACTTAAGGTCGGCTATGCGATATTGATGGTTATCATGATGGCTAGCATTAAAGAATGTTGTATGTTGAGCTTTGGTGACAACCCGTTTAAGGGCGTGTGATGTGGTCTTAGCTATTGAGGACGTTGATGGTTTAGTCGTGTGGGATTTCTATGACTTAGTATAAAAATCAGTAAACCCGTGAATTTGAAGAATTATTGGATCGATAATTTTGAGGATAAAATTTCCTAAGGAGGGAAGAACATAATACCCATGCCTAATATTTATTATTTTCCCCACATAAATTGTAAGCATATGAAAACCTTGGTACTAGGATCATTATGATTGAGTTTATATCTACATTTGACTGATTTTGGAGTCTTGATGATAATATTGGAAGTTTTGGAGAAAAATGGGAAATTTGGAGGAATTAAGGAATTGGTTGTTCGAACTAGTTCATGGTCATTCTAATAAGAAGCCCAATTCATTCGAAGTGAGGAGCGAATAAGGATGAAAGAAACCCCATAGCATACCTGAACACACTCGTTAAAGTGTCGTTCAAAGGCTAGTTTGAATGAGATGTCATTCGCATTCGAACTAAAGGCCATTATCATTCGAACGAGTGCAGCAAATTTTTTTAAATCGGGTTGCCCTTATGTGTTGTCACAGCTTGCGCCATTTGATTGAAGTGGTGTCGAGCTCTGATGAGCCCAGATTGGGAAAAAATGGGATTTAAGGTTTGGTAATGTTTTATAAGGATTTTTTTGGGTTATTTAAGGGATTATTTGAGTTAGAAGAAGAGAGAGAAGGGGATGGGTCTCCATTTTTAGCATTTCTCCTCCTCTCCCTACCATAAACCACCATGCCACCACCATCCCTCCACCTTGTGTCACAGTATTATATATATATATATATATATATATATATATATATATATATGCTTCCATACTTGAACTCTAGATACCCATTTCCTCCTTGCATTAATTAAGCTACGAATTTGAAGGAGTTGTAGGGGGTTTTGGCAAAAAATGAAGAAGGAACATTCGTGGAGGTTGGAGATGGTTTTGATAGAGCATTCATGGATAGGAATGGAAATGGGGCGGGTTTGGCCAAATCCGACCTCGACCCCGTTTACCCTGCCCCAAACCCGACCCCGTCCAGCCCCCGTTTACCCCACCCCATCCCCGACCCCGCCCTGTTTAAAAACCCCGCGGGGGCCCCGAACCCGCCGTAAACCGGTTCAGAACATTTTTTATGATATTTTTTTTATCTTATTTTATATAATTTTTCAAATGAATTTCATTTTTTTTACTTTTGTAATATATGAAAAATGATCTCTTCAAATATTTTTGAATAAAACAAGTGGGAGCGTGAGAACAATACATATTTTAGAACAAAAAAATGGTTATCGAAAATCTGTAGAACAAAACATAGTCAAATTTGTTTATGAAAAAATCTAATAAAACATTTGTTAGAACAAGTGGGTGAGTGAAAACAAATCAATATTACTTGTTTAATATACAAATTTGTACAAATGTAAGAACAAAATATTTTTACCTCTGTACATTTGTTAGAACAAAGCATTTGTACATTTGTATCTTACCGGAGCAGTAGCTTACATATATCTAACTTCTATTATATTGAATATTGGAGAAACAAATGTAGATAGAGTAGAGAGAAATGTACAAGAGATGTAGCTTACTGGAGGTCGGAGGCCGAAGGGAGCAGAACAGACAGTAGAAAGACGGATGAGTGAGCTTGAGGGAGAAAGAGAAATGATAGTGGCAGGGTAAAAACTGAGAGCATAAGGGAGAAAGAGAAATGGGTAAAAATGAAACCCTAAACATTATTTCTCTTTATATATATAAAAGGGTAAATTTGTAATAATACCCCTAAATGGGGCGGGTTCGGGGTTTTTACATACTAAACCCGACCCCGACGGTTTTTTTTGTTTCAAAGCCGACCCCAAAACCGCCCTGTTTATTTACCCTAAATTCCCCCCATTAGGGACAGGGTCGGATCAGGTCCTCACCAAAACCCGCCCCGTTGCCATCCGTATTCATGGAGCAAGCTTGGTGGAGATAGGCAACCTCTATAAGTCCACCTTAGGAGGTAGGAGATTGCCATCTTGTTAGACATTTAAACCTACCATTGTTGGAGCTCCATTTAGGGTGGTAAACTCTTCTCTTAGTATTAAGACTCTACCTCTATATTAGTAGTCTTGTTGTTAGATTATGAGAGTAGGATGCATATGGATGAAATGATGGATTTCTAGTAAATTTGGTATTTAACATTTTTATGGAATAAAAATGTTACAAAATGTTATTTTGTAGAAAGTAAATTATGAATTAATATTTCAAAGTTGTCTTCATTTTTAAGATTGGGATTTCTATGAAATTGTGTATTTCTAAAAGTTTTATGTTAAATATTTTATGTAATAAAATGTTTGGAACTGATAATTATCTTGCTAAAGATAATTTGGGTGAAAAGTGTTTTAAAGGTTCTTGCAAAAAGGAGGATTTTATAAAATTGGACATTGTAGAAGTTTTGAAGAATAAAAATCTCCTTTGTCTTGAAAAATGTATTTTTCAAATATTATGAAATTTCTAGAATAAATCACATGTTAGATCCATTTGATAGGATTTTTGAACTTAAAGTTCATCTTCTCATGCATATAAACTTATAGTATTTTGAGGATGAACATATAAACAAGTTTAATAAGGTTTATTTTGGTTTAAACATGAAATGAAAGGATGTTAAAATTCAGGACTTAAGGTGTGTAAAATTGGTGTTGAAATGTGATAAAAATGTAAGATTTCAAAACTACAAGTGTTAATAAAGAAAATGGTATTTTCTTATAACGTAGTCTTAGATGTTCAATGATTTCTTGGAATGAATAATAAGTAAATAAAGATGTTTTCATCTTGAGAAAAATATTACCCAAATGTTAAACAGTGTTAATATGTTAAATATACTTAAGAAGTTAGTATGTGTAACTTAATGGTGTTTTGGGAAATAACACTTGTGAAAATGGACGAAAAGACAAGTTTGGAAACAAATGGGTAAAATGGTAATTTTATGTTAAGTGCAATATTTTTACGAAATAAAAATATTGGAAAGGTGTTACACAAAAATGGTCCTATATGAACATGATTTTGGGATAAAAATCACTATTAGAGTAAAAAGGCCAAGAAATGATGATTTTTTTATAAAAAGTGTAACACAAGTTGGGGTGGGACCCCAAGTTTTGACTTTGACCGGGGTAAAAGGAAGGTGGAATACTGTGGACATTTGTAAAATGTTAAAACACATTAAGAAGAACTCAAATGACACCAAGAAAATTAAGGAGGGCCCGAAGATCGGGGTAAAAAATAAAAAATCACGGGCCAAAGTATATGGTGCGCATTACCCACAATGTGGAGCCCGTTAAAGTATTCAGTTATTGGAAGATTCCACGAAAAGATAGTGAAAATGGAACATATCAAGAGATGGGTTGTGTGGTGAATATATGAAAATACAACCTAACTTGAATGAATTAATAAATGTTTTGGTTAAGGATAAAGTGGACAAGTAATAAGGAAATTGATTAATGTCCATAAAGTAAAGGAATTGCAATGTCAATGGATTAAATGGGTAGTTAAGAAACCGAAAGAGGTTTATTAACACAAATGTGTGTTTATAAAAGATTTTCAAATGATCTGTGGAAGAGAAAATCCTAGAATAAGAAATACCCTTACGGCTGAGGTGAGTCAGTGGTCCGATAATCTTCGAGAACCCTCGAACGAAGCTCCCATAGTAACTCGCCAAACTTATGAAACTCTAAACTTTGGTAGGCATTGTGGGTTATCCCAGTCTAAAACTACATAATCTTTACTAGGATCCATAGAAATCTCAGCTGCGGATGTAATATAGCCTAAGAACTGTACCTCTTGAAGCCAAAACCCAGACTTAGAGAACTTTGCATGTAGCTAATGTTCCCATAGTGTCTACAAAACCAACCATAAATGTTATGCAAGCTCTTCTTTCGACCGTGTTCATATCAAAATTCCATCGATAAACATAATGACGAACCGATCCATAAATGGTCGAAATACCCTATTCATCATATCCATGAACACTTATGGTTAGTTGCTCAGCCCAAACGGCATGACCCAGAAAACTCGTATGAATCATATCGCATTAGAAAAGTCATCTTTGGAATGTCCTCCTTCAGAATACGTAACTGGTGATATCCTGAGCTCAAGTCAATCTTGGAAAATAATTATGTGTCCCTTAACTAGTCAAATAAATCATCGACATGCGGCAACGAATACTTGTTCCCGTCGTGACTTTATTAAACTCCTGATAATCTATACATAATCAAAGAGAATTATCTATCTTCTTCACACATAAGACTGAAGATCCCTACAAATACAAACACCTCCGTATGAACCCCTGGCTCAATAACTACTGGATTTGCTCACACAACTGTTTCATCTCTAATGGAGCCATCCGGTATGGTGCCCTCACTTTGGTCACGGTACCTAACATGAAATCTATACAAAAGTTTACATCTCTAGCTGGAGATAACCCTAGCTCCTCCTCAAATACGTTCGTAAACTCCTGAAAAATAGATATTAAATCTAACGATAATGTAACTTACTTAAATCAAGTCGTATGTATATAATACAAGTGTGTTCTTGACCCTCCCTCGATTCTAGGCATAATCACTAAGAATATATCCTATCTAGGAATAGAAAACGTAATTTCCTTCCCGCTACAATCTATGTGCTCGTGGTATTGAGCTAACCAACCCATGCCCAAAATAATGTCATAAGTCAATATCTAATAATAATAAATCGGCAAAAAAATCACAATTAATCGATCTCTACTGTTACACCTTAGCAAATAAGCCATAAAGTAATACCCCTACCCACTGTGGCATCCACATGGGAAAACATATTCTCAGCTATATCTACCAATCCAGACGTATCTATAAATGAATAACTATAAAATGAGTGTGACGCGCTCATGTAAAAAAGAACCCTTGCATAGGTAATATAAATATTGAAAATTCCCTCAATTGCCTAAGGCTGCACTAGTTGGCCTGCCTGATGGACGGTTTAGACCCATTTTTTGTGAAGTTATAGACATCCTGCACTTTAGTAAAATTTGTATATGCTAGTGCTAGTGGCAAGGCCTGATACTGTGGCGGGGCTAGGAAAGCCTATTGTTGGTCCTATTGCTAGTAGCCCTGACCATGTTGGTCACCCTTACGGTAATAATGAAAAGAATGAACCAACTTACCACAACTAAAACACTATCTCTTGAAGATATGATCCTGTTTATGTCCCTATTGTCTCTATCCCTAGAACCTATCATGACGTCTCCGCCCTTAGCCCTGCTGACCTTGTCCCCTCCGGCCCTATTGGTTGTACTGACCCTGGATTATCATCTCCTCTTTTAAATCATTTTAGTGGTTTCTCCCCCTGAATCTGTCCTCACTAGAATTATGAGTATTTTTGTCCCCTAGATGACTCACCTAACTCAATTGCTTTCGTCCCTTAGTCTTTTTCCCTTTCTATTTCTTTGGTTCTCTCTCCCTCTAGAATTCACTAGAGACGTGCCAATGTCTCAATGCAGTTTACACTATTTGTGTGTAAGAAGTGTATGCTAGATTCCCCATCAGTATGTTCCTGATCCCCCATGCCAATCCTCTTACAAATCGATATATCTTCCTCGACTTTGAATCTCTGATCTCTGGGGGGAAGTGCACCAGTCATGTAAATTCTTTCTCATACTCCTCCATTGTGTGTTCGTCTTGCTTCAATCGATAAAACGTATCCCTTAAAGCTTCCTGTTGTGATGGAGGGAAGTATTTTCCCTCAAATTTCTCCCATAATTATGAAATGGTCAACTGAGACTGATCCTTTGTGGTGGAAATAGACTCCCACTACTGTAAAGTGTCTCCTACGAGTTTAAAACTGGCTAGCATCTACCTTTTAATTTCGATAAACTCCAATAGGAGTATATGGCGCTTAATGTCATGCCTTCACTGTAGTGCAATAATGGGGTCGTTGGACCCAGATAAATCTATTGGACGTCTCTTCTCAAAATCCCCAATAACTTTCTCACATAAAGTTGTAGTGGGATGAATAGGCACAGGTGCAGCCACATGTGGTGGCAGTGTTGGTGGTTATTTTTGTTGCATGGCTTAGTCTCAAATATAGTTTGGGTGATGATAATGTCAAGTAATCCTTTGGAATAATACGTGCATGTCCTTATTATGGGGGTGGAGGTTCTTGAGGCTACTGTTGGGTTATTTCAGCCTCTGACTCGGTGCTAGCGGCCTGTCCTGATTGGCATGCTCGTCTGAGTGTGTTCACCATTTGAAATATAGTAAACAAAATGTATAAGTACACATGCAAAAATGAAGTACGAGATCTAAAGTATAAAAAGATGCTACGCGGAAAGCGATGGGTGCACTCATGATCCGTAGGACACTAGAACCTGGAAAGCTCTGATACCAACTGTGACACCCCATAAAATTTAAGTTAGATTGATTAGGTCTAAAGTAAATAAATAGGATTCTATAATAATTTAGTATCATTCTAATCATGATGGTAAATAAAATGAATGCATAAATAAATAACCAAACATCAATGTGGTGAACCACACAATCTCTGATACCAAACCAACAATAGAAATAGAATCCTCACATAACTATAACTGTCTCAGCATAAAATAACAAACCAATGCAATAATAAAAATCCCAACTCGACATAATAGTAAATGGGAAATAGAAGAGTGAGCACATAGGGTCAGTACCTATATACTAGGAGATCGAAAATTGTGAACTCAAGACTGGATCAGGGGTGATGCTTAACTTATGGTTTATGTCCCGAAAAATGTTAATATGATACATTAACATCAAGTTTAATTAGTATACGAATATAACTTATTCTGGACTACCGTAAAACTATGTATTTTCTTCTCATCTTTTCATTGTTGTTAGGTTATTCGAAAGACAAACAATCCTAGATATCACATGCGTTTAATCCCAGACCCAAGCGAACCCCATGATTACATATCATTCATTTAAATTGAATATTCATAAATAATTATTCTATACCTCTCAAGTATATACATATAAATAGAAATGATATATTTATGTATATATACACATATGTACTATCATATCAATTGTTATATAATTAAGAGCCAGAGTACCGAAGCGATCACCATCACATGAACCTGGGTAACCCCGTCTCACTCTTTTTGGAAATCAAAATGACGCCATCGTCTGGTCCAGGTTACTATGCTATCTCTGTCCAGCGGAATACTGAAGCGATCACCATTGTACAACCCAGGCTAAGCCTTCCTCACTCTCTCAGGATATCAAAGTGGCACCGTCGCCCGGACTAGGGTACAATAATATTGTAGTGCTCATTATCATACGACCCAGGGTATAACCTATCTCTGTCAACCGAGATACCGATGCAATGTCATTCAATAGTCCATGAAACGGTCCCGTCTAGGAAGTATTTTATGTACACATAATCAATATATCACATATTATGTAAAATAAAGTTATTCATATTTCAAGAAGGGTATGAATCTTGTTATCTTTTCAAGTAATTTCCCACTTAATATAAAAGTCTTAGATCAGTGTTAAAAATGTCGAAGTCTTGCCATTTCAATTTGAAATTCCCTTTTTACAAAATTAAAAAACAAAATTCCAATTATGATCTGGTTGTGCGCACGACCCTAAAACCTGACTGCTCACATGGCGCCTACGCACGAACCAAAATTGTAGTTGTTCAAACTGGGAAACCACAAAACTCTCAAGAAATCCATCTTTCTTCAGCCTCTAGCCCATGTTATGTCCCATTTGTCCATAACCACCATTAACGTCCTAATGTAAGGTTTTAATATCTCCCATGTACCCTAAATTTTCATACAAACTTTTCGAAACCATATTACATGATATCCTTACAAGTTTTCTAGATTGATAAAAGGATTTAGAAGTACTATTAATAATTAGAATCCTAGGTTTGAATGTCATTCGATAGTCCCAAAACTCTAATTCATTCGTGTCATAATCAATGGGATTTTACCCAAATCATCAAGTATACACAATTTTAATCCTCAATTTGTTACATATAACCCAAATTTATGATCGTTGGAATCAAAATCTATTTACGGATAAAAACCTAATTTTTAAAAGAAATTTTAAACGAAAATTTATTATTGAACTATCAATTAAATGTTCTACATTTAGATTTTGAATCTAATGAATAATCATATTTTAGTGACAAAAGTAATTATATAAATATACTAACTAAATTTGTCTCTAAATTAAGGTGGTGAAATCCAAGCCAATTTCCCCAATTCTTCTTCTACTTCCAAGCCAAGTCTTCTTTTCCAACTTATCTCTTCTCTCTAACGTTGGGATTTTATTTCTAATTTTTTAAAATTAATTAGACTAACCTAATCCCCTTCTTATCTTGTTAACCACAAAATTAGGGTTGGGCCCTTTATTAACCTTGACCCAATAAGCCCAAAACCTTGATCAATTACTCTAAAAGTTACCTTAAGTTATTAACTAACCGATAGGGCTTAAAACTTAAAACCCATCCTTTTAAGGTACAATTGAACATTCTAATTACCCTAGACTTATCTAAACTACCTCATCGTCATTATAATAATTTATTAAATAGTTATTCATTTATTTATGTGTATTACGTTTAATTTAAATAATTATAAATGTACACCGTACACATACGTTATAAAATAGCAACGTCACTAGTCACTACAGATAAATGACATTTCACAATATAAATTAAAATTAAATAAGGCATTGAAATTAAAGGGTAGTAAAGAATTGGGCAAAGAAGTTGTTGTCCACAACCTTGGGTCCAAATCATATGATGATTTGCAGGATGAATGGGTTGAGAGGATCAAGGGAACTCTAGAAGAAGGGATAAAACCTAATCGGGTAAACATGTACTTGCATGCCAAATAAGATAAAAAAAAAAAGACCAACATGTTCTTAAACAAATTGGCTCTAACAGTTGTGAGTTTGAGTTTAATGATCATATACAAGATATAATAAAATAATGTTGATATTATTACCCTAAATATATTATTGTACTACATGAAATGATAAATGGAATAAGGAGTTGTCAATCAGAGGGAATCTCTCATGACATTGACTCAGATGCCATATAGAAAGTACTCAGAAATGAGAAAATTTAGGGAAACAAGTGTGAGATCCAAGAGCCTGATGACCAAATTACTGCACACCGCACGTGTATTGGAAGATCTCACTTGGGTGAGGAGTTACATGTCGAACTAGGTGGAAGAAATGGGGAATGTGAAAGAGGAAGTGTTAGGTATTAAAAAGAGCATGAGTTATGTTAACAATACCATAATACAATCAGCGAATGAAATCAATGGATTGTGCCAAATTTTTAGTCAAACACAAAGTGGATCTCAATTTATGCCTCAAGGTTTCCCCACTAAAATTTATCCTCCAACATTCCCCTCTCATGCACCTATACCTACTGCACCCTCTCTCCAAGCATCGTCATAGTCCCTGGACAGTGAATATGCCTAGGAGTATTATCTAAGCAACTTGTCCAATACCAAGTACATTAGGTAGTGCACGATTGTTTCTATAATTTTCGGAACAAGTGTGATGTAACACCTCATGCTTTTGGATAATTAGATTAAATAAATTAAGAATGTTAATTAAATAAAAACATTACGTCAGTTGGAGTTGGATTAAATTAAAAATATTCGATTCAATTTGTATTTTTGTGATTTGGGGGAATTAAATTAATTTGTAGTATATTTAATTAATAATTTATTAAGTTGGTAATTTGGTTTTAACAAAAGGGTTAAAATAGTCATTTTATAATTTCTTAGGCTACAAGTTTTGGGTTTGAAAAAAAATTAATTTGAGATTTTTTTTCTATTTAATTGAATATTTGGGGATTTTATTTAACTATCGAGCAAAATGCAATTTTTGTAAAAATCATAGGGGCATTTGGCTATTTTTTATTTTTAATAAACTCCAAGAAAAAAATTGGCTTGGGATTACACGATTTAAGTTATTAGGTTTTAACGTTGCGGAAACATATTTGAATTTGGTTTGTTTTAAAGATTAAAAATAAAAAAATATTAACAAGAAGAAGTGGTGCACGCCAAGCTTGGCCTGGTTGACTTTTCTTTTCTTTATTTTTGGTTTGTCCGCTAGATGTATGTTTGAGTTTTGTGTGCGTTTTGGTACGACGTATGTTTATTTTAATTGGGTATGTGTATTAGATCTTTGTAGGAATCTTATAGTATTTGGACATATAATTATTTTTAAAAAGGCATTTTGACTGTAATTTTTATACACACACCTTTTAGAACTCTTCTCATATATCGTGGAATAATCTACAACACCCTTTATTTTTAAGCCAAAACACACATTAAAAAAACTTTCAACCTTAATTTGGGAGGATTTAAGCACTTATTTTCAAGAAGGTCAAATAACAGAACTTGTTTATTTTCGGGAGACGAACATAACCGAGTGCTAAGATTTTTGAAATAATTATTTCTCAGACGAGAATATCACTATTGTTATCCTTAAGTATTATTTGATTTAAATGTTTCCTAAACATTAAATACAAGTGTTTTCTTAATAAGATTATCAACAAAATTAGGAAAAGTGATAACCTAATTACAAATTTATTTTTATTTTTATTAAATTATGAAATTAGTTTTAATACTCAAAATATCGTATTCTTAGATAGTTGTACCTCGTTATTTTGGATTGCTCGAACGAATCACTTGTTAATTAAAATATGAAATTTGATAGTACGTTTTAATGAGTAAAATCATGTAGACCATTTTTATAATGTGGAATGTATCAATTTATTGCTGAAAATTACCAAGACACTTGTTTCAACCAATTTGTAATTTTATTTGTTTAATTATCACTCGTATTGATAAATTGAATTTGGATAACTTGTTGGGTTATTTTTTAGAATGTGTTTAACACATGATGTAAATGGTTTAATGCGTATGGAATTTGATTTGTATAATTACGAAATAAAGAATTGTGACGTTGTTAAGAATGTAACTAATGTAGAAATTATTTATGTTGATAAATTGACATTGTTGGGATGTTAGGATTTATGTAACTAGTTGTACTTTCACCCTTAGATTAATATGTTACTTTCTAGGTATGTGACTAGTGAGTAGGAATCTTAATTTTTGTTAAGGCTTTCTTGGTATGGTACTAGGGAGTGTGCACTTGTACGTTTGTGGTTTTTCGTAGGTATGGGAGTAGGTAGTACGATATTACATTATTTCATCCCAGGCATGAGACAAGGGAATGATTATATTTTACGTATTCTTCCTAGGTGAGGGACAAGGTGATACTTATGGTTTGGTGATCTCTAGGTATGGGAATAGAGATAGATTAAGCTGTGATGTCCGAATTATAGTTTGGGGCCTGTTGTAAAAAAATGAAAACATGATACTAAAAAGACAATTAATACCTAATATTATAAACGACTACGAGAGACGGATTGATTATGCATCACTGTATGTTCGGGTGTGGGTAAGCCATTCTGATGATTGTGGGAACTATGTTGTCTTGACTCCTTTGATGGCTTATATATGTTGGGATCACGAGTATGTGTAGTGTCTAGTGTGAGTCAACCATTATGATGATTATGGAACCTAGGCTAGCTGGTTATAGTGACATGTCTTATGTGGATACATCACGGTATGTGTGGACTAACTAAAATTGGACCAACGGGCCATAGTGATGGATGTGGATTTGATATGTTGAGATGTTAAGCTCACCAAGAATATGTGAAGGGAAAATAGAAAGGTTGACTGGCTGCATCAATAATAAAATTAGTATTGAGAAGGATAATTGAATTTAGAAAGTTAATGGAATGAGATTTAAATAATGTTGAAATAAACACAACTAGACTTGGGTAATGAGTTGGCTTATTTTTTATTTTTTTATAGTTTTACATTACTCGCATTGCTATTATTATTATTGATTCGTTATTTAAAATCCTCTATTGTGATATTTATCTCTTATAATACTTATTATTTGATTCACAGATCCTCTTTAGGAAGAGTAGTTGGTATTCTTATATTGGGCTCTAACCCGTCGTTGTTGACTAATATTTCATATCAGGATGTTGGGTAGCTGTATTGTATTTAAAGTTTAGTGTGCTAGGAGCTATAGATTTACTTAATCGCATTAATTTAGTTTTCTTTCTATCCCTACTATTTATGAGACGGTTATTATGGATTTCACGGGTCACTCTACTCCATAGTTGTTTATGATTTTTTAGTTTGAGAGATTTTTGTAGTGGACTTTATTTCATCTGAGTTTTATTATATTTAGATTTAGGATTTATTATTGGAATTTAGAATTGTGATGGATGTTATTGTGGTGCAGGAATTATATTCATTGGATTATATATATATATATATATATATATCTTGTGGAAAAAGGTTTAATGTCTCATATTTCTATCACATGTTAAGAATGGTATTTAATTTTAACTCTTACCATAATTTGGCATTATGTCCTATTACCCTCAATGAAAAAATAGGTGGGGTGTTACAGTTGGTATCGAAAAATGATCTTAGGTCTTGGGGGGCTTGATTACGTTATAGCTTTCACATTACTAATATTTTAATATGTTTGTGTAACAACCTGCCTAATGGGATACCGGGCGATCACTCCTATATCAAATTAAAACAGGAATCACATATGGATCATTCTTAGCATCTCCGTCGAAAATCCATTGAATTACTAATATCCTATTAGGCGAGCGTTAAAAACTTTTACTTAACTAATCTTTTTAACGATTAGAATAAAACATTCAAAATTTAATGCGTAAATGAAATTAAAAGGAAAATGAAATGAACTAAAATAACCGAACACTCGATTCAAATTATACAACCATATCGAATAACGTGTGAAGAATAAATAAAAACAGTTGGACCATTGGCCCGAATGTTTGTACAATACCTCCTATCTAGAGTACAAGAAAAGAAGCGTCTACCGAGAACCCGCAAGCATCCACAGCTGCTGCAGCAGACGTCTGACTCGAAAGAAGTTTCCATCCAGGCATCCCTGTGTCTGGACACCTATATATATATATATAATATATAGCAAGGAAGGAAAGTAGATAAACGGGTCAGAGCCCGAATTTTGAAAATATTTTGCAAGTTCATAAATTCTTTATTTTTAGAAAAATATTTTTATCTCATATTTAAATTGGTATCGCACTCCCATGAGATACCCCTCACCTCTCTTCTAATAGTGCACACCTAACGCACCCTAACAACATACCCTAGTCAAGCTATCCCTTCCTAACTAGTCTATCACCCAACTACTATCTACCCTAGATAGTCCAAGTGCTAAGGGCTAAACATCCCTCCATTCTCAACACTGCACTAAGTTCCTGCGTGAGGTGTCTCGCAAAGCGAAATCCAAACAAGGAACCCCCCCGATACACTACTACTTGGCAGGTTTAATGGTAGAGATTCATTAGGCCCGTAGCACACACAAATGTAGAAATACATATATATATATATATCAACAATATGCGTTCGGATAATATCAACAGGACTGAGGTTTACGTAATAAACTATATAATACACATCCGGAACTACCTCCCGGACTGAGGTGTATTCTATACTCATATCAAAACCTTCCATTTCCCTTCTCATATCCAGGAAATGTATTTAAAAGACAATTCATTAGCATGAATTGCTTTACCATAACATATATCTTTTTAAAAGCCAATTTTATTAACATAAAAATGCTTTTTCATTATATATCATCCCATTTCCCTTTTTGTACTCAGGAAATGTACCCAAATCCATTTTCATTATCATGAAAATCCTTTGATCATATCATATGCTTCCACATCCCTTCTTCCATCCGGGAGTGTTACCGAAGCCAAACCTTTATCCCATTTCCCTTTTTATACTCAGGAAATGTAAATTAAAGCCAATTCATTATCATGAATTGCTTTAATACATCTAAGACCGCCCCCTCCGGGTTTCCCCACTGGACGCGCCCCTAAATAGCTATCATCTTCCAGTGCCTATCTATACAAGACAACCTGGGAACCTACCAATGTCGGGAAGCCGCCATATTGCCTGCGGGAAAGTCAAGACCACACCCAGAATCCCCTAACCATCGCAGTAAACAAATAAACGCCCATATGGCCTAGGGATTATATCCAACCTGCTCAATAGCCAGGAAGGCTTCACCACAACGCGCGCAACTTCCTTTATGATAGCAATTTAGGGAGGTGTGTATAATCCATATTTTATCAATTCTGAAAATCATTTGTCATTCCATTTTGAAAATATTCATTTTTATACTTTCAAAATCATTTCCATCATATCATATATATATACTTTAGTCACATAGTATATACATATATCTTATATTCCTCCTAGAATATATAATCGGCCATAATGGCCTCTATCATCTAGCGATGACCATAATCCCAAAGATTCCCTCCAGGAATCACAATCATGCATTCATATAAGCATGATACTAAACCCAAATATTTCTTACTACGACAAATAATAATTACCTTAATCATCTCTTAAGGATTTATTGGCTATCTCCAACTATACTAATTCACTCTAAGTGAATATATATATATATATATATATATATATATATATATATATTCCCAAATCCACAAGTCCCTTAGAACATAACCTTCTAATATACTTTAACTTAGAAGGCTCTTAAACTTAAATCTCAAAGAGGAGAAGTAATAATAATCTCCCAAAATCTTGGGCTGAAAACAGGGCACCGGTCAATCGATCCTGGACCCCCGATCGACAGCGGGTTGTAAATAAGCCTACGAAACAAAGCAGTAGGCCCTTTCTTCTAACGCGGTCGACTGGCCTTAGGGGCGCGGTCGACCGGTCACACCAGGTCCTCAAAACTTTAATTCCTCAAATCCTTAATCCAACAACCCAAATTCATTTTCGGGGTTTCTAAACTACCCAAAAATTCATCCAAAATATCTACACGACTAATCCTAGCTTGTATTTTTCCAATTCCCGATTTGATTTCCGAGTTGATGATTTCAACCCGGAGCTGCCATCTTGTAAAAATCATATCAAATCGAGGAAAAATCAGAAAAATACGCAGTCAGTGCCCACGCAACCGTATCAAAAATATCTACAACTTTCTTGTTTTGGCCGAGAACTAAATCATTTTTCTTCCTGGCCGAAAATGACCCCAAAGTCTACGGGTTCACTATTCATTGTCTTCCCCAAACTCCATTTTTCCCCATTTTTGTTGTTTCTAACCTCATCCAACAACTCAACAAACATCTAATCTATGTTTTACAAGTAACACATCAATTATTTTGGGGTATTAAACCATTTCCCTTAGTTTTAAACCCTAAAACCCTAAAAATCCCAACTTATCATTTAAATCCATTTCAATCTATTTCTTCACTTCATTTACATGGTTTTATCACTAAAAATCATTAAGAGTTTACATTACATCAATATGTAAACTCATATCTAAGTTTTCCCAATTTTATTTTAGGGTTCTACCAACTATGATATGAAATAAATGCATAATTGAAATAAAGCAAGTAAACACTTGCCTGGAGGATGAAATTCGACGACCACGAGCCGAATCCTGTGGAGTTTGGCCGGAGTTTCCATTTCTCCTCCTCTTTCTTATTCCTCTCTCTCTTCTCCCTCTTTCTTTCCTTCTCTTATCTTTTCTTTCCCTTTTCTCTCTCTTTAAATAAGAAGAAAAGGGGTTATACCCCTAAAAACCCAAAAACGACTCGTTTACCCAATTACGAGTTACTTTTACCTCTAAAATTACCCGAAACTCAATTTCGAAAATTGGACACTCTTATCCAACTATCTAGGCCATTACGAGAATCATGGCGCGGTCGAAATTTCCATCCGAGGTACTTGACCGCAAATCACTATTCCAACCCAAAATCAATAAATGCGGGTTTTCTAATTAAAAATCTTACCTCATGTCACTTTAATCAACGATGACATATAATTAAAGTATTTCGACTTATATAGTCCCAAAAATCATCACAACATCCTTCGAAAATCATTTAATCCTCGAAAATCCCAAAAATTACTATTTAGGAAAATTTCCCAAATTCCAATTTATACTTAATTATGGAATTTAATCGTCCCCAAAAGGGCGGGTTGTTACATACTCCCCCCCTTACAACGGAATTTCGTCCTCGAAATTCAGATACAACCTACATCAACAAACTAGGATCGCTCCAAATCATAATACCTCAAAGGTAAACGACACTAACCCAATGGTTCCCAACTATATACCATACGATTACCACGATCGTAAAGTGACTCTAATATCGTCACATTGTACCCATCATTACTAGTGCCTAACGGCATAAACTTCAAATTTATATACTACGCCCATTCTATTTCAGGCGGTATATAAACTAACTCACTAAGGTGCCCATACACCTTTCTAAACTGTGCACATCTGCACAACTATAATGAACGTCAAACACGTAACACTCTCTCCCAATAAGGGTCTCCTTTCCTCGGTGTAAAACTCATTTATGGGTCCTCCCAACCCGCGAAATTCAATTCTCCTAACCTAGGCGCCACTAACTCTACTAAACTTATATCCTAAATAATACTACGGTCTATGCGATATCCTACCTACGCGAAACGAATATAATCCTAAGTATGTCCCTAGTGCCCAAGGCCTTTCTCAACTCCCGATAATTGCTTGGTTTCGTGCGTGGGACGTCTCGCCGAAGCGAAATCCAAACAAGGAACCTTCTCGTTACACTACTCCCTCGCGTAGTCGGTCATCGAGATATAGCGACCTAAGGCACACCTGCGGGACGTCCTAAATCCTTCCTACGCTAAACTACGAATGTATTTCTACTATCTTATCCTTCCGCCCATACGGAAGGAAATCTAACTAATCAAAGTGCCCACTTTTTGTAGAAAGTGTCACGAACATAATACCCGAAACATAATTCATCAAAGTTTGCCTTTTCATTAAGTCCTGACTGTTATCCTTAAATCAATTTCTCTAAGTCCAACCTCACCCACCCACTTGTGGCGAGGGGACCACCTTAGTGCTTTTCCATAGCACAATATTTCCATAAGTATATCTACATCATGTGGCTTATAGCCTATAGTGGTTCATCCAAACTATAAGACCTTTCCACAAAATCAATATCCTTGCATTTTATAACAGCTCTCCACACGCGACGTTGTTAAGAGTCATGTGTGGAGTGTCTCGCAAAGTGAAATCCAAACAAGGAACCCCTACACACGTTAACACTTGACTTCGTCGGTCACAGAGTCCCGTTATTTCCGACATGCAACCGGGATAATCCATATCCCCTAATCCAACAAAAAGGTGGTCTGAACTCCTATCTCTAACTAAGAGTCATACCACCCTGCGCTCGCACTATTTTTAAGTCCTTGCGCAAACAATAATGAGCTTTATCTTTAGCTCAACAATAATCCTGCGGCCTTAAATCATATATATAAGGTCGCCATATACCCAATTCATGATAATGAAACCTTTACTCATCGAAGTTCCATCTACCCATAATAAATTAGGTGAACTCAACCTATAACTAGGTGAGACACCACAACAAAAACCCGTTCCCTCCAGGAACCATGGACACGATAGACTTGCCATTCTTAGCCTGCTATCGCTCCGAAAATACCAATACATATATACTCATCATATCACCATACTCGTATAGACATATAAAACGAGTATCACAACCCAAATATATATATTTATATACAATATATCGACACCCGCCTCTATGGAGAATGAAGAAAAATAAAATTCCGCTATCGTGGAAAACACGTAGACATAAATTTTAATGTTATCGAGGCCGCCGCAAAACTGAAAATACACACACGAGTCTAGGGCTAACAAACACCGCGACTTTATCTAGTCACACCAAATATACCTCCTCGATTGAGGTAAAACTCATAACAACATCTTCGCCTTTATCCACTGTCGGCCTCTGACCGACCCTTATGTGAATAATCCAAAACAACATTCTTCTCATTCATGCTGAATCATGGGGACTCACGGTTAAAACTATCCGTAAGATCCCTTTCGAACCCTCAACTTTAATGAAGAATTCAACTTTAGTACCACTCTCTACCTCAATGGTACTGCGGTACTCATAACTACTATTATTTAGTAATCGCCACCAAAATCCTTAGCAATTGCCACAAGGAGAGTGACCTCTACTAAGGCCCTCGTCCCCAACTTTCTACCAGCTACCCCAGCTAAGCCTCACCTCCTGCTACCATCCAAGCTCCGCATACGATTCTCAAACGAGCGCGCAAACGATTTCTATAATCTTCTAACATGGCAGGAGAACGAAATCTCACAAGAGAAATCAACAATCCTAATCCTAAGGCTCTATAACAAATCGAGAGCAACGCTGAAAGCGTAGTAGTCCGCACAGATTCCTAAGGACACTAGAACCTGATGCTCTGATACCATCTGTACCAACCCGCCTAATGGGATACCGGGCGATCACTCCTATATCAAATTAAAACAGGAGTCACATATGGATCATTCTTAGCATCACCGTCAAAAATCCATTTAATTACTAATATCCTAATAGGCGAGCGTTAAAAACTTTTACTTAACTACTCTTTTTAACGATTAGAAACATTCACAATTTAATGCGTAAATGAAACTAAAAGGAAAATGAAATGAACTAAAATAACCGAACACTCGGTTCAAATTATACAACCATATCGAATAACGTGTGAAGAATAAATAAAAACAGTTGGACCATTGGCCCGAATGTTTGTACAATACCTCCTATCTAGAGTACAAGAAAAGAAGCGTCTACCGAGAACCCGCAAGCATCCACAGCTGCTGCAGCAGACGTCTGACTCGAAAGAAGTTTCCATCCAGGCGTCCCTGTGTCTGGACACCTATATATATATATATATATAATATATAGCAAGGAAGGAAAGTAGATAAACGGGTTAGAGTCCGAATTTTGAAAATATTTTGCAAGTGCATAAATGCTTTATTTTTAGAAAAATATTTTTATCTCATATTTAAATTGGTATCGCACTCCCATGAGATACTCCTCACCTCTCTTCTAATAGTGCACACCTAACGCACCCTAACAACATACCCTAGTCAAGCTATCCCTGCCTAACTAGTGTATCACCCAACTACTATCTACCCCATATAGTCCAAGTGCTAAGGGCTAAACTTCCCTCCATTCTCAACACTGCACTAAGTTCGTGTGTGGGGTGTCTCGCAAAGCGAAATCCAAACAAGGAACCCCCCCGATACACTACTACTTGGCAGGATTAATGGTAGAGATCCATTAGGCCCGTAGCGCACACAAATGTATAAATATATATATATATATATACATCAACAATATGCGTTCGGATAATATCAACAGGACTGAGGTTTACGTAATAAACTATATAATACACATCCGGATCTACCTCCCGGACTGAGGTGTATTCTATACTCATATCAAAACCTTCCATTTCCCTTCTCATATCCAGGAAATGTATTTAAAAGACAATTCATTAGCATGAATTGCTTTACCATAACATATATCTTTTTAAAAGCCAATTTTATTAACATAAAAATGCTTTTTCATTATATATCATCCCATTTCCCTTTTTGTACTCAGGAAATGTACCCAAAGCCATTTTCATTATCATGAAAATGCTTTGATCATATCATATGTTTCCACATCCCTTCTTCCATCCGGGAGTGTTACCGAAGCCAAACCTTTATCCCATTTCCCTTTTTATACTCAGGAAATGTAAATTAAAGCCAATCCATTATCATGAATTTCTTTAATACATCTAAGACCGCCCCCTCCGTATTTTTCCACTGGTCGCGCCCCTAAATGGCTATCATCTTCCAGGGCCTATCTATACAAGACAACCTGGGAACCTACCAACGTCGGGAATCGGCCATATTGCCTGCGGGAAAGTCAGGACCACACCCAGAATCCCCTAACCAGCGCAGTAAACAAATAAATGCCCATATGGCCTAGGGACTATATCCAACCTGCTCAATAGCCAGGAAGGCTTCACCACAACGTGCGCAACTTCCCTTATGATAGCGATTTAGGGAGGTGTGTATAATCCATTTTTTATCAATTTTGAAAATCATTTGTCATTCCATTTTGAAAATATTCATTTTTATACTTTCAAAATCATTTCCATCATATCATATATATATACTTTAGTCACATAGTATATACATATATCTTATATTCCTCCTAGAATATATAATCGGCCATAATGGCCTCTATCATCTAGTGATGACCATAATTCCAAAGATTCCCTCCAGGAATCACAATCATGCATTCATATAAGCATGATACTAATCCCAAATATTTCTTACTAAGATAAATAATAATTACCTTAATCATCTCTTAAGGATTTATTAGCTATCTCCAACTATACTAATTCACTCTAAGTGAATATACATATATATATATATATATATATATATATATATATATATATATATATATATATATATATATATATATATATATATATATATTCTCAAATCCACAAGTCCCTTAGGACATAACCCTCTAATGTACTTTAACTTAGAAGGCGCTTAAACTTAAATCTCAAAGAGGAGAAGTAATAATAATCTCCCAAAATCTTGGGCTGAAAACAGGGCACCGGTCAACCGATCGTGGACTCCCGGTCGACCGCGGGTTATAAATAAGCCTACGAAACAAAGCAGTAGGCCCTTTCTTCTGACGCGGTCGACCGGCCTTAGGGGCGCGGTCGACCGGTCACACTAGGTCCTCAAAACTTTAATTCCTCAAATCCTTAATCCAACAACCCAAATTCATTTTCGGGGTTTCTAAACTACCCTTAAAATCATCCAAAACATCTACACGACTAATCCTAGTTTGTATTTTTCCAATTCCGGATTTGATTTCCGCGTTGATGATTTCAACCCGGAGCTGCCATCTTGTAAAAATCATATCAAATCGAGGAAAAATCAGAAAAATATGCGGTTGGTGCCCACGCGACCGTATCAAAAAGATCTACAATATTTGTGTTTTGGCCGAGAACTAAATCATTATTCTTCCTGGCCGAAAATGACCCCAAAGGCTACGGGTTCACTATTCATTGTCTTCCCCAAACTCCATTTTTCCCCATTTTTATTGTTTCTAACCTCATCCAACAACTCAACAAACATCTAATATATGTTTTACAACTAACACATCAATTATTTGGGGGTATTAAACCATTTCCCTTAGTTTTAAACCCTAAACCCCTAAAAACCCCAACTTATCATTTAAACCCATTTCAATCCATTTCTTCACTTCATTTACATGGTTTTATCACTAAAAATCATTAAGAGTTTACATTACATCAATATGTAAACTCATATCTAAGTTTTCCCAATTTTATTTTAGGGTTCTACCAACTATGATATGAAATAAATGCATAATTGAAATAAAGCAAGTAAACACTTGCCTGGAGGATGAAATCCGACGACCACGAGCCGAATCCCGCGGAGTTTGGCCGGAGTTTCCATTTCTCCTCCTCTTTATTCTTCCTCTCTCTCTTCTCCCTCTTTCTTTCCTTCTCTTCTCTTTTCTTTCCCTTTTCTCTCTCTTTAAATAAGAAGAAAAGGGGTTATACCCCTAAAAACCCAAAAACGACTCGTTTACCCAATTACGAGTTACTTTTACCTCTAAAATTACCCGAAACTCAATTTCGACAATCGAACACTCTTAACCGACTATCTCGGCCATTCCGAGAATCATAGAGCGGTCGAAATTTCCATCCGAGGTACTTGACCGCAAATCACTATTCCATTCCAAAATAAATAAATGCGGGTTTTCCAATTAAAAATCTTACCTCATGTCACTTTACTCAACGGCGACATATAATTAAAATATTTCGACCTATATAGTCCCAAAAATCATCACAACATCCTTCGAAAATCATTTAATCCTCGAAAATCCCAAAAATTACTATTTAGGAAAATTCCCCAAATTTCAATTTATACTTAATTATGGAATTTAATCGTCCCCAAAAGGGAGGGTTGTTACAGTTTGTTGATTCGTATTCTCTAGCCTTAGGGTCTTAGACACGTGTTAGTCTTGTCTTGGTGGAGAGAGGGTTTTCGTGTTAGAGCCATTTTGGGATTTGAGGTTAGAGGTAGTGACCCTGAATTAAGTAACTATAAATGTTGATATTAGAGATGATATTTAATGTTAAACCATTTGAGGACTTAGCGTATGCGGTTACTTTTGAGGAAAAAGCTAGGCGTGGTTAGCGGGGTAGTTTCATCTTTAATGTTTTAATTATGCCTTATTTATATACTTGTGGTACATATAGATAGAGATTAATTGCATGTTATATAATTGGGATTGGGTGCGTGGACGCCCAGTTGTGACATATTATGGGTACGTGTATATGATCCTTTTTTACATGTGCGGATTTACGTTATGATGTTTATGCTTTCTCGAATTTCGACAATGAAATTCATGTGCTAGGGGGAAGACAGTAATATTTCGTGTTTTTCGATATTCAGATTAAATAAATTAAGTGTGTTAATTAATTAAATAGATTACGTAAGTTGGAATTGGTTTAAATTAAAAGTATTCGATTTAATTTTAATTTGGTGATTTTTGCGAAATTAAATGAATTTGCATTGCATTTAATTAATAATTTATTAAGTTGGTAATTTGTTTTTAACGTAAGGGTTAAAATAGTCATCTTATAATTTCTTGGACTCAAAGTTTGATGTTTTAAAAAAATTGAATTGGGGATTTTTTGGCTACTTAATTTAATATGTTGGGCTTTAATTTAATTATCGAGTAAAATGGATTTTTTTTGTAAAAATCATAGGGGCATTTGAGTATTTTTGTTTTATCTTAGACTTCAAGAAAAAATTTGTTTGGGATTAAATGATTAAAGTTATTAGGTTTTTAAGTGTTGAAAAACTATTTGAATTTGGTTTGTTTTAAAAATTAAAAAAATAAATAAACAAGAAAAAGTAGCGCATATGAGCTTGCCAAGCTTGGCCTTGTTAACTTTTATTTTCTTTCTTTTTGGTTTGGCTGCTTGATGTGTGTGAGTTTTGTGTGGGATTGGGTAAAATGCGTGTTTTTTAATTGGATGTGTATATTTGATCTTTTAGGAGTCTTTTAGGATTTGGACTTATAATTATTTTAAAATGGTTTTTTTAATCTTACTTTTATATGCATGCCTTTTACAACTCTTCTCCTCATATACCAGGGGATAATCTGCAACACCCCTTATGTTTAACCTTAAACCCGAATTAAATAAAACTTCAATCTTAATTTGGGAGGCTTAGAGCACATATTTTCAAGAAGGTCAAAGAATGGAACTTTCTTATAGTCACAAGACGAATGCGACCGAGTGCTTAGATTTTCAAAATAATTATTTTCACACAAGAATGTCACTATTACTCTCCTTAAGTATTATTAGATTTAAATGTTTCCAAAACATTAAATACACATGTTTTATTAATACAATTAGAAACTTAATTATGGAAAGTGATAACCTAATTATGAATCTATTTTTATTAAATTCTGAATTCGATTTTAATATTCAAAATACAACATGCTTTAATTGTTGTATCGTGTTATGTTGGATTGTTTCAATTAATCGAATGTTAATTAAAATTTGAAATTAAACAATATGTTTTAATCCATAAAATCACGTGACGATATATATGATGTAGAATGTATTAATTTATTGTTGAAAATTGTCAATACGCTTGTTTCAGTCGGTATGTAATTTTGTTTGGTTCATTATCACTAATCAATTAAATTTAGGCAACTTGCTAAGTTATATTTTAGAACTTGTTTAACACGTGATGTAAAGGCTTAATGTGTATGGAATCGAATTGTGTAATTATGAAATAAAATTGTAACGTTGGATTAAAAATATAATTAATGTACAAATTATTCGTGTTAATAAATTAACACCATTGGGACATCAATATTTACGTAAGTAGTTATACTTTCACCCTTGGATTAGTATCTTACTTTTTAGGGATGGGACTAGCAAGTAGGCATGTTAATTGTTATTGAGTCTTTCTAGGTATGGAACTGAGGAGTGTGCACTTAGGGTATTTCATAGGTATGGAACTAGGTAGCACGTAGTTATATTAGTTCATCCTAGTCATAAGACTAGGCGATTTATATGTTTTAGGTATTCTTCCTAGGTGAGTGACTAGGTTATACTTATGGTTTGGTGATCTCTTGGTATGGGAATAAGGATGAATTTAGTAGTGATGCCTAGATTATAGGCAGAGTCTAGTTGTAAAAAAAATGTGATAACAAAATGATAATTAACATCTAATATTATAAACAAATTTTAGAGACATATTAATTGTGCGTCACTATATGTGAGGGTGTAGGTGGGTCGAACATTATGATGATTGATATATCTTTAATGTATTGAATAATTTTATGGTTTGTAAGTGTAGGCACCACGAGTATATGCAGTGTCTAGTGTGGTTCAGTCATTACAATGATGGCAGAACGTAGGCTAAATGGTTATAACGATGTGTCGTCGTTGGGACATCAGAGTATGTGAAGGCTAAATAAAATTAAGTCGATGAGCTATAGTGATGGATGTGAATTTGATGTGTTGAGATGTTAGGAAAATTGTAGGTTCCTTATTTTTCAAATCAGACTTTGCTTTAAGGATAATGAAATACTTTCTCTTTTTGTGAAAAACTCTTTTTCAAATTTTATGTGCACCAAATTGTGAAACAATTTTACCTTAACCAAATTTTGTCTTGATTAATCCTAAACACGCATCTAGTGATTAAAGAAAATAAAGTAAGGAAAAGAATTCTCACAATGCCGGATGTACGAGGAAACCACTAAGGAAAAAAAATCTCGGATGGCCCAAGCCAGACAATCACTATGAATATGGATTTATAAGGAACAGAGACAAGTCTTACTCAATGACTCGATCCCCCATGAGACTTGATGCTCTTATGATCTTCGACCACTCCTCTTACAGTTCCCACGTAAATCCTTTCGCGATACCTGTCCACAACAGTTGCCTCCACGAATGCCTCGGTGTGCACCGATATGGCTTGTAATGTCTCCGATGTTGAACACGAACTCCTTCGCTTCTTCAGTGTAAAACCCAATGTTCAAATGTAGAACAAACTCTTATTGGTGAAACCAAATATCACAATAGAATATATTAATGAAAACTTGTTTCTTTGAAACTGTAAGGATGCATTTGTCTTTAGAAAACCTTAGAAAACATGTGCATAAAACATACTGATTCGTAAACAGTTTTTCAAAATGTACACTCACGAAATTCTGATGGGATACATTCCTTAAATAATTTCCTTAAGTCGGTGGCTCGCTCAAGCGACTTTGGCCTGTCGCTCGAACGAGATGGACATCTCACTTGAACGACTATTTAGCTTGTTTGAACGATGCACGAATTAGAGTCCTAATAAAACACTGCTCTAATCCGTCCTTATGAGAATAAAAAAAAGTGTAAACCATTTCAAACACTTTACAAACATT
Organism: Sambucus nigra; assembly: GCA_949130495.1. NCBI lineage: Eukaryota > Viridiplantae > Streptophyta > Magnoliopsida > Dipsacales > Adoxaceae > Sambucus > Sambucus nigra. The sequence goes on along the minus strand of OX422207.1, from coordinate 333,524,808 downwards.
TCTTTAATAAAATAACATCCTTAAACATTTTAAAATAAATTTTGAGTCATATTAAAATTATGTATTAATACCTGAGTGATCTCGAAATGAATTAAACTTGAAGATGAAATATGGACCATAAACCAACATGATAAATCCTTAAAGCTTTATCGCAACGTCTTCAATAAACTTCAATACGTCATAGTCTGTGTGGGGTCGTGATAATAAAAATAAGACCAATGACTCAAATGTGTTTTGTTCCGGGAATAAGTCAAATAATCATTCAAAGGGCTCAATTGGAAATTTTGTCCTTACAAATATGCCTAAATCCCATCCCATAAACCTGAAATCAAAAATTACATTATAAGACTAGTAAATGATGGTCCGACAAGCATAAACTATCTGAATGTGATATAGACTTGAAATCTCAAAACTCATAAGCATACCTACACACATGAAATAGACCAATACCCCAGTGAAGTATGAAGGAACAAATTATATAAACCATTATGTAGAATTAACTGAAAATCATTTGTTATGTGAGCAAAACATGATATCAATATGTAAACAACATTTAAATTAGTATACCAATTTGTGTAAACCAATCAATATAATCATGGAAGAATATGATCACAAATATGATACCAAAAAGTAATGCAACAAATGTATCTTCTCATCAAACAAACTCTCTCCTACATCACATATATCTTTCCCCCTTTTTGTGTCGAATAGACAATCTGGTGAAAAGATAAACATATCTAGCATACAACAGATTTCAATGAAGTCTAATTAGATAATTAATGAAACAACCAACTAATAATGATCAACAATATCAAAACCGTAGCTAGGAATTAGAAATCACATAATAAGAATCAACAATCTATGCAGGTGTGAACATAATGAAGTAAAAATATGATCTATGATAATCTGCATATAACATACTGTCTAGAAGAAACCCAACAGTACCAAAAAATATGTCAACCAAGAACAGGGTATTGAAACAAAAGGAAAAAAATTCCAGCATGTCGCTTAAACGACTTCGCGTGACCTTTGTTTCTCGCTCGAACGAGAAATTCAAACTCTCACATCCAGTTTTAAAAATTAAACAGTGTCACCGAGCGAAATTTTTTTGTGAAAAAACTAACTGGAAGTGGCAAAAAATAGCAAAAAGTAGCGAAAATAATAAAAACAATATGAGTTACATGCTAACATAGTACCAATGTGCTCAAACATGATCATGGAATGTATGGGAGATAACTACATCAAATGAATCACAATTCTAATATATCGAAACGATCAAGAAGCTCTAATTGATAACAATAAATCATCAAAATTTATCTTTGCCATATGTGACATTAAAAAGTGTGATCTTAATGAACTAAACAAACATCATGCACATAAATCTGAAATTTTGATGATTTTACAAACAATAGCATCATGATATGATTTTTCAATGTTAGGATTCATGGTGCAAACCCGTTTAAATTATCCATCCAAACACCCTAAAATATATATCATATTTTGTTTTGGAGTGAACATAAACTAATTGGCCCATTTTGCCATACGATTATTTCTATTGTCTTTAATTTTCTCAGGATCTTTTAAATGGTGTCTTCACGATGAGTCAATATTACACTCTCGCAGCCCTTTCCCATGAACACTCATCATTTTTTCAATTATAATCCTCACGGTAAACGGTTCTTATACGCACACCTCCTCCTTAATTCTACTTACGTATAGATGACAAAATTAAGATAAGAACGTTTCACCAAACTCAAATATATAAGAGTAGTCAAGCATCCATATAAACTCGAGCATGTGTGCAATTATGGCATATAAACAACGTAGAATCAAAATATATATCAACTTCAAAATAACCCCATTATACAATGGTTAAGATCATTCTCAGCATCAATAATTATGAACAAATGTCCTAGCCACGTGGATACTGGAAGTAAAGGGGTCCAAGCACACCACTATGCCACATCAAACATGTAAACTCACAACATAAAAAACAAATCGAAAATATTTTCGTGTTTTTCTAAAAATATTTTAAAACCTAAAATCTTTTAATATTTTTTGAAATAAGACTCAATAAATGAAAAAATCTAATAAAAAATTACACATATGTCGTAACACTAGCAAGATATAAATCATGAAGCAAAGACTACCGTATGACAAATATAATAACACAATGATCCATTAGACCTAGCATGTGAAGAATCAAGTGCAACCAAATGAGAACCATGAAGTTTTAGTCCTAAATCCTCTAAGTCTGATTTCCTAACCCAAGTAGGTGTGACATGATGCATGGGTATTTTGGGAACCGACACGACTTTATTCATAAACTTACTAGGAGCATTCCTAAGGTCATAGCAAAAACGTCTAAGGTGACCTTTCCTACCGCAATGTGTGCAAGTGTAAATACGGGGGGAATGATTACCAAAATGTCAAACTCTCCTCACGTTCCCAGTGGGATCTCTCACATGATTGGTATTGGCTTTAGGAATGGGAACAACTCTATCATCGTAGACTATACCAAACCTATCACTCTTGACTTGGACGGTGCTTAACATCCTATCCAACTTTTATGACCTAGATTACAAGTCAAACTTAACCTTACTCGAGTCTTTCAACTTCTCCTCCAAATCACAAATCCTAAACTCAAGCACATGCCTAGACTTCTCAAACTCTAGCACCTCTTTTTTCAAAGCCTCCATCAAACCATGAAGGCTATATATCTCTTTCTCAACGTACTCTAGCTTCTCCCTAAGCTTCTTCTATCGTCCCCTAAGATCCTCTATCAAAACATCATTATTTTCTATAGCACACTCATTCAACCTATCTTGCAATTTAGAGTTTTCCTTTTTCACTTTCACCATCTCGCCATACTGCTCATTAAATGCAACTTTCAACTCTTTCACATCAACCTCCTCTTCCTCACTCACTTGTCCCTCACTTACTTGGAATTCAATGTCCTCAAAAGTTTCATGCATATGAGAATCTTCATGGGAAGATTTATCATCGTTTCCCACATGATATGCCAAGAAAGCAACAAACTTACTCTCATTGAGGGAACTCTCTCCCTCTTTCGGATCACTATCACTTAAGGAGGCACTATAATCTACCGATTTCTTGACCTATTTCTTAAGTCTAGTGGGACACTCGGTAACTTTATAACCATACCCCTCACACCCAAAACACCTATATGAGTCAACCCTATTAAATTTCTCACTCTTATCTTTAGGGGTGGAATATACCTTATTGTTCTTGAATTTCTCAAACTTTTTGGCATCTTTAGATTGTTTTTAAAATTTAAGAAACTTTTCGAAATTCTTTGCCAATAAGGTGACATCCTCAAAATCGGAATCGAAATCACCATCCAAAACTTTAATCTCCTCCTTCAGGGCTTTTGAAGAAATGCTCTTTTCTTTCTTTGGCACTTGCTTGGAGGTAAACATATCGAGTTCATATGTTTTTAGGTCCCCTATAATCTCTTCAAGTTTCGATGACTCAAGCATACCTAGGGAATTTAAGAAGATTACTTTTGCATCAAACCTACTCAGAAAAGATCTAAAAAAATTCTTTATCACACGGTTATCGGGAATCTTCTCTCCTATGTTAAATGACGCATTGACAATAGTGGATAACCTGGTGTAGAACTCATCAAATGACTCAATCTTTAACATCTTAATCGTCTCAAACTATGTAGTGAGGTTTTGTAACTTAGACGCCCTAACCAGGCTAGTGCCCTTGTGAGTAAGTGCAAGTGTATCCCAAGCCTCTTTTGATTTTCACAAGTCATGATTCTATTATACTCTTCCGGTGTGACATATGAGGGAATTACGTGCAGACATTTAGAGTTATAAAGTGCAAGCCTATGCTCAACCTCGGTCCATGACTCAACGGGTTTCAAACTAGTGACCTCACCCTCTCATGTGAGTGGTGGTGACTAACCCCTTTCAACCGCTAACCAAACACGCTCATCAATGGATTTTAAATCACTTCTCATTCTCATCTTCCAATAAGCATAATTTGTGCAATAAAAAATAGGAGTACGGAAACTTTAAAAACCACCAAAATTCATCATGAACAACAAAAAGGGATCAACACAATAAAACTATGTTTCTAGATGTGATACCAATTTGTACGCCCCTTATTTTTCAAATCAGACTTTGCTTTAAGGATGATGAAACACTTTCTCTTTTTATGAAAAATTCTTTTTCAAATTTTATGTGCACCAAATTATGAAGCAATTTTAACTTAACAAAATTTTATCTTGATTAATCCTAAATATGCATCTAATGATTAAAGAAGGTAAAGTAAGGAAAAGAATGCTCATAACGCCGGATGTACGAGGAAACCACTAAGTGAAAAAATCTCGAAAGGCCCAAGGTAGACAATCAATATGAATGTGAATTTACAAGGAATAGACACAAGTCTTACTCATCGACTCGATCCCCCATGAGACTTAACACTCTTATGATCTTCAACCACTCCCTCACAGTGCCCATGTGATTCCTTCCGCGATAACTATCCACATCAATCGCGTCCACAAATGCCTTGATGTCCACCGATATGGCTTATAACGTCTATGATGTTGAACACGAACTCCTTCACTGCAAATCCCAATGTTCAAGTGTAGAACAAACTCTTCTTGGTGCAAAAAAATATCACAATAGCATATAGTAATGAAAACTCGATTCTTTGAAACTCTAAGGATGTATTTGTCTTTAGAAAACCTTAGAAAACATGTGCATAAAACGTATTATTTTGTAAACAATTTTTCTAAATTCACACATGCGAAATTATGATGGGAAACATGCCTTAAATAATTTACTTAAGTCGGTAGCTCGCTCAAGAAACTTTGGAATGTCGCTCGAATGAGATGGACATCTCACTCGAACAACTAGTTAGGTTGTTTGAACGACGCGCGAATTAGAGTCCTAATGAAACACTCCTCTAATCCGTCCTTATCAGAATAAAACAAAGTGTAAACCATTTCAAAAACTTTAAAAATATTTCTTTAATAAAATAATGTAACACCGCGAGTTTTTATAAATTGATTTAATTAATTAATTGGAATATTCGAGAAAAAAAAATTTGGATTTTAATAATTTTTATTAGTTAAATATGTTGGTTTTAATATTAGAAGAATAGATTTTGAGTGGAATTGAAGTCGAATTTAAAATGAAGTTTCTATAAGGTTTTAATTAGTTTTGCCTTATAGGCATTTTGTGGGGGAACTGTCGCCAGACCTGTAAAGTCAATCGATCGATCCTGGGAGTCGATCGATCGATTATGCCCAGATTTTGAGTCGGTGAGTTATATTTTTAGAGGTTCAGTTGGTTTTGGATTCTTAATTGGTATATAAGACTAACAATTCGTGGGGGGACTTCTCATAATCATTTTTTCATAAATTTTTCACCAAGGAACTCTTCCAAAAGTTTTTCCTCTCCTCCATAGTCATCAACCTCCTACATAATCAAGTTTTTGTCACAAGTTTTGGAAGGCTTAATTAGGGTTTAATCAAGTTTGTCAAAGAACAATTCATTGTTAATTTTTTGAGAGGAATCCAACCGTACTACCAGTTTTTCTTGAACTTAATCTCAGACATGAATCTATTCCTTTCTGTTAGTATTATGCGTTTTATGTGTCATATACGCCTTTAATCATATGTTTTTTATTAAAATCAATTAGTAACTTAATTAGAGAAAGTGGACACTAATTATGGGACTATTTTTATCAAATCTTTTAATTTGAATAATATACATAACCCTTGGGTACGTAGAATTGATGAGTGGATTTTGGGTTTTACTGGTATAGGTTTCATGTAGAAAAATCTTGATTTTGAATTAAATGAATTTGGGAACGTATAAATCATGTAAATTGTCTAGAGATAATGAAATTAGAAATATGATGTATTAATGATGAAATCTCGGTATATTTAATTTAAAATAATTAAATAGTATTAATTGGGTGTGTATGACGATGTGATAATTAAATTAAGATTTAATGGAATTGGACTATTATGCGTAGTTTTATACGTTGATTAATTATGCTTGTTTGTGTGACTTGTTGGTATTAGTAAATTGTCCTTGTGACGACGGTTTGATGGGTAATTTTCCTCTCCCTGCATTTTAGGATGCATTCTAGGTATGGGACTAGTGGGTTGGCCTTTTGATGATTTACGCCTTCTAGGTATCGGACTAGTGAGGGTAGATTATTACGACCTTATTATGTCGGGGGTGGGCTGATTTTTGATACTTTATCGTCGTTATGCTAGCCAAGGCATGAGACTAGGTCATGATTTATATTAGAAATTCATGTTATACTTAGGGTAAGACGTATTGGTGACTTAAGGACCCTTAGGTATGGGACTAAGTGATGTTTTGAGGATCGTACATCGATTTAAAAGGTGGGGTAATTTGTTAATTATAAAATTTAGAAATTGAGAATTAATACCTAAGATAATAAGACGGGTATTAAAATATACTGGCGTCATAATCAGTGAGGGACGACAGTTTAAACGGGAAAATCCGCATTTTATGTCGTGTCATGTGTGGAACCTCGTCAATCAGCAGTGGTCGACGGTATAAACGGATCAGCTGGCGTTTTGATGAGGAGATATGTATTTTGGTGGAAAAATCACCCGTGGCAGGCAGACCGCTATAATAATATATTTTGGTGGGAGAACCACCTGAGGCGGGAGGACCGCCATACCTAATAATCAAGTGAGAGGAATCAAACATGTGGTGAATTTAATTAAATTAACATCATGGGACTTGAGAATTTAACATCATATTGGTGCGCTTTTTGGAATGGGAATTTCCGAGGGTAGTTAGTGATTTATATTTATCGCATTTAATTATCTCGTTTAATTAAAATACTTTATTGTGATATTTATTGCGTACAATGCTACTGTCTGGGTTCACGGACCCTATTTGAGGGGAGTAGTGTGTATTCATGCTCGGGGCTCTGACCTCGTGCGTTGACTAACTTTTTCAAGTATTAGTGCTGGAGTAGCTACATAGGACTTATTGGATATCGCTTGTTGGTGTAGGTGGAGTTTATTCTTTTGTCGCTTTGTTTAGTTAGACTTTTCGTTCAGTCGTATTTCATTATGAAACTTCATTTGTGTTTTCTTGGGTCATTTGATTTCAAAGTTGTTATGGGTTTTATTCAGTATTTCACTGCATTTATTTTAGTGATTATTCAGTTTCATATTATTAAAGATTGGAATTACTTTGAGTTTAGTATGTGAAGGTTCTTTTATCGCATAATTGGTTACTATCTTTTGGGATTGATTCAAATATTTATCTTCTGGATTGATTTATTATGTCTCATACCTGTCTTATGCTAAGAATGGTATTTTATTTCGTTCGCGCCCAGCTTAATTTTGGTGGCGATCGACGCCAGAATTACGCGGGGAATGATAGATGGTATTAGAGCATGGTCTTAGGTCACGTAGGTTATGATTCCATTTCGCTTCCGTGTTACCGATCTTTGATCCCTTTATTGATTTGTACTCATTAAGGTAGAGGGTCTAGCATACGTGTTAGATGTGTTTCTTAGAGGTATGTAATTTTGTGTTAAGGACGTTGTCAGCTTTGAGTTTAGAATTAGTAAGCTTGATATGAGAATCCTTAGAGTTGATTTTGGAGACATTAATTATTTGGAAGATCACTGGTATAAATTTTGGATATGTCTTATATCGATGCAGCGATGTGATTTGATTTGAGAATTTATGTGTTGCGAAGACTATCATAAATAGAATCGAGTGGTGTTTTACGAGAGCGCGTGGTATGACGTTATTTTCATATATATGCATATATATATATATATATATATATATATATATATATATATATATATATATATATATATATTATTTTGGTGTACGAGCGGTAGGTGCCCGTAGGATTGGGTATAGGGGCGCCCAATTGTGGCATTCTACGGGTAGGAATATGTGAGACTTATTTTTACATTGCGTGAATTTATGCGTTGATGTGTGTGCTTCATCTAATTTCGAGTCCGAAATTCTTTTGCTAGTGGGGAAGTATGTAACACCCCGTATTTTTTAATAATTTAATTAATTAATTGGAATATTCGAGAAAAATAATTTTTTTCATTTAATTATTTTTATTAGTTAAATATGTTGATTTTAATATTAGAAGAATAGAACTTCAAGCGGAATTGAAATCGGATTTAAAATGAAGTTTTTATAAGGTTTTTATTATTTTTGCCTTACAGGCATTTTATGGGGGAACTGTCGCCAGACCTGTAGGGTCGATCGATCGACCCTGGGAGTCGATTGATCGATTATGCCCAGGTTTTGAGTCGGTGATTTATATTTTTAGAGTTTGAGTTGGTTTTGGATTCTTAATTTGTATATAAGACTAATAATTCGTGGGAAGACTTCTCATAATCACTTTTTCAGAAGTTTTTCACCAAAGAACTCTTCCAAAAGTTTTTTCTCTCCTCTATAATCATCAACCTCATACATAATCAAGTTTTTGTCATAAGTTTTGGAAGGCTTGATTGGGGTTTAATCAAGTTTGTCAAAGAACACTTCTTTGATAATTTTTCATGAGGAATCCAACCGTACTACTAGTTATTCCTCAACTTAATCTCGGACACGAATACTCTATTCCTTTCCTTTAGTATTATGCGCTTTAAGTGTCGCCTACACCATTAATCATGTGTTTTTGATTAAAATCAATTAGTAACTTAATTAGAGAACGTGGACACTAATTATGGTATTATTTTTATTAAATATTTTAATCTGAATACCCTTAGGTACGTAGCATTGATGAGTGAATTTTTGGTTTTATTGGTATCGGTTGCATGTAGAAAAATCTTGATTTTGAATTAAATGAATTTGTGGACGTACAACTCATGTAAATTATGTAGAGATAATGAAATTGGAAATATGATGTATTAATGATGATATCTCGGTGTATTTAATTTAAAATAATTAAATCGGATTAATTGGGTGTTTATGACGATGTGATAATTAATTTATGATTAAATGGAATTGGACTATTATGCGTTGATTAATTATGCTTGTTTGTGTGACTTGTTGGTATTATTAAAGTGTCATTGTGATGACGGGATGTTGGGTATTTTTGCTCTCCCCATATTTTAGGACGCCTTCTAGGTATGGGACTAGTGGGTAGGCCTCTTGATGAATTATGCCTTCTAGGTATGGGACTAGTGAGGGTAGATTATTACGACCTTATTATGCCGGGGGTGGGCTGATTTTTGATACTTTATCGTCGTCAAGCTAGCCTAGGCATGAGATTAGGTTGTGATTTATGTTAGAAATTCATCCTACATAGGGTAGGACGTATTAGTGACTTAAGGACCCTTAAGTATAGGGCTAAGGGATATTTTGACAGTCTCACATCGATTAAAAGGGTGGGGTAATTTGTTAATTATGAAATTTAGAAATTGAGAATTAATACCTAAGATAATAAGACGGGTATTAAAATATATTGGCGACAAAATCAGCGAAGGCCCACAGTTTAAACAGTCTAGTCGGCATTTTATGTAATGTCGTGTGTGGAACCTCATCAATCATCATGGATCGACAGTTTAAACAGATCAGCTGGCATTTTGACGAGGTGATGTGTATTTTCGTGGAGAAATCACCAGTGGCGGGAGGACCACTATAATAATATATTTTGATGGGAGAACAACCAGAGGCGGGAGGACCGCCATACCTAATAATCAAGTGAGAAGAATCAAACATGTGGTGAATTTAATTAAATTAACATCATGGGACTTGAGAATTTAACATCATATTGGTGTGCTTTTTGGAATGGGAATTTTTAAGGGTAGTTAGTGATTTATATTTATCGCGTTTAATTATCGCGTTTAATTAAAATACTTTATTGTGATATTTATTGCGTACTATGCTACTGTCTGGGTTCACGGATCCTATTTGAGGGGAGTAGTGTGTATTCATGCTCGGGGCTCTGACCTCGTGCGTTGACTAACTTTTTCAGGTATTGGTGCTAGAGTAGTTGCATAGGACTTATTGGATATCGCTTGTTGGTGTAGGTGGAGTTTATTCTTTTCTCGCGTTGTTTAGTTAGACTTTTCGTTCAGTCGTATTTCATTATGAAACTTCATTTGTGTTTTATTGGGTCATTTGATTTCAAAATTGTTATGGGTTTTATTCAGTATTTCACTGGATTTATTTTAGTGATTATTCAGTTTCATATTATTAAAGATTGGAATTACTTTGAGTTTGGCATGTGAAGGATCTTTTATCGCATAATTGGTTATTATCTTTTGGGATTGATTCAAATATTTATCTTCTGGATTGATTTATTATGTCTCATACCTGTCTCATCCTAAGAATGGTATTTTATTTCGTTCGCGCCCAGCTTAATTTTGGTGGCGATCGACGCCAGAATTACGCGGGGAATGATAGATGGTATTAGAGCATGGTCTTAGGTCACGTAGGTTATGAGTCCATTTCGCTTCCGTGTTACCGATCTTTGATCCCTTTATTGATTTGTACTCCTTAAGGTAGAGGGTCTAGCATACGTGTTAGATGTGTTTCTTAGAGGTATATAATTTTGTGTTAAGGACGTTGTCGGCTTTGAGTTTAGAATTAGTAAGCTTGATATAAGAATCCTTAGAGTTGATTTTGGAGACATTAATTATTGGGAAGATCATTAGTATAAATTTTTGGTATGTCTTATATCGATGAAGCGATGTGATTTGATTTGAGGATTTATGTCTTGCGAAAATTATCATAAATATAATCGAGTGGTGTTTTACGAGAGCGCGTGGTACGACGTTATTTTCATAGTTATATATATATATATGGTAGGATATATATATTATTTTGGTGTACGAGGGGTAGGTGCCCGTAGGATTGGGTATAGGGGCGCCCAATTGTGGCATTCTACTGGTAGGAATATGTGAGCCTTATTTTTACATTGCGTGAATTTATGCGTTGATGTGTGTCCTTCGTCTAATTTCGAGTCCGAAATTCTTTTGCTAGCGGGGAAGTATGTAACACCCCGTATTTTTATTAATTTAATTAATTAATTGGAATATTCGAGAATATTTTTTTTTGATTTAATTATTTTTATTAGTTAATTATGTTGATTTTAATATTAGAAGAATAGAACTTCAAGCGGAATTGAAATCGGATTTAAAATGAAGTTTTTATAAGGTTTTTATTATTTTTGCCTTACAGGCATTTTGTGGGGGAACTGTCGCCAGACCTGTAGGGTCGATCGATCGACCCTGGGAGTCGATCGATCGACTATGCCTAGGTTTTGAGTCGGTGATTTATATTTTTAGAGTTTGAGTTGGTTTAGGATTCTTAATTTGTATATAAGACTAATAATTCGTGGGGAGACTTCTCATAATCACTTTTTCAGAAGTTTTTCACCAAAGAACTCTTCCAAAAGTTTTTTCTCTCCTCTATAATCATCAAC